>CM038679.1:10949597-11686372 GCA_021605205.1 Aegilops longissima
CTTCAACAACATTAACTCGTTTGATTGCACCATGGCATCAATCTTCTCCCTCAAGCTCGATGCTCTAATTTGAAGAATATGTCTTCCGAAGCTTCCATGTCCTTGTATCTATGTTGAGCAATCTTGTCCTACACAATGCGAACAAGATGTTGCAATCATTTTTCATGATACATAATGATGATGCACAACTTGAACAAAGGCAAAGCAAACTCACATAGTCGGACTCCACGGTGCCACTTGGAGGTGCATTGCATAGTACTTGCTCCAAGCAAGCTGCCCAACGGCTGCACATAGGCTTGATGTTCTCCCAACGACCTTGAAGCGACCGAAATGTGCGTGGAGTTTTGTTGGGGTAGTTTTTCATAATGTGGAAGTATTGATCTTCGATCCTTTGCCAATATCTCTTGGCGGTTTGATTAGTACCCGTGCATGCATCAAGAGACACCGCACTCCATGGATCAAAGCTTGATCTTCCAAGATGGTGTAGTTCTTCGATCTTTGGCTTTTCCCAGCTTTTGATTGTGAATTCTCAAACGCTTCCGCTTCGATCTCAACCAAGTCGTCCGCACAACCATGGTCATCCACGCCGCACTCTGTCTCATTGTAGTCGAAAGGTTCGAAGGGGGCTTGATCAATGTCAACCGCGTTCGTGTCCAACAAGTTCACGAACTCGGTTGTTGCATTATTCGAACCACCGCTATACCGAACGATAACAAGTCACGAGCTATTGAAAAAAATGGCGAAAATGAAAGAGAATCACCAAAGTCCGAAGAGATATACCTTCCGGCCATTTTGTCGGGGGTTGGGTGCGACATATGCCAATGGATGGCATATCATGGTGGGAGCGAGTAGAACGTCGCCGGTGCCTGGAAGCGGGATAAGGCGTAGACACAAACGCCGGCGCACTTTACCCAGGTTCGGGGCTCTCCTAGGAGATAACACCCCTAGTCCTGCTCTGCGGGGTCTCCGCATGATCACTAAGGCACTAGTGAGTACAATGGTGCTCCTCGAGCTGTTTGCTAGAGGTGGAAGAAAGCAAGGCTAGCTCTCTCCTTTCTCTATGGGTCGGTCTAGTTCTAACAGGTTGGGAACCCTTTGCATGGGTGCCCTGGGGGGTTTATATAGGCCTACCCCCAGGGGTACAATAGTAATCCGGCCGGGTGTGGGACCCGGCTGTCAATCTCTCTGGTGGCCATCTTCTCCGCCGGCTGCCGGGGCCCGCCGACTGGTATGGTACGGAGCTGACAGGCCACCTCCGCCGTTCGCGGATCTTGTCGGCTGCTGATCACTGTAGCCGTGATGCTAATGACGCCGGCTCGGTTAGGGGAGCATGGCTACAGCCCCGCCGCCTGGCGGGCGATTACTGTAGCCACTATGTATCTCGTCTGGTTAATGGCCTGTGGGTCCCGAGGAGGGGGCGGGCCGACTGCTGGGGACCGACCTCCCTCGGATCCAACTGATGGGGCTCTAGCCGACTTCCGGGCTCTCGCTGATCGGTGGGGCCCGTCGTCCTTGGGCCATTGTAGGACCTTGAGAAGAGGTGTCTAGAGGGGGGTGATTAGACACTAAGTACCAAAGTTGCAGTTTTTAAGTTTCTTTAAAGTTTGAGTGGACTTTAGGCACAAGTTTAACATTCACAACATATAGCAAGCAAGAATGCAAAGAGTATATGAGCAGTGGAAAATAAAGCATGCAACTTGCAAGAATGTAAAGGGAAGGGATTGGAGGATTCAAACGCAATTTGGAGACATGGATGTTTTTGACGTGGTTCCGATAGGTGGTGCTATCGTACATCCACGTTGATGGAGACTTCAACCCACGAAGGGTAACGGCTGCGCGAGTCCACGGAGGGCTCCACCCACGAAGGGTCCACGAAGAAGCAACCTTGTCTATCCCACCATGGTCGTCGCCCACGAAGGACTTGCCTCACTAGCGGTAGATCTTCACGAAGTAGGCGATCTCCTTGCCCTTACAAACTCCTTGGTTCAACTCCACAATCTTGTCGGAGGCTCCCAAGTGACACCTAGCCAATCTAGGAGACACCACTCTCCAAGAAGTAACAAATGGTGTGTTGATGATGAACTCCTTGCTCTTGTGCTTCAAATGATAGTCTCCCCAACACTCAACTCTCTCTCATAGGTTTTGGATCTGGTGGAAAGAAGATTTGAGTGGAAAGCAACTTGGGGAAGGCTAGAGATCAAGATTCATATGGTAGGAATGGAATATCTTGGCCTCAACACATGAGTAGGTAGTTCTCTCTCAGAAATAGGATGCTGGAAGTGTAGGTTCAGTCTGATGGCTCTCTCCACGAATGAAGAGGAGGTGGAGGGGTATGTATAGCCTCCACACAAAATCTAACCGTTACACACAATCTACCAAACTCGGTGGGACCGAATCGTTAAACTCGGTCAGACCGATTTAGCAAATAATGTGACCGTTAGGGTTTTCGGTGGGATGGAATGCAACTCGGTGAGACCGATATGGTTAGGGTTAGGGCATAACGTAATCTCGGTGAGACCGATCACACAAACTCGGTGGGACCGATTTTGGTAATAAGCTTTCCAGAGGGTTGGTCAGGCAAACTCGGTTTGACCGATTATCAAACTCGGTGGGACCGATTTTGATAATAAGTTAACCAGAGAGTTTGCATTGTAATCTCGGTAGTACCGATTGCTCAAACTCGGTGAGACCGATTTTGATAATGGACATACACAGAGAGATTACAATCCCATCTCGGTGAGACCGAGATCCCTATCGGTATGACCGATTTGCCTAGGGTTTGTGGCAGTGGCTAAGACATCCAAACTCGGTGGCGCCGGATAGAAAGAATCAGTGGGGCCGAGTTTGACTTTAGGTTTAGGACAAATGTGTGGAAGTGGGAAAGTAGTTGAGGGTATTTGGAGCATATCACTAAGCACTTTGAAGCAAGAGGCTCATTAAGCAACACCTCATCCCTCCTTGATAGTATTGGCTTTTCCTATAGACTCAATGTGATCTTGGATCACTAAAATGTAAAATGAAGAGTCTTGAGCTTGAAGCTTGAGCCAATCCTTTGTCCTTAGCATCTTGAAGGAGTTCCCACATCCTTTAGTCCATGCCACTCCATTGTTGAACTTATCTGAAACATGCTAGATAAAAGTGTTAGTCCAACAAGAGATATGTTGTCATTAATTACCAAAACCACCTAGGGAGCACTTGTGCTTTCAATCTCCCCCTTTTTGGTAATTGATGGCAACATACATCAAAGCTTTAGATAAAGATATAAAGAATAGCAAGTAAAGCTTTGGAAAGATATGTAACAAGCATAGGCTCCCCCTACATGTATGCAATCATGTGAATATGAAATATAGAAGCATGTGATAGCATAACCATGATAGAGCAGGCAATGTGTTACATGTATCTTGGCTATATGCATCAGAGCAAAAAGTATTAAAGAGAATACCTTCATGCCCATGAGTCCTTCTTGCAAACAGTATGTACATCAGCAAGAATTCCTCATACACATGATTGTGATGCATATACTTACCTTGTAGTCTTGAGTTGGCTTAGGATGGAATGAACCTGCGTAAACAAGGTTAGATAACACAGATGCATCTACTAGCCAGAGCAAACAGAAGAAACCACAAGAATACCAAGACTGGGATGACATGTAGAGAGTGAGTACTGAGTACCACATTGGATTAGACATGTCCCCAAGAGTAAAGATATGCAATGAATTTAAATGATCTCTTTCCCTTAGTCTTGCTCCCCCTGAATCTAACATGGGATACTGGGAGAAGATAGGGAACAGAAAATCAGAGCTGAAATATATAAATGAACAGAGCTAATGCAAGCTAAGCAAATAAGCACATATGAACATGTCTTTCCCCTCAAGAAGACATGTGTCATCTCTCCTCTTGAACACCAAGCATCTGGGATCCTTGAGAAATACTTTCTACTAGTATTCTCTCCCCCTGGAGATCTCTCTCTCCCCCTGAAGGATCTCTCTCTCCTTCTCTGATGTGATCTCTCTCTCTAAATGATAAGCTTTGATGTGATCTCTCTCTCCCCCTTTGACATCAATTTCCAAGAAGGGCTTGATAAAGATGTAATCTCTCTCTCCCCCTCTGGAATTTGTCGTGAATGGGTTTGATCCTTGAGTCACAACATAAAGCAATGATAAAAATGTGATGCTTGTAGAGGACAAGATTCATTGAGTGGAGCTGGAACAGACAAAACACAGAATAAGTGGCAAACTGTTTTTCCTGTGGTGAAATCGGTGGCACCGAGTTGTAGGCTTCGGTTGCACCGAAAGGATTCGGTTGGACCGAAAATAACAAATTGGTGTAACCGAGTTCATCGCAGAGAAAACACTTGTCACCTCAGCTCACTAGACTAGTAAGATCTCACAAGGATTTGCAAGGAATTTACTGAAAGATGTGCAAGGAATTGGATGCAGAAAATGCAGAGAAAACAGAAAGAAATCTAGATGAAGTTTTTTTTGGAAAGGGGAAACACAAATGCATGAGTCAAATGCAAAAAATCAGAAAAGAACACAGGAGAACTTCATCTAGAGATGGTCGGTGACAAAGTTACCTATGTTAGAGTATATTGACTTAGGAGTCAAGTGAGATCACTTGATCATAGGTCATACTCATCGTTTAAGCTCAAAATGGGGTTGCCATTTTTCGTTTAAGCATCTTGATGTATTCACATCTTGTCGAGTTGCTTTAACTCATGTCTCGGAGTAAAGCTTCTCTAAGATGGAATAACATACCTTGGTTGGTGGTGTTGTCCATGTAGTTGAACTTGCGTGGGTTGCTCAAGGTTGATGTAGCTCATCAAGAATTTGGAGCACCACTTGGAATTTGAGTCCATCTACCTACATGGGTTAGTTCTTGCAAGGAAGAGCACTTGTATATCCAAAAATGACAATCATGAAACTCAACATAGAATTTGTCAAAGGATATGTTTGAATGGTTTCGTGCTTCCTTGTCTTCAACCACCTTGTGTAGAGACTTGGTGATGTAGAGATTGCTCAAGATATGAGTAGGTTTCAACCTCATGGAATTTGATTCAACCAAGTACCTACATGGGTTAGATAACATGCAAGATACAAATATATCCAAGACATAAGTTTTTCATCATAAGATAAATATCAAGGACTAGTCATAAGCTCATGGATTGCATGTATCCAATGGAGTTTCTACTCCAAGTTTGAAGCATCAATGATGTTCAATTCTCCTCTTAACCTGCAAAACACTTTCTCATCAAGAGGTTTAGTGAATATATCCGCTAATTGCTTTTCGGTGCGAACATGCTTAAGATCAATGTCACCCTTAGCAACATGATCTCGAATGAAATGATGACGAACTTCAATATGCTTAGTTCGAGAATGTTGCACATGATTATGACCAATTTTGATAGCACTTTCATTATCACAAAGCAATGGAACATGTTTCACATATATCCCATAATCTTTAAGAGTTTGGGTCATCCAAAGTAATTGAGCACAACATGAACCAACGACAATATATTCAGCTTCGGCGGTGGATAAGGATACCGAGTTTTGTTTCTTGGAGGACCAAGACACAAGAGATCTACCAAGAAATTGACAAGTACCCGAAGTGGACTCTCTATCAACCTTGTCTCCGGCATAGTCCGAGTCGGAATATCAAACAAGATCGAAAGAGGCCCTCTTAGGATACCAAATGCCAAAATTTGGTGTATGGATTAAGTATCTCACTATCCTTTTCACGGCCTTAAGATGACATTCTTTAGGGGCAGCTTGATATCGTGCACACATGCACACACTTAGCATAATATCAGGACGTGAAGCACATAGATATAACAATGAACCAATCATAGAGCGATAAACCTTTTGATCAACCGGTTCACCATCTTTGGTTAAGTCAAGATGTCCACTAGTAGGCATGGGTGTAGTCATACCTTTGCATTCTTGCATATTGAACTTCTTGAATAAGTCCTTGGTGTACTTTGTTTGAGACAAAAGTACCTTCCTTAGTTTGCTTGATTTGCAAACCAAGAAAGAATTTGAGTTCACTCATCATAGACATCTCAAACTTCTCCGACATTAGCTTCCCAAACTTTTCACTAAAATGAGGGTTAGTTGAACCAAATATAATATCATAAACATAAATTTGGCACACAAAGAGTTCACCATTAACCCTTTTAGTAAAAAGAGTAGAATCAATTTTCCCAATTTCAAAGCCTTTTTCAATAAGGAACTTGGTCAAGCATTTATACCATGCTCTAGGAGCTTGTTTAAGTCCATAAAGAGCTTTGTGAAGTTTGTAAACATGATTGGGTTTCTTAGGATTGACAAAGCCGGGAGGTTGTTTAACATAAACTTCCTCCTCTATTTCACCATTTAGAAACGCACTTTTAATGTCCATTTGGTACAAGGTGATATCATGGTGATTAGCATAGGCAAGTAAGATGCGAATGGATTCAAGTCTAGCAACGGGGGCATAAGTCTCACCATAGTCCATACCTTCGACTTGTGTGTAGCCTTGGGCGACGAGACGTGCTTTGTTGTGAACTACTTGTCCATCTTCATCTTGCTTGTTGCGAAACACCCATTTGGTACCGATGATGTTGTGGTTGTTGTCGGGCTTCTCAACCAATGTCCAAACTTGGTTCCTCTCAAAGTTGTGTAGCTCTTCATGCATAGCATTTATCCAATCCGGATCTTCCAATGCTTCTTCGACCTTCATAGGTTCAATGCTAGAGATGAAAGAATAGTTTTCACAAAAGTTAGCTAAACGAGTTTTAGAGCGAGTGATTCTCCCGGTTTGAATATCATTGTAGATTTGCTCGACGGGATGGTATTTAGCAATTCTTGCTCGAACTCGTGAAAGCTTTTGCTTGGGTCTTTGTTGAACATCTTCTTCATCTTGTTCTTCTTCTTGGCCTTCTTCATTGTTGGCGTTGTCGTTCTCTTGTCGTGGTGGAGAAGGAGGTTGTTGACGTTCATCTTGATGCACTTCCTCGTTTTCTTCATCTTGGTGTGTCCCACTTGTGGATGCTTCCGTATCAACTCTTGGTTCACCTTGTCGTGAAGTAGAAGCTTCCACTTGGATGGACGAGGTACTCTCCTTCACCTCCGTTGGACGGACCTTGCCAATAGACAAGTCTTGGATTGCATCCGAAGGATCTTTGTCTCCTACATCAATTGGCAATTGCTCTACTTGCGAGCCATTAGATTCATCAAACTTCACATCTACCGTCTCTTCAACCTTTCGGGTGAAATTGTTGTAGACACGGTAAGTGTGAGAGTTTGAGCCATAACCTAGTAGGAAACCTTCATGAGACTTAGGAGCAAATTTAGAACGACGATGCTTATCAAGAATGTAGCACTTTGAGCCGAATACTCCAAAGTATCCAACTTGGGGTTTGTTACCGGTGAGTAGCTCGTATGCCGTCTTGCCGAGTAGCTTGTGAAGATACAAGCGATTTGTTGCATGACAAGCTGTCTCAACCGCTTCTGCCCAAAAGTGCTTCGGCGTCTTGTACTCATCAAGCATCGTTCTCGCCATTTCGATGAGCGTCCGGTTCTTCCTCTCAACAACTCCATTTTGTTGAGGTGTGTACGTAGCCGAGACCTCGTGTGAAATCCCTTCTTCGTCAAGAAAGGTGTCCACATTTGCGTTCTTGAACTCCGTTCCGTTGTCGCTGCGAACCTTCTTGATCTTCACTTCAAATTGGTTTTGGGCCTTCCTAGCGAAGTTTTTGAAGATCTTTTGGACCTGCGATTTATCATTGAGAAAGAACACCCACGTAAATCTGGAAAAATCATCAACTATAACTAGACCAAAAGTATTTCCACCGAGACTCTTATAGGAGTTGGGACCAAAGAGATCCATGTGAAGTAGCTCGAGTGGCCTCTTCGTGGTCATGATGTTCTTCACAGGATGCCTTCCTCCAACCTGTTTACCTGCTTGACAAGCACTGCAAAGTCTATCCTTATCAAATATGACATCATTAACTCCAAGGATATGATTCCCCTTAATAAGCTTGTCAAGGTTTCGCATACCAACATGACCTAATCGTCTATGCCATAACCAGCCTTTTGAGGATTTAGCAATGAAGCAAGTTTTAGGTTGAGCCTTTTTAGTGAAATCAACAATGTATAGATCACCTCTACGCACACTAGTAAAGACCATTTTATGATTATCTCGACGAAACACTTGGCAATCTACTTCAGTAAATAGAACATTGAAACCGAAATCAGCAAGTCTAGATACTGAAAGTAAGTTGTAACCAAGAGATTCAACGAGCATAACATTTTGTATGGAGCTATCATGTGAGATGGCCACCTTACCGAGGCCAACCACCTTACCCTTTGAGTTGTCACCGAAAGTGACAAACTTTCGAGGACCATCATTTTCAGCAAGCTCACGAAACATGTCTTTATCTCCGGTCATGTGATCGGTACATCCACTATCAAGAACCCATTCCTTTCCTCCTGACATATATCCCCGAAGATTTGCCATAAGACCAAAATGTCTCATTGCATCATCAAGATCGAAGTCACTATCATCATCCTCATCATAGTATCCATGTTCAACATCGTCATGTGGTGGATCAAATCCTAGAGAGGGTGATTCATTAGAATGAGTTTGACAATAATCTTGTCTATGAATTCTTATAGCTTCGGAAATAATGTCACTAATAATACCAACATTTCCTTTGGCACGCATAAGGTTTGTAAGCTCAAATAGACGAACACCAAACGTAGGATCACTAGTATTCATCTTACTCAAGGCAATAGATTTATAGAGAATCTCATCTAGATTTTTCAAGGAATAATCTGGAAATCGTTCCTCAAGAAATTTCCATATGGTGTAGGCACACTTAAAAGTAGGCAAGATTCTAATCAAGTTTCTAGGCAATCCTCTAATGATAAGTTCGGCAGTTCTAAGATTCCTAACCATGTCAATTGACTCATCATGGGTTGGATGCATGGGATCAACATAAGGTGCACAAGGGCTAGCAATGTACTTGTTAAAATGATATTGATTGAAAATAACAAGAATCTCATTTTTCCACTAACGAAAATACTCTCCATCAAGAATAGGCACTCTATGTCTAAGACTCCCCAAAGTAGACTCATCCATCTTCCTCCAATGGTGATTAAACCAAGGCAATGGAGACCAAATCTCTGATACCACTTGTAGGACCTTGAGAAGAGGTGTCTAGAGGGGGGGTGATTAGACACTAAGTACCAAAGTTGCAGTTTTTAAGTTTCTTTAAAGTTTGAGTGGAGTTTAGGCACAAGTTTAACATTCACAACATATAGCAAGCAAGCATGCAAAGAGTATATGAGCAGCGGAAAATAAAGCATGCAACTTGCAAGAATGTAAAGGGAAGGGATTGGAGGATTCAAACGCAATTTGGAGACACGGATGTTTTTGACGTGGTTCCGATAGGTGGTGCTATCGTACATCCACGTTGATGGAGAATTCAACACACGAAGGGTAACGCTGTGAGTCCACGGAGGGCTCCACCCACGAAGGGTCCACGAAGAAGCAACCTTGTCTATCCCACCATGGCCGTCGCCCACGAAGGACTTGCCTCACTAGCGGTAGATCTTCACGAAGTAGGCGATCTCCTTGCCCTTACAAACTCCTTGGTTCAACTCCACAATCTTGTCGGAGGCTCCCAAGTGACACCTAGCCAATCTAGGAGACACCACTCTCCAAGAAGTAACAAATGGTGTGTTGATGATGAACTCCTTGCTCTTGTGCTTCAAATGCTAGTCTCCCCAACACTCAACTCTCTCTCATAGGTTTTGGATCTGGTGGAAAGAAGATTTGAGTGGAAAGCAACTTGGGGAAGGCTAGAGATCAAGATTCATATGGTAGGAATGGAATATCTTGGCCTCAACACATGAGTAGGTAGTTCTCTCTCAGAAATAGGATGCTGGAAGTGTAGGTTCAGTTTGATGGCTCTCTCCACGAATGAAGAGGAGGTGGAGGGGTATGTATAGCCTCCACACAAAATCTAACCGTTACACACAATCTACCAAACTCGGTGGGACCGAATCGTTAAACTCGGTCATACCGATTTAGCAAATAATGTGACCGTTAGGGTTTTCGGTGGGACCGGAATGCAACTCGGTGAGACCGATATGGTTAGGGTTAGGGCATAACGTAATCTCGGTGAGACCGATTACACAAACTCGGTGGGACCGATTTTGGTAATAAGCTTTCCAGAGAGTTGGTGAGGCAAACTCGGTTTGACCGATTATCAAACTCGGTGGGACCGATTTTGATAATAAGTTAACCAGAGAGTTTGCATTGTAATCTCGGTAGTACCGATTGCTCAAACTCGGTGAGACCGATTTTGATAATGGACATACACAGAGAGATTACAATCCCATCTCGGTGAGACCAAGATCCCTATCGGTATGACCGATTTGCCTAGGGTTTGTGCCAGTGGCTAAGACATCCAAACTCGGTGGCACCGGATACAAAGAATCAGTGGGGCCGAGTTTGACTTTAGGTTTAGGACAAATGTGTGGAAGTGGGAAAGTAGTTGAGGGTATTTGGAGCATATCACTAAGCACTTTGAAGCAAGAGGCTCATTAAGCAACACCTCATCCCTCCTTGATAGTATTGGCTTTTCCTATAGACTCAATGTGATCTTGGATCACTAAAATGTAAAATGAAGAGTCTTGAGCTTGAAGCTTGAGCCAATCCTTTGTCCTTAGCATCTTGAAGGAGTTCCCACATCCTTTAGTCCATGCCACTCCATTGTTGAACTTATCTGAAACATGCTAGATAAAAGTGTTAGTCCAACAAGAGATATGTTGTCATTAATTACCAAAACCACCTAGGGAGCACTTGTGCTTTCAGCTGTACCAACAGGTAGTCGTGGGAGCAGGGCTCCGCCTGCCTGTGGTGACGTCAGGGGTGGAGTGGCTACAATGTCGCGCCGGGCAAAGATCTCCGCCGGTACGGTGCACTGTGGCCACGCCCATCCCTGGATTTGGGAGGGATGGGCTATACGGTAGCCACTCCCTGTCTTGCCTTTCTTGATGAGGGCGCGGGCTTCGTGGGCGCCACAGGCCGAATGCTAGGGGCCGGCTTCTCTAGAAGCCTCCACTAGGAGTCGGCTTGTCTTGATGCCGACTTCTGGAACTCGACCGTCTACGGGCAGCCGGCTATTCCTTCAGCCGGCCCCTAGAAGGCGGCACCTCGTCTTGATGCCTTGAGGGGCGCAGTCAGCCCCTTTGTCTTGAAAGGCTTAGGGTGTCGGGTTAGCCTACTTGTGGCCCATTACTCGACAGTAGTCCCCGAAGCTGGTGAGGTGCCGTGGCTCAGCAGCCGAGGAGCCTCAGCAGTTTATTTCTCCGAGGGCTTGAGGTGGAGATTTGTCCGACTTCTGCCGAGCCGACTGGCGGGAGTCGGCCTCGTCCAGCTTGACTTATCCAAACTTCGAATGCGACGGCGGAAACCAAGTGGCGTGCTTGCTAAGCCTCCAGGCTGCCGCTCGCTGTGGGCATGTCACGTGGCGTCGAGCGGCCGGGCCAGTCTACCAACCCAAGCTCGCGATGGGACGCGCCTGCTGGCGGGGCCCGCCACTACCAGGCCTCGGCACGCGAGCAGATCCGCTGCGACCGAGGTGGGTGGTTGAGTTTTTCCACCGATCGCCCCCTCGGCTTCGCATCCCGTAGGCCTATAAGTAGGGGGAGGAGGGGGAGCGGCGGAGCACGCGTGCCCCTCCGCCCCATTCTTTCCTCCTTCTTCTTCATCTCGTCGTAGCGCCTCCAAGCCACGCTGAGAGCTGCAGTGGTTCGTCTCCGATGAGCTCGTCTTCCAACCCCACGCCCCCATGGCGCGCTCCGAAGCATGGGACGGCTCCGAGGTTCATGACGACCACATCGACTTTCTCCGCCAGACGTGGCGGCTGCCCGGCAAGGACTACGTGAAGGTCCGCCTCACGCCGGAGAGGGAGATCTCGCCGGCGCCGGAGGAGGGCGAGCGGGTCGTCTTCCGCTCGCACTGCCTGCGCGGCCTCGGCCTGCCGGCGAGTGGCTTCTTCCGGTCCTTCCTCGAGTTCTACGGTCTTTAGCTGCACCACCTCACCCCGAACACGGTGGTGCTGCTGTCCGCCTTCGTCACTTTGTGCGAAGGCTTCCTCGGTGTCCTCCCCACCATCTAGCTTTGGAGGGAGTTCTTCTACACCAAGCTCGGCACCCTCGTCGCGGGGGTGCCGGCTCAATGCGGCGCTTTTATTGCGGTGCGGAGGCCGGTGGCCGAAAATACGTTTCCTCCCATCACGCTGATCAAGTCGGTGAAGATGTGGCAGCGGTCGTACTTCTACGTGAAGAGCATCTTCCCGGAGGGCGACTGGGTCAACTTACCAACTTATGCAGCCGGCCCACCGGATGGGAGGCGGTCCAACTAGTCATACCGGGCCAAGACACTGTCGCCTTCTGGAGCCGCCGCCATCGCGCGTCTCCAAGTGTTGACACAGTCGGAGGGCCAGACCGGGCCCGACTTGTTGTCCGCCTTCGTGGCGCGCCGAGTGCTCCCACTCCAGGGCCGCCCTCATATGATCTGTCAGATGACCGGGCATCGGGACCCAAGCCGGATGTGCACCAAGGAGATGCCTCACGCATAGGTAGCTCACATGGTGAACTATCTTGCGAACTGCGAGCTCACGGAGGAGTGGTGGTTTGGCAAGGAGCCGTATTCACGCGCCGACCCCCCGCCTATGGTAAGTTATCTTTCTTTTTCTCTATCCTTTTTGTTGCCGAGTTCGGCCTATCAAACCTGACCAATCGGCCTTTGAACAGAGCCCCCTCCTCCGGTCGGCAGCCGGCGCCGCGGGGCCGGAGCGCCAATTCCTCCCCGACCGAGAGGAGAGCAATGTCGATGACCCCGACTTGGGGGCAGCGGCCTTGGAGGACGACGCTGAGGGAGGAGGCGGCGAAGCAGGTGGCTCGAGGCTCGGAGCCAGCCTCGAGGACTGGCCCGACGATGACGCGGGGGAAGTCGCCCCGCGACACCAGCCAGGGTCCGGCCAGCCAGGCGTGAGCTCGTCTGCCGCGCCGGATGCCCAAGTTGGCGCTCTCGGTGTCAAAACCGGCGGATCTCGGGTAGGGGGTCCCGAACTGTGCGTCTAAGGCGGATGATAACAGGAGGCGGGGGACACGATGTTTACCCAGGTTCGGGCCCTCTCGATGGAGGTAATACCCTACTTCCTGCTTGATTGATCTTCATGATATGAGTATTACAAGAGTTGATCTACCACGAGATCGTAGAGGCTAAACCCTAGAAGCTAGCCTATGGTATGATTGTTGTTAGATATCTCCCCTATCGACTAGCCTGGCCTCGGTTTATATAATGCACCAGAGGCCTAGGATAACAAGAGTCCTAGCCGAATACGCCGGTGGGGAGGAGTCCTTGTCTTGATCGCCAAGTCTTGTGGAATCTTTCTTGTATGCGGCAGCTGTCCGAACTGGCCCATGAGTATACGGCCATGGGGGTCCTCGGCCCAATCTAACAGACCGGGAGATGATGTGGTGAGTACCCCCTAGTCCAGGACACCGTCAGTAGCCCCCTGAACCGGTCTTCAAGTTAGGGACGCTCCTCGATTATTCCAAACTGTTCTTCATCTTCGGTCGTCGGTCTTGAAAACTGGTTCAACAAATCTTCTCATCTTCGATCTTGAGGATCACGAAGTGCATCCGAGGAGTTTACACGTCGGGTATCCGAGGAGCCCCTTTAAGTTTCCGGCCGTTATCAATGCCTTGTTATTTTTGTGCCACACCTCGGGTTTGAAGTTGTTCCCGGGAGGCAGTGTCCTCTTGCATCCGAGCTCTAACGCCAAACTGCATTCGAGGTATCTTTTGCAGCCGAGCACCAATGCCGGACTGCTTCCGAGCTCCAACGCTGAAATGTATCCGAGCTCTAACGTCGGACTATATCCAAGATGTCATAGATCATCTTGGTTCAAAAAAGTTGAAGGAGTTTAGCCGAGCTTAGTGCCGGAAATGCCTTCTATGGAGCTAGCCGCTAGCGCCTGAGCTTTATGCCAGAGTGTTTCCAAGGTGGTGCACCACCCCGACCGCGGGCTGATTTTTTGTGAATATTTTTAACTGGTGCAGTTTATTCTCTGCCGATGTATATCCAGTAGCCCTCAAGGTGTGTATCAGTCTAAAACCGAGATGCACCTAAAGGAAAGCATAAAACCACTGTTCCCAGTAGCCCCTGAGACTCAGGTCGATGCACGAAATCGGCCTGAGGATCAACTCCTAGCTCGGCAGCATACATAGGAATAAAAACGCAGTGTAATATATTAGAGATAATAGTGATCGACGAACGGGCCCCTGAGAGAGGGTCGTGAGAAGTCACCGTGATATATTAGCGTGATGCCAGATAGGTCCAGATGGTACTTATTGTTGTCCGAAGACACGCTTTCCCATAGTTCGATCAAGCCGAACATTGAGCCCTTTTAATTTTCTGCATTGAATAGGCAATGCAGTAGCCCCCGAGACACTGGTCGGGTGGCAACACCAGATCAGGGGATCGATGTGCCCCTTTAATATTTGTAAATAATGAGCGCAAAGCCCAGTAGCCCCCGAGCCTTAATGTGGGCACGGGTGGCCGAATTAAGGATCGATATCCAGAGCAAAATCACAGATTATGTGTAATGATTCTATGTATCCAAGTACTTTACATCATTATTTTGACTCCATTGCGACCGTCTATCAGTTGAAAGTGGCCCATCGTCGGCCTCTACCCCTTGGTAGATACTACATAGGGTGTGTCCGCAATAACAGAACAACCCTTAGCCGACGTTGTCTGTGTCAAAACCGGCGGATCTCGGGTAGGGGGTCCCGATCTGTGCGTCAAGGCTGATGGTAACAAGAAGTAAGGGACACAGGTGTTTACCCAGGTTCGGGCCCTTTCGACGGAGGTAAAACCCTACATCCTGCTTGATTAATATTGATGATATGGGTAGTACAAGAGTAGATCTACCACGAGATCATAGAGGCTAAACCCTAAGATCTAGCCTATGATGGTATGAATGTAATTGTGATCGGCCTTCTAAGGACCAACCCCTCCGGTTTATATAGGCACCGGAGAGGGCTAGGGTTTACATGGAGTCGGTTACAAGGAAGGAAATATAATATCCGGATCGCCAAGTGTCGGGGAAGCTGATCGTGGCCCACGAACACCTATGGGACCTGGGTCCCTTGTGGTTCGGAGGGGGGCGGAGATTGCACAAAGAGCGGATCGAGGCGATGCACACGAGCAGATTTACCCAGCTTCGGAGCTCTCCAGAGAGATAATACTCCTACTGCTGCTTTGAGGATTATATCGTGTTCTTGCTAGGGAGCAATGAGGGCTACAAAACCTAGCTCGAGTGTATGTGTGGGTCGGATGAACTAAGTTGGAGCTGAGCCCAACCCTTTCTACGTTGCACTTGGGCCTCCTTTTATAGGCACAAGGGGTCACCACATGTGGCAAGTAGACAAGGGTAAGATAGTAAAAACATAGGTTGGTACACGCTTGTATGCGGTGTCTGATGGTCTATACCTAACTCGACGGCAAGGGACAAGAATCATTAATGCCCATCTCGATCGCTCAACAGCGAGGTAACAGGACCGTCTGCGCCTCCGTTTGCCACGATGGTAGCTCGTCAGCGCCGCTTATCGCTGCTCCCCGCTGGCTGCACAGCCCGTCGACACGCGTTTCTGGGGAAGCCCCGTGGCGACACGTTGGCGGATGAGCTGGAGCGGAGATGAAGAGAGGTTGCCCGCCCCGGCAAGTGCCTTGCCGTGGCAGAAACCTTGTCGCGCTCGGGGGCTCGGCGCCCACCAAGCCTTCCCGGCAAGCTCCTCTTGCCGGGGTCTTGTTTCCTTTGTGCTCTGAGTGGACTTCCCGGCAAGCTCCTCTTGCCGGGGTCTTGATTACTTTGTTCTTGAATGGTTTCAAAGGAGCTGCTGAGGATCTTGGCGGTCACCAAGTCAGCCCTGCCGCGGGGTGCTGCAACTGTCCGTGCACGAGTTCGGGATACTAGGGTACCCCTACTCTAGTACACCGGACAGGAGCCCTCGGGCCTGGGCCACACATGGCGCCAAGCTCTGTTGGGCCAGGCCCAAAAGCAGGTCTGGCACGCCGCGTGCGGATTGCGCCATTACTCGTCTTTGGACCCACCACGTCTCCCACGAACGGCACGCACCGGACGTGGCGTCGTGGGGGAGATCGTGGGGCTTTCTTTAATGGGAAAAAACGGAACGCCCGTCCCCTCTCCCCTTTATAAGCAGGGGGAACAGGGGCAGGACGCCCACTTGCCATTGCTGTCACATCAGAAACCTCCGTCGCCTTCCCCTTTCTTCTCGAGCCCAAAGAGAGCGACGCTCCGCCCCCTCCATTGCCACCTGTGCCACCAACGCCGTCGACTTCTTCCACCACCTCTCCCCATGGCTCCGAAGGCCGACAGGGGAAAAGGCGTGAAATCGGCCGAGGCGCAGCGGCTCGCGGTGCTGCGGAAGGAGCGGGCCCTCTTCGATCCTCTGCTCGACAGGAAGGAACTGCGGGAGCTGTACTACCTTTTCTGGTCGACGGCGACGCGGGCGCACCCGCGCACGAGGGTGATCTCCGCCGCCACATCCGATAAGGTCTCCATCGGGTACCCCTTTTTCGCGATTTTCTTCCACTGCGGGCTCTGCCCGCCCTTTTCTGAATTCTTCTGCGATGTCATGAACACATATGGCCTCCGCCTTCTTGACTTCACCCCCAACGCCATCCTCACCATGGCCGTTTTCGCACACCTCTGCGAGAACTTCGTCGGGGTCCATCCAAATGTCGCACTCTTCCGCCACTACTTCTCACCCCGCGTAGAGAGAGGAGAGCCGCTTGCTGGAGGGATTGCATGGACCTCTAGGATCGGCAAGAAGGAAGCGTATCTTGACGGAGAGTTGCGCAGCAAGTGGGAGGAGTGGAGAGCTGACTGGTGTTGGATCTTAGAGGAGGAGCCACAGCCTTTCACCGCCCTGCGCCAGACCCCCATAGTTCGCGACAACGATTGGAGCAACTTGGCGCCGGAGGATGACAAGTTGAAGATTGCCATGACTAGGATTTTGCGTCTCCGGCAAGCAGGGCTTACCGTAGGAGCAGTTGGCGCGGACTTCCTTCGCCGCCGCATTGCGCCCTTGCAGGAGAGAGGAGGCCTGCTTGGGAATTCGAGTAAGCGGCGGACATCATGAGGCTGCGCCCGGTCTGAATTGGAATTTTACTACCTTGGAGCTTGACGGCATGCTGCGGGAGTTGTTCAAGCCTGAAGCGGATAACCCCGGGTGGTGCATGTTGCCGAGGGGAGTTGTGCCCTTGTGCAACAACTCGTCGCTTGACAGCATCTGCGCGATGATGCCGTTGTGCGATTCCCATGGAATTGTTCCAACTTGGCAGGAGCTCGCCGACGACGTCGTGCAGCAGTTCTTCGACAACTTGGTTGAAGTGCCGATCCGCGCCGACGAGCAGAGGCAGCTCACCCGAGACACCACCGATCAGGAGATGGCGCGCATTGCCACGAGGTTGGAGGAGGCTGCAGAGGCTGCTGCCGCCGGCATATTTGGGTTTACTGTCGAGGAGGCAGAGACGGCCGAGGCGGCAAGCCTTGCCGACCGAGAAGAGTTCGTCGCCGAGGAGGAGCAGATCGAGCCCGTCAACGAGCCGAGCGAGCCTGCCGGGGGTGCCTCTCCTCCGCCGTCAAGTAGCTTGCCGCAGGGGGAGCCCGCTGCCCCGCCAAGGAGACGCCTCCGTAAGACTGGAGAAGTGGCGGGGGGCATACGGTCCAACAGCCGCCTCGCCGCCCGACGCGCTCCACCGCGGCAAGCACTGTTGCCGCGGGAGCGCCTCATTCCGCCACGGCGACGGGCGCGGGGTCTTCTGGAGTCGCGGCCCCTGCACCCGCCAAGCGTCCGAGGGAATCTTCTCCCCCAATCCGTCGCGCCGGAGCGGAGTTTGATCTCTCCGCCCTCAGCTCCGAGGAAGAAGAGGAAGAGTAAGATCTTGTCGTTGCTACTTGTAATCTTCCAATTTATTGCTTTATCTTATATCTGACTGGTTTCACTCTGAACCTTCTTCTTAAGGACGCTAGCTCAGAGGGCGTCGAAGAGGGCCAAGACTCCGGTGGTTGTCGTCTCAGATGACTCCCCTGTGGCAACAGGGGGCACGTCCGGGACTCCCTTGCCGGATCCGGCAACCCTTCAACAGAGCAGCCCCCAACACAGCCCCCAGCGTAAGTGTTTGGTTTACTTTTCGTTGTTAGGTGTGCTTGGGTGCTTCTCCGTCACTGATATCTGGTTTGTTGAATCTTGTAGGAGCAGAGCAGACACATCATGATGCGCCGGAGGTCACTCCCGATGTTCTGCTTGCTTCAACTACGCCGCCAAGGGAGAACTCTCCGCCAAGGGAGCGCTCTCCCGCAAGGGAGGCCTCTCCGACAAGGGGAGCTTCCCCGACAAGGGCCGGCGCCGACGACCCTCCGGTTGTGGAGGCCGCGGCAACAGATCCCATTGCAGGTAGTTTTCTTGTTTGAGAATTTCCCTTGGGTTCTTTTTTTTTTTGTTCTTCTTTTTTGAACATTTGCTTGACTTGTTCTTTCTTCTTCTGACCATCAGATCCATCCGCTGGAGATCCGATGGAGACTGAGGCTGCCGGCGAGGAGGACGCCATGGCGACAATGTCGACGCCGCCAACATGGAGGAGGAGGCTGGCCGACGGGCCTGGCGTGCGGGAGGCCGCCAAGGCTCTTGGCGCAGAGGTCGGGAGGAATCTGGCGATCGTGACCGACGGCCCCGAGGCGCGCAGGAGCGTCAGCGCTGCACCGACCGCCGATCCTCCGCCACCGATGCCGCACTGACTCAAGAGCCCTAGCCCGGCGCCTATCTGAAGGCCGGCGAGGGTGTCTTTATCAAGCTCCCATGGGCATCAAGCTCCAGGGCACCGGCCGAGGGGGAGACCTTCGACGCGGAGCTGCTTGCCTCTGCCGGGCTGTCGCTGCTCGATGCTCCGAGCAGCAGCAGCGGTGAGCCTGAGGAGGAGCAGCTGCTAAGGAGGTTGCTGTCGAATGGTGACCGCCCAGAATAATCTCCGAGACAGCATAATGCACTGGACAGAAGGTCTTGTGGACACCGCCGCCGGCATCCATAATGAGCTGATGGAGTTGGGGATGACAGATCTTGGGTACTCCACCGATGAGAACCTCCAACCCAGCGTCAAGCTCAGCCTATTCTTCAAAGGCATGCTGACGGGTCTCCAGCGGCTCCGGGAGGAGATCCCAAAGCAGCTGGCGGAGGAGTCGCGCCAAGTCTGCGCCGGGGCTCTCCAGAAGGTGTTGATGAAAGTGGCCTTCCGCAACCCAGGCGTCGATTTCACCAAAGTCCTCAAGTCTTTGCCTCCATCTGCTGACATTGAAGTGCTCAAGGCCCTTGTCGCACCCATTGTGGACAGGGTGAGTGGAGTCAAGAGGCTCGATGGCGACCGCGTGGACTAGGCCGCCAAGCTTATCTTTCTCTTGTCGCTGTAGATCATGTTTAGGCAAAAAATTTATTAGATCTGCGACAAGTTATTATGTAATATACACTATCTTAGGCAATCGAATGCAACGTTATTTCCTTTACTCGATTTCTTCCCTTGTATGTTTATGCCCTACGCTTTTAGGGGAACTTGTCGGTCTGTAACACCTTTGCATGAAGCGCCGAGTGCGGAACTTCAGCAGTCTGCTGGCGATGCCGCCTCCGACAAGCAACCTTGTCGCAACTAGTTGCAGCACACTTAAGTTGTTGAGCGGACTCGAAACAAAGTAAGGGCGCAAGCTAGTCGCGAGTCGGTTCCTCCGCGCACAGGTTTTCCATACAAAGTACTATCGTTCGAGGAAGATAACCTAAAAACTTAAAACTGGTCGTTTAAACTTAGCAACTTAGCTTCTCTGTTGTCTATTCCCCGGCAAGGCGACAGTTCCTCGAGCGACACTTGGTGGCCCACATCATTATCTTCTCCTCCCCCCCCCCCCCCCGCCCGGTTAACTTGTGGGTGGATGAACCTTCTTCTTGTTTTGGGAAGAAAGAAGAGAAAATAAAGTTATAGAGCCTAGTGGCCCGTCATGGCTTACCGGGTGTGGATGCTGCACAAAATGTTAGTAAACACTTGCATATGAGAGCATGTATTGACAAGTTGTGCACAACGCATAGGCTTTACTGATGCACGGGGTCTGCGCCCGGCTTTGTACAAAGGATTACATGCAACAGCGGCAAGACTTGTACAAAAGGGTGGTTGCCGGAACAGGTCCCGGCAACCGCGCCTCATGGGTAAAACTTGCGAAGATGCTCTATATTCCAGGAATTGCTCACCGGAACGCCATCTTCGGTCTCAAGGCGGACAGCGCCGGGCCTAGTGACCCGTTTCACCCGATAAGGGTAGCGACGCAAAGCTTGCTGGTAACGAGCAGCTCGTACAGCAGCCTGAAGACGATCTTCCTCGAGGAGCAGCGCATCATCTTGTTGCAGCTGTTCTTGCTCGAGCTCATCATAAGCGAGCACTCGAGGTGACCCGTATACGAGTTCCGTGGGGAGAACTGCCTCTGCTCCATAGACTAGAGCGAAAGGTGTGTGGCCAGTGGCTCGATTTGGCGTCGTCCTGATCGACCAAAGAACCACCGGCAGCTCCTCGATCCAGTTTCTTCCGCACTTGCGCAGCTTGTCGACAGTTCTGGTCTTGAGTCCCCGCAGCACTTCAGCGTTTGCTCTCTCTGCTTGACCGTTGCTTCTCGGATGAGCAACAGAAGCAAAGCAGATCTTGGCGCCAAGATCTTGGGCGTACTGCATGAAGGTGCGGCTCGTGAACTGTGTGCCGTTGTCGGTGATGATTCTGTTAGGAATCCCAAAACGACAAACAATTGACCTGAAGAACTTGACTGCTGATTGTGCTGTCACCTTCCTCACTGGTTCCACTTCCGGCCACTTTGTGAACTTGTCGATTGCGACGTACAAGTACTCAAAGCCCCCGACAGCTCGGGGGAAGGGGCCGAGGATGTCGAGCCCCCAGACCGAAAAGGGCCAGGATAAAGGGATCGTCTGGAGAGCTTGAGCTGGTTGGTGTATCTGTTTGGAATGGAACTGGCACGCTTCACACTTGGTTACTTGTGCAGTTGCATCCTGGAGGGCTTCTGGCCAAAATAAACCTTGCCGGAAAGCTTTGCCGGCAAGTGCTCTTGCGCCAATGTGGTGACCACATATGCCTCCATGTATCTCTGCCAACAGCTTCTGTCCATCTTCCCGGCAAATGCACTTCAATTTCACACCGTTGAGTCTTCTTCTGTACAGGATGTTGTCAACAAACTGGTACATACTTGACTGCCGGGCCACTTTTTCCGCTTCTTCTTGCTCTTCGGGAAGTTCTCCTGTCTGAAGGAAATGGACGATTTGCCGCGCCCATGCTGGAGCATGTGGCTCGACAACAAGGACTAAAGGCTCATCTACCACTGCGGGAACATTAGCTTCCACGGCAAGAAACTGCGGTTCTGCCGGAGCTTGATGATCCCCGGCAAGCTTGCCGGAGCAAAACTTGTCGGGAGTGTCTGCTTCGACGAAACAAACCGCAAGGCTTGTCGGAGCAGACTGCTCCTCAGTGATATTTGCATTGATTTTAGGGACCTTCTTGGCGGCGGCTCCAGGAAGCTCTGCCGGAAAGTAGTCGCCGGAAACCAATTTTCTCTTCTTGCTCTATCCTGTTGATGGTGTTACGGTTGGCTGAGTCAGCTTGAGCACAAAAATTCCTGGTTCCACAGGTAACTTAAGTGCGGCACATTTGGAGAGGCCATCAGCTATATCATTCTGAGCTCTTGGAACATGTTCCATTTGCAGGCCTTCAAAGTGCTCTTCTAGCTTTCTCACTTCATCAACGTAGGCTTCCATCAACGGACTCTGATAATCTTTATTTACTTGGCGGACGACAAGTTGCGAGTCCCCCCTGACAATGAGCTTCTTAATCCCAAGGTCTACCGCAATCCTGAGACCGGCAAGCAAACCTTCATACTCTGCAGTATTGTTTGTTGCTTGTTCCTTGGGAAAGTGCATCTGGACTATGTACTTGAGGTGCTCTCCGGTGGGTGCGATAAGCATCACGCCGGCACCGGCGCCTTGCAGCGAGAAGGCACCATCAAAGTACATCAGCCACTCTTTATTCGCCTCCTTGACGGGGATGCTTGTCTCTGGAATCTCTTCATCTTGCGTTGGCGTCCACTCTGCTATGAATTCTGCCAATGCTCTGCTTTGAATAGTTGAAGTGCTTTCAAACTTGAGGCCAAAGCTTGACAGTTCCAGTGCCCACTCGACAATTCTGCCTGTTGCTTCTGGATTTTGTAATATCCTTTTCAACGGAAAGCGAGTGACAACTTTTATCTCATGTGCTTGGAAGTAATGGCGCAGCTTTCTCGAGGCCATGAGGAGGCCGAAAAGCAACTTTTGTATGCCAGAGTACCTTGACCTAGCCCCTTGCAGAAGGGAACTGACAAAGTAAACTGGGCGCTGCACCATCTTCTTCTGTGTCTTGTCGCAACCCTGCGCTGATCTGTCCTTGTCGGGACCAGAGCTTGACGGCGAAGCCCTTGCTTGTCATTGGATGCGCGTCGCCTTGGTTGCCGGCTCATCATCTGCCTCCCTCTCTGCTACTAACGCAGCACTAACCACTTGATTGGTCGCTGCTATATACAACAGCAACTTTTCTTGTGGCCTAGGTGCAACAAGTATTGGAGTGGAGGACAGGTATCTCTTCAAGTCTTGCAGCGCAGCCTCCGCTTCGGGAGTCCATTTCATTGGACCTGCCTTTTTCAAAATCTTGAAAAATGGCAGGGCGCGCTCAGCAGACTTAGAGATAAACCTGCTAAGGGCGGCCACGCAACCGGCGAGCCTTCTGACATCCTTGACGCGCTTTGGTGCTTCAATCTGCTCAATGGCCTTAATCTTGTCGGGGTTGGCTTCGATTCCCCGCTGAGACACAAAGAACCCGAGAAGCTTGCCGGAAGGGACTCCAAACACGCACTTCTCGGGGTTGAGCTTGAGGTTGATCTTGCGCAGATTTGCAAATGTCTCATCCAAATCCTGAATCAAAGTTGCTTTGTCCTTGCTCTTGACCACTATGTCATCCATGTAAGCTTCTACATTTCTGTGTATTTGTGGCTCAAAGGCATCATGGACTACTCTTGCAAAGGTTGAACCAGCATTCTTCAAACCGAAAGGCATCCGTATGAAGCAGTACGTGCCACATGGTGTAATGAATGCGGTTTTCTCTTCATCCTCTTCTGCCATGAAGATCGATGATATCCTGAATATGCATCAAGAAATGAAAGCAGATCACATCCACCGTGGAGTCAACAATCTGGTCGATCGTGGCAAGGGAAATGGGTCTTTGGGACAAGCTTTATTAACATCTGTAAAGTCAATACAAAGTCTCCATTTCCCATTAGCCTTATGATATAACTACCGGATTGGCCAACCACGTGGGATGGAGTACCCTCGACAAGGCCTGCTGCTTCCAACTTCTTGATTTCTTCTGCTATGAACTCTTGGCGCTCCACTGCCTATTTTCTAACTTTTTGCTTGACGGGCCGCGCGTGAGGACAGACAGCTAAGTGGTGCTCAATTACTCTCCTGGGAACACCGGGGATGTCAGATGGCTGCCATGCAAACACATCAACATTCGCCCGCAGGAAAGCAACGAGCTCACCTTCCTATTTAGGGTCAAGCGTGGCACTGATGGTGAAGGTACCACCAGTGCCGTCCTCCTTGGCGGGCACCTTCTTGGTCTTCGGCGGAGCTGCCATCGTCTTCTTGCACTTGCCGGTGGAGCTCGATGGTGCGTCCTCGACGGTAGCGCAGCACCAAGAGGTGCGCTTGCGGAGTGGGCATCGAGCTCTTGCGGACTTGGTGGTCTTCTTCTTCCCCCCGGGAGCTTCAGCGGCAAGTGGTTTGCTATCTGTTGCGGCTGCTGCATCCCGGTAAATCTTGTCGGCGCAGATAAGCGCATCCTTCTTGTCGCCATGGACAGAAATGACGCTTATCGGGCCCGGCATCTTGAGTAAGTTGTAAGCATAATGAGAGGCGGCCATGAACTTGGCGAGTGCTGGATGGCCAAGTATGCCATTGTAGGGCAATGGGAAATCGGCAACGTCAAACGTGACCCTCTCAGTTCTGAAGTTGAGCTCACTGCCAAATGTTACCGGCAGCGTGATCTTCCCTTTGGGCTTGCTCCTTCCCGGGTTGATTCCTTGAAAGTACCAGTCTCCTCGAGCTCATTGTCAGGATTTGAAGCTTCGAGCATCAGAGAGGAGATCAGGTTCAGGCCGGCCCCGCCGTCAACCAACATCTTTGTGACCTTGAGGTTGCGGATGGTTGGTGAGACCAACATCGGCAAGCACCCGACCGCAGTTATGCGATCAGGGTGATCCTCAATGTCAAAGATGATGGGCGTGCTGGACCACTTCAGAGGTTTGCGTGACTCTATGGATGGTTCTGCTGCATTGACCTCACGCATCCATTGCTTGAGTTGGCGGTGCGAGGTATGCAGAGAAGCACCACCGTCAATGCAAAGGACCTCCGTTGCCTTCTGAAACTCCTGCTCATCAGCTTCATCGTCTTCCATGTCTTCGTCATCTTCATCTTCGTCTTCTTCCTTGTCGCGACTGCGGGGAGGTCTGTCTCCTTGCCACTGCTTGGCCTTGCATGGCGTCCTCCCGACCGGGTCTCTTCTTACTTGCTGCACCTGCACCTTCCTGGCCTTCTCCTTGTCTCGCCGTCAGATTCAGCTCTCTGTAGCTCAACAAGCTGCTCGACTTTCTTGCAGCTCTAGAGATCGTGGCCCTTGGTGCGGTGGATCTTACAGTATTGCTTGTTGGAGCTGTCAGGCTTGTCGGCGGCCGCCACAGCTTGGCGGTCGGCGTCGGCGGCAACCTCCTTGCCGGAGCCGCTAACCTTGGCTTTGTTGGCGGCACCATCCTTGTCGGACTGCTCGACAACTAGTACTTCTTGGTTTTTCTTCCTTCTGTTGTTTCACCGCCGGCTCTTCCTTGCCGGGGCGATCTCCTCACTATCAGACTCTGCTCCCACATTCTCTCCTGGGAGTCTTCTTCCTTCTTCAGCGCGTGCACACTTGTCAGCCAGGGCGTAGAGCTCGCTGACGTCTTTCACTTTGTACATCGCCATCTCCTCTCTCATCTTGCGGTTTCGCACATTCTGATGAAATGCGCTGATCACCACGACAGGGTGGACGTCTGGGATGTTGTAGTGCACTCGACTGAATCTCTGGATGAACTTGCGCAGGGACTCCCCCTCCTTCTGGGCAAGTAGGTGGAGGTCACTCTCCTCGCCATGAGGCTTGTGGCCGCCTGTGAAGGCGCCAACAAACTGGTGGCACAAATCTGCCCAAGAAGAAATGGAGCCATCCGGCAAATGCATGAGCCAAGATCTGACGTTTGGCTTGAGCACCAGGGGAAAGTAGTTGGCAAGGATCTTGTCATCTCGTCCCCCCGCAGCCTGCACCGCGATGGTGTAGATGCTGAGGAACATCTGGCTTCATACTTCTCCGGCACATCTGGCTTGAAGTTTTTCTTGTCGGGCCACAGGACTTGCCGCAGCTCACGAGTGAACGCAGGGCAACCTACCGCGTACGGCAAGTCGCCTGGTTCCCCTGGCGCATGCATATCAACAGTGGGCCTGGCACGCTGGTCGGATTGACGACGCGCTTCTGCAAAGAGGACGCTGCTCCACGTCCGGATGTTACTTTTGTCGACAAGAATCAAAAAGATCTGCTTTGGGATACTCTCATGGAACATTTCACCCTACCAGATCATTTCACAGAAGCAGATGTGCAGAAAGTCAAGGACGCTGCTCTTAGGAAGATGGCGGTTGCATTCAAGAACCACAAGAATCGTGAATTGGACAAGTACGTCAAGGGCGGAAGGAAGACTCCATTATTCGAGGGAACACTAAAGAACCAACGTGCTCATTGGGACGATTTCGTGAAATTCAAGGATTCAGAATTATCTAAGGAACGGTCGAGAATAAACAAGAAGAATGCCGGAAAAAAAGGATAAGTTCCATAAGCTGGGGCCAGGTGGCTATGCGGTGGCAATGCCTAAGTGGGATAAGTCTGAGAAAGAGATGGAGGATGCAGGTGCCACTCCGGTTACTAAGAGCTGTCCCCCCAGGGTTAGGACTTGGTTCTATGCGCATGGGGGGCGTTGGATCCGAAGACAGGCAATGTTTCGACGAGGGCAAGTCTGAAGGGAGCCGACGATGCGATACTTGTTGCAATAGAAGAGGCACGAACGGGGGTGTTCCAGCCCAACAGAGAGAACGACGAGCTTACGCGTGCCCTGGGAAATCCTGAACACCCGAGAAGAACACGAGGCAAGGGCGCTATTCCGTGGTATGAGGGGTTTTCAGGTGGAACAACGACTACGTAACCGTGCGAGAAAGAAGATTACGGAGGAGAAGAAGAGGAAGATGGAGGAGGAGCAGAGAAGCGGGACTATGAACGCCTTCAAGGCCTAGAAGCAAGTCAAGTGGAATTGGCGGTCAAATTCCAGCGGCAGCAGGAGCAGATCGACTCACTTAGCCAGCAAAGGGGTCTCAAAGAGCTGCAGCAGCTAGCGGATGATCCAGCATTGGATAGCACCGCCCCATCCATGCAGAGAAGCAGCATGGGTTCCGCCCAGACGACGCAATGCTGGGTAGATACCCGTGGATGACATCACGGAGAACACTAGCTGCGAGCTACACGTCAAAATGAAGAACATATCCATGAAGGTGGCGGACGGAGAAGCTTTTCCAGATTACCCCAAAGCAACCAACCATTGCATCCCGATTCCAGAGGGCTATGCTCGTGTCATGGTTGACGAGGTGGTGCAGCCATATTCGAGCTAGAGCTTGAAATTCCGGAGGTGAGGACGGCGCTTTCTGGAGACGCCAACCATCGTATCATCCTATGGAAAAAGATTGCATCATCTTTGAAGGCCACCGACACGCGTCATCGACTCCTCGTCGAATTCCGCCACCGAGTCAGCAGTCTCCGCTCTGCAAGTCCACCAAGTCCGGCAAAGTGTCGAGCCACTCCTCCTTCAAGTCCGGCAAAGTGTCGAGCCCTCCTCCTCCTCCAAGTCCGCCACAGCGTCGACGCCCTCCTCCTCCAAGTCCGGCACAATCTCAGGCCACTCCTCCTCCAAGTCCGGCACATCTTCAGGCGGCCACTCCTCCTCGTCCAACTCAGCCCCGTCAGCCGGCGTCTCCGCCGCCTCAGCAATCGAAGAAGAGACACCCCGCAGCTATTGTGCGTAGCGGTACGAGTCGAGGTAGTACAGGAAGTACAGGCGGAGGCAAGCGATATAAATATGGTCCAAGCCTCACGCCTCTTCCGCAGAGGTCTTATGACAGGTCCGAGGAGGAAATCGCAGCCATATCGAAGTCCGAGGTGGAAGCCCATTTTGCACCGAAACCGCCACCGCCGCCAAGGGAGAAAGTGCCTAAGGAAACGATTGACCACTTCATTCGTATGGCTCAACCACCAGCTCCCAAGCCTGTTGACACAGACTATGGCGCCACATCGGGAAGTTAAATCGAGCACGTCACGTAAGGAGGCGAGCTCGGGATCGAGCAAACAAGAAGCAGCTGTCAAAAATGCGGAAAACCATTCCCACTGGGAGAACAGCGGCGCAATCGATCCCTCGCTTGTTGTGCCAACAACACGTGACGATCGCGCGCCCAATATTATTGTGGGCAAACAGTTTACGTTCCTGAGGTGGGCAATGTGGTAATAACGGAGGACCATATAATGCAGGTTGAAGTTCTCAAAATCACTGTTGGACAACTCCTCGAGATCGAGCCCATGCCTGTGCTTAGAGAGGATGAAATAAAATGGAAATATGTCCGGGGCCAACCTTTGGTCCATCCAGACAAGGTCAAGAACCTCCCAACGAGAATGTATGAATTGCATCAATGGTACATGAACATTACCAAGATTTCGATCGAGTGTCCTTCATGGTGAATGTCAAGGAGGACCATTACTTCCATGAGAAAGCTTTGTCCGTTGAGTATTCGAACTGTTTCAGTTATACAATCAAGACGCCTTTTCGACAAATCTATCGTCGTTGCTATTATCTCGTAAGTGATTTCTTTCTGTAATTTAAGTCTCAAGCTAGCTGTCTTGATCCTTTTGATCAATCATTACCTGTAATTATCCTCACTATATTCTTTTACGTGGTATTATATGCAGGATGAAGATGTATGAAATGACAAAAGGTGGGCGCTATGGCATCGGGTTCATTGACCCAAACACCGTTAATGAATACACATGGAAACTAAATGCACATCATCAAAAGGGCGTGAGGACAACATGCTAGAGTTCTTGAAGCGCCTCAAATACAATGAAGATGTACTACTTCCTTACAACTTCCAAATGAGTCACACTGTCTTGTACTACAAATTCTCTGTTTTTGCCTACTAGCTAGCTACATGTTTTTGCTTTACATATGCCCGCTTAATTAAGGCATGCAAATGTGTGTGCATGCAGATATCACTGGGTCTTGTGTATCATTAAAGTTGGCCGCCGAACAGTTGAAATCTGGACTCACTACTCAAAGAAAAACTGACTATAACATCTTGTTTGGGATAGTCAACAGGTAATTTCAATCATTAATAACTATATATCTCGGCCTATTTAGTTCGTCATTTTCATGATATGAACTATATTTAATAACCCTTTATTCATTTTCATTGTCGGCGGGCAGGGCTTGGGCAAGGTTCATCGGCGTCACGGAAGGCGAATGGAAAAAAAGCTTAAATGGTTTGACCCAAGGTAAGTAATTAAGTAGTACTAGCTAGCTAGCTAGCTGCCATCTCTTTAATTATCATGCTTGATTAATTATTATCCGATCAAATTCCATTCTCGTAAAGGCCTCAAGCAAAGCATGGGACTGATCTGTGTGCATTCTGCGTTTGCGAGAACATTCGCATGATGGCGTCCGAAAGGAGCAGATCTGAAAGACAGGAATGGATACGCTTGTCAAAACACTATTCACAATTTTACACCATTATCGATATCTAGTCACACAACTAATACACATGCATATTGATCTCCTTCTTAACAGTTCACAGAGATGCGGAGAAGCTCCTAGAAAGCGGAGCGCGAGAAGCACTTCAAGAGGAAATAGCGGGATTTTTGCTCGACCAGGTCCTAAATCCGAACGGAGAATACTATTACCCGCTGCCCCCATCGAGCTCAAGGCACCAATTAGGCTAATGCCACTGGCTCCGAAGGCCACATGCATATGTAGGAGAAATTGTATATAGCTATACATGTGTGTATGTGTGAATTAATTAATATGATGGTTTGTGAGACATTGATGATATATATATATCTATGCATGATTGGTTCTATTAGAGTTTATATATATATATATATATATATATATATATATATATATATATATATATATATATATATATATATATATATATATATATATATATATATATATATGCATAACGTGTACAATGTGTAGTATTGTAAAATACCAGCAAGCGAAAAAGAATTAAATTGATAACACAAATTTAATTGAAAAATAAAAATAAAACAAAACTCACAAACATTTAGTACGGTTGGTGTTACCAACGGTACTAAAACTCCGCCCCGGAGCTGGCTCGTGCCACGTGGTTGGCCTTTAGCACCGTTTCATGCTGAACCGGTACTAAAGGGGGGGGGGGCTTTAGTGACCACACTTTAGTGCCGGTTATGTAACCGGCACTAAAGGGCCTTACGAACCGGTGCTATTGCCCGGTTCTGCACTAGTGTAGATCCGGGACTTAAAGTGGATCCGGATATCACTGTGGAGCTTGTCAACGGGGTATTTTATCAGGCGAGCTGGGATGGCGCCCTAGTGGACATTACGGCCGACTACCCTGGACTGCTCCCCTCTTCATGTGTAAGCCGAACTAGAAAGCCCTGTCCTTTGAAGAGGACTCCCCCCAGGTGTTATAATTTACCCTTGAGGCGTCGTTCTATTTGCAGAAACGACGGCCGGAGCGAGGGGCCGAGCCCCTAGGGACTCGTCAACCACGGGCGTCCAGATCGGGCAGGCTCAAGAGGAAGGCGGTGCGGGTTGACGCACCGCTACAGAGGTAAAACAATAACCTATCCTATGATTATAGAATTTAAAATATGACAGCGCCCTTCGTGTCTGGCAGGAAGAAGAATAACCGGACTATATCTGGAGACCCTACCAATCATGCCTCCACCAGCCAGATTGCAGAACCGGCTTCAGGGGCGGAGGCGGACACAGGGCCAGTGCCGCATTGCTCTCCGACAGAGAGTGCGGACCTGCTCTCAGCCACGAATTCTGAAGTAGAGAGCGCCATGAATCATAGGCGCCGACGGGCCGTACTTCGGAACAACATCTTTTCCAAAGAGGCGTTTAATGCCTTCAATTCGGCGGACGCATACGTCCAAGCTGCTCGGGACGGGCTTGCCCAAGCGACAAACCAGTATACCAAAGACATGCGGGTGAGGAATTTTGGTAATTATGTATAGCAGTAGCCCCTGAGACTTGAAACGGTTGAAACAACAGTTTTAAGGATCAATTTATGTACAGGTCCTTGTAGAGAAGAGCGAGCGATTGTTTCGGGAGCTGGAGGACTGCAAGGCCGAACTAAGGGACGCAGTTGCCAAGTTAGAGGAACCCCAAAGGCCCTCATCTGGTAATTATCACAATTGTGCGAAGATGCACCAGTGAGTAAATATTTCAAGTCTAACAGAAAATTTTGCAGACAATCCCGGGGTGAATCCGGAGGGCGTAGGAGAGGACGCATCGCATCTCAAAAAGCAGCTAGAGGCTGGCGAGCGCATTCTTACGCGAGTTAGGCGGGAGAAGAACGATCTTCAAGATGCCAAAGTCCAGCTGGACGTGGAGTTAAAAGATCTCCGTGCTCAGCTGGCGGACTCCATGAAGGAGAACAAGAGGCTTCGACGCGGCATTTATAGTAAGTGCCTTGACGAACTGTTGTACAGTTCGGCGAGGAAGTATATTGAAAGAATTTTGCTTGCAGGAATGTTAACGGGTCGCCCCGAGGAGGAGATGCCCTCATCTGCAAATGATTTACTGCAAGACCTTTCGTGACTGCACGAGCGAGCTCGGCAAGTGATGCAGGGTGTTGCTCAGGCTTTGTGGCCATCAAGCCTACTGCCGAATGGCATGGGGGAACTTGTGGACCTGCTGCAAGGAGCCCAGCGGCGCTTCCGTCTATGGAAGATATCGGCATGCTAGCAAGGAGCAAGAGAAGCCTGGGCAATGGTGAAGACACGCTACACCAAGCTGGACCCGAACCATATGGCCGAAGTGGGATCGGCGGGGCCCGATGGGCAAGAAATTCCCGTTAGTCTGATGTATGACCAAGTAGCATTAGCCGCTAAGTATTCTCAACAGGATTGTAAGCTAGGTAGCCCGTTGGACGGTATAGAAGAGGAATGTAATCAGTCCAAATAACTGTGTAATTTAATGGGCATGATTAGCCCCTAGCCGGATTAAAATCATTTGTCATGGCGGACCTTTTCGCTTCAGCCCCCGGATCCTATAGTCCGGGGTGTGTCCGAATACCCGCTCAGCTATACAAAACCGGGGTATGCATGGAAACAAGGCGTATGGGTCATAAGTGCTTGAACAGACAAGTACCCAACTAGTTATGTTATATTACATGGATAGTAAGAAACATCTTCCAGAGAGAATAGTTCCGTTAGGGCTTCCTTTCCCTGGGTACGCATGCGACGATGCACATGTCCGGACTGCGAACGATGGCGCAGGATACAAGACTTCTGGGGATTTATGTTATGATAAACTAATACATCTTTTTTTTCACCGACCAAATATTCTCTTAAGGAAGCTAGCTTTTGGCTTCACCCAGTCTGAGGTACACATCCGGCTAAAGTGGCAGTAACAATCGCAGAGGTGCTCCCATTATGCCCTAGCCGAATTAACGGGAACGTAGGGCATAAACACAAGAGCCAGGCAACCCAGCTTGGCAACATCTTAAGTCATATCGGTGCATATAATGGTGAAAAAAAGGCACATATGGAAAAAGAATGCATATGCGACGGGCAGAAAGCCATGTGAGTAATCATTTTTAGCTTCCGTATAGGAAGCCCCCAGGTATTTCTTACACACTTAGTGCGGCCGGAGTGATCCGGAAATCGGCACTGTATTGAATACTTTGTGAAGAGAGAAAAAGGTCGAGAAAAGAAAAGGGGATGGGGCATAATTAAAAGGGAGGGGTTAGGAGACGAACACTGTGTTCGGCGCTAGGCGTAGAATCTCCGTAGTCTTGCCGCGTTCCATGGGTTCGGCTCGAGTATGTTATCGGATGCATTACGTAAGCGGTACGCTCCTCCGGTGAGAACTTTGTCAATGACGAAGGGACCCTCCCACTTGGGTTTGAGTTTCTACTTCTTCTTCTCCGATAGTCGTAGAACAAGCTCGCCAATATTGTAAGTTTTGGCCCGCACTTCTCTGCTTTGGTATCGTCGAGCCTGCTGCTGATAGAATGCGGAACAGGCTTTTGCGACATCCCGCTCCTCCTCCAAGGCATCCAAATTATCCCGCCGATCTAACTCGGCTTCCTTCTCTTCGTACATGCGTACGCGTGGCGAATCATGTATTATGTCGCAAGGTAATACTGCTTCCGCGCCGTAAACCATAAAAAATGGTGTGTATCCGGTGGTGCGATTTGGCGTGGTCCGCAGCCCCCAGAGTACGGAGTCGAGCTCCTCCACCCAGTGCGTATCCGACTCTGTCAAGGATCGCATTAGCTTGGGTTTGATGCCGCTTATAATGAGACCATTTGCCCGCTCTACCTGGCCGTTAGTTTGTGGATGGTAGACGGAAGCGTAATCGAGCTTGATGCCCATTTTTGCGCACCAAGTTTTCACTTTGTCGGCTGTAAAATTTGAGCCATTATCAGTGATGATGCTATGGGGGACACCGTATCGGTGTACGACCCCGGATATGAAGTCTATTACTGGTCCGGATTCAGCCGTTTTGACTGGTTTAGCTTCTATCCATTTGGTGAATTTGTCCACCATGACCAATAAGTATTTTCTTCTTATGGCTTCCCCCTTTAAGAGGTCCGACCATATCCTGTCCCCAGACCGCAAAGGGCCAAGTTATGGGGATTGTTTGGAGTGCGGTAGGGGGCATGTGACTCTGATTGGCAAAGAGCTGGCAACCGACGCAATGTTGGACAAGATCTTGTGCGTCCGCTCGGGCCGTCGGCCAATAGAAGCCTGTACGGAAGGCCTTGCTGACTAATGCCCGAGCCGCGGCATGGTGCCCGCCCAGGCCGGCGTGGGTTTCAGCCAAGAGATGCCGCCCTTCCTCTTCGGAGATGCATATTTGTAGTACTCCGGTAGCTCTTTTCTTGTAGAGTTCCCCTTCGTAGACCTTGTAAGCTTTAGAACGCCGAATGATGCAGCACGCTTCATTTTGGTCTTCGGGGAGCTCCTGCCTATTTAGGTAGGCCAATAAGAGCTCAGTCCACGGGGCGATTACAGCCATGACTTCGTGGGCCGAGGACGTTATTTCGGTGGAAGAACCTCCGACTATGTCTGATGTTTCAGAATCTGGGGATGTATTCGGATCCGTGCTAGTATTGCCGGATTCCCCTTCCCATACTACAGATGGCTTGAACAGCCGTTCCAAGAATATATTAGGTGGGACAGGGTCGCGTTTGGCGCCGATGCGAGCGAGGACATCCGCCGCTTGATTGTTTTCTCGAGCCACATGGTGGAATTCGAGCCCCTCGAACCGAGCTGACATTTTGAGGACGGCATATATGGTAAGCCGCCATTTTCGGGTCCTTGGCATCAAAGTCTCCGTTTATCTGTGATATTGCGAGGTTTGAGTCCCCGCGCACCTCTAGGCGTTGAATGCCCATAGAGACTGCCATCCGAAGACCGTGCAACAGAGCCTCATATTCGGCTGCATTGTTGGAGTCTGTGTATAATATTTGGAGGACGTACTGGACCGTGTCGCTGGTAGGAGATGTCAGGACTACCCCTACTCCCAATCCGGCCAGCATTTTAGAGCCGTCAAAGTGCATGATCCAGTTTGAGTATGCGCCGTACTCTTTAGGGAGTTCGGCTTCTGTCCATTTGGCGATGAAGTCAGCCAACACTTGCGACTTGATGGCCCACCGTGGTTTGTATGTTATGTCGAACGGCAGGAGCTCGGTAGCCCACTTGGCAATCCGGCCCGTAGCATCGCGGTTATTTATTATGTCATTGAGTGGTACTTCAGAGGCCACCATAATCGAACACTCTTGAAAGTGGTGTCGTAGCTTCCGAGATGCCATGAACACCGCGTATGCTATTTTTTGATAGTGTGGGTATCGGGATTTGCATGGGGTTAGGACCGTGGACACGTAGTAGACTGGCCTCTGGAGCGGGTATTTATATCCGTCGGCCTCTCGTTCGACGACGAGCACTGCGCTTACGACTTGATGCGTTGCAGCTATGTACAACAGCATAGGTTCGTCGATATTCGGCGCTGTTAATACTGGATTACTGGCCAATAGGGTCTTTATTTCATCCAGTCCGGCCGCGGCTGCATCCGTCCATACGAAGTGTTCGATGCGCCTAAGAAGGCGATAAAGCGGTAGTGCCTTTTCTCCTAACCTGGAGATAAAGCGGCTGAGAGCAGCCACGCATCCCGCTAGTTTTTGGGTGTGCTTGAGGTCTGTTGGTATGGCAACCTGTGACAGAGCTCGGATCTTTGCCGGATTCGCTTCAATTCCTCTGTTGGAAATGATGAAGCCGAGAAGCTTCCCCGAGGGGATGCCAAAAACACATTTTTCTGGATTCAGCTTGATGTCGTATGTCCGGAGATTGTCAAATGTAAGCCTCAAGTCGTCTATCAGGGTTTCGACGCCTCTTGTTTTTATGACCACGTCATCCACGTATGCCTCCACTGTTTTGCCGATTTGCTTTTCCAGGCATGTTTGAATCATGCGTTGGTAGGTTGCACCGGCATTCTTGAGCCCGAAAGGCATAGTGTTGAAGCAGAAAGGACCATATGGCGTTATGAAAGCTGTTGCAGCTTGGTCAGATTCTGCCATCTTTATTTGATGGTATCCAGAGTATGCATCGAGGAAACACAGCGAGTCATGTCCAGCTGTGGCATCGATGATTTGATCGATGCGAGGGAGGGGAAAGGGATCCTTGGGGCAAGCCTTGTTGAGGTCTTTGAAGTCGACGCATAGTCGCCAGGATTTATCCTTCTTTGGCACCATCACCAAATTTGCCAGCCAATCCGGATGTTTAATATCTCTGATAAATCCGGCCTCGAGTAGCTTGGCTAACTCTTCCCCCATTGCCTATCGTTTGGGCTCTGAGAAACGCCTTAGGGTCTGCTTGACTGGTTTATATCCTTTTAGTATATTAAGGTTGTGTTCGGCCAGTCTGCGTGGGATGCCTGGCATGTCCGATGGGTGCCAGGCGAAAATGTCCCAATTCTCGCATAGGAAATCTCGAAGTGCGGCGTCAATCACGGGGCTCAGCTGTGTCCCGATGGACGCTGTCTTCGTGGGGTCTGTTGGGTGGACCTGGAATTTGACTATCTCGTCTGTAGGTTTGAATGAGGTGGACTTGGGTCGTTTGTCGAGTATTACGTCGTCCCTGTCCACGGTGGCCCGTAGTGTTGTTAATTCTTCGGCTGCTAGGGCTTCGGATAATGCCTCCAAGGCTAGAGCTGCGGTTTTATTTTCGGCGTGAAGCGCAAAATCTGGATCACTGGCTAGAGTGATTATTCCATTGGGTCCGGGCATTTTAAGCTTCATGTACCCATAATGGGGTACAGCTTGAAAGCTTGTGAACGCGTCCCTCCCTAGAAGGGCGTGGTATCCGCTGTTAAAAGGAGCCACCTGGAATGTGATTTCCTCGGACCTATAATTCTCCGGGGTACCGAATACCACATCGAGTGTGATTTTTCCCGCGCACCGCGCTTCTCGGGTAGGGATAATTCCCCTGAAGGTCGTGCCGCTTCGTTCAATGCGGCTTTTATCAATATCCATCTTGCTGAGCGTTTCTTCATAAATCAGACTTAATCCGCTTCTGCCGTCCATCAGTACTTTGGTGAGCCAAAAGCCATCTACGATCGGACTAAGGACCAGAGCGGCTGGTGCCCGGACAGCCCGGGATCGAGGTTCGTCACTGGCATTAAAAGTTATAGCAGTGTCGTTCCAAGGGTTTATTTTTGCCACACGGTAAATTTCAGCGGAGCTTCGGCGAGCTCGCTTGCGCCTATTATTTGAGGCGAAAGTCTTGAATACTTTTAGTACCGTATTGTGTTCACTGGCGGGATGTTGTTCCGCTTTATAGCCCACAAGAAGATCCTCGCCACTTTTTGCCACCTGCCGGAGTATCCAACATGCCTTAAGGCTATGAGTAGGTGTTGTATTCGGAGTACTATGGAGCTTGCATGGCCCGTCGAGCCATTCTTCCAATACGGATCTCCACCCTGGCGTGGGCTTTGGTTTCTTGGGGGTTGGGTCGGACGACTTACGAGAGTTCGTTCGTTTAGTTCGGACAAAGGTCTTGGCGAGAGCAGTACTATCCCAAAATTCTGTTTGGGTCTTCCAAGCGCTCTCCATCGCACAGTACTTCCGTTGCTATGGTTGCCAAGTCCGCGAATCGTACTATGTCGCGCGGCTTATAGCATTGAGGAGTCCTTCGTCCGTGCAGTTTTTGCAGAAAAGTGAGACCATGTCCTCTTCGCGGCAGTCCCTGACCTTGTTAAGCGCAAGGAAGAATCTGGCCCAGTAGCGATGTACGGTTTCCTGGGGCTCTTGCCTGATGCGGGAGAGACAGTTTAGGTTCAGTTAAGGTCCGGATTTTTATCCAATCTATCGCCCAAGGGCGCGGGCGGTCCCGAGCCAAACAGCTCAGGATCCGGGGTGCCCATTTTCTTCGGCCAGATGCCCGACTCTAAGTCTGGGACCTGGGTCAGGTTTCCCTTTGAGCAGGTCTTTGGCTCAAGGAGTTCGGTGATCCGAACAAAACTTGTACTCAAAGTTGAGGGGCAATCCGCGTGTGGTTCTTCCACTATCGCTATCTCATGGGTGACCGGTGGGGACTTGATGTCCCTTTGGTCGGGTTTAAGTCCAATCCGGTCGTAGTCTGTAGCGACTCCCAGAGCGGCGATGTGATCCAAGAGTTCTTTAAGGGAGGAGAGCTCCATTGGATCCATCTGTTCGGCAAGTCCCAAACTGACGCGAAGGTTATGATTGATGACCCGAGAAGTCATCGTCGGCGCCACCGCCGATGGGGCGGCCATGATAAAGCCACCGAGCCGGAGCGTCTGGCCTACAGCCAGAGCCCCCTCCGAAGTAATGTCGTCCTTGACAAAAAGACGAGCCATCGAGCCTGATGGCGACGACACAGAGGAACTCTCAATGAAAGCACCAATGTCGGTGTCAAAACCGGCGGATCTTGGGTAGGGGGTCCCGATCTGTGCGTCAAGGCTGATGGTAACAAGAACTAAGGGACACAGGTATTTACCCAGGTTCGGGCCCTCTCGATGGAGGTAAAACCCTACTTCCTGGTTGATTAATATTGATGATATGGGTACTACAAGAGTAGATTTACCACGAGATCATAGAGGCTAAACCCTAAGAGCTAGCCTATGATGGTATGAATGTAATTGTGATCGGCCTTCTAAGGACCAACCCCTCCGGTTTATATAGGCACCGGAGAGGGCTAGGGTTTACATGGAGTTGGTTACAAGGAAGGAAATATAATATCCGGATCGCTAAGCTTGCTTTCCATGCCAAGGAAAGTCCCATCCGGACACGGTTCGAAGTCTTGAGTCTTGAATCTTCACGCTTCAATAGTCCGGACGTTGTACACAGTCCGGCTGTCCGGATACCCCCTAATCCAGGACTCCCTCAGACGTCTTGGTGCTCGAAGGCGGTTGTGTTAGCGGAAACGAGGCAATCAGACATGCGGGGTTTATAACTTTCGCTTAGTCATAGGAGCTTTAGACTGGGGAAGCTAGCTATGAGCCCCCGGTTAGTGTTTGGCGACATCCGAGGTCAAGCCGTAAACACTTCGGCCAATGTTATGAACGACCCGTCGTTTAACATAGTCATCGGATCGCTGACCAGTTTATGCCTATTGTGATAGTCAGTTTTCGGCTCCACTGAGGTGCTTGACCATGAGAGCTGGAAGCACAATCGCAGTGGTTCTCCCTTTGCACACCTAGCTGAACAAAGCGGAACGCAGGAGGTAAGCACAGGAGCCGGGCAACCCAACTATTGACCGAAGACACAATTCGAAACCGTTGCATATATAGCAATATCCAAGAATGTTTTTGCCGAATCCCTAAAGGTGTCCGGCGTTGCACTGCGAGACTAATGCTTGAAACGCACAAATAGTTTAAAAGTGCCATAGGCTTCAAAAACCAAAAAACTTCAGTAAAAACTGGACGTCCGAACTAGATCAAGTGTTCGGTGCCAAATCGAAAATTGGACTTTAGAAAAAAAAAGTGCTTCTGTTGTTTTTAACATGACACATCCTATCTCAAGACTTCAAGCGGGTCAGCTTACGGCTTCAACCTCCTATCCCGAAGGCGGAGTACTTCTCATTAGGCCAGTTTAGCAAACTAAACTCTAGCGGCTTTGAGAGAGAAATTAGGCCAGTTTAGCAAACTAAACTCAGCTAGTGACCACATAGTTGTGTCGAAAAAAGGAATAATAAATAATAATAAATAAATAATAATAATAATAATAATAATAATAACAACTTTGCAACGACTGAGAAGAAAAACACTTATTATAAAACGGCTCAAGTAAACTTAAGAGCCCCCTAGTGACTTGGGTAAAAGAATTATTGTATGTACCGAAGTACTTATATCATATCTATGTTCACCTGAACTTTAAACGCATCTTAACCGACCGTCGGCTTCTCCCTCTTCGGTCAAGGACCGAAAAGTTTTATGTACTCCACCTGTCGAGAATATCGACGGTGTTTCCAATAACCAGGCAATCAGGCCATAAGGCTGTAACAGACAAAGTGCGCTCAGGGAACTTATACTATATTACTGAGGAAGTGTAAGAAGCATCTTCGAAGAAAATAGAACCCCCACCGATACCTTTCTTCAGTTGCTCATTGCTACTATGAGACTTTTGTAATAGATTTTTTGTACTCATGAGTTCTGTTGTGTGCCGACCATAATTGAAAACAATAAGAGCGCTAGCTTTCGGCTTTACCCAGTCTGAGGTCTGGCTCGGATGACCCGATCATGACAATCGCAGAGGTGCTCCCTTTACTCCCTAGCCGAACAATCGGGAACGTAGGGGTAAACACAGGAGCGAGGCAACCCAGCTTGCAAATCGCTTAAGTCAACATGGTGCATATTGTGGCGTAATACACGAACAAGGAACGAAGCCGTACAAGTGTAATCATTTGCAAGACGAAAGGATTCATAAAGGAAGCCCCCAAGTAAACAGGGTATTTGAATTTGTGTGTCACAAACAAAGTTTTGACAAGGAAATTTTTTACAAGCAACTTTCTTCCAAAAAAGTTTAATGCTTGGTCGAACCGAACACAAGTTAAAAATTTAAAACTTTGAGCATGAAGGCAACTTAGCTGGTTAATGTGTTTGGTATTGATTACGCGGTCCGAGCTTGATGCGGGACAAGGTTCCATCCCCCAAGCCGGTCCCGAGGTGGCGGAGCGAAGAGCTCCTCACTCCGAAGGGGTGACATAGCACGGCCAATGCAGGCCGGGAGAGTGACGCCAAAGTACCCGGCATGGGGTAATGAAGTGTTGATGAAGCCCCCTGTCCAGCCGAGGTGACGTGGTATGTCAGTACACCGAGTCGACGATACTGCCCGACCCGAATCATTTTCCTGTGCACAAAAAATAGTGCAAAGCGGAGATAATAGTAGTAATAATAATAATAATAATAATAATAATAATAATAATAATAATAATAATAATAATAAATAATAATAATAATAAATCGTTGCATAATAAATAATTTATGCAAAGTGAGTAACAAAAAAATATATGGCCTGCGCGCCGGAGTGAATGTCGACGCAGGGCGTCGGCGTGATGCGGTAAAGGCGTGGCAAAGCCTGAATTCACAAGTCGGTCCGAGTTCCGGATGCGGCGTTCGCCGGACTATGTACGGAAACTGACAGAACCACCATGCGACCATCGTTAATGTGGCCACCATTTGATAGACTTGTGTACATATGATGGACAAACCAGAGTAATAATTCCTTGGGAAAATGAACCCAAACAAGCAAAAAATACTAGGATTAATAGCACCTGGTTTATTTGTTGTAGCAATCCAAAGAAAAGTGACTCCCAAAATTGGGACTCGATCCGCACTCTCATTGCCTGATGGGCAGTGAAGCGACGGCACGGCGATGCTGGTAAAGGTTGGCTCGCCGAGGCAAAGCTACCGGTCCAGCTAACATGACGAAGCCGGTTGACTGGTGACGCCGAAGTCTCCGGAGTAGGTTGATGAAGAGAAGGCGAAGCCCCCGGTCCAGCCGAGGGGTTGAAGCCTCGATGTCAGCCGATGAGTCGAAGTGGGTCGGCGTGATGGACATCGGCTTGAAAAAGCAACAGTGCGGCCCTGCCGATGCAGGTCGTAACTCGTGACGTGGTCAATGCTTGCTTGATGAAGTGACCGTGCGGCGATGCCGGCGTGCCCGCTCCGTGTAATCCATGGGGTAGCGATGTTGGTGATGATTTATCCTTCGCGATGCTGAACTCTTGTTTGGCTCACCGAGATGATGATCCGAAGAAGTTGAGCTCGGCTCAACAAAGTGACGACGTGTCTAGCGCAGGTCGGCAGCTGTGGAGCAATATTGCCGGACTGGTTTGACACCAACATGATGGTGAAGATCATGTTCAAAAGATTTTAAAGTTAGTGGGATGTGTTCGGGAACAAAACACAACACGCCATACAGAACTTCCTTCAAAAAGGATGTCCAAAATCCCGTTCATAAAAAATACGAACTCGGGTCGGATTCGTTTTCGCGCAGAAAACAGATCCGAAAAGTGATGCACTAATCGGAAGGTACCCGGAGTTTGGACGGTCCGATCGAGCTGAAATTTTGAGGGTGGTAGATATACGAATTCCGCAGCCGGTCAACGGTTGGATCTTCCAAAGGACGTCCGAGCTAGAAGATGGACACCACGCCCTAAACTCGTCCAGATTACCGTCCAGATTTGACAGGGCTCTGGTATATCGCGGATTGCCAGAGATTCCTCCATCGGAACTCGACGAAATTTTCCAGGGTTGTTGTGGACTCAATTCCGCACAATTCCACCGAAGCAATCGTTAAAACGACACTTGAGGAGGCGGTGGCGGTGGATACAAGTTCTCTGTCCAGAAAAACAGCACGGTCGCCCGAGGGCAATGTTGACATTGAGCCCCTGGGCTCCCTGGATGATTCCTCCATGATCTTCATAGAGATCAGTGTTGATGTTGATGAAGGCCCTCATCCGAACATGACGATCGGAGGTAGGGCGCAGTCCTCGGTCCAGCCAAGGTGACCAGTCGAGCCGGTGACGAAGAAGTCGATGTCGCAGTTGATCTGCAGTCGAGCCATTGATCCTTTTGCCGATCACACAGCGGAACTCTCAATGAAAGCACCAATGTCAGTGTCAAAACTGACGGATCTCGGGTAGGGGGTCCTGAACTGTGCGTCTAAGGCGGATGGTAACAGGAGGCGGGGACACGATGTTTACCCTGGTTCGGGCCCTCTCGATGGAGGTAATACCCTACTTCCTGCTTGATTGATCTTGATGATATGAGTGTTACAAGAGTTGATCTACCACGAGATTGTAAAGGCTAAATCCTAGAAGCTAGCCTATGGTATGATTGTTGTTATATATCTCCCCTATCGACTAGCCTGGCCTCGGTTTATAACAAGAGTCCTAGCCGAATACGCCGGTGGGGAGGAGTCCTTGTCTTGATCGCCAAGTCGTGTGGAATATTCCTTGTATGCGGAAGTTGTCCGAACTGGCCCATGAGTATACGGCCATGGGGGTCCTCGGCCCAATCTAAAAGACCGGGAGATGATGTGGTGAGTACCCCCTAGTCCAGGACACCGTCAGGCGCGAAAAAACGCAGGGCCGCGCCGAGCTTGTTCGGCAGGCAGCCGAAGAAGCCCAAGGGCTCGGCTGCGGTGACTAAGCGGGATGAAGAGGCCGCGAAGGCCATCCGCTTCCGCAAGGTGGTGAAGGAGCCGCAGCTGGTTTCCGCGTAAGTACTGCCTTCATCTCGTACTTTCTCCTTTCTTACCGATCTTGTTTGGGTTTCTTTGCTTTGTTTCCCTTGATCTAGGGCTCCGCTTTCTCTTGAGAAGTATGCCGCCGCCTCTCGATCGTGGGGTCGGCGGAGACTTCCACCACCACTCGGCGGATCGATCCGGCTACCAACCTCCGGGAGGCAACGGAGCGGAACGCGCGGGAAGTGCGCGAGGAGCAGGAAGCCGCCCGCCTTGAGAAGGCGGAAGCGGAGAAGGCGGAGGCCGCCGCCCTGAAGAAACTGGCAGAGGCTGAGGCAACCGACATGGCGAAGAAGCAGGCCGAGGAGGCCGCCCGCCGCCAGTCGTCGGTGTTCGTCACTTCCGTGAACTCCACGCCGCCAGTGCCGGAGTTTGTGGCGCAGACTGGGGAAGCCGGCGACGAGCACCCGATCATGGAGAGGAACGGCAGCGACATCGCCATGCCGGGCGTGATTGTGCCTCCACCGCCGCCGTCCGGGAACATGCAAGGCGAGCAGTCGGCGGACCCAACGGTGCCGCCAACCAGACACGAGATGGTGACGGGCCCGACTCCTGAGGTCTGCACACCGACGTGCCGCCGACTTGCAAAGGCTGCTTCGGCGCCACGCCCGCTGGAGACCGGCGCCGCAAGCTCCTCGATCCCGGACACCGAGGCGACCAGCACCGCGCCCACTGGATGGGTGCGGGGAGGTGGGACGGGCCCTCTGAACAAGGCGGTCTTGGATGTTCAAGCCAAACTCCGCGCCGAGGCCGACACTATCAAGCACTGCAACAAGACGTTCCTGGAATCGCGAGAGGCCATCCGGGTACGCTTCTTGCTTCTTCGTTTTTAACTCTTGTATTGCTTCGCGGGGGCTGATGTCTACTACACAACTTCTTCTTGTAGACGTTGTTGGGCTTGCAAGTGCACAGGTTTGTAGGACAGTAGCAAATTTCCCTCAAGTGGATGACCTAAGGTTTATCAATGCGTGGGAGGCGTAGGATGAAGATGGTCTCTCTCAAACAACCCTGCAACCAAATAACAAAGAGTCTCTTGTGTCCCCAACACACCCAATACAATGGTAAATTGTATAGGTGCACTAGTTCGGCGAAGAGATGGTGATACAAGTGCAATATGGATGGTAGATATAGGTTTTTGTAATCTGAAACTGTAAAAACAACAAGGTAACAAGGGTAAAAGTGAGTGTAATCGGTATTGCAATGCTAGGAAATAAGGCATAGGGTTCATACTTCCACTAGTGCAAGTTCTCTCAACAATAATAACATAGATAGATCATATAACAATCCCTCAACATGCAACAAAGAGTCACTCCAAAGCCACTAATAGCGGAGAACAAACGTACAGATTATGGTAGGGTACGAAACCACCTCAACGTTATTCTTTTGGATCGATCTATTAAAGAGTTCGTACTAGAATAACACCTTAAGACACAAATGAACCAAAACCCTAATGTCACCTAGATACTCCATTGTCACCTCAAGTATCTGTGGGCATGATTATACGATATGCATCCCACAATCTCAGATTCATCCAACCAACACAAAGTACTTCAAAGAGTGCCCCAAAGTTTCTACCGGAGAGTCAAGAAAACGTGTGCCAACCCCTATGCATAGGTTCATGGGCGGAACCCGCAAGTTGGTCACCAACACATACATCAAGTGGCACGTGATATCCCATTGTCACCACAGATAAACACAGCAAGACATACATCAAGTGTTCTCAAAGTAAAGACTCAATCCGATAAGATAACTTCAAGAGGGAAACTCAATTCATCACAAGAGAGTAGAGGGGGAGAAACACCATAAGATCCAATTACAATAGCAAAGCTTGGGATACATCAAGATCGTGCCATAGAGGGAACGCGAGAGAGAACACGAGAGAGAGAGATCAAACACATAGCTATTGGTACATACCCTCAGCCCCGAGGGTGAACTACTCCCTTCTCGTCATGGAGAGCGCCGAGATTATGAAGATGGCCACCGGTGATGGATTCCCCCTCCGGCAGGGTGCCGGAACGGCCTCCCGAGAGGTTTTTGGTGGCTACAGAGGCTTGCGGCGGCGGAACTCCCGATCTATTGATACGTCTCCAACGTATCTATAATTTTTGATTGCTCCATGCTATATTATCTAATGTTTTAGGCAATATTGGGCTTTATTATCCACTTCTATATTACTTTTGGGACTAACCTATTAACCGGAGGCCCAGCCCAGATTTGCTGTTTTCTGCCTATTTCAGTATTTCGAGGAAAAGGAATATCAAACGGAGTCAAAACGGAACGAAATCAACTCGAGAAGTTATTTTTGGAAGGAAAGCCACCCGATGGACTTGGAGTGCACGTCAGGAAAGAAGGGAGGTGCTCACGTGGGTAGGGGGCGCGCCCCCTGCCTCGTGGCCCCCCTTTGGTCCACCGACGTACCCCCTGCACCCATATATACCTACGTATCGCAAAACTTCCAAAACAGAAGATAGATCGGGAGTTCCGCCGCCGCAAGCCTCTGTAGCCACCAAAAACCTCTAGGGAGCCCGTTCCGGCACCCTGCCAGAGGGGGAACCCATCACCGGTGGCCATCTTCATCATCCCGACGCTCTCCATGACGAGGAGGGAGTAGTTCACCCTCGGGGCTGAGGGTATGTACCAGTAGCTATGTGTTTGATCTCTGTCTCTCGTGTTCTCTCTCTTGTTCCCTCTATGGCACGATCTTGATGTATCGCGAGCTTTGCTATTATAGTTGAATCTTATGTTTCTTCTCCCCCCTCTACTCTCTTGTGATGAATTGAGTTTTCCCTTTGAAGTTATCTTATCGGATTGAGTCTTTTATGAGAACACTTGATGTATGTCTTGCCGTGTTTATCTGTGGTGACTATTTGATATCATGTGCCACTTGATGTATGTTTTGGTGACCAACTTGCGGGTTCCGCCCATGAACCTATGCATAGGGGTTGGCACACGTTCTTGACTCTCTGGTAGAAACTTTGGGGCACTCTTTGAAGTACTTTTGTGTTGGTTGGATGAATCTGAGATTGTGTGATGCATATCGTATAATCATGCCCACGGATACTTGAGGTGACATTGGAGTATCTAGGTGCCATTAGGGTTTTGGTTGATTTGTATCTTAAGGTCTTATTCTAGTACGAACTATTTAATAGATTGATCCGAAAGAATAACTTTGAGGTGGTTTCGTACCCTACCATAATCTCTACGTTTGTTCTCCGCTATTAGTGGCTTTGGAGTGACTCTTTGTTGCATGTTGAGGGCTTGTTATATGATCTATCTATGTTATTATTGTTGAGAGAACTTGCACTTGTGAAAGTATGAACCCTAGGTCTTGTTTCTTATCATTGCAATACCGTTTATGCTCACATTTATCATTAGTTACCTTGCTGTTTTTATTATTTCAGTTTACAAAAACCTATATCTACTATCCATATTGCTCTTGTATCACCATCTCTTCGCCGAACTAGTGCACCTATACAATTTACCATTGTATTGGGTGTGTTGGGGACACAAGAGACTCTTTGTTATTTGGTTGCAGGGTTGTTTGAGAGAGACCATCTTCATCCTACGCCTCCCACGGATTGATAAACCTTATGTCATCCACTTGAGGGAAATTTGCTACTGCCCTACAAACCTGTGCACTTGCAGGCCCAACAACGTCTACAAGAAGAAGGTTGTGTAGTAGACATCAAGCTCTTTTCTTGCGCCGTTGCCGGGGAGGCTAGGTAAGTGAAGGTATATCTTTAGATCTTGCAATCGAATCTTTTTGTTTCTTGTTTTAGCACTAGTCTAGTTTATAAAAAGAAAACTACCAAAAAATGGAATTGAGTTTGTCTCACACGCTTCACCTTTTTAATATCTTTCGTGAGTATGATGGAAAGGAAAATTGTGCCAAAGTGTTAGAAGAAGAATGCATTAAAATGTTTGGCACTAAATCTTTGAATGCTGAGCATGATTGCAATGTTGTTAGTATGAACTCCTTGAATATCCATGATGCTAATGATGATTGCACTAGTTATGATGAAAATGCCTCCTATAAACATGTCAATTTTTGTGGAGTAAATTGGGTTTGCAAGTACACACCAAATAGGGAAGATAGATATTGCAAGAGGCATAAGTACTTAGAAACCAAATTGTTGCAAGAAGAGCTAGATGAATTTGCTGAAAGATTCAATATTTTTCGTTCCCCTTGTGAACTTTGCAATGAACATGGTCATTTAAAGCTCCGATGCTATTTGTTTCATGATCAAGTCGTGTCCAAATATTGTGATAATTTTATTACCCTTGAGCATCATAAAGAGCTTAGCCTTCTTTTGGGGTATGAAGAAATGAAACGTATAACTGAGGGTATTCCAAAATTTAATCTTGATAGAATTCTTGATTTTGATCTAGAGAAAATTTATATGTATAGTGCGGTGAATTGTATTGAAAATCCTTATATTGCCAATTACATAAAGAAAAGAAAACAAATAGAAGATGAAGAGAATACTAATGAAAGGGAAGAGACTTCCCAATATCCTCCTATTATTTCTTATGATGAATCAGGTAACGAGGAGGAGCCTTCTATTCAACTAATCTCATTAATAAGGAGCTCCAAAAAGAGGATTGAACCCACACATGATGTGGTGAAGAAGAAGAAAAGAAAAAGGAAGAGAGGTAAAAGGGTATCTCTCCCAAATAAATTTGCTCCTATTATTGTTGTGCCTCATGAAAATGAAGATGATACGTTATGCCTATTGCTTGTTGTGATGATTATGATTGGGAAGATAATGATACTCCTTACGATCTTGAAAATCTTTTTGGTACTTGCTTGGAAGAATATGATAATAATGTTTGCTATACTATTGGTGCTATCTATACTATTAATGATGAGAGTGATTATGCTTATGATATGAAAAGGCCCAAGCTTGGGGATGCTATGTTTAAAAATGAAGATATTTTTAGACTCTCAAGTTTTGATATGCAAAGTTGTTATGATGATAGCATGCCTTCTACGTATGATGATGAAAGTGGGTGTGGAAGAGTGTCAACTTTAGGAAGTAGTGATCCCACAATATTGGAGGATGTTGAATCTTATAATATTTATGAAAGTGGATTTGGAGAGGTCATGACTTTATTTAGTGATTCCACTATCTTGGGAGAGGTTTCAAACGATTATGATGAGAACGAAGTTGCTACTTATGATGATTATTGTGATAAAACTTATGCTATAAAGAGTAGTGATGATTATATTTATAAAACTTGTCATGATTATGAGTACCCTTTCTCTGAACATTACTCTTTTAATGTGGAAACAATTTATAGTATTGAAGTCTCTTATGATACTCCCACTATCGCGATGAGAAGAATTTTGCTTATGTGGAGAGTAATAAAATTTCTATGCTTGTAGATCATGAAAAGAATGCTTTAGGTGCTGGTTATATTGTTGAATTCATTCATGATGCTACTGAAAATTATTATGAGGGAGGAATATATGCTTGTAGGAATTGCAATAATATCAAGTTTCCTCTCTATGTGCTTAAAGTTTTGAAGTTATGCTTGTTTTACCTTCCTATGCAAGATGATTCTTGTTCCCATAAGTTGTTTGTTCACAAAATCCCTATGCATAGGAAGTGGGTTAGACTTAAATGTGCTAGTCATATTCTTCATGATGCTCTCTTTATGTTTCAATTCTTATCTCTTATGTGAGCATCATTGAAATCATCATGCCTAGCTAGGGGCTTTAAACGTTAGCACTCGTTGGGAGGCAACGCAAATTTATTTTAGTTTCTTACTTTTTGGTACTGTTTAGGAATAAATAATCCATCTATCTTCTGTTTAGATGTGGTTTTATGTCTTAATTAGTGTCTGTGCCAAGTAGAACCTTTGGGAAGACTTGGGTGAAGTCTTTATGATCATGCTGTAAAAAACAGAAACTTTAGCGCTCACGAGATTAGCTAGAACATTTTACTGGAGAGTGCTATTGTCACGCCCAATATGCGACCCTATCCAAAAGGAACTCGACGGTCCCACCAAGGATAGACTCGCATATTGAAACGCTTTTGCAAGGTGGATATCATTACATCAACATTACATAATAGATGGGGATACATACATAAGGCACAAATGCCACAAGAATACAACAACATCATATACAAGAGATCAACATCCGACTACGGATGAAACATAAACAGAAACTCAAACGACATCCACCCTGCTAGCCCAGGCTGCCGACCTGGAACCTATCCCCTGATCGAAGAAGCAGAAGAAGAACTCAAGACAAGCAAGCATCGCTCTCGCGTCATGATCATCGCAAACCTGTACCTGCAACTGGTGGTGTAGTAATCTGTGAGCCACGAGGACTCAGCAATCCCATTACCATGGGTATCAAGACTAGCAAAGCTTAAAGGGAAAGGAAGGGATAAAGTGGTGAGGTTGCAGCAGCGACTAAGCATATATGGTGGCTAACATACGCAAATGAGAGCGAGAAGAGAAACAAAGGAACGGTCGTCAACTAGTAATGATCAAGAAGTGATCCTGAACTCCTACTTACGTCAGACATAACCCAGAAACCGTGTTCTCCTCTCGATCAACCCCGAAAAGAGACACTCACGTTACGCATTACGGTTGGTGTATTTTAGAAGAGTTTGCTTCAAGTTTACTACAACCGGATATTAACAAATTCCCATCTACCACATAACCGCGGCACGGCTCTCGAAAGTTTATACCTGCAGGGTGTCCCAACTTAGCCCATGATAAGCTCTCGCGATCAACGAAGGATATTCCTTCTCCCGGAAGACCCGATCAGTCTCGGAATCCGGCTACAAGACATTTCGACAGCAATAAAACAAGACCAGCAAGACCTCCGGCGTGCCGACACCTCGATAGTAGCGCACAGATCTCGCCTCGAGCCACGACCGGATGAGCAAGACGACGGCAACCGACGATACCCCAAGTTGCCTAGGGGCGGCACCGCAAGTGGCTCTGGTTTGGACCAACACTTAGACAAGCATTGGCCCGGGGCTAAAATAAAGATGACCCTTGAGAGCGCGACTCCCAAGGGAAAAAGGTAATAGGTCGTGCAAATGGTAAAACCAATGTTGGGCCTTCTTGAAAAGTCTTATTCAAAGCGAACTGTCAAGGGGTCCCATAAATCATCCGACGCGTTAGGGACGCAAAATCCGGGAACATAATACCGATATGACGGAAACTAGGGCGGCAAGAGTGGAACAAAACACCAGGCATAAGGCCGAGCCTTCCACCCTTTACCAAGTATATAGATGCATTAATTAAATAAGATATATTGTGATATCCCAACAAGTAAACATGTTCCAACAAGGAACAACATCTCCATGTTCCAACAAGGAACAAACTTCATCTTCACCTGCAACTAACAACGCTATAAGAGGGGCTGAGCAAAGCGGTAACATAGCCAAACAACGGTTTGCTAGGAAGGGTGTAAAAGGTTAGAGGCTGACATGGCAATTTGGGATGGCTTGATAAACAGGTAATAGGTAGCGCAGCATAGCGATAGAACGAAGCAACTAGCATAGCAATGATAGTAGTGAGATCCAGGGTAGCGGTCATCTTGCCTGAAATCCCGCAAGGAAGAAGAACGAGTCCATGAAGAAGATGAACGGATGGAGCCGAACCAAGCGTAGACGAACGGATCCTCACGATCGCAACCAAACAGGAACTAACAAGAAGCACACAACATAGTAAACACACCACACATGAACAAGACAAGATGCACAACAAACATGATGCATGACAAATCTAGATGAAGCTACTCATGGCAAGAGATGATGCAAACAAGAGCAACACATCAAAGCAAGTTTAAATGAGGCCGGAAGCAACATATAACAATTCCGGTAAGTCCTCATATGCAAATTTCGAAATTGGTCCAGATCTGAATAAACCTTATGTTCAAGTTGTTAAACAGAAATTTAAGATGCACCACGATGATCTACACGAAATTCTAGTCAAGTTACATATAAAGTTCATTAGATTTGGAGCTACGGCCTAGAAGATATGAGCAAAACAAGATAAGCATGGCATTGATGCAAAATGCATACAAACATCAAGCAAACACCTCAAAGCAAGGATGCAACATGATAATATGGAGCTACATGCAAAATCAAGCAAGTTTCATATAGAGCACACTCAAAACGGAGCAACGGTTCAACACATACACCCTATACAAGTTATAGCAACAATCTGTCCAAAACAGCAACTAGGCATATTGCAAGCATCAAAACAACAAGCTACAATATCTCAACATAATAACAAAAGGCATGGGCATGATGTACAGGTAAAGCATTACAAAACATGAACACTGAGCTATCTCCAGAAATCACTAGAACATGCTCAAAAACACATGGCAATATTGCAAATAATAACAGTTTCAGACTTATCAGGAAATAACATCAGGTTGCAATGTTTAGAGCTATCAAACAACATGTTACAGGAACTTATCATGGCAAACAAAGGCATGGCATGAATCTAATCAAAGCATATAACAAAAGTCCTTTACTGACCATGAGCCAAAAAGGATCAGAAAATATGATGGCACCCATGTAAACATGGCAAGTTATATTACAGATTCATACATGGCAGGAACAACGATAAGTAGGCATGTTGGTGAGCTTGAACCACTCACCACAGAGCAATACATGGCATGGCAAGCCAACTCACAGTAAGAATACATGGCATAGAAGATATACATGGCAAGAACAACATCATAGCATGCAAGGATCAACCACAACAACCTTGGCAAAATTGAATAACATGTAAACAACCTGCCAGGAAACATTTTATAGCAAAAGTAGAGCTCTATTGACTCAATCTATACTACTCCATAATTGCAAACAAGGGCATGGATGGATAGAGAAAGACATGTTTAACAAAACATCCTTACTGAAGTATCTCAAAATATGCATGGATCTCTCTGTAGCATCAAGTTAACATGGCATCAAAATATCAGCAAAACAGGGCTGAAATCAGCAACATCAAGACACCTAGTTTGCATGCTTGTGCTAGACACCACAGAGATCACGAAAATACATAGCAAGCACCACTGTAAAGATGGCATTGCATATTACAAAACACATGTAGGACTCAAGTCCATAGGATGCACACATCAATCATGGCAAAAATGACAAAAGTGCATGTTCTGTTAAGAAACAGAAACTAACATCACATAACCCTCTTCTAACAGAATTTAGGGCATCAAGATGAGCTCAAATGAAAATGAGGTAATGAGATGAAATGATCTACTCTTCGAGACGAACATTTTGACATATTATACGCGCAAAACGGAGCAATATGCAGAGAGTTACGGTGTGATGAAAATGCAACAAAATTACTGCAGATTCGGGACTTGGTGGAAAATCAACCTCTCCGAGAAGTCAACGGGATCGGACGGAGCGGGATGATGAGATCCGGGACGGGGCTTGCGCGTTTGGTTGGAGGGATGGGTGGATCTCGTCCACCCCGACGAGATCTCACCGGAGAAGAACTCCGGCGAGCTGCGTGGTGGCCGGAGACGGGGCCATGGAGGAGGAGGCGGCGCGCGGCGGAGGGGCGCCGAGCCAAGGCAAGGCGGGCAGCGCGGCCGAGACGGCGGCCGGCGAGGCGCGGTCGGCGGGGCGGGAGGAGCCGTGGCGGCGCGCGGCAGCTCCGGCGGCTGGGAGGTGTGGACGGCGGGACGGGCGGTGAGGCAGCGCGACGAGGCGCGCTTGGGCGGCGCTTCGCCGGCGCGGGCGGCGAGCGCGCCGCGCGGGCGGGAGCAGGGCGGCGGCGGCGGGCACTCGGTGAGGCGGCGGCGGCCGACGGGAGGCCAAGCGAGGAGGCGGCGCGCTGCTGGCTGCGGGCGGCGGCGGCGACCGGGCCCGCTGGGCTCTGGAGGCGGATGCCTCGGGCCCGGCGGGTCCGAGATGGGCCTCGAGGGCCGGCGGCGGTGGGACGGCGGCGGGACAGGTGTCGCGCGCCGGTTGGAGGAGAGCGGCGGCGGGGAGCGGGTCGGACATGTCCGGCCGTCACGGACGTGTCCGGTGGCGCGAGGAGAGGGATGACTACGGTTTGTACCGCGATTTTTTGGAGGGGGAGGGCAATATATAGGTAGAGGGAGCTAGGAGAGTCCAAATGGGGTGCGGTTTTCGGCCACGCGATCATGATCGAACGACCGAGAGCATGGAGGGGAGTTAGGTGGGTTTTGGGCCACTTTAGAAGGGGTGTTGGGCTGCAACTCAAAGAGGGCTTTGCGGTTACCCGGTTAACCGTTGGAGTACCAAACGACCTCCAAATGATCTGAAACTTGACAGGCGGTCTACCGGTGCTATACCAAGGCCGCTTGGCAAACCTCGGGCCATTCCGAGACCGTTTAGCACCCGCACATGAAAAGAGGTAAAAAGGGGGCGCCGGGAGACATAGGAGTGCCGGATTGCAAAACGGAGAACGGGGAAAATGCTCGGATGCATGAGACGAACACGTATGCAAAATGAAATGCACATGATGACATGATATGAAATGCAGATGATGACATGGCAAAGACGACGAATAACTGACGGACACCTGGCGCATCGAATCCGGGGCGTTACAGCTATTTAGTTGATTCTTTTTGCAAATGATTACTAGACAAATCCCTCAGGTCCACCAATTTATTTTAGAATTTTTGGAGTTCGAGAAGTTTGCGTTAGTTACAGATTACTACAGACTGTTCTGTTTTTGACAGATTCTGTTTTCGTTGTGTTGTTTGCTTATTTTGATGAATCTATGGCAAGTAAAATAGTTTATAAACCATAGAGAAGTTGGAATACAGTAGGTTTAACACCAATATAAATAAAGAATGAGTTCATTACAGTACCTTGAAGTGGTTTTTTGTTTTCTTTCGCTACTGGAGCTCACGAGTTTTCTATTAAGTTTTGTGTTGTGAAGTTTTCAAGTTTTGGGTAAAGATTCGATGGACTATGGAATAAGGAGTGGCAAGAGCATAAGCTTGGGGATGCCAAAGGCACCCCGAGGTAATATTCAAGGATAACCAAGCGTCTAAGCTTGGGGATTCCCCGGAAGGCATCCCCTCTTTCGTCTTCGTTCATCGGTAACTTTACTTGGAGCTATATTTTTATTCACCACATGATATGTGTTTTGCTTGGAGCGTAATTTTATTTTCTTTAGCTTTTCTTGCTGTTTGAATAAAGTATCAAGATCTGAAATTCTTAAATGTTAGAGAGTCTTCACATAGTTGCACAATTATTCGACTACTCATTGATCTTCACTTATATCTTTTGGAGTAGTTTGTCATTTGCTCTAGTGCATCACTTACATCTTTTAGAGCATGGTGGTAGTTTTATTTTGGAGAAATAGATGAACTCTCATGCTTCACTTATATTATTTTGAGAGTCTTAAATAGCATGGTAATTTGCTTAAATAATCATAATATGCTAAGCATACAAGATTTGTAAGAATTCTTATGAGTGTGTTGAACACTAAGAAAAGATTGATGCTTGATAATTGTTTTGAGATATGAAGATGGTGATATTAGAGTCATGCTAGTTGAGTAGTTGTGAATTTGAGAAATACTGGTGTTAAAGTTTGTGATTCCCGTAGCATGCACGTATGGTGAACCGTTATGTGATGAAGTCAGAGCATGATTTATTTATTGATTGTCTTCCTTATGAGTGGCGGTCGGGGACGAGCAATGGTCTTTTCCTACCAATCTATCCCCCTAGGAGCATGCGCAATACTTTGCTTTGATAAATTCTAGATTTTTGCAATAAGTATATGAGTTCTTTATGACTAACGTTGAGTCCATGGATTATACGCATTTTTCCCATCCTTCCACTATTGCTAGCCTCTCTAATACCGCGCACCTTTCGCCGGTATCATACACCCACCATATACCTTCCTCAAAACAGCCACCATACCTACCTATCATGGCATTTCCATAGCCATTCCGAGATATATTGCCATGCAACTTTCCGCCGTTCCATTTATTATGACGCGCTCCATCATTGTCATATTGCTAGCATGATCATGTAGTTGACATCATATTTGTGGCAAAGCCACCATTCATAATTCTTTCATACATGTCACTCTTGATTCATTGCATATCCTGGTACACCGCTGGAGGCATTCATATAGAGTCATATTTTGTTCTAAGTATCGAGTTGTAATTCTTGAGTTGTAAGTAAATAAAAGTGTGATGATCATGATTATTAGAGCATTGTCCCAGTGAGGAAAGGATGATGGAGACTATGATTCCCCCACAAGTCGGGATGAGACTCCGGACGAAAAAAAGAGGCCATAAAAAAAAGAGAAAAGGCCCAAATAAAAAAACAAAAAAATGAGAGAAAAAGAGAGAAGGGACAATGCTACTATCCTTTTACCACACTTGTGCTTCAAAGTAGCACCATGATCTTCATAATAGAGAGTCTCCTATGTTGTCACTTTCATATACTAGTGGGAATTTTCATTATAGAACTTGGCTTGTATATTCCAATGATGGGCTTCCTCAAATTGCCCTAGGTCTTCGTGAGCAAGCGAATTGGATGCACACCCACTTAGTTTCTTTTGTTGAGCTTTCATATACTTATAGCTCTAGTGCATCCGTTGCATGGCAATCCCTACTCACTCACACTGATATCTATTGATGGGCATCTCCATAGCCCGTTGATATGCCTAGTTGATGTGAGACTATCTTCTCATTTTGTCTTCTCCACAACCACCATTCTATTCCACATATAATGCTATATCCATGGCTCACGCTCATGTATTGCGTGAAGATTGAAAAAGTTTTGAGAATGTCATAAGTATGAAACAATTGCTTGGCTTGTCATCGGGGTTGTGCATGATTTAAATATTTTGTGTAGGGAAGATGGAGCATAGCCGGACTATATGATTTTGTAGGGATAACTTTCTTTGGCCATGTTATTTTGAGAAGACATAATTGCTTTGTTAGTATGCTTGAAGTATTATTGTTTTTATGTCAATATGAACTTTTGTCTTGAATCTTTTGGATCTGAATATTCATATCACAAGTAAGAAGAATTACATTGAAATTATGCCAAGTAGCACTCCGCATCAAAAATTCTTTTTTATCATTTACCTACTCGAGGACGAGCAGGAATTAAGCTTGGGGATGCTTGATACGTCTCCAACGTATCTATAATTTTTGATTGCTCCATCCTATATTATCTACTGTTTTAGGCAATATTGGGCTTTATTATCCACTTTTATATTAATTTTGGGACTAACCTATTAACCGGAGGCCCAGCCCAGATTTGCTGTTTTTTTGCCTATTTTAATATTTCGAGGAAAAGGAATATCAAACGGAGTCAAAACGGAACGAAATCAACTGGAGAAATTATTTTTGGAAAGAAAGCCATCCGATGGACTTGGAGTGCACATCAGGAAAGAAGGGAGGTGCTAACGAGGGTAGGGGGCGTGCCCACCCCCCTGGGGGCGCCCCCCTGCCTCGTGGCCCCCTTCGTCCACCGACGCACTTCTGCACCCATATATACCTACGTATCGTAAAACTTCTAGAACAGAAGATAGATCGGGAGTTCCGCCGCCGCAAGCCTCTGTAGCCACCAAAAACCTCTCGGGAGCCCGTTTCGGCACCCTGCCGGAGGGGGAACCCATCACCGGTGGCCATCTTCATCATCCCGACGCTCTCCATGACGAGGAGGGAGTAGTTCACCCTCGGGGCTGAGGGTATGTACCAGTAGCTATGTGTTTGATCTCTCTCTCTCTCTCTCTCTCTCTCTCTCTCTCTCTCTCTCTTGTGTTCCTCTATGGCACGATCTTGATGTATCGCGAACTTTGCTATTATAGTTGGATCTTATGTTTCTTCTCCCCCCTCTACTCTCTTGTGATGAATTGAGTTTTCTTATCTTATCGGATTGAGTCTTTTATGAGAAAACTTGATGTATGTCTTGTTGTGTTTATCTGTGGTGACAATGGGATATCATGTGCCACTTGATGTATGTTTTGGTGACCAACTTGCGGGTTCCACCCATGAACCTATGCATAGGGGTTGGCACACGTTCTTGACTCTCCGGTAGAAACTTTGGGGAACTCTTTGAAGTACTTTTGTGTTGGTTGGATGAATCTGAGATTGTGTGATGCATATCGTATAATCATGCCCACGGATACTTGAGGTGACATTGGATTATCTAGGTGACATTAGGGTTTTGGTTGATTTGTATCTTAAGGTGTTATTCTAGTACGAACTCTTGAATAGATTGATCCGAAAGAATAACTTTGAGGTGGTTTCGTACCCTACCATAATCTCTACGTTTGTTCTCCGCTATTAGTGCCTTTGGAGTGACTCTTTGTTGCATGTTGAGGGCTTGTTATATGATCTATCTATGTTATTATTGTTGAGAGAACTTGCACTAGTGAAAGTATGAACCCTATGCCTTATTTCCTAGCATTGCAATACCGATTACACTCACTTTTACCCCTTGTTACCTTGTTGTTTTTACAGTTTCAGATTACAAAAACCTATATCTACCATCCATATTGCACTTGTATCACCATCTCTTCCCCAAACTAGTGCACCTATACAATTTACCATTGTATTGGGTGTGTTGGGGACAAAAGAGACTCTTTGTTATTTGGTTGCAGGGTTGTTTGAGAGAGACCATCTTAATCCTACGCCTACCACGGATTGATAAACCTTAGGTCACCCACTTGAGGGAAATTTGCTACTATCCTGCAAACCTGTGCACTTGCAGGCCCAACAACGTCTACAAGAAGAAGGTTGTGTAGTAGACATCATCTATCTTCTCCGTGGATGTTTTTAGGGTACGTAGGACTATATAGGCGAAAGAAGTCGGTCGGGGGGTGCTCGAGGGGTCCACGAGACAGGGGGCCGCGCCCTATAGGGGAGGACGCCCTCCTATCCCATGGAGTCCTCGGGGATCTTCTGACGTGAACTCCAAGTCTCCAGGATCATATTCTTCCCAAAAATAACGCTGCCGAAGGTTTCATTCCTTTTGGACTCAGTTTGATATTCCTTTTCCTCGAAATACCGAAACAGGCAATAAAACAGCAATATGGGTTGGGCCTCCGGTTAATAGGTTAGTCCCAAAAGTAATATGAAAGTGTATAATAAAGCCCGTAATCATTCAAAACAGATAATAAAATAGCATGAATGCTTCATAAATTATAGATACGTTGGAGACGTATCAGCATCCCCAAGCTTAATTCCTACTCGTCCTCTAGTAGGTAAATGATAAAGAAAGAATTTATGAAGTGTGAATGCTAGAGGTGCACAAGTTTGATCAATGATAATTTCAATCACCTTTTCTAGCATGATAATATGTCATAACAGTAGTTCATCTCATAAAACTTCTCACGATAAAGTAACAAGCAATTCACATGTCAAAGCATAGACCATAAACTTTCTTGAAAACTAGCAAACTTCATTCTCAGTCATTCAAACAATTGCAATTCATCTTATTTTCAGGAATATCAAACTCCACATACTCAACTATCATATAGTCTTCTACAATTGCTAACACTCACGCAATACTAATGGTTATGGAGTTTCAATCGGACCCTTGAGAAAGATAGGGCTTATAGTGTTGCCTCCCAACGTATTCACCTTTGGGTGATGTCAACAATAATAGTTCATGCTAACTTACATCCAATTGGATATATATATCAAGATCACCCCAACACAAAGTGCTTGCCAAAGGATAAAATGAAAAAGGGAAAGGTGAAGATCACCTTGACTCTTGCATAAATGTAAAAGACATAAAGTAAAAGATAGGCCCTTCGCAGAGGGATGCAGAGGTTGTCATGCGCTTTTAGGGTTGGATGCACAAAATCTTAATGCGAAACAACGTCACTTTATATTGACCCTTGTATATGGACCTTTATTATGCAGTCCGTTGCTTTTATTGCTTCCATAACAAGATCGTACAAAGCTTATTTTCTCCGCATTAATAAGTCATGCATACTTAGAGAGCAATTTTTATTGCTTGCACCGATGACAACTTACTTGAAGGATCTTACTCAATCCATAGGTAGGTATGGTGGACTCTCATGGCAAAACTGGGTTTAAGGATATTTGGAAGCACAAGTAGTATCTCTACTTGGTGCAAGGAATTTTTGGCTAGCATGAGGGGGAAAGGCAAGCTCAACATGTTTGAATGATCCATGACAATATACTTTAACTGAGATGTCAGAAAACATAACCCATTACGTTGTCTTCCTTGTCCAACATCAACTCTTTTTCATGTCATACTTAATGAGCGCTCCCAATTATAAAAGATGTCTAGGATAGTATATTTATATGTGGAATCTCTCTTCCTTCAATATTCTTTCATGAATTGTTCAAATGACCAATACAATGCTTACTAACCTTCAATAAATTTACAACCTCTACTTCTCAGATGTGAAGTCATTACTCCCCATGGGATAAGCAAATGAGGCATATATAATTTCAGATTTATGACAATCAACTCATTCAACCATTTACTCATAGGATATAAGTGAAGCACACGAGTAAATGACAAACTACTCCAAAAAGATATAAGTGAAGATCAATGAGTAGCTAAATAATTATGTAACTATGCGAAGACTCTCTCTCATTTAAGAATTTCAGATCTTGTTATTGTATTCAAATAGCAAGCAAGACAAAATAAAATGACATTGCAAGGATAGCACAACTCATGTGAAGAAGCAAAAACTTAGGCTCAACCGATACTAACCGATAGTTGTTGAAGAAGAAAGGTGGGATGCCTACCGGGGCATCCCCAAGCTTAGATGCTTGAGACTTCTTGAAATATTATATTGGGGTGTCTTGGGCATCCCCAAGCTTGAACTTTTGTGTCTCCTTAATTCCTCTCATATCATGGTTTCTCTTTTTATCAAAAGCTTCATCCACAACAAACTCAACAAGAACTCGTGAGATAGGTTAGTATAAACCAATGCAAAACCTTATCATTTTCTACTGTCACAAATCACTAAAATTATTATTCAACATTGCATACTAAATTCCTCTGCATATTTAATACTCTTATCCTCAAATACAACCATTAAACAAGCAAACATATGCAAACAATGCAAACATAACAGCAATCTGCCAAAACATTACAGTCTGTGAAGAATGCAAGAGTATCAATACTTTCCTAACTCCAAAAATTATGAAATAAAATTCCCACTGTATTAAATTTATCAGAGCTCATTATTAAAAAAAGTTTGAACATTATACCATTCTCTGACTTTTCTAGGGAATTTTTGCAACAGCGGTAAACTTTCTGTTTTCAAACAGCAACATGTATACTAGCAAAATAAGCATGGCAAATGCTATCCTTGACTTTTTTATTGAAAATAAAGATGCAAAACATTATTCTAAATAACAGCAAGCAAATACTAACAAAAGAAAATGACGCTCCAAGCAAAACACATATCATGTGGCGAATAAAAATATAGCTCCAAGTAAATTTACCGATGAACGAAGACGAAGGAGGGGATGCCATCCGGGGCATCCCCAAGCTTAGGCTCTTGGTTGTCCTTGAATATTACCTTGAGGTGCCTTGGGCATCCCCAAGCTTAGGCTCATGCCACTCCTTATTCCATAGTCCATCGAATCTTTACCCAAAACTTGAAAACTTCACAACACAAAACTTAACAGAAAACTCGTAAGCTCCGTTAGCGAAAGAAAACAAAACACCACTTCAAGGTACTGTAATGAACTCATTCTTTATTTATATTGGTGTTAAACCTAATGTATTCCAACTTCTCTATGGTTTATAAACTATTTTACTAGCCATAGATTCATCAAAATAAGCAAACAACACAATGAAAACAGAATCTGTCAAAAACAGAACAATCTGTAGTAATCTGTAACTAACGCAAACTTTTGGAACTCCAAAAATTTTAAAATAAATTTGTGGACCTGAGGAATTTGTCTAATCTCGTGAGCGCTAAATAATCAACTAAATATCACTCTCCAGTAAAAAGTTGAAGCTAATCTCGTGAGCGCTAAAGTTTCTGTTTTTTACAGCATGATCATAAAGACTTCACCCAAGTCTTCCCAAAGGTTCTACTTGGCACAAACACTAATTAAAACATAAAACCACATCTAAACATAAGATAGATGTATTATTATTACTAAACAGAACCAAAAAGTAAGAAACTAAAATAAAATTGGGTTGCCTCCCAACAAGCGCTATCGTTTTAACGCCCCTAGCTAGGCATGATGATTTCAATGATGCTCACATAAAAGATAGGAATTTAAACATAAAGAGAGCATCATGAAAAATATGACTATCACATTTAATTCTAACCCTCTTCCTATGCATAGGGATTTTGTGAGAAAACAACTTATGGGAACAATAATCAACTAGCATAGGAAGGCAAAACAAGCATAACTTCAAAACTTTAAGCATATAGAGAGGAAACTTGATATTATTGAAATTCCTACAAGCATATATTCCTCCCTCATAATAATTTTCAGTAGCATCATGAATGAATTCAACAATATAACCAGCACCTAAAGCATTATTTTCATGATCTACAAGCATAGAAAATTTACTACTCTCCACATAAGCAAAATTCTTCTCATTCGGAATAGTGGGAGCATCATAAGAAACATGAACACTAAATAATTGTTTACACACTAAAAGAGTAATGTTCAGAAAAAGAGTAATCATAATCATGACAAGATTTGTAAATATAATCATCACTACTTTTTATAGCATAAGTTTCATCACAATAATCATCATAAGTAGCAACTTCGTTCTCATCATAATCGATTGAAACCTCTCCCAAGATAGTGGAATCACTAAATAAAGTTGGCACTCTTCCAAATCCACTTTCATGTTCATTACAATGAGATTCAACATCCTCCAAAATAGTGGGATCACTACTTCCTAAAGTTGACACTCTTCCGAACCCACTTTCATCAATATGATCATCATAGGTAGGAGGCATGCTATCATCATAACAACTTTGCATATCAAAACTTGGGGTGCTAAAAATATCATCTTCATTAAACATAGCATCCCCAAGCTTGGGACAAACATTAATTTCAGAAAATATATTCTCAAATATTTCATCCTCGTCAAACATAGCTTCCCAAGCTTGGGCTCTTTCATATCATAAGCATAATCACTCTCATCATTAATAGTATGGATAGCACCAATAGTATAGCAATTATCATCATCACAATGAGTAGTAGGAGCAACATCATTTAGGAGGGATACCTTTTTACCTTTGTTGCCCCTTCTTTTCCTTTTCTTTTTCACATTATGTGTGGTTTCAACCTTCCTCTTTGAGCTCCTTATTGACGAGATTGGTTGAATAGAAAGCTCCTCCTCGTTACCTGATTCATCATAAGAAATAATAGGAGGATATTGGGAAGTCTCTTCCCTTTCATTAGTATTCTCATCATCTTCTATTTGCTTTCCTTTCTTTAGGTAATTGGCAATATAAGGATTTTCAATGCAATTCTCCATACAAAACATATAAATCTTTTCTAGATCAATATCAAGAAAATGATTAAGATTAAATTCTGGAATAGGCTTAGTTAAACGTTTCAACTATTCACAACCCAAAAGCAATCTAAGTTCATTGTAATGAGAAAGGGAGATCAAATCATCACAATTTTTGGACACGATCCGATCATGAAACAATTTGCATTGGAGATGTAAATGATCTTGTTTATTGCAAAATTCACAACGGGAAAGATATCTTAAATTCTCCGCACTCTTATCTAGCCTTTCTTGCAACTTCTTAGTTTCTAAATACTTATGCCTCTTGCACTATATATCTTCTTTATTTGGTGTGTTAATGCAAACATGCACTCCACAAAAGTTGACATGCTTATGAGAGATACTTTCATCATGACTAGAGCAATCATCATTAGTACTATGGATATTCAAGGAATTCATACTAACAACATTGCAATCATGCTCATCATTCAAAGATTTAGTATCAAACATTCTATAAATTTCTTCTTCTAGCACTTGAGCACAATTTTCCTTTCCATCATACTCACGAAAGATATTAAAAAGATGAAGCGTATGAGACAAACTCAAGTCCATTTTTTTCTTTTATAAACTAAACTAGTGATAAAACAAGAAACAGAAAGATTCAATTGCAAGATCTAAAGATATACCTTCAAGCACTCACCTCCCCGGCAACGGCGCCAGAAAAGAGCTTAGTTGACGAGGTGTGAGTGAGTGCCGCTTACCTAGCCTCCCCGGCAACGGCGCCAGAAAAGAGCTTGATGTCGACTACACAACCTTCTTCTTGTAGACGTTGTTGGGCCTGCAAGTGCACAGGTTTGTAGGACAGTAGAAAATTTCCCTCAAGTGGATGACCTAAGGTTTATCAATCCGTGGGAGGCGTAGGATGAAGATGGTCTCTCTCAAACAACCCTGCAACCAAATAACAAAGAGTCTCTTGTGTCCCCAACACACCCAGTACAATGGTAAATTGTATAGGTGCACTAATTTGGCGAAGAGATGGTGATACAAGTGCAATATGGATGGTAGATATAGGTTTTTGTAATCTGAAAATATAAAAACAGCAAGGTAACAAGGGGTAAAAGTGAGCGTAAACGGTATTGCAATGCTAGGAAATAAGGCATAGGGTTCATACTTTCACTAGTGCAAGTTCTCTCAACAATAATAACATAGATAGATCATATAACAATCCCTCAACATGTAACAAAGAGTCACTCCAAAGCCACTAATAGCGGAGAACAAACGTAGAGATTATGGTAGGGGTACGAAACCACCTCAAAGTTATTCTTTCGGATCGATCTATTAAAGAGTTCGTACTAGAATAACACCTTAAGATACAAATCAACCAAAACCCTAATGTCACCTAGATACTCCATTGTCACCTCAAGTATCTGTGGGCATGATTATACGATATGCATCACACAATCTCAGATTCATCCAACCAACACAAAGTACTTCAAAGAGTGCCCCAAAGTTTCTACCGGAGATTCAACAAAACGTGTGCCAACCCCTATGCATAGGTTCATGGGCGGAACCCGCAAGTTGGTCACCAAGACATACATCAAGTGGCACGTGATATCCCATTGTCACCACAGATAAACACGGCAAGACATACATCAAGTGTTCTCAAAGTAAAGACTCAATCCGATAAGATAACTTCAAGAGGGAAACTCAATTCATCACAAGAGAGTAGAGGGGGAGAAACATCATAAGATCCAACTACAATAGCAAAGCTCGGGATACATCAAGATCATGCCATAGAGGGAACACGAGAGAGAACACGAGAGAGAGAGATCAAACACATAGCTACTGGTACATACCCTCAGCCCCGAGGGTGAACTACTCCTTTCTCGTCATGGAGAGCGCCGGTATTATGAAGATGGCCACCGGTGATGGATTCCCCCTCCGGCAGGGTGCCGGAACGGCCTCCCGAGAGGTTTTTTGTGGCTACAGAGGCTTGCGGCGGCGGAACTCCCGATCTATCTTCTCCGTGGATGTTTTTAGGGTACGTGGGACTATATAAGCGAGAGAAGTCGGTCGGGGGGTGCTCGAGGGGTCCACGAGACAGGGGGCCGCGCCCTATAGGGGGGGGCCCTCCTATCTCGTGGAGTCCTCGGGGATCTTCTGACGTGAACTCCAAGTCTCCAGGATCATATTCTTCCCAAAAATAACGCTGCCGAAGGTTTCATTCCGTTTGGACTCCGTTTGATATTCCTTTTCCTCGAAATACTGAAACAAGCAATAAAACAGCAATATGGGTTGGGCCTCCGGTTAATAGGTTAGTCCCAAAAGTAATATGAAAGTGTATAATAAAGCTCGTAATCATTCAAAACAGATAATAAAATAGCATGAATGCTTCATAAATTATAGATACGTTGGAGACGTATCAGGGGCGCGTCAGCGCACCCACTGGGTGTAGTCCCCGAGTTCCGGGCCGGCTGCTGAGTAGGCGGCTCGGAACTTTAATTAGCAGGCTCTGAGCGATGGTATCTTTGCTGCGGGATTATCATAACCTCCGTGCAGCCGCCTTCAACTCCAAAGTCCAGGAGTTGGATCAACGTGCTGCCGACTTGTCGGAGAGCCGAAGTAAGTCCTCTTCTTTCTCTGCGGGGGCGCGCTGGCGCACCCGCTGGCTGTAGTCCCCGAGATTTGGGCCGACTACTGAGCAGTCGGGCCGGATCTCCCCGGCAACTATTCTTCTTTCTGCTGGTTACTAACACCTTTCCCTTCTTCTTTTCTTCTGCAGAGGCCAGCGCCGTCTTGCAGCAGCAGCTGGGCGAAGCCAACACCACGCTGCGCGCTAAGGAGGAGGAGTGCGGCAAGCTGGCTGAAGAGCGTGACCGGCTGGTCGCGCAACTGGCGGAGCAGGCGGAGCTTCTCAAGAAGGCCCTGAAGGAGGCGGAGGACAAGGAGACCGGCCTCCTTGCTGAGTTCGCGACCGAACGCTCCGCCTGGACCGACAAGGAGGCGATGTTGACTTCCGGCTTTCACGAGATTGAAGACATAGTTGATGGTGAGCTTCCCTTTTTTTCCTTCTTTGAGTTGTCGGTTGCTGGTCGAGCCGGCCTCTTGTCTCTAACTTTGGCTCTTTGCTTTCTGTCTTGGCAGACTTCTTCCCTGGTCACTCGGATGCCGCCAATCAGGCCATTGAAGCTGACCGCGAAGGACGAAGGGCGAAAGGCGCACAGATCGCTGCCGACACCCCCCGAACCCTTAGCAAGAAGCTCCTGAGCATCGAGGCCCGTCTTCGGCCGGCTCACCGGATGTTGCGCCGTCTTGATGTGTCGGTGCCAGCGATCGCCGCCCTATGGCCGGACATGCCGGCACCGCGCACTCCCAGTCGGACTGCCGACTGGCTGGAGGTGGCGGCCGGCTGTCTTGAGGCCTGGAAGGGCTCCTCGGCCCGGGCTGGAGCGCGCCGGGCCTTGGAATTCGTCAAGGCGTGGTACCCTGGGCTAAGCCTAGCCCAGCTGGCCATGTTTCGGCTGGAGGCTCAGGAGGAGTTGGCGGTCATGGAAGGTGACCTTGTCAAGCGAGTGGCGGCAATCGCCGAGTACACCGACACCAGCATCTTCGTCCCGGAGCAAGCCAAAAACGGCCTATACATGGACACAGAGAGGGATGACAATAATTTTTGGATAAATTGCGAAGCCAGGAATTGAACTCAAGACCTTAAGCTTTGATACCATGTTAAGCTTCATTCACTAGCCAACATAATCAAAAGTCCAAACTAATGGGAAGGGCTAGACAATTCACATATACCCTACAACATAGTTCATGATGACTATTGGCTCCGTGTTGAACTGCGTCACCGTCTCCATGTTTTGGGAGTGTTGGAACTCCGCCTCCACCTGCTTCATGCCATGGCCGTACTCTTCTCTCCAGGTGGCAAGAGATTCCGTGCTAATTTACTTAATCTCCAAACATCGCGGCCGGAGTCCATCGAGTATATATTGTTGGCTTGATCAAGCATCACTGGCAATAATGCAGAGGAGGAAGAGAGGAGGGAGAGGGAGGAAACGGAGAGGATAGTCAAGCTACTAGTGGAATATTTGAAGCCATCGTTGAATATTTGAAGCATGGATCCTGCTTTGCACCATTTTGAAGTCATGTTTGATCTATGAGTCACAGCACTCCCATACATAAACATGATGCTACTTGTTATGGTATTTTGGACAATATATGATGTTATTATTACTCAGGTGTAACAAAATTTTGGTTTGGTTATATGTCGATTTTGTTTGCCTCAAGGGAAGTATTCATTGCAAGCGACTTCTGCTATACTGAAATCCATGTAAAGGATTTGAGCTCGTTGACTCTAGCTTTTTTCTGCGCTCTTTCTTCAGTTTGTGTGTCACTGTCGTGCGATCATCCTTGCGCCTTTGCTTTGTTCTGCCAATTTCATTTCATTTCGGCAGTATCCAGTAAGTGTGTGTGCCCCTCTTATCTTGCTCCCTTGCATTTGTTCAGCGTCTTGCTCTGCGCTATCTACTCTGCTTTTGCTGTTTCCTGAGATGGCTTACGTGACGACAAGTATTTTAGAAGATGGGGGTACATAACAATATTAAAATAGTTGTTAAGCATGCTCACATAGTGCCTACTGAAGATCGGATCAGAGCTGTGGAGCATTCAGATTGACGAAGTCACCACATGTGTCTCACTACTGATGGCCTCCCATTGAAAATGTAATCCACATTAATGAGACACCAAAGCGTCAAACTTGAGGCTTGATCGCTTCGTAACCATTCAGCCTGCTCTGCGGTCGGATGGTCCGGCTTGGCTGGCCACTAGTATACACAACCTTCAGAATTTCTACTCTAAATATGAAAAGGAACAGCCACACAACACTTGTAAAATAAACTGGTATAATTGGAGGCAACAAAACAATGTCACCACAAAGGTTAAAACCAAGCGCAAGCTCGCCAGTTTGAAGACAAACACACTGCTTAAGTAGTGCTTAACAAAAGGCCCAGAAATAATAACCGCTGCTCACAGCTCCAGGGCGCAACCATACCAAGGCCTCCGGAGTTACAACAATTAACACAACAGAAACTACCAGCAGACCAGTAACACAAGGATCACCATACGAAATTCCACTCCTGGACACACACATATCTCATGGAGGCATAACCGCATAAGACCGCAAATTTCTGTAGTTTTTACCCTTCGGATTTATAGTACCCTCATCTGCTAGATTGCCTCTGCATACTATTCAGGGCCACTAGCTTCAGCATCACCTACAAACCTTGAAACAACCACCAAAATTAGACAGGGAAAAAAGAAGGCAAACAATACGATTAACAGCGCCCTACCAGATTTGGAGGTATATCTCACCAAGGAAAAGAAGTGAATATTCAAATTTGGTAAGCAGGGCACTGCACCCAGTTCCAAAAACTGGTGATCTATATGCAACTGGACCTGAAGATGATGCCAGATAGATCTAAGCAATAAGTATATGGCCCTAAAAAGCAGTAGCAAAATCAACAAGCCCCAATATCCACATCAATGCATATAGTTTCGAACTATAAAAGCTAACAATCTTGGAAGACAAATTGTCAGTACAGCAAACTAGAGCTTGGAACAGAAAGCTTGCCTCGGTTCCATGGCAATGGCACCATCGCAAGGCCTGGAGATGAATCAGTCCAGACGTTGCAACAGAACCTGTATGTGGGCATATGGCCATGTACAGGGAAAATAACAGACATCAGCAATGTGATGAATTACAAATACAAATAAAAATACAAATGGTAAGTTATAGTGTGAAGCACAGATGTGCCAATGTCCTCAAAAGAGACAAATGCATCTGGTTGCAGTATAACTGAAACAAGTATGCATCAACGCTGTCAGACAAGTTTACTAAACCACAGGACACTAACAAGGTACAAAAACAAACTCTGTGTGTTCATCAGCTGCTTCTTTCTGTTGAATCGGGACAAAAACAAACTCTGTTTGCATTCACTGGAGTGTTATTGCAGGGTTACAATCATGCTCTTGTGAAAACAGGAGGACACAACTCCGATGCCTATTATAACAAGAAAACGACCATGTCCATGACAATAACGTGCAAGCAGAACTCTTTCATCTCGAAATTTTTTGCTGAGCTTCTGACTGAAGCTCCTCTCTGTTTTGTATTCCGTTCCTTTCAATATATAGCTGGAAAGCCGTTTTCTCTAAAAGTAATGTGCAATCTCTCATGGTGTAGCAATCCATTCATGATAAAGTAACAAGTACTATGTGCTTGAAAAAAACTACAGCGTCAGGGTTGATAAATCAGAGGGAATTCCCACAGTAAAGCTACAAAACTGAGCTGTTATATATGCAGGGCATGTTTGTTAAATCAATGATGAAAAGCTGCATTCTTTCTTTCTTTCTTTGTGAATCGACAAATTGCATTCATTGGATCAGTGATGTTGTGCTTGTGACAAGGCACAAAGAAGCACAATCGATCACTTGGGACGGAGCATACACCTAGCTAGATCCCTCGTAATGCTAGTACTACTACTACATAAGAGTCACTGGCCTGACTGCCAGATGAGTTTGGTTTCAGACAGTCAGAAACCGTCCATCCATTTCCTTTTGAGTTGCCGGTACGTGTCGGCGTCGACGACGACGTCTGATTTAAGATGAGCAACGATGGCTCTGAAAGCCTCACCGCGTGCCTGGTTGACCCGCCTCTGCGCCACGGCCTCGGCGCCGACGCAGTCGTAGTCGACCTCCACGAATCCTTTGGAGGCGTACTCGCGGCGGACCCTGGCCTGGAACCCGGCGAACTCCTCCATCTGCTCGTAGAACTCGCGCGCGTACCGGTAGAGGACCACCCTGTGCTCGTCCTTCTCCTCCTCCGGCGATGGCAGAAGCGACGGGTTGTCGCGCTTCAGGTCTCGGTACAGGGCGGGAGGGAAGTACGGCGGCCAGTCGACGATCCGGCCGACCTCCTCCCGCGGCAGCCGCCACATCTGCTTCGCCGCCGGAATCTCCTCCTCTCCTCGGGAACAGCCGGCCGTCCTCTTGGCCGTCGGGGAAGGCTCCTCGCCGGAAAAAGTCGCCGCCTTTCGTTTGCCAGGGCAGACACACTGGACGCCGGCCATCGGTTGATCTGATTTCTGCTCAACTCGCGGGGAGATGTTGAGATCTGGATTTGGGGGCTGCTCGCGTTTGATTTTCGATTTTGGGGAGGGAGGGGGCTTGCCCTCCTTATATAGGTTTGAGCCCCGTCCACGCGTCGGGCTATCCGAGTCATACTCAGAGAGTCAAAGTTATATGATTTTCCAGAGTACTAAAGTTGACAGCAGTCCGTTTCAAAAAGAAAAAGTTGACAACAGTTGGTTTTATACCACGAAAACAAAGGTCTGGGTAACTAAAGGATGGCAATCTTTGTTGTGCAAGAGTTTTATTAGACTCTTACTGTCTTGTTCTACAACTGAGACATGGTAATTGATAAAAAAAAATCAAATGCTACCATGAATTATAAGATAAACCAGCAGAAATTTTAAAGCCTAATAATCAGACTAAGTCACACACATGAGCAGATCGCTTCATGTATTGTACAAAGAACAATAGCCTAGGAAACCGTATCAACAATCAATCGAGTTTGCAAAGAAGAAAATCCCAAGGACAGCCTGTACGCACTCATGCGCAAGCGTCAATTCTGGTGTTTCCAACTTTAATGATAGGCTAATCAGAACAAGAGGCCAAGCAGTCCTGGATAATCATAGTGAGAAGTCTAATTAAACAATGTTAAGTGCAAGAGAGGCAAGGTGACTAATTAAACAGTGCGTCAGGAACGGCTAGAAAAAGACGATTGCACCGATGTAGTTTCTGTAGTGCTTGTATTTTGCATCAAGTAGACCAACGTTACCAAGAACGACACTAAGCACAGCCTTTGGCCTGACCATCTCGTCAGTTAATGAGACGCCAAACTATTAATATAATATATTTGGAAACAGAATGTGCCAGGTCAGCCTCAAAAATAAGAATGACACAATAAGTAAAATATCAACGGTGGCACAAGTTAATCTATGAATAGGTGGTATTTCAATCGTTTAATAATTCATTAGGTGAATATTCATACTAAATAAGAATTAATATCACAAGTAAATCATAGTCAATAGATCTGGAGTATTATCTCTGAAAAGGGTGTTATACTGGACCAGGAGACTCGCAACAATAGACCTGCAAATACTATACTGATAACCAAGCAGTATTTTTATACACGGCCCGAAGAACAGTAAGATTCACTAAGATAATACCTAGATTGATGCTACAGAAGTACGGAATTTATAAGCGACCGACAGCTCGTGTGTACCTTGTTCATTGGTGGCACCATGGACAGGCTTGTGTGTTGACTACAATTAGCAAAGGCAAGAAGGTAAACTGCAGAAGCCAAACGACATAATACACGGCAAATCATAGGGCAAGTATGGACATGATATAAATGGCTATTCACGGGGTCTACACAATCTGATACACAGTGGACTGCACACCAAGCATCGACAGAGTTAACATGACTATTCTACTACAAATCACATGACAAAAATATGCTATCCCTGTCATAGATCAACGACATGCCCAATTGCATAAATCTCGAACAAATCTAGCGCATGCATGCTTTAGAGTCAACCAAGCAAACGCGGTCTACCTTGCTAGACGGTGACGCCGTGGAACGGAGATCACGGTCATTGTTCACCACATCGACGGAGAAGATCTCCCTCCGTGCGCCTGATGCCATCGTGCGAGGAAAAGCTTGGGGTGCCTGGATGCACAGATCGACGATACTGCAAGGAAACCAGCGACACAACCTCAACCACCAGCAATGGCACGATGCACCAGCCAGTCAACCAGAACCACAAACAGATCCGAATCAAGATGGATCGATCAGTAAACCCTAAATAGATCCATGAAAACAACACAATCCTGGATCAGCACCCGTACAACACACCACAAACGAAAAGGCAAACAAGGAATCAAAGAACTACCTTGGCCATCTCAGAAGCCTCTCCCGTGTGCTCCCTCTCCGGTCAACTCAGAAGACAGCTCCTCCGCCGCGCCACCGATCCAGCTGCGAGACAGGCAGAAACGTAAGAAACAATCGAAGAGAATAGGCGAAGACATAAGGGGAAGATTACCTAAAGAACGGCGTCAAGAGGAGGACCAACGGCAGCGTCAAGATATAAGTAAATAGTGAATAGACCAACCAAACATTATATATATTGTAAGTAAAGAACTCTGATCACGTCATGCATCTACTACTCTCGGAATTGTAAGTAGCAATAGCTTGTTTGGGAAAGCATGAGAAGCATAGCCACGAACATAAACATTTTAGTAGTGCACCAAATTGAGAAAAGGCAAATCACAAAATAAGGAACAGCATGCCATCAGCGTCGGGTATGAGAAGGGCATGTCTTCGACCCCTCACAGATGCGACAAACATCCATTACATAAAGGCATCAAGCTAAACGGAACATATTTGAGACCTACTTCCTTCAAACATAGCCAGCTAACATATTTCTACTACATAAATTCCAGTTTGTTCCTTCCAGAAAACAATCTAGCTTCTCTGAATAGCAAATTCTTATGGCATAAAGAATAAAACTGACACGATATCTGCATAGTAGCTACAGGCTCAAGTTTGACACAGTCAAAGAAGAAAGTGGGAGGAGGAGCTAGCAATGGTGAGCTAGTTGTACCTGCTTGAACTGACCCCTCCTCTTGGAGAGGACGATGATCCGGTCATTGAGCTTCTTCCAGGGGCCGTCCTTGAAGCAGATCTCGACGATCGGCGGACTTCCTTCTGTCGGCCTGGTGGCACTACATCTCCACGCGAAGGAGCGACGTGATCGCCGCGTCGAGGCTGCTGCCCTCCTGCATAGCATAAACAAAATATATCTTTTATATCAGTAATACCAATAGGCAACAGGTCATGTTTCAAAGGGTTACAGGTTGACAGACATTACATCAAGGGTCACAACGCAAGTACTGGCATTTGACAAAACAGAGAAGGCCACACACTGTAGTACTACACATGAATAAACAGCCAGGCACACAGTGATACCTCGGTAATGTTATTTGGTGGAGTAATCCTTGGGAGTAATCACCAGAGCTCAGCCAAATAATTGTGATGGTAAAGGTTGATCTAAAGATTACAAAAATCCTAAAACAAAACAGTGCCCTGATTTTAGCTCTCGACCATCAACTACTACACCACTTGACCGCATCGGTTGTTTTAGATGGAAGAGAATGTGTGGAGCCTAGGAGAGAAAAAAATCCTTCGCCAACCACATACTGCACCTCCAAATCCCCAACCAGTAAGGAATAATTTTACACTAAGGGTACCAAGACTGAATAAAATGCTTTCCGGTTCACTTGTGTGCTGATCTAATATATGATGTTGTTCTTTGTTAAGTTCAGAAAAATAGGGATATTTAGCAGGAATAGGGGAGGTTCAGATTAAGTTTAATTTGTTGGGTCAATGACCTTTTAATGATATTCTGCTCAGATTGCATACTTGATTGCTTCATTAGACAACACAGAAACTCCATATTTAATAGTCATCGCAAATAGGAGATACATCAGATTAGTATCATGTTCTAATTAGAAAAGAAGAGAAGGTTAGAGACCTCAGTAATCATATAGAATCATGGTCATAGAGGAAACAATTTGCTCAACATATATAGATACAAGAATACATAGTGAAAATACACAAAATATGATCATCTGCAAAGAAAGAATAGCCAAGAGAAAATTGATTAGCGAGAGAGAAGGCATGACTTACCTTATTAGTCAACTACATTTAGTGTGATGGAAGTGCAGATCCTTGACAATGGCATGGAGTACTACAACTGCCCAGATAAGCAATTTATCTACACATCCGACAGTAGAAGAGTTTGGAAAAAAACAAGATTTTTACATGCAATGGATGCGCACTCACACGCACACAAAGTTGGCTCCAGCCGGTTTGAGCCATCCAAAATTAAACAAAAACGTGATGTGCGTGCGCACACGCGCGCGCGCGCGCACACACACACACACACACAATTTGCTGCTCGAGTTTCAGTCATGGCATACACAATTTGTATGCATCCAAAACCGAAGGTACAAATAGCAGGTAGATGAGAGGGGGAGCTCACCACAATTATGTTGGGTGGGAGTTGAAGAGGGAGGTAGGGATGTTGGCCTGCTCCTCTTAATGATATCAGATATAACCTTTCATCTCAATGTATTATTTAGTTATGTTACATGCAGAATGAGATACAAAAAGAACATGTAATATACAAAAAAGGGAATGCAGCAACAACGGAAAGAAATGCTAAAAGGGAACATAGAGCAGAAAACCAACCCAAAATGCAAGCAAGAATCTTTAAAAGGGAACATAGAGCAGCATGAGCATGAGGCATAGTAAAATGGGGTCACCTTAAGATCAAGAATCAGTGGCCCTCTCCCATTTCAAATCAGAAGGACAGAACCACTATTATTGATTAGAGTTATTTTTACTCAGGCAAAACATTACAACACTGGATCCTAAGCTACAGGTGAGGCATAAAAAACTACAAGTGTCTATTATTTTCATATATAAACAACCTTTAGTATCTCAACCAGAACCAAAGCAAAACAAAAAATCATGGTTAAGTAACCAGCAAAGGAAGAATGCACCTTTTTGGAATTTTAAAGTAGCAAGACATTAAAAGTTCTCTTTTGCCTTCAATACTACACACATTAGTGGAGGTAGCTGCAGTTTTATTGCATAGTGGGCTCAGATTCGCCTTTTCTCGATCATATAACCTACCCCATCATCTCTTATCACCAGATCAATCTGTTTACACAATGGAGCTGCCCCTGGTTATCACTCAACAAGAATGACCATCCAAGGACAGATCAATAGGTATCACAGGATAAAAAAGGATTCTAGAGACAACAGGGAGGATCCAACTTGATACCCATAGGTGCCTTGATTGCTCAAAGGCACACTTATTCCAGCCAACAGTTAATCATCGTCGCCCTAGCACGAACGCCACTGCCACAGACAAAGCGAAATGGCGAGAATGCCCTCGGCGGGGCAGGCTATTTACAAGTGGTGGCACGAAACGGGAGTAACTATTCATTCCAGCAGTAACTTTTTTTTATCCGACGGACGAGGTCGTTACAGGGGTCGATCCGACGGCCCAGATCCAATCAAGCCACCCGATCCGACGGCCAGGAATCCCAAATTGCTGTGGTGCGGCCTGAGGAGCTTCTATTCTTATTTCTGGATGGATGGACGGATCAATATAGCCATTGGCCATGTCCCATACAGTAGCCGAAGCGCAGAGGAGTAGGAGGAAGATGGAGCTCGCCGAGGGAGGTTGTAGCCGAGGCAGTACTCAGTGCACGCCGGGGTTGCGCATGAGCGCTGTCCAACCAGCAAGGAACCGCGTCAGAGTTGCGCCTTGCACCGTCCCGCCGACGAGCACAAACGCACCAAAAAACCTGTATAAGAAAGGCATCACTATTTATCAGAAACAATTATTTAGTAATTACTATTTAGCAGAATAACTAATAGGTAAGACATACAGGTGCAAAGATCTCATGCTCTCATGGTTGAGCCTCTTTTTTTTTGAGAAAAGACATCCCCGAGTCAATTAGCTCACCTAGCGGTAGCCCAAGAGCGAGCTTGTCCTTCAGTGGGCAAGAGTGGAGTATTACCTAACCGACATTGCTTACCCCATATTCATTTATAAAGTATATTTAATCTGTATGCTATGTGCATATTTATTCGATGCGGTTACTCTGTACTAAACATATCTGATCCAACGGCCGAAACAGCCGTAGATTAGGAGCTGGCCTATTGGAAAATGTAGCTGATTCATAAGTAGATCTTTAAGCACCCGTAGGATGGTATATTAGGAATAGTGCTAAGCATTTTTAGATAGCAAGCTCGATGAAATTAAGGATTTTAGGTTACTTTTCAATTATAATGCCCAGGAAAGGTTTAAAGATGTTTTGTTTTAGCTGTCCCGTGACAATCTGCACTAAAATCCTATTACATCCACGAGCACATTAAAGAAAGAGAGTTACCTAACCCACGATCGGAGGCGCAGGAGCATCCAAAGGTCCGCTCAATCAGAGAGGAGTGGCAGGCAGGGAAAGACGACGCTAACGAGGAGCCCACCCAGCCTGCCTGCATGAGGAAGAAACCAAGCACTTGTATGAGAGGGAAGGTAAGTGAGAGCGGGAAGAGCAAACTGAAGCAGCCTGAGCTCTTACAGAGCTCGGTGCATGCTTCATCTCTTATTTCTGGATGGATGGATGGATCAATATAGCCATGGCCATGTTCCATACAGTAGCCAAAGCAGAGGGGCAGGAGGAAGATGGAGCTCACCAAGGGAGGTTGTAGCCAGGCAGTACTCAGTGCACGCCGGGATTGCGCGTGAACGCCGTCCAACCGGCAAGGAACCGCGTCGGAGTTGCGCCTTGCACCATCCCGCCGACGAGCACAAACGCACCAAAAAACCTGTATAAGAAAGGCATCGTTATTTATCAGAAACAATTATTTGGTAATTACTATTTAGCAGAATGACTAATATGTAAGACATACAGGTGCAAAGATCTCATGCTCACATGGTAAATCCTATAATTAACCAGGGTCATCATTCTTAATCACAATCCACAACTACAAAACCAAGAAAAGCCTTAGTGATCATGAAGGGCATGAATGATTAGCAAAAAATGGAACGGGGTGATGAGAGATACACAGAGTGAGAGGCATGAGATCCTCACAGTAGCACCACCATGTTTAGAGACTTGCAGCTCCAGCTTCCTGCTTAGCCGGCAGACACGACACCGAGCTCTCACCGCATCAACGACTCGGTTGTACACTATATGGAGCAGCAGAAAGAAGGAGATCAGAACTGTATATATGGACATCTATGAGAGAGGGGAACCTGAGATGCAGTACCTGAGCGCACGCGCAACACGAGTAGAACAACCGCACACGATGGTGACCCCAACGGAGCAGCGTGGCGTGAGCCGCGACTTGCGCTTCTGCCGTCAACGGCAACAGCACCCATCAACGTGGTCGTGCTCGACTTCACGCACACGAACGAGCAAGGGTTACACCGTGTCCATGCTCCCGCTGGACGACGCTGCCAGTTCCGCCGCCTCGTGCGCTAACTGGCACATGGTGGTGAAGAGGTGGCTGGGTGTGGAGGTATATTCCAAGTGGAGAGCTCCCAATCGGAAACACATCAAGCAAAGAATCAGAAAACAGAAGAACCAAACAATATAGTTAGCAGTAAAACACCAATTCCTCATATAATCAAAAATTGGAAATTTGGAGCCAATGGATAATCAAATTAATCTAGCATAACCAAGAATAACATTTTGATTCGCAGAGCTGCAATCACAATAAGTGTAGACCCTTGAAGCTCTTTTTCTAATCAACCATGTGACTTATCTGGCATGTGATTATATGGGTAAGCAAGGACCAAATTAATCTAGCACCTGAAAACAACATTTTGATTCAAACAACTGCAGCCATGACGTAATCCAAATAACTGGAGCAGGCATAGATCCCACATCTTGTACTTAACCAACCATGCGACTTCGCTAATCCCCAATGTAAACTGTAATGCACCAAATTAAACCACAAGGCACATATTTTATTGCATCCAGACCTAACCCTAACCCAACGAAGAAATTGGACCAGACCAAACTAAAGCCCACATAATTCACTCTGCACACCTTCCTGGCAGCACATCCATAACCCCAAACACTAATCCCAATCCACATCATAAGAGTGCCTCCTAATTACTAAATGACTTCAAGAATCTAAGCAGAACCAAGTCCCTTGTAAGCAATAAAGGCACACTTTATTCAAAGCAGCTAAAGCTAACAAGGCAGCAACAAATGTCCATTTTTTTGGAACCTAGTCAAACCACCGATTCAAAAGATTCCAGTATTTGGAACCTAGCTAAATCCTTCTATCTCCCATCGATTCCAAGCAAGGTAGCACAAAAGGCCCCAAAAAAGTGCCATCTAGCCAGACCATCCAACCAAAAAAAAACTCCTATTACTTGGAATCTAGCCAAACCAAAGAGCACAAAAGGCACTAGTCTTTGGAATATAGTAGTCCTAATCCAACAACATCTCCAGACAGAGAAGACCAAAAACCTACAAGCATAGAACCTTCACATTGTGGTCTTTAGTTTGGCGTACTCACCAGAAAAGGAGGAGGCCCAGTCCGATGCGCCCTTGCAAGGCTGTACCTCATGGCCAGCGGGAAGCATAGTCACGCGTGGGGGCGAGGGAGGAGACGAAGAGGAGCCGCCGGAGTGCACCAGAGTCGCGCCGGCGTCGAAGACAATGCCCAGCCCGAAACCCTAGCCACGGGCCACGACTACAGGGACTCGCCCATTTCCTGCAAGTCGCCACCGCCGCCGGGATGGACGCGGGAGAGGAAGAGACGTGCGGCGCGACTATGCGCTGGGGGGCAGAGGAGAGATGCGTAGGGGAGGAGGAGGCCGACCCCCTGGGCCACGCCACCTGCGCCGCGTCCCATACTCCGCCGCCTTTGCCTCGCCTCGCCATTCCTCCTTCCCCCCTCGTGGGAGCATAGGCCGGGGCGGAGCATTAGGGTTTGGGCGGCACCAGGTCGGAGGGGTGGAAGGAGGAGGCCATGAGGGGAGGAGGTCGGGCGGCGGCGGGGAAGGAGGAGAGGGAGGCGCGGGTGGGGAGGAGGCCGGGCGGCGGCGGGGAAGGAGGAGAGGGAGGGCGGGTGGGGAGGAGGCCGGGCGGCGGCGGGGAAGGAGGAGAGGGAAACACGGGTGGGGAGGAGGAGGCGGCGCGAACGGGAGAGGAGACGGCCAGGGTTCACCACGGGAGCCGGCCCTTTTATACCCCGTGCGAGTGAAATGATGAAAATGCCCCTGGCGGGGCAGACTATTTATGAGCGGTGGCACGAAACGGGAGTAACTATTCATTCCAATAGTAACTTTTTTTTATCCGACAGACGAGGTCGTTACAGAGGTCGATCCGACGGCCCAGATCCGATCAAGCAACCAGATCCGACGGCTAGGAATTCCAAATCGCTGTGGTGCGGAACGAGGAGCTTCTATTCTTATTTCTGAATGCGCAGCATCTTCATTTCCCAGGTCACCGGTCATCTCACAGGAAAACACGACGAACTCGCCATGCACGGCCACAGCTGCAGCCCCAGCGTGCCACAATGACGCTGCCACAATGACGCTGCCACGACCATTCTTGAAACACCGGCAATGCTCCGGCGGTCCGACAATGCTCCAACAAGCACCGGTGATGCTCTGACTGCCCGAACATGCTCCATTGTAGCAACGGCGATGCTCCGACGGTGCTTCATTACAACACCAGTGATGCTTTGACGGCCCGAACGATGGTCCATTGCAGCAACGGCGATGCTACGACGGCCCTGAAGATGCTTCATTACAGCACTGGTGATGCTCCGACGGCCCAAACAATGCTCCATTGCAGCAACAGCGATACTCCGACAGTCTCAACGATGCTTCATTACAGCATCGGTGATGCTCCGACGGACCGAAGACGCTCCATAACAACACCGATCATGTTCTGCGAAGCTCATTGAAGCATGCCTCTTTGCTTGGCCGTGGGCGTCGACGCCATCAAGGCACACCTCGTCGTTGTGATCGTCAAAGCATTTGCGCACTCATCGATGTAGTCGTGGTTGTGGAAGCATCGCCACGACCATTGAAGCATGCCTCATTGCATGGCCGCGGTGATCGACGCCGTCATGGCATGGCTTGTCGCCCTAGTCGTTGAAGCATTGCCATAGTCGTCGAAGTCATCATGGTCATGGAAGCATTGTCATTGAAGCACGCCCTTGTCGTGGTCGTCGAGGCATTTCCGCAATTGTCGTGGTTGTCGAAGCATCGCCACCACCATTGAAGCATGCCTTGTTGCATGGCCACGGTCCTCAACGCCATCATGGCATACCTTGTCGCCCTGGCCGTCGAAGTCGTCATGGTATGGTCATGGAGGCATTGCCACGGTCATTGAAGCACGCTGGTCGCTGCGGTCATTGAAGCATTGTCGCGGCCGTCAACCACGTCATGGTCGTTGAAGCTGTAAACGAGCCTAACTACCTCCGCAAGCCGTTGTAGTCTCTAATCAAATATCCCCGGTCTTTAGCTAGTTAGCTAGTCCACTGGGAGGTTGTTAGCCACGATTGAGTCTGCACTGACCGCATGCATGATCAATGAAAGTCTCGTGTGCATGAATGTTGGCGCACGGCTTAGCAGTCTCTTTGCTGCATTGCAGCTCGTGGTCCTCCATAACACCACGATGGCTCCCCCATGAAGCACCGACGCACTAGTAGAAAAATGTTCAAATGTGAAGCACAATAGTGTCGGTTTGAATTTTAGCCGGCACTAATGTTTACACTAGTGCCGGCTCGTGGCGGCGATCAATAGCACCGGTTCGTGGCGAACCTTTAGTACCGGTTCATGCTGTGTCAGCCTGCGGTCAGGCTATGGCCCCACCATCATCATTTAGTGCCGGTTCGTACCACGAACCGGTACTAATGAGGTTATGGCAAACTGTTTTTAGTCCCACCTTGCTCCCCTAACAAGCCTTTTATCACCTTAAATATGTTATTTCTCAAACTATCACAAGCACTTGGTCTTCATTGAACTCTATGTGTAGAATGTGTGGCCGCAATATGAGTCTTCATCGGTTTATAAATCGTTGATGACTCATATTGACAATTCAGATTGTACACACAAAGATCATTGATGATCAAAGTATTTTTGATGTTATAAGATCATATTGACAATTTAGACTGTAAAGAAATATAAGATCATGATCTAAATGCTCTTATATTTTTTGCGTTCAGTATGCACCATTCAAAGCGACGCCATCAACTTTTAACCGTTTATGCCTTCATTTGCTATTTTTCATGCATTTAATGATTTGTTTTGAGAACTAAATGACCTGAAAATTGAAAAGCACTACAAATGAACTCTGAAAAAGTTGAAACTTGGCATGGTATCATCATTTCACCCACATATCATGTTCAAAAAAGTAGAGAGGGTTACGGCAAAAACTGGATGCACTTCGTTTACAAACTGGACAATCTCTTTCGAAGTATTCGGGTTTATGACGAAATTAAACTCATCTGTTACAAAAGCATTTCATTTTTTAAACTTATTACAACTCCAGACTTTTTGTGCATTCAGTATGCACCATTCAACTGCTAAGCGGGAGGAGCTCTTAAGTACCGGTTCCAACTGCTAGGCGGGAGGAGCTGTTTAGTACCGGTTCGTGGCGAACCTTTAGCACCGGTTCGTGCCACGAACTGGTACTAGTGAGGTTGTGTCAGGTAAGGCTGGGGCCCCACGAGCACCTTTAGTACCGGTTCATGGATGAACCAGTATTACAGTTTCTTAGTAAGCTGTTTTTTAGTCCCACCTCGCAAAGAGAGAGGAACTAGGAGCAGTTTATAAGCCCTGAGTGCAGAGACGATGAAGAAGAGGCTCAATGCTCACGTTGCTTAGCTTCAAGCCTTCAGGAATATGGTAGACTGCACGGAGATATGCGCAGTGCAGTTTACACTATTTCGAAAGGCTTGTAGCAAATTAACGAGCATTGCACCTCTTTTTTATTTTTAATAACTTATTACAACTCCGGACTTCTTCTGTTATGGCAAAAACTAATTGCACGTCGGCATTCCTTTTTTTTAAACTTTGGTTATAACTCCAGACTTTGACCATCAAGTTTTGCAGAAAAAGAAAAATAGCAGAAAAAAAACTATAGCTGAAAAGAAAAAAACTATATAAAATGACCGTGAAATTGAAAATCACTACAAAATGAACTCTGAAAATGTTGAATTTTGGCAAACAAGATGAAAAACTACTCACAAATAAATAGAAGAAAATAAATATAACAGAAAAGAAAAAACTATACAAAAAACTATGCAGAAATAAATAGAAGAAAATAAAGCAGAAAAGAAAAAAACTATAAAAAATTAGGCGCTGCCTGTGGGCCTGCTAGGCCACAAAGGCAATTACAGGCCTTAAAGGCCCCGCAGACTCACAGGGCAGCTGCAGAATTTAGGCCCACAAGCCTGCTATATAGACGAGTTCAAAGAGGTAGCAGCGGCTGGGTTTATAAACCAGTCGGCTGCCCTTCCGGCGAGGTGGGACTAAACTTTGGGGTGGAAATATGAGGCCTTTAGTACCGGTTGGTGGCTCCAACCGGTACTAAAGGCCTGCTCTTCCCGCCTCTTGACCTGGCCAAAGTTGGCCTTTAGTACCGGTTGGTGGCTCCAACCGGTACTAAAGGCCCATCCTATATATATAGCACTTATGAAATTCAGTTACATCTCCCCACTTTCGTCTCCAACCTCTCGCGACATCGCTGCTGCCGCCGATCCGATCCCGCTGTTGCCGCCGTCGTCGTCGTCCGTCGTCGTCGTCGTCGCTGTCCCCCGCCGCCTTCGTCGTAAATAAATGTCTCTCAAGGCCGCCTTGAAACGCCGCCATGTCCCAGACGTCTCTCGCGCCCCGCCCAGACGCGGCACTTCGCCCAGACGCTGTCATTAACCGCATCAGACTTGGCGCTTCTTTCAGTCACGCACTGGCGGTACACACACATACACACACATATATACACACATACACACACTACACACACACATTTTTTACTTATTTTTTGTTTTCTATTTTTTAGAAAATTTAATTAGATATTAATTAGCTAGGTATGTGAGATTTGAACTAGTTGAATAATTAATATAACTAGTTTATTTTAGTAAGAAAATTGTCGAACTAGTTTATTTAGGTATATGAGATTTGAACTAGTTGAATAATTAATATAACTAGTTTATTTTTAGTAAGAAAATTGTTTAACTAGTTTATTTACGTATTTGAGATTTGAACTAGTTGAATAATTAATATAACTAGTTTATTTTAGTAAAAAATTGTCGAACTAGTTTATTTAGGTATATGAGATTTGAACTAGTTAAATAATTAATATAACTAGTTCATTTTTAGTAAGAAAATTGTTTAACTAGTTTATTTAGGTATTTGAGATTTGAACTAGTTGAATAATTAATATAACTAGTTTATTTTAGTAAGAAAATTGTCGAACTAGTTTATTTAGGTATTTGAGATTTGAACTAGTTGAATAATTAATAGTAATGTCAATTGTTAGAGATGAATATAGTTATATATATATTTAAATTGGCTAGATATTAATTAATGTTAGATAGTAATAAGTGTTTAATGTTTCACCTGTATGAACATATAGGAAATGTCATCTGATGATGAAAAGATTTCATTATGTGCTAACACAGTGAAGACCAGCGCTGCTGTGTGACAGAAATTTCCTTGTTGATGGTAGGCGCTCAACATCAAGCTGAATGAGACATTCGAAGTGGATACAGTAAGTCACAACGGCAATTATTATTTGAATGCAAAACATATGCTTCATTTGCTTCAACTTATAATTGTAAAGCATGACTTATGCTTCATTTGCTTCAACTTATAATTTTAAATTTTCATTATTCTACTAGCGCATCCCCTGCCATGCAAGAATTTTTGTCTTGGATAAGATAGGTTTTAGTGCTATAGATGATATGGAGGTAAAGAGAGTTTACTTGAAGACGGAGCATGGGTATACTTTCAACGTCAAATTATATAATGGAGACACATACACCCATTTTGAATGCAAAACTTGGCAAGCACTATGCAAGGCTTATGCATTTGAGCCTGATATGGTTATCACATTTGATATTCGTCCGGAAGATGATATTGAAGGTAATATAGACATCTCGATGTGCAAACGCTTCCAGTTCTACCATTATGTGAGTTTTTCTCAACAATGCATACATATGTTTATGTCTTTGATACAGTTTATTCAAAAATAGTTGACAACTAATTTGTATTGTCAGCTTATTTCGGTTCAAGCAAACATGTCCGGCGCTTGGTAGACAGGACCTACTACTGCCCCGGGGCTCAACTAAACTGCGAGGAGATAAGTCATTATGTTTCATGGCTTGAGGATCTTAATACTGTCAAGACAAAAAAATTTCCTGAACTTAGAAATGTTAGTACTCAAAACGTGCGACCAATGGTGATCGTATTGAACTACGGTCACATCTATAATCGAAAGATGGTAAGATTTTAACTATTTGTCCTTAATTAGTGCATCTTTGCATACATTATTTTTGAAGCTAAACTTTCATTGCTTAGTATATTAATTACTATACGATGTTCTTTCATCAACAGGGACTTCCGATGACAGTTGTGCCTCAGTGGATCGAGACAAAAGGTCGCATGTCAATGGTTAGCTTACGACCAAGATTTCCTACATTACACATGAGTGCATTCAGGATTTCTGAAAGCGAAGAATGCTTAATAGTGAAAGATTGGAGCAAAATTATAAACGATCGCAGAGAAGTACTAGGGGGCGGCATGGAGAAGCGCAACCCAAGATTAGGAGACAGATTCATCTGCATGCTCCAGTATGATGAATCAGGAGAGCTATACATGTTCTATGCTATTCTACCTGAGAGGGAGCAGCAGGAGTAGCTAGTTCATGCTCTTAATTAATTAGTACTTGTCATCTCTCATGCATGTCCGTATTGTCCTGAACTTCGATGTTGGTGATGATTATGTTGAACTCGATGATATCTTTGCTTCTGTTACAAAGTGAACTCGATGATTATGTTGATGATTAGATAGCTAGCGGTAATGACTATGATGATTAAATAGTAGTGGTAACTATAATGACGACTATGATGATTTTTGGCTAGCTAAAGTTTATTTATTTATTTATATGCGATGATGATGATGATGATGATGATGATGATGATGATGACCACTACAACTCACTATAATGTAAAACAATCCTAAATTAAATTGATAACACAAACTTAATTGAAAAATAAAAATAAAACAAAACCCACAAACATTTAGTACCGGTTGGTGTTACTAACCCAGACTAAAGCGGCTCCCCGCCCCGAGCTGCATCGTCACGTGGTTGGCCTTTAAGACCAGGGGATTCGTCTTGAACCCAGTCTTAAAGGGAGGTGGGCCTTTAGTGACCACACTTTAGTGCCGGTTGTGAAACCAGTGCTATTGCCCGGTTCTGCACTAGTGACGGTTCGCTCCTTTGCAGCGTCAAACGCGGCCGGCCGGCTCTCCACAACCATCAACGACCGGCAAAATCACGGCGGGTCCCTCCAAAAGCACCAATGGCCTCTTTTGTAACAGCCCGCGGTGGTCCCTATAGGCTATAGCATCGAACGCCGGCAAGGAGCGGTGGCCTGGTGAGCACCAGCTCGTCGGAGGAAGGCGCTTAGGTAGAGAGAGAGAGAGAGAGAGAGAGCGCAGAGGAGATCCAGCGCGAGGACACAACAAGAACGATTGGAACGAGAAGATAAGGAAAAAAAGGGGAAGTGGTGCGCTGGTCCCATGGACACGTGGCGCAGAAGAGAGGCGACTTACGATGCGGCAATATCAGTCGGTTTAAAAGAAACGTTTTCCATTAACTAAAGACTGAGCTTTTACTAATTTTTATACCCCTCCATCCATCCATATATATAGGGCCTAATGTATTTTTCAAGATTGCATTTGACTATTGATAAGATTAATAGTACTACCTCCATTACTAAATATAAGTCTTTGTAGAGATTTCACTATATGAACCGCATACGCATGTATGTAGATGTATTTTAGAGTATAGATTCACTCATTTTTACTTCGTATGTAGTCCATAATGAAATCTTTAGGAAAACTTATATTTAGGAACGGATGGAGTATATGAGTTGTATAATAATGTGAAAATTATATCAATGGAATCTCCTTTCACGTACGAGTTTAACGGTATGCTTTGTGTAACTTGCATGTCATATATTATTGCTCTAACATAACATGTGGTCAAAGTTTGTCTAAAAACACATTAGGCCCTATATAGATGGATCGAGGGAGTATAATAAATCAAACATGATGACTGCTTGGATCAACCGGGTGATTTCTTGAGGAAATCGGTCGGGTCGTGGGCCATAGGATCCTTCCCTCGCAGCCATTGGATCGGGACCCCTTCGTCGGCAGCGTAGGGCATTGGGCAGCAATGGTAGCACGACAATGCTCCATCGTAACACTGACCATGCTTCATTGCAGCCGCTACATTGGCACACAATGCTCCAACGCAGCACCGGCGACCCGTCGCAGCTCGGTGATACTTCATTGCAGCCGCAACACCGGAGCGACAGTGCTCCGTCGCAGCTCGGGCATGCTTCATTGCAGCCGCGACACCGGCACGCGGTGCTCCAACGCAGCGCCGACAACCCGTCGCGGCTACACCGGAGAAATCGGGCGATGCTTCATTGCAGCTGCATCGCAGTACCGGCGGCGTAGTGAACGGCGACTGCTACGGCGATGTAGGTTGGAATAGGCTGGGTTGGAACACCACGGCTATTGCAACCCTGGTGTCGCCCCTTCTCAGCAGAAAAGTTCATCGTCACCGCCGCAACGGTTCCCCGCCTTGCAGTAGCAACAACTCCGTCAGACTGGTGGTGAGCGAGGGAAGGAAGAGAGGAAAGGTTGTGAGGAATAGATCAGACCAAAGTTGCAGACGGATTTGCGGAAGAAAGAGAAGCGAGCAGCCATGGCAGTGAGCGGAAACGAGAGGATGGGAGCTGTGGAGGATATGCTCGTGAAGAAGATAAGGTGGAGGGATGGGAGAGGTGGGCGGTGATGGGGTCACCTACTAAGGGTAGGGTCATGGAGCTGCCATCCCTAGCCCAGCTAGGGCCCCATGTCAATAAACCAGCATGCTCCTGAGCCATAGGAGCATTCAGATGCCCGCCTCAAAATATTCATTCGGATGCTTTCCACCCACTCGGACGCACTGCCGTCATTCGACCACACTCGCCTGCACTCGAACAAGGGAGGCGAATAAGCCGCATGGGATCTGAAACGTCCGAGGAGCACGACGCCTGGCGTTTAGTGTAGTTAAGGCATCAGTTACCAATAACGCCTATAATAAGCTCTCTATCATTCACTCTCCTAGTAACGTAGTCATGATGAGGGGCGGCGAACTCCATATAAGCCGCCCCCAAGCGCTAGGGCAGGGGCTCGCATTCCATTGTAATCACCAGACACCAGAGAAACATAGCCTCCGGGCTCGAGACGTAGGTTTGTTACCTCTCCGCGAGGGGCCCGAACTCATAAAATCAGAGTGTCACACATGTGTCATAGTTAGGATCAGCCCTTATTCATACCCATATTACTCATTGTCAGGTTCGTTGCCTCGACCATTGTCATTTCCAAGTGAGAAGATAGGGCAGGTTGCTCATAATCCCCTCCCATTAAATTTGGCTTGCCCTCAAGCCCATGTGGACCACAAGGATCCCATGTCACTATTCATCAATAAAAGGCCCAAGGAAAACATCATCCATGCCATCAAGATTGCCTTGCTGAAGCAGAGCAATCACCAGGAATCCCTCAAAGTCACATTATTCCAGCCTGAGATATATGGTAAGCTAGTATTTCTCGTGCCGCCGTCGCCGCCGTCATCTGAGAAATTTTGGTCCCCTCGCTTTCAGCTGCCATCTTGGCGCTGAGAGGTGGGGGGGGGGGGGCTCGGATTTTCAAGACCTCTATGTTCTTCGTCAACACCTAGTAATCCCCATAGTTTTGTGGAATAAACTTCCTCTCGTACTTTTGGCAGTGCCATGAGGTTAGAGAGTTTTCTGTCCTCGCAGATTCGATTATTCAGATCTGCTGAGTTTATGTTGTTGTGTCAAGTTTTTTTATTGGTTTGATTCTTTGTGGAGGTGAAATTTTTCATCGACACCATGGTGAAAGTACAGTGATTCGAGGGGATCATCCCCGGCCCAAGTACGTTTATCGATCAAGGCTTCCCATCTTTTAGATGGGCGACTCAAGGCGCTTTCAAAAACCATTATTGGTAATGTTTGTGCGGGTGAAAGAGTGACAACATCGTTGCTCCAGTCTAATTGCAGCCTCTTTATCGAAGTCTTTAGAGTATTTCCTCGAGCAGAGATCAATACCGTGAGGAAGATGTTTACGAGAGATTTCATTGCAATTCTTAGTCATAAGAGTTACTTTGTATTTTCTTGGATCTTAGGTCCAAATCAGTGTACTTGTAATTGTTATGAGTATCAATAAAGTTACATGTGTTTCTAAAAAAAAGCAATCATCAGGATTTCATTGCAGTTGTTGCATTTTGATTTCAGGGATGGGTCTTCAGTCACCAACAAAAAGGGTTCAAGAAGGTAGTTGGTGAGTATGAATGACTCAAGTGGTATTGTCTTTGGTACTAGGAAGAGGGTGGTCTTTCTCTGTTAAGCTCACAACCTTATGTAATTTTCTTGAGTGAATTGCAAAAAACAAATCACATTTAAAGTTTAATTCCAGGTTTTCTACCACATTCCTTGGTGCTACGAAAATCTTCCGGCTTCTTACTAGTTTTCTCATGAAACACTTATGACTGATCTGAGTCGATTTAATCCAATTTCCGACATGTCGGGACTGCTGGAGCTCACCATGTCGAATGGGGGACATGGAGAGGGGGTGACAACCGTTAACCAGAGCTGGTCAAAAGAGGAGGTGTCCATGTCGCCTCTCTCTCGATTGCTTTTTTGATTATAGGCTGCCGTTACACAAACCAAGCAGTCAAGCATGCAAATAAGATTAGATATGACGTTTCTACTATTTCTTTAGGTTCTACTGGTTGATTCCACACATGTGGTTCATTGTTGATACACGTAACATACATCTTATATAAGAAACCTAGGTTACATTCCTTAAGCCCCCCAACACACACACGCACATATGCTTATTTATCACTCTAATCAGTGACTTTTTGATAAAGGGAATATATTAATATCGTGAACATATTAATTACACCCAACCTCTACACCAACAAGATATCGAAAGACATCAAATATGCACACAGCCAAGAACAAAAATAAAAAGGAAAAAAAAAACAAAGACCACGTCGCAGTGATGAAACACTCGCAACAACAACACTATAACCACCACCAAAGACAACACCCGGACTACAGAAGAGGTTCTCCAAAAGTGATGCCTTCAAGAAGGAAACAATGTGCACGCATTGTCGTCGCTCGATCAAGGATCTTGAGTTTTCACCCCGGAGAGAGTCTGAGATCCCCCAAAAAAAGTCTTTGCAAGACCATTGCCGGTACAACCAATGAAGGCCAGACCTTGGGCTTTCACCCTGGATATCACGGCTCGGTACTCGAAAAGCAGCCCCAAAAATGTCGTCCACCTGTGTTGCCTCCCCTTCTGCCAAGGCCTCCGCTGCAAGTCCTCACCACTCGACACACAGGAAAAAACCTGTGCTGCCATTCTTGGACGCAACCAAAACTTCTCTCCATTATTACAAGTCCCCGATCGCAGTCACCATGACTTTCTTCACCATTGTCAACACCGTGGAAATCTATATACTTAGACATGTCCCATGGCACCAGCGAGATAGTGAAGCTTCAGGCCACACCCTCATGAAGCCTCTCTGGCCGAAGATGAAGGTGCGCCCGACCAGATCAATTCCGATCTAGATAGCCAGTGACGTCATGCGCCAAAAGCTAAAATCTTCGAGAGGAAGGCTGGAACCCGTCGGTGTCCAGATCGAGGAGACCAACATGAACAAGATCATAGTTTTGGAGCAAGAAGAACAGCAGGGCCAACCACCGGGATTCCCCTAGATCCAGACGGACCGGTCCTGGGCAGTGCCCCCGCCGTGCCCAGATGTGCGCCGAACCACCATGCAGCAACTGCAAGGGAAGCTCACGCCTTCAGCGACGTCGCGCCCATATGGACTCCACCCACGCGCCAAGCCAGCGGCAACACGCCACCCTGAGGCAAGGATGCTCTGCCGTCGGCCCACAAACGGCCAGATCTGGCCCCACCATGAGTGAAGCCACCCATCGCCCAGATGCCTGGCAGCACTCACGCCGGCGGCTCGCCCGCACCCCTGCGCCGCGCCGGCAGGCACAACACCGAGCCCGCGCCCCCACGTAGCGCACCACGCGCCTCTACACAACGGAGCTGGCCCCCTCTGCCGCACCATGCGAGAGGACAAGGGGGATGCCCGCCGCCGCCGACACCACGCGGGCTTTGCCCGGCGGCGGCAGGGAGAGGAGATGTGGTGGAGAGGCGGGTCCCTGGCGGCTAGGGTTCGCGCCCGGGTCACTCGCAGGAGAGTGACACGGGGAGCGGCGCGGGAAGGAAGGTGATATCACAAACAACTATGTTATTAGGATCTGTTTGTATTTGGAGTCTGGATACAGGTCCAAACTATAAAAATAATATCAGATATTACTAGATAATATCGTTGAGTGAAGCACACAAATAACTGTTTTTTTTTCTTACAGTGTCATCAAGTCCAAGAATTTCAGACTCACTGCTTTCGGCCTCCTTCCAGAATCCACATGAAAAACAAGACCAGCATGTCACTTCCGTAGGAATATTAAACCCAAGACGGTTCAATCGCTTCTCGGAACCGAAGTAATTTTTCTTTCAGAGCAAGGCGCTACCCGACAGGACACGTTAAAACAGTAAGATGATAAGTACTCCCTCTGTAAACTAATATAAGAGCGTTTAGATTATTATTTTAGTATTCTAAACGCTTTTATATTAGTTTACCTACTATTGTGAAGTTGGAGCAGTATATATAAGGGGAAGTATTATTATGAACACAATTGAAATTGGAGCGTGCATTTGTTTTCATGTGGTCAAGTCAATGCTACGCACCAACCTGTTCACCTTCAAAGCACCAACTAGTTCACCTCCAGGATCTTTTCCGGATTTCGGATGCATATACAAAATAAAAAGGAATGGACTGGCCCAGTAACGGCCGCTAATCATCGGTTTTCTGTTCGTTTCCTCTGTTCTTTGGTTTTTGGGGCTTCTTGTTTTCTTTACCAGTTTTCTTCAGGATTTTGGTTTTTATTTTTATTTTTTTAACACATGTCTGATTTATCCGATGCATGATGTTCATTTGTCGTATACACGACACAGTTTTGTGATACACGTTGAGCATTTCTCAAATGCATGTTTTGAACACTGTTTTGAGTGCATCTTCAACATTTTCCAAATACACGTTGAATTTGTTTTTGAGTGATACAAAACATTTTTTTAAACTATGCCAACATTTTTTTACGTTGCATAGTTGTTTGCTAAATGTCATGAACATATTTTTGAAACATGTGAACATTTTTTTAAATGTCATGAACATTTTTTACAATGGTACAAAACATTGTTTTAAACTACGTAAAATTTTTACATTGTTTAAAAAAAATTAAATGTCAGAAGCATTTTTTGAGAACTACATATAAGCTTAAATAGTCTTGATCTCGCGGGTGTGAGATTGCTGAGTCCCCGTGACTCACAGATTCTACCAAAACAGTTGCAGGTGCCAACGATGTCAGTGCAGATGACGCAACTAAGCTCAAGTGGGAGTTCGACGAGGAACGTGGTCGTTACTATGTGTCTTTTCCCGATGATCGTAGTGGAGCTCAGTTGGGACGATCGGGATCTGTGTAGCTTTTGGGGTAGTCTTCTTTTATTTTGGTTCCGTAGTCGGACCTTGAGTGTAATCTGGATGATGGATGTTTATTTATGTATTGTGTGAAGTGGCTAATGTAAGCCAACTATGTATCTCTTTCCTTATGTATTACATGGGTTGTGTGAAGATTACCTCACTTGCGACATTGCCTTCAATGCGGTTATGCCTCTAAGTCGTGCTTCGACACGTGGGAGATATAGCCGCATCGAGGGTTGCTAAGTTGGTATCGAGCCATCCCGACTTAGGAGCCCCCGCTGATTGTTTCTTTGGCGTTGTTGAGTCTAGAACAAAATGTTTTGAGTCTTAGGATTATATATATCGGAGAGTAGGATTCTTTTTACTCCTCAGTCCGCTGTCGCTCTGGTGAGGTCTCTGACGAGAAGTTTTGACTCTCCTCTCCTCAAATTTCACTAAATTTTTTTAGGATCACGCTGGTATCTTGGAATCGTTCGATGGTTTTGTGACGAGAACATTGTTCTTGGTGCCTCCTGACATTTAGGGGTTGTGGCAGTGTCCCGGGGAGTTGAGCTCCGAGGTGTTGTCGTCACAATTTTATCGTTGCAGTTCTGGAATACCTGAGCTTTGCCGACATCGAAAATCTCTTTGTACAGTTGTTGGTGAGATAACCCCGATAACCCAGTACTGGGGCGAGCTCGGGAGTATTGCCATGACTCGTATAACGGATGCTTTTCGAAGGTCGAGGTACACGATTTCCGAAGGTTTCTTGGTTATGTGTTGACGGATGGATACAGCTGGATCTGGGTATTGTTAGTTTGGGTGATATATTTTGTGTCCCCTGTATCCCCAACACCTGATTGCATAACTAGAAAGTTTCGGGAGTTTATAGGTGGGATTCAAGTAGCTCTTAGCATTTCTTCCCGCAGATATTTGGTTTGTGATTGGGTAATCCTTACCACTTATTTGTTCCAGTTGTACCTTGTTTTTTTCATTCATCAACCCTTTATCAAGTGGCTTCTCACCTTAATGGACGTGTGATGTTAGCTTTTGGAATTCATTCGTTCATCCTTGTTCGAATGTTTATTGTGAAGACTATATGTTGCAATTTCTATCCGTTGATTCAACTTGTCTATCTGTCTTTCAAGATGCTAACGGATGTCACCCTCTTCAGGATGGCTCCGCCAACGCGTCAGAATCCGGAACGCAATGATGGGAGTCAGTCGAACTCCACCTCCACCTCCGCCTCCGGAGGCATGGCAAGCTGTCATGGCAGCCACCAACGCAAATGCTCAGATGATTTTGCAACTCTTGCAAGAGCATACTCAAGGGCAAGGCAACCAAGGAAATCAAGGCCAAGGCAACAATCAGCCGCACTTCGCTACCCTCAATCAGTTCCTTGCTAATCAGCCGAAGTCTTTCAGCTTCTGTGCCGAGGCCACAGACGCCGACGATTGACTTGTGGACATCTGCAAACATTTTGAATGTAGCAATGTCAGACCTAAGGACTTTGTTAAGTTTGCGTCATTTCAACTCAAGGACCAAGCTGCCGAGTGGTATCAACAATACAAAGATTCCAGAGGAGGTCGTGTGATTACCTGGGATGATTTCCGCCGAGACTTCAAAGCTCACCACATTCCACAAAGTGTTGTTGAGAGCAAGCGAGAGGAGTTCCGCAATCTCAAGCAAGGCGGCATGTCTGTGTATCAATACAATACCCAGTTCCAGAAACTCGCTCGATTCGCTAAGCAAGATGTCCCTGATGAAAAGAGTATGATCTATCAATTCGGAGGTGGTCTCAGAGAAGATTTGCAATTAGCTCTCGTGATTTTTGAGCCGGAAAAGTACGATGAATTCTACAACATGGCACTGAAACAAGAAGCTGCCCAGCTCAAATGTCAGGCTTATAAGAAGAGAGTCAGGACGCAGATTCAGTCTTCTTCTTCCTCACTAGTGGCAGCTAAGCAACGAAGTTCGGTTGCCTCCCCTCCTCCGTTCCGTCGGCCTTATCGTGAGAAGAACTCAGGTGGTCGTGGATCTTCCCACCCACCCAACCCAGCTATCGAACAAGTCTAATTCTCAAGCTCCAAGGTCAAATGCTCCTTATCACCGTCCGCTCTCAGAGGTGACTTGCAACAAGTGCCAGCAGAAAGGTCACTACGCGAACAAGTGCTTCAACCAAAGGCGCCTTCCGCCTCCTCCTCCTGTGAGATCTTCAAGCAATGCAGTGGTCAAGCATAATCCCAAGTCTGCAAAGGTGAACATATGAATGCAGCTCAAGCGGAGGAATCTACTGATGTGATAATGGGTAATCTCTCAGTTAATGATATTCCTGCAAAAGTCTTATTTGATACTGGTGCTTCGCATTGTTTCATCTCAAGACCTTTTGCATCTAAGCATGAGTTGGGTTATCAAGAATTGCCTAGTTCTTTACCAGTTGTGTCCCCGGGTAAGCAAATGACAACTAATAATTATGTCCCGGATGTTTCCATCAAGATGGGCGACTATAAATTTCTGGCTAAACCAACTGTTCTTGGTGACTCGGATATTGATCTTATTCTCGGCATGGACTGGCTTTCTCAGCACAAAGCTCAACTTGATTGTGTTGCCAGGGAAATTCAATTGACACACTCTTCTGAGGATGTGATCATCTATGCCGCTCGTGATGAAACCATTCGGTTGTTTTCTCTCAATGAGAAGGGCGAGTTGGATGCTATCTCTCAGATTCCAGTCGTTTGTGAGTATCAAGATGTCTTTCCAGAAGAGCTCCCGGGTATGCCTCCTCACCGGCCAGTGGAATTCGTTATCGATCTTGAGCCTGGCACCGAACCCTTTGCAAGCGTCCATACAAGCTTGGACCTAAAGAGCTGAAGGAATTGAAGAAACAGCTCGATGAACAAGAGCGTCTGGGTTTGATCAGACCGAGTTCATCTCCATGGGGTTGTGGAGTTCTTTTTGTCCAGAAGAAGGATGGCACGGACCGACTTTGCGTCGATTACCGTCCAAAGAAGACAATCAAGAACAAGTATCCACTTCCCAACATCAATGAGCTTTTCGAGCAACTCAAAGGTGCTAAAGTATTCTCCAAGCTTGACCTTCGTATGGGATATCATCAAATTCGCATTCGTGAACAAGATATTCCCAAGACAGCATTCAGAACAAGCTTTGGTTCTTATGAATATACTGTCATGTCTTTCGGCCTTGTCAATGCTCCTCCAACATTCTCTCGAATGATGAACTTCATCTTCAACCCCTACACCAATGAATTCGTATTGGTCTATCTCGATGATATTTTGGTCTTCTCCAAGAATAAGAAGGATCATGCCAAACATTTGCGATTGGTGCTCGACAAGCTCAGAGAGCATCAATTCTATGCGAAGTTTTCCAAATGTGATTTTTGGCTTGATGAAGTGCTTTATCTTGGTCACATCATCTCCGCCAAGGGCATCGCTGTTAATCCCGAGAAGGTGTCTGCAGTTGTGAATTGGGAACCTCCTCAGAATGTCAAGCAGCTTCGCAGTTTTCTTGGACTTGCAAGCTATTGCCGAAGATTCGTTGAGAATTTTTCTAAGATTGCAAAGCCTCTTTCCAACCTCCTCCAGAAGCATGTGAAGTATGTCTGGACTCCTGAGTGTGACATTGCTTTCAACACCCTCAAAGAGAAGCTAGTCACAGCTCCTGTCTTAACTCCTCCTGATGAATCTAAACCATTCGAAGTTTTCTGTGATGCTTCTCTTCAAGGTCTCGGTGCTATGTTAATGCAAGAGAAGAAAGTTGTGGCCTATACCTCTCGTCAGTTGAATCCCAACGAAAAGAACTACCCCACTCATGATCTTGAGTTGGCGGCAGTTGTCCATGCATTAATAACATGGAGACATCTCTTGTTGGGAAGGAAAGTGGACATTTTCACCGATCACAAGAGTCTCAAGTATATCTTCACTCAACCCAACCTCAACCTCAGGCAAACTCGATGGGTCGAAATGATTCAAGAGTACAACCCGAGTATTGAATATACTCCAGGCAAGGCCAATGTCATTGCAGATGCTTTGAGCAGGAAGGCTTATTGCAACAGCTTAATCCTCAAGCCCTTCCAACCGGACCTTTGTGAAGCTTTCCGCAAGCTGAATCTTCAAGTTGTTCCTCAAGGCTTTCTTGCCAACCTCATAGTCTCTCCTACTTTGGAAGACCAAATTCGTGAGGCACAACTCCTGGATACCATGGTGAAAAAGGTGAAACGTGGTATCGACAAGGGCATTTCCAAATACAAGTGCTTCCACATTGATGACAAAGATACTCTTTTCTTCGAGGACCAGATTGTGGTTCCAAAGGGTGATCTACGTAAAGTCATTATGAACGAGGCGCACAATTCTCTTCTATCCATTCACCCTGGAAGTACGAAGATGTACCATGACCTCAAGCAGTCATATTGGTGGACTCGAATGAAGCGAGAAATTGCTCAATTCGTGAATGAATGTGATGTCTGCAGAAGGGTGAAAGCAGAACACCAACGACCAGCTTGTCTCCTCCAACCTCTTGCTATTCCGGAATGGAAGTTTGATCATATCGAGATGGACTTCGTGACTGGATTTCCTAAGTCCAAGCGTGGAAATGATGCTATCTTCGTTGTCATTGACAAGCTTACTCAAGTGGCTCATTTCCTTCCTATCAAAGAATCCATCACAGCAGCTTAGCTGGCAGAGCTTTACACCTCTAGAATTGTCTCCTTGCACGGCATTCCACAATTGATTTCTTCATATCGTGGGAGCATTTTGTAACACCCTGGATGTAAACTTCCCCTTTTGGGCAATATATCAATTTGGCCTCATCCAAGTCTTGTGGGTTCTTGTCATGCTTGGCCTCTTGTTGTTTGGTTATGTGGGTTTTTCGTTTCTTTGTTTTGTTCTTTTGCCATATTGCATTTGTGCCTCTTGTCATATTGCTTTCCCTTCTTATCATGTGATTGTGGTGTTCCCTTGCATGTCATGTGGTTGTGGTTTTCCCTTGCATGTCATGTGGTTGCATGTTTCATTCTCATCTTGCATTGCCATCCCTCCTTCCTCTACTTCTTTCCTTTTCAAATGCCATATATTTCCTTTCTCAATTAATGTTCATCTTCTCCTGCTAATCATGCTCTTTGCAATAAAACTCTCTGCCAAATATCTCCTCATTTGAAGTTGTTATGGTCAGGTTCAAAAATGGCACAAGTTTGAAATATTTCCAAACTTGCATTATTTTTCTACCTTTAAAAATGTCCATTACAATTTATTAAAATTGTGGAGAATTCCAGGAGTGTGGGGATATTTTCCTTTCACTCAAACTCTTTTCTTTTCTTTCTGCACTTTCTTTCTCTTCCTTCTTATTTTTAAAAGGAGAAAAGAAAGGAGGCAGCAGCAGCGATGGCAGCCCAGCTTCACCTCCCCACTGGGCCCCCGCCACTCCGAGCCGGCCCAGCTCCCCAAAGAGCCCGCAGCCCAAAGGAGAGGCGCGCCAGCCGCTTCCCTCTCCTCCTGCTCAAGACCCACGCTCGCGCTTACCCCCGCTAGCCCCCGTCCACGTGGCAGCGCCGGCCCCGCCTGGCAGCGACCGCCCTGTGCTCCTCACCCGCCTTTTCTCTCCCTCTCGTCGCCATCGCCATGGGGACCCCGGAGCACGAGGGAGCACGAGCTCGACCTCGTCGCCCTAGCCCTACTTATCCCCTCTCGCGTGACCAACCGCACCCTAGGGTTCCCCTCTCCCTCTCGCCGCCGCCGCCAGGTAAGATACCACCCAAGTTCGCCGCCCGCTCGGTCCCGAGCGCATCTGGGAGCGCGCCTCCTCGCCGGCGTGCTCTCCGGCCACCCCAACCATCCGCACCTTGTCCGTCGTCTTCCTCGTCGTCGACTACGTCCACGACGTCGACTACGGGGGCCCGGATCGCCAAGTTCGTCGACGCCCTGTCGGTCGTCTTCTCGGTCAGTTCGGCGAAGATTTGAGCACGATCTCGTCGCGCGTCAGCCCGTCTCCGTCGCCGATTCCTTATCCTAGGGTAAGGAGGTATACCCCACTTCCTCCCTGCTCCTTCTTGTCGTCGCTAGTTCTCCGAGAGTAGGGTCCGGTCGTGTCTTTGTCGCTTCGGCGTGCTCCGGCGTGCTTTCGTAGTAGTTGGGTTCAGGGTTGTTTTGGCGGCGTGGATGCCACGATTCCCTTCGGCTTGTCCCTTCTCGAGTCCGTGGAGTTCTCCTGCACCCCTGATCGTGTCCGAGGGCGCGAGCTCCTCAGAGCCGCCGTTGCCTCGCCGGCGTCGTCGGTAGTTGTCTCGCCTCGAGTAGCGCCTGTAGTTGGTCAAGTGGCCAGCTTCCGTATCCTACCGAATCCCTACCCTAGCCGAGCTGGTTGACTCCCGCTCTCTCACATGGCGACTGGTTCGAACCCCAGCGCGCCCTCCCCCTTTTATCTCTCGCTTCGTTTTTTTTTTCCTTCGGTGCGTTTACTCTGCAGCAGTAGTAGTAGAGGGCCGAGGCCCTTCCTCTGTCAGTCGCCGCCGCACCAGCTCAGTGGTAGCAGGTGCAGGGTTCCACCGGGGAGACCCGGTTGAATCCCCGAGGCTGTTTTCCCCCTTTTAAACTGTTAAACCCCTGTCTCTATGACAGTGGGGCCATCCTGGCAGCCTCTCAGCGCCCTCCTCCATGCATATATTTTTTTCTTTTACCCCACGTTTCCATTTCCCGCTTTGTCTCTTTTCTGTTTTAGGCAAGTCCAAATCTGGACATTTCCAAATCTGAAATTGCCAATTCATCAACTTCCTTTTTAGGCAGGTTTTAACTTAATGCTTTTGTGATGATTTTCTCTCGCAACCCTAACATATTATATATGTTTTTGGGGTAGAAAAATCCCACCAACTCAGTGGTGGCATTAGTTTCTGCATTTGGGCAAGTTTATGATCATGTCTCTTTGCATCATGGTTATGTGTTGTCTTTCATGTGCATATTTAGTTGATTTGTGCTATGAGGTAGTTTTGTGCACATGCATGGCTTTGTTCATCATGCTGTTATCGTAGGTTTCTCACCATTCTTGTTTTGCCCGTCATATCCAACCCGTGCATCCGTTTCCGGTGATCTCTATATCGATTTCTACGAAATCACCTCATCTTTCCGATGGCATGCTTGGTTAGCCAAGATGATGCCTGGTTTTCCATTCACCTTCCGGAGCGCACATACGCTTTGCATATCACATCCCGCATATTCATGTCATGTTTTTGCATCATATTGATTGTGCATTGCACCGTGATTTATTGTGGTTCCTTGTTTTGTTGTTGCTTTGGGTAGAGCCGGGAGACGAGTACGTGAACGAGGAACCTGTTGAGAACATTTTCGAGGATCAAGCTTTCGACAACTCTGAGAACATTGCAGGCAAGATGACCATACCCTCGAAATCACTTCTATCTTTGCTATGCTAGTTGCTCGCTCTTTTGCTATGCCTATGCTGCGATGCCTACCACTTGCTATGTCATGCCACCCATATTGCCATGTCAGCCTCTAACCATCCTTTTCCTAGCAAACCGTTGATTGGCTATGTTACCGCTTTGCTCAGCCCTCTTATAGCGTTGCTAGTTGCAGGTGAAGCTGAAGTTTGTTCCTTGTTGGAACATGGAGTTGTTGTTCCTTTTTGGAACATGTTTACTTGTTGGGGATATCACAATATATATATCTGCTATAATTTAATGCATCTATATACTTGGTAAAGGGTGGAAGGCTCGGCCTTATGCCTGGTGTTTTGTTCCCTCTTGCCACCCTAGTTTCCGTCATACGGTGTTATGTTCCTTGATTTTGCGTTCCTTACGGTTGGGTGATTTATGGGACCCCTTGACGATTCGCTTTGAATAAGACTCGTCAAAGAAGGCCCAACTTTGGTTTTACCATTTGCCACCTAAGCCTTTTTCCCCGGTTTTCGCGAGCCGAGGGTCATCTTTATTTTAACCCCGGACCGGTGCTCCTTCGAGTGCTGGCCCGAACCGGCAGATGCGGGGCCACCTCGGGCAACTCGAGGGCTGGTTTTACTCGAGGCTGACCTATCCGGTGTGCCACGAGCGAGATATGTGCAGCTCCTATCGGGATTTGTCGGCACGGTCGGGTGGTTTTGCTGGTCTTGTTTTATTCTGTCGAAATGTCTTGTAGTCCGGGATTCGAGATTGATCGGGTTTTCCGGTAGAAGAATAATCCTTCGTTGACCGTGAGAGCTTATAATGGGCTAAGTTGGGACACCCTGCAGGTAATATCTTTCAAAGCCGTGCCCGCGGTTATGAGGCAGATGGGAATTTGTTAATGTCGGTTGTAGAAAACTCAAAGTTGACCTCAATAAAATACACATCAACGCGTGTGTAACCGTGATGGTCTCTTCTCGGAGTCCGGAAGTGAACACGGTGTTGGAGTTATGTCGGCGTAAGTAGTTCAGGATCACTTCTTGATCACTACTAGTTTCACGACCGTGCTTTGCTTCTCTTCTCGCTCTCTTTTGCGATGTAGCCACCATATATGCTAGTCGCTTGCTGCAGCTCCACTTTACTACTCTGTCCTTCCTATTAGCTTAAATAGTCTTGATCTCGCGGGTGTGAGATTGCTGAGTCCCGTGACTCACAGATACTTCAAACACATTTGCAGGTTCCGATGAGGCGGTGCAGATGATTCCACCGAGCTCAAGTGGGAGTTCGACGAGGAACGTGGTCGTTACTATGTGTCGTTTCCAGATGATCAGTAGTGGTGCCCAGTTGGGACGATTCGGGGATCTGTGTTAGCATTTGGGGTATCTTCTTTTATTTTGGTTCCGTAGTCGGACCTTGAGTGTACTCTGAATGATGTATGGTTAATTATGTACTGTGTGACGTGGCGATTGTAAGCCAACTATGTATCTTTCCCTTGATTATTACATGGGTTGTGTGAAGATTACCTCACTTGCGACATTGCTTTCTATGCGGTTATGCCTCTAAGTCGTGCCTCGACACGTGGGAGATATAACCGCATCGGGGGCGTTATAAGTTGGTAATCAGAGCCTTCCCCGACTTAGGAGCCCCCTACTTGATTGATTGCTGGCGTTGTTGAGTCTAGAATGGAAAAATGTTTTGAGTCTTAGGATTATATATATCGGAGAGTAGGATTCTTTTACTCCTCGGTCCCTTCATCGCTCTGTGAGGTATCCGACGTAGAGTTTTGACTCTTCTCTCCTCAAATTTCACTAAAATTTTTTAGGATCACGTGGGTATCTTGGAATCGTTCGATGGTTTTGTGACGAGAACATTGTTCTTGGTGCCTCGACATTTAGGGGTTGTGGCGGTGTCCGGGGAGTTGAGCTCCGAGGTGTTGTCGTCACAATTTTATCGTTGCAGATTCTGGAATACGAGTTTTGCCGACATCGAAATCTCTTTTGTGCAGTTGTTGGTGAGATAACCCCGATAGCCCGATCTTGTGGCGAAAGGGAGTATTGCCATGACTTGTATAACGGATGTTTTTCAAGGTCGAGGTACACGATTTCGAGGATTTCTTGGTTATGTGTTGACGGATGGATACAATTTGGATCTAGGTATTGTTAGTTTGGGTGATATATTTTGTGTCCCTGTATCCCCAACACCAGATTGCATAACCGAAAGTTTCGGGAGTTTATAGGTGGGAATTCTAGTAGCTTACGGGATATTCTTTCCGACAAATGTATGATTTGAGATTGGGGTTCAACGTCTAGTGGTCCGCCCATTCACGGTCGATTCTGATGGTCGCGAGACGCCTTAAAGAATCCTTGGCTATGCTGATTCGGGACGTCTTGTTAGTCATTCGTGACGTCCGCTATCGTCGTGTCCGTGTGGGCCCCACCACTAACACTTTGGGCGAAATCTCTATCATGTGTTTGTTCCGCTCATTCTAGAAGCCAACCTTTTGTTTGCAGTTGTGATATTCGATTTGTTTCTCGGTCGGATGTTGTTTCCATATCTTTATCTAAGTGGCTTCTCACCTTAATGGACGTGTGATGATTAACTTTGATTTCATTCGTTCATTCTTGTTGAATGTTTATTGTGAAGACTATATGTTGCAATTTCTATCCGTTGATTCTACTTATCAATTTGTCTATCAAAGGACTAACGGATGTCACCCTCTCCAGATGGCTCCGCCAACGCGCCTCGAATCCGGATCGCAATGATGGGGATCGGTCGAATCCTCCACCTCCACCTCCACCTCCACCTCCGCCTTGAGGCACGGCAAGCTATCATGGCAGCCACCAATGCCAATGCTCGATGATTTTGCAGCTCTTGCAAGAACGCACTCGAGGGCAAGGCAATCAAGGCAATCAAGGTCAAGGCAACAATCAGCCACACTTTGCTACTCTCGATCGGTTCCTCGCTAATCAGCGAAGTCTTTCGGTTTACGTGTTGAGGCAACAGACGGCGATGATTGGTTAGTGGATATCTGCAAGCACTTTGACTGTAGCAATGTCGGACACGAGGACTTTGTCAAGTTTGCATCGTTTCAACTCAAGGATCAAGCTGCTGAGTGGTTCCAAGAATACAAAGATTCCAGAGGAGGTCGTGTCATTACAGGATGAGTTCGCCGTGATTTCCGAGCTCATCACATTCAAGAGTGTTGTTGAGAGCAAGCGTGAGGAGTTCCGCAATCTCAAGCAAGGCACCATGTCTGTCTATCAATACAATATCCAGTTCGAAGCTCGCTTTCGTTTTGCTAAGCAAGATGTACGATGAAAGGAGTATGATCTATCGGTTCGGGGTGGTCCGAGAGAAGATCTGCAATTACCTCTTGTGCTGTTTGAGCGGATAAGTATGATGATTTCTACAACATGGCACTCAAGCAAGAAGCAGCACAGCTCAAATGCGAGGCTTCTAAGAAGAGAATCAGGATGCAGTTCAGTCCTCCTCGTCCTCTCAAGTGGCAGCCAAGCAGCGAAGTTTTACCTGCCCCCTCCTCCGTTCCGTCGGCCCTACCAAGCAGAAGAACTCAGGTGGCCGTGGATCTTCCCACCCACCCAACCCAAGCTATCGTAACAAGTCTAATTCTCAAGCTCCAAGGTCAAGTGCTCCTTACCACCGTCCGCTCTCGAGGTCACTTGCAACAAGTGTCGCAGAAGGGTCACTATGCGAACAAGTGCTTCAACCAGAGGCGTCTTCCGCCTCCTCCTCCCTGTGAAATCGTCCAGCAATGCGGTGGTCAAGCATAATCCAAAGTATGCCAAGGTCAATATGATGAATGCAGCTCAGCAGAGGATTCTTCAGATGTGAACATGGGTAATCTTCTTGTTAATGATATTCCTGCAAAAGTTCTTTTTGACACTGGTGCATCGCATTGTTTCATGTCGAGACCGTTTTTTGCCAAGCATGATTTCACTTCGGAATTCTTGGTTAAACCTCTAGCAATTGTTTCCCCGGGCAAGCATATGAGTTCTAGTCTGGTGGTTCCCAATGTCGGTATCAAGATGGGCGATTATAGATTTCTTTCTAAACCGGTGGTTCTTGGTGACTCGGATATTGATCTTATTCTCGGAATGGACTGGCTTTATCAGCACAAAGCTCAGCTTGATTGTGCTGCCAGGGAAATTCAATTGACTCATTCTTCTAATGATGTGATCATCTATGCCTCTCGTGATGAAACCATTCGGTTGTTTTCTCTCAATGAGAAGGGCGAATTGAATGCCATCTCTCAGATTCCAGTCGTTTGTGAGTACCAAGATGTCTTTCCAGAAGAGCTTCCGGGTATGCCTCCTCATCGGCCAGTTGAGTTCGTTATCGATCTTGAGCCTGGCACTGAACCCGTTTGTAAGCGTCCATACAAGCTTGGACCTGATGAGCTGAGGGAATTGAAGAAGCAGCTCGATGAACAAGAGCGTCTGGGTTTGATCGGACGAGTTCATCTCCTTGGGGTTGTGGTGTTCTTTTTGTCCGAAGAAGGATGGCACGGACCGACTTTGTGTCGATTACCGTCCATTGAATAAGAAGACAATCAAGAACAAGTATCCACTTCCCAACATCAATGAGCTTTTCGAGCAACTCAAAGGTGCTACAGTGTTCTCTAAGCTTGACCTTCGTATGGGGTATCATCAGATTCGCATTCGTGAACAAGATATTCCCAAGACAGCATTCAGAACAAGCTTTGGTTCTTATGAATATACTGTCATGTCTTTCGGCCTCGTCAATGCTCCTCCGACTTTCTCTCGGATGATGAACTTCATATTCAATCCTTACACCAATGAATTCGTCTTGGTCTATCTTGATGATATTTTGGTCTTCTCCAAGAATAAGAAGGATCATGCCAAACATTTGCGATTGGTGCTAGACAAGCTCAGAGAGTATCAATTCTATGCTAAGTTCTCCAAATGTGAATTCTGGCTTGATGAAGTGCTTTATCTTGGTCATATCATCTCTGCCAAGGGCATCGCTGTTGATCCCGAGAAGGTGTCCGCAATTGTGAATTGGGAACCTCCTCAGAATGTGAAGCAGCTCCGCAGCTTTCTTGGTCTTGCAAGCTATTGCCGAAGATTCGTTGAGAACTTCTCCAAGATTGCAAAGCCTCTTTCCAACCTTCTCCAGAAGCAGGTGAAGTATGTCTGGTCTCCCGAGTGTGACGTTGCTTTCAATACTCTCAAAGAGAAACTCGTCACAGCTCCTGCTCGACTCCTCTGATGAATCCAAGCCATATGAAGTTTTACGTGATGCTTCTCTTCAAGGTCTCGGCTGTGTTAATGCAAGAGAAGAGAGTTGTGGCTTATACCTCTCGCCATTGAAGCCCAACGAGAAGAACTACCCCACTCACGATCTTGAGTTGGCGGCAGTTGTCCATGCATTGATAACGTGGAGACATCTCTTGTTGGGAAGGAAAGTGGACATTTTCACCGATCACAAGAGTCTCAAGTACATCTTCACCCAGCCTAACCTCAACCTCAGTGCAGACTCGATGGGTGAAATGATTCAAGAGTACAACCCAAGTATTGAGTATACTCCGGCAAAGCCAATGTCATTGCAGATGCTTTGAGCGGGAAAGCTATCGCAGCATCTAATCCTCAAGCCCTTTCACCGGATCTCTGTGAATCTTTCCGCAAGCTGAATCTTCAAGTTGTTCCTCAAGGCTTTCTTGCCAACCTCATAGTCTCTCCTACTTTGGAAGATCAGATTCGTGAGGCTCAACTTGGATACCATGGTGAAGAAAGTGAAACGTGGTATCGACAAGGGCATTTCAAGTACAAGTGCTTCCGTTGATGACAAAGACACTCTGTTCTTTGAGGACGGATTGTGGTTCCTAAGGGTGATCTGAGAAAAGTCATTATGAACGAGGCTCACAATTCGCTTCTATCCATTCATCCGGAAGTACGAAGATGTACCATGACCTCAAGCAGTCATATTGGTGGACTCGAATGAAGCGAGAAATTGCTCAATTCGTGAATGAATGTGATGTCTGCAGAAGAGTGAAAGCAGAACACCAAAGACCAGCTGGTCTCCTTCAACCTCTTGCTATTCCTGAATGGAAGTTTGATCATATTGAAATGGACTTCGTGATCTGGCTTTCCAAAGTCCAAGCGTGGAAATGATGCTATCTTCGTTGTCATTGACAAGCTTACTAAAGTGGCTCATTTTCTTCCTATCAAAGAATCCATCACTGCAGCTCGGTTGGCGAGCTATACACCTCGTGGATTGTCTCTTTGCACGGCATTCCACAAGTGATCTCTTGAGACCGTGGCAGCATCTTTACCTCCAAGTTCGGGAGTCTTTTGAGAAGGCCATGGGCACCAACATTCGTTTCAAAGACAGCTTTCCATCCTCAAACAAGTGGCCAAGTCGGCGAGTAAATCAAATCCTTGAAGATATGCTCGGGGCTTGTGTCATTTCTTTCGGTATGAAGTGGGAAGATTGTCTTCCTTATGCCGAAGTTCTCCTACAACAACAGCTTCCAAGCGAGTTGGGCAAGGCCCCATTGAAATTCTCTATGGCGAAAGTGCCGTACTCCTCTCAATTGGTGCGAGGCAGGTGAACGCCAACTTCTTGGCAATGACTTGATCACGAAGCGTAAGAAATGTGCAAGGTCATTCGTGAGAATCTCAAAGCCGCATAATCGCGCGTAAGAGCTATTATGATGATAAGCACCGTGATGTGACTTTTGAAATCGGAGACCATGTCTACCTCCGCGTCTCTCCAATGAAAGGTACTCGTCGCTTCGGTATCAAAGGGAAGCTTGCCCCTAGATACGTGGGTCCTTTCAAGATCATTGGGAAAAGAGGCGATCTCGCCTATCAACTTGAGCTTCCTTCCAACTTTGCAAACGTGCACGATGTGTTTCACGTGTCACAGCTTCGCAAGTGCTTCAAGACTCCTGAACGCACTATCAACTTCGAAGAGATTGACCTTCAAGAAGATCTCTCTTATCATGAGCACCCCGTTGCTATTCTTGAAGAAACCGAGCGCAAGACTCGCAACAAGTCAATCAAATTCCTGAAAGTGAAGTGGTCACACCATTCCGACCGAGAAGCTACCTGGGAGCGCGAGGATCACCTCCGTTCTGAGTATCCGGAGTTCTTTCAGTCCTAGATCTCGGGGCGAGATCCTCTTGTAGTGGTGGAGTGTTGTAACACCCTGGATGTAAACTTCCCCTTTTGGGCAATATATCAATTTGGCCTCATCCAAGTCTTGTGGGTTCTTGTCATGCTTGGCCTCTTGTTGTTTGGTTATGTGGGTTTTTCGTTTCTTTGTTTTGTTCTTTTGCCATATTGCATTTGTGCCTCTTGTCATATTGCTTTCCCTTCTTATCATGTGATTGTGGTGTTCCTTGCATGTCATGTGGTTGTGGTTTTCCTTGCATGTCATGTGGTTGCATGTTTCATTCTCATCTTGCATTGCCATCCCCTCCTTCCCTCTACTTCTTTCCTTTTCAAATGCCATATATTTCCTTTCTCAATTAATGTTCATCTTCTCCCTGCTAATCATGCTCTTTGCAATAAAACTCTCTGCCAAATATCTCCTCATTTGAAGTTGTTATGGTCAGGTTCAAAAATGGCACAAGTTTGAAATATTTCCAAACTTGCATTATTTTTCTACCTTTAAAAATGTCCATTACAATTTATTAAAATTGTGGAGAATTCCAGGAGTGTGGGGATATTTTCCTTTCACTCAAACTCTTTTCTTTTCTTTCTGCACTTTCTTTTCTCTTCCTTCTTATTTTTAAAAAGGAGAAAAGAAAGGAGGCAGCAGCAGCAGTGGCAGCCCAGCTTCACCTCCCCACCTGGGCCCCCGGCCACTCCGAGCAGCCCAGCTCCCCAAAGAGCCCGCAGCCCAGGAGAGGCGCGCCAGCCGTTTCCTCTCCTCCTGCTTCACAAGACCCACGCCGCGCTTACCCCGCTTAGCCCCCGTCCACGTGGGCAGCCGGCCCCGCTGGCAGCGACCGCCTGTGCTCCTCACCCGCCTTTTCTCTCCCTCTCGTCGCCATCGCCATGGGGACCCCGGAGCACGAGGGAGCACGAGCTCGACCTCGTCGCCCTAGCCCTACTTATCCCCTCTCGCGTGACCAACCGCACCCTAGGGTTCCCCTCTCCCTCTCGCCGCCGCCGCCAGGTAAGATACCACCCAAGTTCGCCGCCCCGCTCGGTCCCGAGCGCATCTGGGAGCACGCCTCCTCGCCGGCGTGCTCTCCGGCCACCCCAACCATCCGCACCTTGTCCGTCGTCTTCCTCGTCGTCGACTACGTCCACGACGTCGACTACGGGGGCCCGGATCGCCAAGTTCGTCGACGCCCCTGTTCGGTCGTCTTCTCGGTCAGGTTCCCGGCGAAGATTCAGAGCACGATCTCGTCGCCGTCAGCCCGTCTCCGTCGCCGATTCCTTGTCCTAGGGTAAGGAGGTATACCCCACTTCCTCCCTGCTCCTTCTTGTCGTCGCTAGTTCTCCGTAGAGTAGGGTCCGGTCGTGTCTTTGTCGCGCCGGCGTGCTCGGCGTGCTCGTAGTAGTTGGGTTCAGGTTGTTTTGGCGGCGTGGATGCCACGATTCCCTTCGGCTTGTCCCTTCTCGAGTCCGTGGAGTTCTCCTGCACCCCGATCGTGTCCGAGGGCGCAGAGCTCCTGTAGCCGCCGTTGCCTCGCCCGGCGTCGTCGTAGTTGTCTCGCCTCGAGTAGCGCTGGTAGTTGGTCAAGTGGCCAGCTTCCCGTATCCTACCGAATCCCCTACCCTAGCCGAGCTGGTTGACTCCCCGCTCTCTCACCGCGGCGACCTGGGTTCGAACCCCAGGCGCGCCACTCCCCCCTTTTTATCTCTGCTTTCGTTTTTTTTTCCTTCGGTGCGTTTACTCTGCAGCAGTAGTAGTAGAGGGCCGAGGCCCTTCCTCTGTCAGTCGCCGCCGCACCAGCTCAGTGGTAGCAGGTGCAGGGTTCCACCGGGGAGACCCGGGTTCGAATCCCCCCTGAGGCTGTTTTCTCCCCCCTTTTTAAACCTGTTAAACCCCTGTCTCTATGACAGTGGGGCCATCCTGGCAGCCTCTCAGCGCCCTCCTCCATGCATATATTTTTTCTTTTACCCCACGTTTCCATTTCCCGCTTTGTCTCTTTTCTGTTTTAGGCAAGTCCAAATCTGGACATTTCCAAATCTGAAATTGCCAATCTGTCAACTTCCTTTTTAGGCAGGTTTTAACTTAATGCTTTTGTGATGATTTTTCTACTGCAACCCTAACATATTATATATGTTTTTGGGGTAGAAAAATCCCACCAACTCAGTGGTGGCATTAGTTTCTGCATTTGGGCAAGTTTATGATCATGTCTCTTTGCATCATGGTTATGTGTTGTCTTTCATGTGCATATTTAGTTGATTTGTGCTATGAGGTAGTTTTGTGCACATGCATGGCTTTGTTCATCATGCTGTTATCGTAGGTTTCTCACCATTCTTGTTTTGCCCGTCATATCCAACCCGTGCATCCGTTTCCGGTGATCTCTATATCGATTTCTACCGAAATCACCTCATCTTTCCGATGGCATGCTTGGTTAGCCAAGATGATGCCTGGTTTTCCATTCACCTTCCGGAGCGCACATACGCTTTGCATATCACATCCCGCATATTCATGTCATGTTTTGCATCATATTGATTGTGCATTGCACCGTGATTTATTGTGGTTCCTTGTTTTGTTGTTGCTTTGGGTAGAGCCGGGAGACGAGTACGTGAACGAGGAACCTGTTGAGAACGTTTTCGAGGATCAAGCTTTCGACAACTCTGAGAACATTGCAGGCAAGATGACCATACCCTCGAAATCACTTCTATCTTTGCTATGCTAGTTGCTCGCTCTTTTGCTATGCCTATGCTGCGATGCCTACCACTTGCTATGTCATGCCACCCATATTGCCATGTCAGCCTCTAACCATCCTTTTCCTAGCAAACCGTTGATTGGCTATGTTACCGCTTTGCTCAGCCCTCTTATAGCGTTGCTAGTTGCAGTGAAGCTGAAGTTTGTTCCTTGTTGAACATGGAGTTGTTGTTCCTTTTTGGAACATGTTTACTTGTTGGGGATATCACAATATATATATCTCGCTATAATTTAATGCATCTATATACTTGGTAAAGGGTGGAAGGCTCGGCCTTATGCAGTGTTTTGTTCCACTCTTGCCACCCTAGTTTCCGTCATACCGGTGTTATGTTCCTTGATTTTATGCGTTCCTTACGGTTGGGTGATTTATGGGACCCCTTGACAGTTCGCTTTGAATAAGACTCGCCCAAAGAAGGCCCAACTTTGGTTTTACCATTTGCCACCTAAGCCTTTTTCCCCGGTTTTCGCGAGCCCGAGGGTCATCTTTATTTTAACCCCGGACCAAAGTGCTCCTTCGAGTGCTGGCCCGAACCGGCAGATCAGCTGCGGGGCCACCTCGGGCAACTCGAGGGCTGGTTTTACTCGAGGCTGACCTATCCGGTGTGCCCTGAGAACGAGATATGTGCAGCTCCTATCGGGATTTGTCGGCACAGTCGGGTGGTTTTGCTGGTCTTGTTTTATTGCTGTCGAAATGTCTTGTAGTCCGGGATTCCGAGATTGATCGGGTTTTCCCGGTAGAAGGAATAATCCTTCGTTGACCGTGAGAGCTTATAATGGGCTAAGTTGGGACACCCCTGCAGGGTAATATCTTTCGAAAGCCGTGCCCGCGGTTATGAGGCAGATGGGAATTTGTTAATGTCCGGTTGTAGAAAACTCAAAGTTGACCTCAATAAAATACACATCAACCGCGTGTGTAACCGTGATGGTCTCTTCTCGGCGGAGTCCGGGAAGTGAACACGGTGTTGGAGTTATGTCTGACGTAAGTAGTTCAGGATCACTTCTTGATCACTACTAGTTTCACGACCGTGCTTTGCTTCTCTTCTCGCTCTCTTTTGCGATGTAGCCACCATATATGCTAGTCGCTTGCTGCAGCTCCACTTTACTACTCTGTCCTTCCTATTAGCTTAAATAGTCTTGATCTCGCGGGTGTGAGATTGCTGAGTCCCCGTGACTCACAGATACTTCCAAACACAGTTGCAGGTTCCGATGAGGCCAGTGCAGATGATTCCACCGAGCTCAAGTGGGAGTTCGACGAGGAACGTGGTCGTTACTATGTGTCGTTTCCAGATGATCAATAGTGGTGCCCAGTTGGGACGATTCGGGGATCTGTGTTAGCATTTGGGGTATCTTCTTTTATTTTGGTTCCGTAGTCGGACCTTGAGTGTACTCTGAATGATGTATGGTTAATTATGTACTGTGTGACGTGGCGATTGTAAGCCAACTATGTATCTTTCCCTTGATTATTACATGGGTTGTGTGAAGATTACCTCACTTGCGACATTGCTTTCTATGCGGTTATGCCTCTAAGTCGTGCCTCGACACGTGGGAGATATAACCGCATCGGGGGCGTTATACATTTTCACCTCTAAGTTCTGGGACTCCTTTCAGAAGGCCATGGGCACCAACATTCGTTTCAGCACAGCTTTCCATCCTCAAACAAGTGGCCAAGTCGAGCGAGTCAATCAAATCCTCAAAGATATGCTCAGGGCTTGTGTCATCTCTTTTGGTATGAAGTGGGAAGATTGTCTTCCTTATGCCGAGTTCTCCTACAACAACAGCTTCCAAGCGAGTTCGGGCAAGGCCCCATTCGAAATTCTCTATGGCAGAAAGTGTCGTACTCCTCTCAATTGGTCCGAGACAGGTGAACGCCAACTTCTTGGCAACGACTTGATCACAGAAGCCGAAGAAATGTGCAAAGTCATTCGTGAGAATCTCAAAGCCGCGCAATCGCGCCAGAAGGGATATTATGATGACAAGCACCGTGATGTGGCTTTTGAAATCGGAGACCATGTCTACCTCCGCGTCTCTCCAATGAAAGGCACTCGTCGCTTCGGTATCAAAGGGAAGCTTGCCCCTAGATACGTGGGTCCTTTCAAGATCATTGGCAAAAGAGGCGATCTCGCCTATCAACTTGAGCTTCCGTCCAACTTCGCGAACGTGCACGATGTGTTTCACGTGTCACAGCTTCGCAAGTGCTTCAAGACTCTGGCGCACTATCAACTTCAAGAAATTGACCTCCAAGAAGATCTCTCTTATCATGAGCACCCCGTTGCTATTCTTGAAGAAACCGAGCGCAAGACTCGCAACAAGTCAATAAAATTCCTGAAAGTGAAGTGGTCACACCATTCCGACCGAGAAGCCACCTGGGAGCGCGAGGATCACCTCCGTTCCGAATATCCGGAGTTCTTTCAGTCCTAGATCTCGGGACGAGATCCTCTTGTAGTGGTGGAGTGTTGTAACACCCCGGATGTAACTTTCCATATTTGTAACTCCAACTCTTGCCATTTTCGGCTATGTGCTATGGTATTCCCTCCGTGGTTGGGTTTTGTCTTTCGTTTTGCATTTTGTTCATGTCATGCATCTCATATCATGTCATCATGTACATCTCATTTGCATACGTGTTCGTCTCATGCATCCGAGCATTTTCCCCGTTGTCCGTTTTGCAATCCGACACTCCCACATGCACCGGCGCACCCCTCTTGTCTCTTTTTGTGTGCGGGTGTTAAACGTTCTCGGAATGGACCGAGGCTTGCCAAGTGGCCTTGGTACACCACCGGTAGACCACCTGTCAAGTTTCGTGCCATTTGGAGGTCGTTTGATACTCCAACGGTTAACCGGGTAACCGTGAAGGTCTCTTGTGTGTTGCATCCCAACACCCCTTCAAAACAGCCCAATAACCCATCTAAGTCACTTCCATGTCCATCGCCGTTCGATCACGATCGTGTGGGCGAAAATCGCACCTCATTTGGAGCTTCCTAGCTCCTTCTACCTATAAATCTAGCCTCTCCCGAAATTTTCGGATCATTCCACCCCTAACCCTAGCTTTCTTCCACCTCGCGCGCGGACACGCCGTCCGGCCGGACAACGTCTGCCGCGCCGCCCGCCAACCGAAGGTACACGTGCGAGCCAGCGCCCACATCGCCCGGCCTGCTGAGCCCGCCCGGCCTCGAGGCCCATCGCCGTCGCCCGCCGCTGGCGCCTCAAGGCCTCCTCCTCGGCGCCGGCCGCCCTTAGCGCCGCCGCCTAACGAGGCTCCTCGCCAGCGCCGCCCAGGCGCCCGCCGCCGCAGGCCTCATGATCGCCCGCCGCCCGAGGTCCGTCGCTGAATCCAGCGCCAGGCCACCTCGCCGCCTCCGCCGCCTCCTCGGCGGCTCTCCTCCTCCGCGTCCTCTCCTCTCCGGCCGCCGCTGCTTGAACTCCGCGACCTCGACTTCGGATCTGAGATCCAAAACGAGGGTTGACTTTCTGCTCTCCCCGAATTCCACCAAGTCTTTTCCTGAAAGATTTTTTATTGCATTTTCATCATGCCATAACTATGCACTCGTGGCTCCGTTTTGGGTGTATAGCATACCTAATTGTTCGTATAGACGAGTACATCATGTTATCTCATTGCATCGTTTTCATTTGAGCTCATCTTGATGCCCGAAATGCTGTTGGAAGAGGGCTATGTGATGTTAGTTTCAGTTTCTTTTCAGAACTTGCACTTTTGTCATTTTTGCCATGATTGATGTATGCATCTTATGAACTTGAGCTCTAAATGTGTTTTGAACTATGCCATGCCATCTTTACAGGGGTGTATGCCATGTATTTTTGTGATCTCTGTGGTGACTAGCACAAGCATGCAAACTAGGCTTCGTGATGTTGCTGATTTCAGCCCCTGTTCTGCTGTTATTTTTATGCCATGTAAACTTGATGATACAGAGAGATCCATGCATATTTTGAGATACTTCAGTAAGGATGTTTTGAACATGTGGTTATTGTCTATCCATACATGCCCTTGTTTGCAATTATGGAGTGCCATAGATTGAGTCAATCGAGCTCTACTTTTGCTATAAAATGTTTCCTGGCAGGTTGTTTACATGTTATTCAATTTTGCCAAGGTTGTTGTAGTTGATCCATGTATGTTATGATGTTGTTCTTGCCATGTATAGCTTCTATGCCATGTCTTCTTGATGGATGTATGCTTAGTTTATCATGAAATGCTCTCTAGTGAGTGCATCGAGCTCGCGAAGATGCCTTCATAATTCTGTCAATGTCATGCCCTGTTTGCTGAATCTGTTAACGAAACTTGCTATATTGACATGGGTGCTATTACATTTTCTAATCTCTTTTGGCTCTTGGTCAGTAAGGGACTTTTGTTCAATGCCTTGATTAGATTCATGCCATGCCATATTTTTCTATGTCTTGTTCCTGTAGCAGGTTGTTTGCTTGCTCTAAACATGCCTTCCTGTTGTTAATTTCTGGCATGTTAGTATGTTCACTAAGTCTGTGAAGCTGATATATTTTGCACTTTTGCCATGCTTGTTTGGACCTGTTATGGTGTGATTTAGCCGTAGCTCAGTGTTCATCTTTTGTCAAGAATCTTGAGTAGATCACTGCCATATGCTTTTGTTGGTACGTTTGGGTGCAGTAGCTTAATTTCTTGTTGCTTGCGATGTGGTATCATGTTGTTAATGGCAGAATTGTGTCATTCTTGTTTTGCTTGCCATTTGCAAACCGTGCATCCGATTCCGGTGATCTTTATATCGATTTCAACCGAAATCATCTCACTTTTCCAGCGGCATACTTGGTTTGCCAAGTTGATGCCTTGTTCATCATTTTCCTTCCGGAGCACGCATATGCATTGCATCTCACATCTCGCATATCATGCCATGTTTTGCATCATGTTGTTTGTGCATCGCCCGTGATTGATTGTTGGTTCTTTGCTTGTGTTCTTGCTTTGGGTAGAGCCGGGAGACGAGTACGTGAATGAGGAACCTATTGAGAACGCTTACGAGGATCAAGCTTTCGACAACTCTGAGAACCTTGCAGGCAAGATGACCATACCCTCGAAATCACTTCTATCTTTGCTTGCTAGATGCTCGCTCTTTTGCTATGCCTATGCTACGTTACGTACCACTTGCTATATCATGCCGCCCATATTGCCATCTCAAACCTCTAACCATCCTTTCCTAGCAAACCGTTGATTGGCTATGTTACCGCTTTGCTCAGCCCCTTATAGCGTTGCTAGTTGCAGGTGAAGATGAAGTTTGTTCCTTGTTGGAACATGGATATTTTGGGATATCACAATATCTCTTATTTAATTAATGCACATATATACTTGGTAAAGGTTGGAAGACTCGGCCTTATGCCTGGTGTTTTGTTCCACTCTTGCCGCCCTAGTTTCCGTCATCCGGTGTTATGTTCCTTGATTTCGCGTTCCTTACACGGTTGGGTGATTTATGGGACCCCCTTGACAGTTCGCTTTGAATAAGACTCCTCCAGCAAGGCCCAACCTTGGTTTTACCATTTGCCACCTAAGCCTTTTTTTCCCCGGTTTTCGCGAGCCCGAGGGTCATCTTTATTTAACCCCCGGCCAATGCTCCTCCGAGTGTTGGCTCAAACTAGAGCGCTTTGCGCCCCCTCAAGGAAACTTGGGGTCTGGTTTTAGTTGTACGGACTGCTCATCCGGTGTGCCTCGAGAACGAGATATGTGCAGCTCCTATCGGGATTTGTCGGCACATTCGGGCGGCTTTGCTGGTCTTGTTTTACCATTGTCGAGATGTCTTGTAGTCCGGGATTCCGAGATCGATCGGGTCTTCCCGGTAGAAGGAATATCCTTCGTTGACCGTGAGAGCTTATAATGGGCTGTTGGGACACCCCTACAGGTATTATCTTTCAATGCCGTGCCCGCGGTTATGAGGCAGATGGGAATTTGTTAATGTCCGTTGTAGAAAACCCGGTTGACCTTAATTAAAATACATCAATCGTGTGTAACTGTGGACGGTCTCTTCTCGGTGAGTCGGGAAGTGAACACGGTGTTGGAGTTATGTTTGACGTAAGTAGTTTCAGGATCACCTCTTGATCGCTACTAGCTTCACGACCGTGCCTTGCTTCTCTTCTCGCTCTCTTTTGCGAATGTAGCCACCATATATGCTAAGTCGCTTGCTGCAGCTCCACCTCACAACTCTGTCCTACCTATAAGCTTAAATAGTCTTGATCTCGCGGGTGTGAGATTGCTGAGTCCCCATGACTCACAGATTCTACCAAAACAGTTGCAGGTGCCAACGATGTCAGTGCAGATGACACAACCGAGCTCAAGTGGGAGTTCGACGAGGAACGTGGTCGCATTATGTGTCTTTTCCCGATGATCGTGAGTGGAGCCAGTTGGGACGATCGGGATCTGTGTAGCTTTGGGGTAGTCTTCTTTTATTTTGGTTCCGTAGTCGGACCTTGAGTGTAATCTGGATGATGGATGTTTATTTATGTATTGTGTGAAGTGGCGACTGTAAGCCAACTATGTATCTCTTTCCCTTATGTATTACATGGGTTGTGTGAAGATTACCTCACTTGCGACATTGCTTTCAATGCGGTTATGCCTCTAAGTCGTGCTTCGACACGTGGGAGATATAGCCGCATCGAGGGCGTTACACTTCACCTGCAGAAGACGGCGGCTGACGCCCTCGCCGAGGTCGGTGCGCCCGTCTCCGATCCCGAGCTCGTCACCAACGTCATCAAGGGCCTCCACGAGCGCTTCGACAGCGTCGCCGACATCGCCCCCCTCCTCACGTCGTTCCCCACCTTCCTCAACTTTCGCAACATGCTGCTGCTCCACGAGATGAAGGCCTCTCGGCGCTCCAACAACACCTCGGCCTCTGCTTTTTACGCCGCCAAAGGACCCGTTGTTGGGGATATACATAACAGGTAGGCCCACGAAGGGTCGAAATATCATGAAGCATGGGGTCCATACAACATGTGGGTCCAGGTAAATCTCATACAGACATACTATTCACTCGGACAAGCAGCATACTATGCACTCAATCAAGCAGCATACCATCCACTCGGATGACAGTTCACCACTCGACCGTACGACTCACTTGGATATACGAAGACCAGCAAGCAGCAAAGCAGTCGGCGTCATTCTAATAGTGAGGGCTTAATAGTGGGCTGGCATTATGGCATTCATGCCCCACTTTGTAACATAGGAGGTGAGGGGTGGCGACTCTATATAAGCCACCCCACCACTAGACTAAGGGGCTTTTTCTTCCACCTCTCTCTCTTCACCATTAGTCTCGTGGACTTAACTCAGGCATGGGGATCCGTTCTCTCTCTCTCATACACATTGTAATCTCCGGATACATACTAAGATAAAACAAAGCCTCTCCGAGCACGAGACGAGGGTTGTTATCTCCACCGCCGAGGTCCGAACTCGCTAAAACCACCGTGTCACCCATATGCATCTTGATAGATCATGTCTGCTACCCTATACCTTATTATTGTCGGAATCGTTCACACGACAGTTGGCGCCCACCGTGGGGCATGGCGTCTATCGAGCCATGATGCAAATGGTTTCTTTTTCATTCATCTATCTTTAATTTTCTGTTCATCCTGATTGAATTGTTCATCTTCGCAGCAAGTAACTAAAGCATCTCAAAAGGAAAGGATAAGATACATCTTCACTTGATGCTGGAAGCGTACATGACCGTTTGAAGACGGATCGATCAAGAGATTTCTTTCTATACTATCCTCTTATGATCTAACAATCATCGTAGCTCTAAACAAATCCGTTGTTTTCCTCCCTGTACTAGCAGGCGCCCATCAGGATCAACAACAAAAACTTGCGGTGAATATACCAGACAAGAGACAAGGAAGGGGAAAAGGCATCGACACGCTGCGCCAAGGGTCGTGGGCTATCGCTTCACGCACGGTCGCCAGCTTGCTGGACTACACCTCCTGCTTCCTCTTCTCGATCGACCTCAACACACCCACATCCGGCTGCAGCGATCGCAGCGCCGGCAGTCCATCCGCGACGCTGCGGCGCCGCCGTGGTCGTTGCGACATGCGCGTAGGCCTCGCGCTGCAGCGGCCTCCCCGCGACGGCCTGACATGGCACACTGCAGCGGCGTCCCTTGTCAACCGCGGTGCGGCGATCTCCGCTGTCGATGCACAAACCTGATGCGGCGTCGTGGTTGAGGCTGTCCACGTCCTTGGCCAAAACGACACGGGAGCCACCTGATCGACTCGCCGCTGCCTCAAGCTCCGCCCGCGCGCAGCCTTGCAGAAGAATGCCATCCCGCACTCGGACTTGTCCCGGGCTGCCTCACCTTGCGCTCGATCCGAGTCAAAGCCGTCGTTGTTGTCGTGGCCGTAATTGTGGAGCTCCGCTCCCCTCTACTCTCCTAATTTTAATTCCTTCGTATTTATGTCCTGCATGCAGGAGATAAATGACCGTGGGAAACGTTCATTACGTGCATCAATGGCTCTAACTCTTGCTTAATTAGCGCTCTCTTGCATGTAGATTCTGCGTACACGTCCTGGACATGGGCAGGGCAACTCCTTCAATGCGCAATTACCAAGGATTTATTGCTCCATGACTGGACTCTGTACCAAGTCGACCTCATCGATCGCCGCGGCGCCAGCTCCGGCGCCGTCGCTACCTGGCTGCCTCCGCTGCATGGTGTCCATGGCTGCTAGCAGCCGCCCGCCTCCAGCGGAGGAAGCAGCGCTCGTTTGCTCATGGGCACTTCCACGCCAAACCTAACCAACGCCTCGAGCCCAACACTTCGAGTCGGCCTGCCCAACCAGCTCCACACCAACCGGATCGCAACCTAGCTGAGCAACTGTGGTTCACTCGGATGGGCAGGAACACTCAGACGAAGCGTCCACTCGAATGGCCCTCGTTTGGCCGTGAAGCCCCTGGGTTCACTCCACCGAATCATCATCAATCGCAAACACCACAGGAGGCATCATCCATAGCCACTCGGGAGAAAAGACTCGGCACTCGACAGGAATGGAACCAAAGGAAACGTCATCCACGACCACTCGAAAGAAAAGATCAAGGACATTCGGCTGCCCGTCATTCGGATGCCCCGCGCGTCGCCGCTCGGTTGGTCACCTCATAACCACTCGGCCGCTCCGCGCGTCGCCCCCAGGTTGGTCACCTCATAACCATTGGGCTACCCATTGCGTCGGCACTCGGTTGGTCACCTCATAACCACTCGGCCGCCCCGTGCGTCGCCACTCGGTTGGTCACCTCATAACCACTCGGCCGCTCCGCGCGTCGCCACCAGGTTGGTCACCCCATAATCATTGGGCTGCCCGTGCGCCGCCACCGGTTGGTCACCCCATAACCACTCGGCCGCCTGCCGCCACTCGGTTGGTCACCCATAACCACTCGGCCGCCCGCGCGCCGCCACTCGGTTGGTCACCCCATAACCACTCGGCCGCGCCGCCGCCACCAGGTTGGTCACCTCATAACCATTGGGCTGCCCGCGCCGCCACCGGTTGGTCACCATAACCCCTCGGCCGCCCGCCGCCGCCACTCGGTTGGTCACCATAACCACTCGGCCGCCCCGTCGCCGCCACTCGGTTGGTCACCTCATAACCACTCGCCGCCTGCGCCGCCACCGGTTGGTCACCTCATAACCACTCGACCGCCCTGCCGCCACCGGTTGGTCACCACAACCACTCGGCCGCCTGCCGCCACCGGTTGGTCACCCCATAACCACTCGGCCGCCTGCTGCCGCCACTCGGTTGGTCACCTCATAACCACTCGGCCGCCCTGCCGCCGCCACTCGGTTGGTCACCTCATAACCACTCGGCCGCCCGCCGCCACTCGGTTGGTCACCCCATAACCACTCGGCCGCCCCTGCGCCGCCACCGGTTGGTCACCTCATAACCACTCGGCCGCCCAGCGCCGCCACCAGGTTGGTCACCATAACCATTGGGCTGCCCGCTACCGCCACTCGGTTGGTCACCTCATAACCACTCGGTCGCCCAGCGCCGCCACTCGGTTGGTCACCCCATAACCACTCGGCCGCTCAAGACGCCGCCACTCGGTTGGTCACCATAACCACTGGCCGCCTGCAGGCCGCCACTCGGGTTGGTCACCTCATAACCACTGGTCGCCCTGCCGCCCACTCGGTTGGTCACCTCATAACCACTCGGCCGCCCCGCGCGTCGCCGTCACCAAAATCCCCCAGTGGGTGACTTAGCTGCGAATCTGTTTCGCCTAAGTTTGAAAGAATCCTACTGAGTGGAGAGCAAACCTCCCACTCGGGGCTTAGCTGCAGTCCAAGACTACTAAGTTTAAAAAAAATCCCACCGAGTGGAGAGCAAACCTCCCACTGGGGCTTAGCTGCAGTCCAAGACTCGCCTAAGTTTTAAAAAAATCCCACCGAGTGGAGAGCAAACCTCCCACTGGGGCTTAGCTGCAGTCCAAGACTCGCCTAAGTTTGAAAAATCCCACCGAGTGGAGAGCAAACCTCCCACTCGGGGCTTAGCTGCAGTCCAAGACTCGCCTAAGTTTAAAAAATCCCACCGAGTGGAGAGCAAACCTCCCACTGGGGCTTAGCTGCAGTCCAAGACTCGCCTAAGTTTGAAAAAATCCACCGAGTGGAGAGCAAACCTCCCACTCGTGGGCTTAGCTGCAGTCCAAGACTCGCCTAAGTGTTTGAAATCCCACCGAGTGGAGAGCAAGCCTCCCACTGAAGCTTAGCTGCAGTCCAAGGACTCGCCTAAGTAGCCAAAATCCGACTGAGACAAGAGCAAACCTCTAATTCAGGGAGCTGCATCACAAGTATAATGTGCGCTCCATCCCTATCCGCAAGGACACCAAGACGAAGGTCGACTGTCACCATCGCCTCATCACCACTCGGCCGCCTGCCGCCGCCTTCGGTTGGTCGCGTCATCACCACTCGGCCACTCGCGCGCCTTCAGACAGCTAAGTCATTTTACATTCTGCTATTTCCGCCTTCCCGAGTATCCCATAATTCACACATCACGTTTACTCGGAGGCCACGCCACCGAGTGTACCTCACGCCGGTTGTTTATTTTCACATACTTTCTTAGTCTTGGTTATGTGACTCCGAGTCCAACTTCCATTTTTTCGATACATCATTCACTTAACACCATGTGTCATTCTTCATTTCGAATTTGCATCGGTCCTCTGGGGCTGCAACTCAGTCAAACACTACACTTCCGCTTTATTTGAGCCAGTATTCCAATGAGTTCAGTCGGATCCGTCGCTTCCACAAGTTGAATGGATCCTTCGCTTTTCAGACTCTTGCTGGTTAACCAGCAAGCCCCTTGCACTCCCAAATGGGTGTCTATGGGTGCTATTCACACAAATCATTTCAGCACACATCAAATTTCCTCGAGAAATCATTTCGCTATTTGTGTCATTTTTACACAAGTTACGCGATCACTCGGCGCCCTATGCGCCAACTTCATCGCTGCTCGGACTCGGTCTCCATACCGTCCCAAGCAAGACCACAACACCGACCTTGTCGCTTTGTTGACTTCAAACACATCCGCCAACCCTTCATGGAATCCTCTTCATCGATCAATGATGAGACCTCGTCCGACATGAGACAAATAAGTCCTTTTATAATTAAACTTCACACTTCACTCTTTTGGGAGTTTGCCTCTTTCGAGCATCACCTGAAGCTTCTCCTCATCTCTTCCCGAGTCCGACTCAATGAATTGCAAATCATCCATTCAAAACTATATTTCTTGTATTCGACATGTCCATTGTCGGCCTGTAGTACGCCGGGCTACGCCGCACCCGGGCTGCATCTCATTTGGAATGACAATCTCCGAGTGGTCGAGTACTTCATCACCAGTCAGATCCTTCACTTCAACAAGTGCATTCGATCCGCCACTTTGACAAGTTTAGTAATCACCCAGACGCTCTGCACACCATCTTCATTCCTACTCAGAATCAGTTGGCACACCGGTCTTCTCACGCTGCAACCATGTTACACTGACCTCGTCACTACATAAGCTTCGAAAGCATTCGACTAAGTCCTCCGAGGACCATTTTCGTCGTTCGGTGGCACATGACTTCGCCTTAGCCGCCCCGCGCGCCGCCACTCGGTTGTGCACGTCTTCACCACTCGGCTACCCCGCGCATCACCACTTGGCTGGACACGTCGTCCTTCACTCGACCACCTCGCACATCCTCACTCGGCTGTCCCGCACATCACCACTCGGTTGTGCACGCTTCACCGCTTGACTCGCCGCCCCGCGCTGCCACCGGTTGTGCACGCCTTCATCATTCGACCACCTCGCACAACATGACTAGACCACTGCTGCCGCCACTCGGTTATGCTGTCTTCACCACTCGACCGCCCAGCGGCGTCCACCGGTTGGTCACCTCATAACCACTCGGCCGCCTCGCGCGTCACCATCAGATTGGACATGTCTTTACCTCTACACCCCAGACACGGGAACCACTAAGTTACTCATATGGTCAAACCTCATATCACACTCAGTAGCAAGCTTACCTCCTTCGAGCATCACTCAGGGGCTACGCACGACAGTTGGCCATGTCACCCTCAGGGGTTACGCCCATTTGGTCAACCTATTGATCACATCAGGAATATTCTTCTGACCATACATGCTCGGTTCGCCAAGATCTATAAGTGAAGCACGCCCACTGGACAAATACCCTTTCACGCCAAAGGGTGAAAAAAGCTCCTCTACGGATACAATATATTCTTGCAGATACCCTTTTACGCAAAATCTAACGGTCAATATAAGAAGCACTACTAGAACGACATTCTCGAGTGTCGAGCTTTTTTCATTGTCGGCAGTTTCAAGGTCAATTCATTCATCTTGCCGAGTGCACAAAGATCATTTGATTGATCCAGTTCCAGATTGAATTTATTTACAGTGCCAAGTGCACGAAGATCAGTCCCACTGACTTAGCTCCAAGCTGAGCTTATTTACCATGCCAAGCGCTTGAAGATCCATCCGATTGACTCAATTTCAAACAAAGATATTTACCGTGCCGACTGCATGGAGGTTCACCGGGAAACTTAAACCCTCTGCCAGACTCATCTAGTCCGACAGAGGCTCGGGGACTACACCCAGTGGGTGCACTCAGCGTGCCCCCACCGGAAGAAAACTCAGAAAGAAACATTTTGCTCGATGCAAAACCAGCTCCAGAATTACTCGACCTCCGAGTTAAGAGAAGAACAAGTTCGATTAGTACCAGCTAAGAAGATTTTTAGTTCTCTCAGACCTCCTCCGACTGCCCGCAGTCGACGGCGGTCTCAGGGACTACACCTAGCAGGTGCACTCAGCGTGCCCCCACTGGATTAATCTCCACTTGGTACGGCCTGACCAGTCTGAGCGATGAACAACAACAAAAAAAGACAGGCTCTAAGACTCCCGCCGACTGCCCGTAGTCGACGGCAGCCTGGATTACACCGGTGGGTGCACTCAGCGTGCCCCCACTGGAATGGTATCCACTCGGAACGGTCCGCCCGGTCCGAGTGACGGCCAAACAACAAAAAAGACACGTTCTGTGCGTGAAGAAATTCCAGTAGTCGATTACTCGATGCAGGACCAGCTCCAAACTCAGCGTATATATATATGTATATATATATATATATATATATATATATATATATATATATATATATATATATATATATCATTTTGGAGACCTGACATACCCGACATGATTCAGTTCTCATTGTTCTTCTCCTTCTCCTTCAGAGCGGCGAGGCGGTGGAGGCAGCTGTGGATGTAGTCTTCTACCACAATTGGCGTGGTCATGTCGCCCACTGTGGGATCGCCGGCGCCACCACCGTGCATGGTCATTGTCGAGCACCACCACCATCGCGAGGCCACCTTCAGCAGGGACGGCACGACCATCGCTAGGTCATCCTCATCCACCACCATCTCTTGCCCATGGTCAGCCACCACCATCTCTTGCCCTTGGTCAGCCACCACCGGCGCTTAGGTCATCCTCACCGATGCCCATCGTCATCCCGCAGCTCCTCATCCCCACTCTGCTCCTCTTCTCCCCACTCCACCTGGATCATCCTTCTTGTTGTCTTTGTTGCTGCCGAATCGCTGCCGCCGCTAAAGCCGTAATCGTTGTTGCTTTTGCTATAGCCATAATCGCCGCTGCTTTGGTCAGTAGCCGATGTCGCTGCTGCTGCTCCCATTGCCTGTCCAAATGCAACAATGACCGTTAACCATCGATGCGAGACAACACCAAATGTAGAGGAATAAGAAGAGGCAGAACGTACTGGCATCATCATCGTCAGCGTAGCGCATGCGACACATAGTCGCGTTGAACACCTTCATGATGAGCATGGTGGTGTCGTCGTCGTACCTGAAGAGAAGGAAGTACCCCAGCCGCAGGTCGTAGGCACGGTAGAACTTCTCCAACCACGATACAAGTACATGTGGCTTTCCTTGATCACCAACTCCACATCCCACAGCCTGCGAAACCCGCTGCCGGCCTGTCACAGCTTCACATTATTTGGCTTAATCTTCACCAAAGATGTTCATAAAACTGTCAGCAGCCTCTCGTAGTTTGGGACAATGAGTGATGTAGCAAACAACGAGATATCATAATGAGATGGGTGAAGGGAGATCTCCTTTATATACTGCGTCATGGATGATAATCAAGTCCCAAGTATGATATCAAGAACTGGAAGCATCCAACTCAGATCGCTATTGTGTGGCAGAAGCGGTGGCTGCTTCCCCCCATCTCTGATAAGCAGCAGAAAAGACCAATTAGTACCCTTACAACATTATCATACAACATTATAGCAGCATAAATTTATAAGCAGCAGACGACATCAGGTGAGTTGGGTTCCACTATAATTTCTTCCCTTCGCAACTTTGGAAGCAGCAGTTGAATTCTGAAATCCTCACTTGTAAGTTCTTATGTATGAATGCACAGAGTAAATTTTGAAAGTTGATGCATTAAACAGAGATTGGGCAACAGAGCGAGTTCAAAGAGTTGGTTTCAAGGTGGCAGAGCGGCTGTGCTGTTGTATCCATTTGTTCAATTGGCAAAAAATGTGCAATTCAATGTCTGATCTTTCTTTTATGAATTGGGTGCATTCCATTCCAGCCTGGGATTAAGCCAACCGCAAGTACTATGTTCACCAGCGTGACTAAGCTGAGCCTGAATGTGTGTTTTGGAGTCCACGATGATGCCAATATGGTGGCCACTTTGCTGAAGTGCTTTCCTAATGTGTCGAGTCTCCATATCAGGGTACTCATCTTCATCACCACCTAGTACTAGGCTCCTAGCATTGCACAACATATTTTTACTGATGCTGCTACAATGCATAATCCATCAGTAGTTGAACTATTCACTGAGTTAACCAATTTGCAGTGTGAACAATGTGATGAACCCACTGACAAGCTGGAACTTAAGTTCTGGGATGAAGTTGGTACTATCGTGAGCATCATGTTGCGCATCGAGATTATGACTATCCGTGAATTCAGAGGGGAGAAAGGCGAGACCGCTTTTCTCAAGTTTTTCTTGCAGAATGCAAGGATGTTGACGCATGCGGTGATCATCTTCCCCAATCCTGATTTATCTTCAATTTCAAGGGAGGAAGGGCGCTCCATAGCGAGGAATATGTATTCCCAGAGATTGGGCAGTACTCAAGGTTGCCTATTTATGGCGTATGGGAGTTCAGATCCTGAAGGAGGCAGACCGTGGTGCTTCAAATCCGGAGCAGATTTGTCGTGTGGCCCTTTTTGCTGGTGAATCAAAGCACCAACATATTTCACCATCCATGCTTAATGTGTGTGGAGTGGTTAGAGTTGTTATGCAACATCATACAAGGGATCGTTTTGGTTCATGTTTATGATGAAGACTGGGTGATGTTCTTGGTTCTAGCATGATCAGCTTGAAGGGTTGAGGTTAGTACTAGTGCGCTAATGTTGATGAGAAATCAGTACTTGCTATGCATATGTTTTTTTAAGTAGATGAATGCTGCTTTAGCTTCTGCTGGGTTTATCTAAACCTAAATATCTAACTTAAGTACTAGTGTGCTAACTTAAGTCCTTTTCCTTTCCATCTTCTTCTTCTCCACCTCTCTTCTTCTACTTCTTCTTCTTTTTTTCAACTTTCTTCTTCTTCTAATTATCTAAACCTAAATCTAGCACTAACCTAAACCAACCACTAACCTAAACCTATCAATAACCTAATCAAACCTAAACAGCAAAGAAAAACAGTAGAAGAAACAAAAAAATGCTCACCTTGGCTCCGGGGGTAGGGGGTGGTGGTGGACGGTCATGTTAGGGCAGCGGCGGCGGGCCTGGCTCGGGGCGTGAGGCGGACGCTGGGGCCCGCGGCAAGCCTGGCTCGGGCGGCGCGGGCGCAAGGGCCGACGGGCAGGTGGTGGGGGCGGCGGGCACCAGGGGCGTTCGAGGCGACAGGCGCCAAGGCGGTGGGGCCAAGGGCGGTGGTGGTGGCGGCGCGGCGGGTGGTTGGGACGGTGGGGCGACTGGGCGACGGGAGGTGGGGCAAGGGGACGGCGAGGGGAAGGGGCGACGGGGCGAGGGGAGGTGGGGCTCGACATTACTAAAAAAACAAAAAAATTAAAACTACTAATGGCGCACGGTGGGTGTGGTGCGCCATTACTATGTCAACTAGTAATGGCGCACTGTACCACGGTGCGCCATTAGTAATAATTTTTTTTTTTTCAAAACTACTAATGGTGCACCAAACACGAGGTGCGTCACTAGTAATATATTACTAATGGCGCACCAGCACATGGTGCGCCATTAGTATATAGTAATGGCGCACCACATGTCTGGTGCGCCATTACTGGCCATATCATCTACAGCCCTTTTCCTAGTAGTGTTATTAGTATAGCTGAGTGTCAATGGCACGATTAAGGCCGGGAGAATTTGGCGAGAGATGTGGATCAATGAGGGGCTGTTTGGTTCCTAGCCATATCTTATCACGCTAGGTCACATTTTAAGTTAGGTACTTTAATCAACTTAGCTAGCAGGTGTTTGATTTTAACAATATTTAAGCGAAAATTCTTTATTTGAGAAATAAACACATATGTCATACACATAAAAAGTGTTGCAAAATTCCCTTAGTGAAGCAAAAGTGTGGTTAAGATTTTGAACAACCAATGTAAGACAAGTAAAGCAAAAATAGTATGGTAAACAGTAACAAAATTAGTCACCAACCAGTTAAGTCCTTAGTACTTTGTTTGTATTGTGGAGCCACCACCACTAGATAGTGAGAGTACACTCGGATGTACCTACAATTCAGTGATTCATTGCTGCAAACTCGAATCCAATAAACGCAAGAACTCTATCAACTATGTTCCATTGCTACCCGCAAAAAAGGAAAGGACAATGCATTGCTAGGGTGTCTGTTTTCTCTTAGAGAAAACCACAAGTTAGTCTAATTTAGGATAACTGTGCAAAAATCCTTTCCTTGATGCCTCTCATCCTTAAGCCGACATGGATAAATGAATACAACATAAACATTAGGTGATTCTACTCGGGTCTCTCTTATTGCGATCGTCGATTTTTATCTATATGTGTTTCTCTCCTGCTCTCCTTTTCTTATTGGTCTGGTGCTTCATCTTTGGACACTTTATATAGGCATAGAAAGTGCAAAGTTAGGAGTCAAGCAAGCAATATTGCATTGATACATAGTAGGTGGTATTATTGCTTAGAGATGGCATATGAGTTTGTAACGCCCCCGATGCGGCTATATCTCCCACGTGTCGAGGCACGACTTAGAGGCATAACCGCATTGAAAGCAATGTCGCAAGTGAGGTAATCTTCACACAACCCATGTAATAATCAAGGGTAAGATACATAGTTGGCTTACAGTCGCCACTTCACACAGTACATAATTAAACATACATCATTCAGAGTACACTCAAGGTCCGACTACGGAACCAAAATAAAAGAAGATACCCCAAATGCTAACACAGATCCCGAATCGTCCCAACCGGGCACCACTATCGATCATCTCGAAAGACGATAGTAACGACCACGTTCCTCGTCGAACTCCCACTTGAGCTCGGTGGAATAAATGCGTGACTGGCCTCATCGGAACTCGCAACTGTTTTGAAGTATCCGTGAGTCACGGGGACTCAGCAATCTCACACCCGCGAGATCAAGACTATTTAAGCTTTAGGGAGGACATAGTGTTAAAGTGGAGCTGCAGCAAGCGACTAGCATATATGGTGGCTATTTCGCAAAAGAGAGCGAGAAGAGAAGCAAAGCACGGTCGTGAAACTAGTATTGATCAAGAAGTGATCCTGAACTACTTACGCCGACATAACTCCAACATCGTGTTCACTTCCGGACTCACGAGAAGAGACCATCACGGTTACACACGCCGTTGATGTGTATTTTATTGAGGTCAACTTTGGGTTTTCTACAACCGACATTAACAAATTCCCATCTGCCTCATAACCGCGGGCACGGCTTTGAAAGATATTACCCGCAGGGTGTCCCAACTTAGCCCATCATAAGCTCTCACGGTCAACGAAGGATTATTCTTCTACCGGAAGACCCGATCAATCTCGAATCCCGGACTACAAGACATTTCGACAGAATAAAACAAGACCAGCAAAGCCGCCCGACAGCCGACAAATCCCGATAGGAGCTGCACATATCTCGCTCTCGTGGCACATCCGGATGAACACTACGTGACGGCAACCGAAGATGCCCCAAGTTGCCTCGTGGTGGCACCGCAAGTGGTTTAGTTTGGACCAACACTCGAGGAGTATTGGCCCGGGGTTTAAATAAGATGACCTCGGGCTCGCGAAAACCCGGGGAAAAGGCTTAGGTGGCAAATGGTAAAACCAATGTTGGGCCTTGCTTGGACGAGTCTTATTCAAAGCGAACTGTCAAGGGGGTCCCATAAATCACCCAACCGTAAGGAACGCAAAATCAAGGAACATAACACCGTATGACGGAAACTAGGTGGCAAGAGGAACAAAACACCCGCATAAGGCCGAGCCTTCCACCCTTTACCAAGTATATAGATGTATTAATTATAGCAGATATATATTGTGATATCCCCAACAAGTAAACATGTTCCAAAAAGGAACACCATCTCCATGTTCCAACAAGGAACAAACTTCAGCTTCACCTGCAACTAGCAACGCTATAAGAGGGCTGAGCAAAGCGGTAACATAGCCAATCAACGGTTTGCTAGGAAAAGGATGGTTAGGGCTGACATGGCAATATGGGTGGCATGATATAGCAAGTGGTAGGCATCGCAAAGATAGGCATAGCAAAAGAGCGAGCAACTAGCATAGCAAAGATAGAAGTGATATCGAGGGTATGGTCATCTTGCTCGCAATGTTCTCAGAGTTGTCGAAAGCTTGATCCTCGAAAGCGTTCTCAACAGGTTCCTCGCTCACGCACTCGCCTCCGGCCTACCCAAAGCAACAACACAAACAAAGGAACCACAATAAATCACGTGCAATGCACAATCAACATGATGCAAAACATGACATGATATGCATGATGGGATATGCAAAGAGTATGAGCGCCCGGAAGGTAATGGAAAACCAGGCATCATCTTGGCAAACCAAGCATGCCATCGGAAAGATGAGATGATTTCGTTAGAAACCGATATAGAGATCACCGGAAACAGATGCACGGGTTGGATATGGCGGCAAAACAAGAATGGTGAGAAAACCTACAATAACAAGATGATGAACAAAGCCATGCACGTATGCAAACTACTACATAGCATAAAGCAATGAAATATGCACATGCGAGACAACACATAAGAAAGATGCAAAAAGGCATGAACATAAACTTGCTCAAACGTAAAAACTAATGCCACCACTGAGTTGGTGGGATTTTCCTACCCCAAAAACATATATAATATGTTAGGGTTACCGTAGAGAAATCATCACAAAAACACTAAGTCAAAACCTGCCTAATATGGAAGTTAGCAGAAATGGCAATTTCCAGATTTGGAAATGTCCAGAAATGGACTTGCCTAAAACAGAAAAGGAATCAAATCTGGAAATGGAAACGTGGGGGTAAGGAAAAAAATAAGCATATGGGGGAGGCGCTGAGAGGCTGACAAAGCGGCCCTACTGTCATAGAGACAGAGGAGAAATGGGTTTAAAAAGGGGGGAAGAAAACAGCCTCTGGGATTCAACCCGGTCTCCCGTTGAAACCTCGCACTGCTACACTGGCTAGGCGGCGGCGACTGACAGAGGAAGGGCCTCGGCCCTTAACTGCTGCTGCTGCAGAGGAGGCGCACCGGATGAAGCGCAAAAACAGAAATAAAAAGGGGGGAGGCGCGCCTGGGGTTCGAACCCAGGTCGCCGCGGTGAGAGAGCGGGAGGTCAACCAGCTCGGCTAGGCTAGGGGAGTCGGTAGGATCCAGGACGCGGCCTACTTGACCAAAACTGCCAGGCCCTACTCGAGGCAGAGACAACGAACGACGACGCCGGCGAGGCAACGGCGGCTACAGGGGGCTCTGCGCCCTCGAACAAGACGGGTGCGCGCGGGAAGACAACACTGAGTTGGAGGGACGAACCCGAGAAGGTAAACGCGGCAACTACACACGCCAAACTACTCTGAACCCAAGAGCTACGGACACGCCGAGCACGCCGAAAGGCCACTTAACACGGACCGACCCTACGCTATGGTGAACTAACGGCGATGTGGAGGAGCAGGGAGGAAGTGGGGTATACCTCCTTACCCTAGGACAAGAAATCGGCGACGGAGACGGGCCGACGGCGAAGGCGCGCGGCTCGAACTTCGCCGGGTTTCCTGGCCGAGAGGAAGACAGGAACAGGGCGTCGTCGAACTTGGCGATCCGGGCCTCCGTAGTCGACGTCGTGGACGAAGACGACGACGAGGAAGAAGAGGGACACGGTACGGATGGTTGGGGTGGACGGAGAGCACGCCGGCGACGAGGCCACGCTCTCAGATGCGCTCGGGACGGAGCGGGGCAGCGAACTTGGGTGGTTCTGTTACCTGGCGGCGGCGGCGAGAGGGAGAGGGAAACCCTAGGGTTCGATTTGACGCGGAGAGGGGATAAGAAGGGGGCTAGGGCGACGGGGCGAGCTCACGCTCCCCGTGCTCGGGGTCCCCATCGGCGATGGCGAGAGGAGAGGGAAAGGTGGGTGAGAGGGAGAGCGCTGTCGCTGCCAAGCGGGACCGGCGCTTCCACGTGGACGGGATCCAGCGGGGGTACATGCGGCCGTGGGTGCGCGAAGGCAGGAGGAGAGGCGAGCGGGCTGGCGCGCGCTGCTCTCGGGCTGCGGGGCTGAGGAGCTGGGCGGCTCGGAGTGGCGGGGCCAGTGGAGAGGGAAACGCTGGGCTGCCCTGCTGCTGCTGCCTCCTTTTCTTTTCCTTTTTAAAAATAAAAAGGAAGAGAAAAGAAAGTACAGAAATAAAGGAAAAGAGTTTGAGTGAAAGGAAAATATCCCCAAACTCCTGGAATTCTCCACTATTTAAATAAATTGTAATGGACATTTTTAAAGGTAGAAAAATAATGCAAGTTTGGAAATACTTCAAACTTGTGCCATTTTTGAACCTGACCATAACAACTTCAAATGAGGAGATATTTGGCAGAGAGGTTTAGTGCAACAAGCAAGATTTGCAGGAGAAGATGAGCATTAATTGAGAAAGGAAATTATAGCCCTTGAAAAGGAAAGAGGTAGAGGAAAGAGGAGATGGTAATGCAAATAAGAATGGCACATGCAACCACATGACATGTAAGAGAACAACACAACCACATGATAAGAAGGGAAATGCAAGATGACAAGTGGCACAAATGCAATATGGTAAAAGGAGCAAAACAAGAAAAGAGAAAACCCAACATAACCAAACAAAATGAAACCAAGCATGACAAAAACCCACAAGACTTGGATGAGGTCAAATTGATATATTGCCCAAAAGGGGAAGTTTACATCCAGGGTGTTACAACACTCCACCACTACAAGAGGATCTCGCCCCGAGATCTAGGACTGAAAGAACGCGGATACTCGAACGGAGGTGATCCTCACGCCCCGTGTAGCTTCTCGGTCGGAATGGTGTGACCACTTCACTTTCAGGAATTTGATTGACTTGTTGCGTAGTCTTGCGCCGGTTTCTTCAAGAATAGCAACGGGTGCTCATGATAAGAGAGATCTTCTTGAAGGTCAATCTCTTGAAGTTGATAGTGCGCTCAGAGTCTTGAAGCACTTGCGGTTGTGACACGTGAAACACATCGCACGCTTGCAAAGTTGGATGGAAGCTCGTTGATAGGCGAGATCGCTGCTTTTCCCAATGATCTTGAACGGACCCACGATCTAGGGGCAAGCTTCCTTTGATACCGGGTTTACGAGTGCCTTTCATTGGAGAGACGCGAGGTAGACATGGTCTCCGATTTCAAAAGTCACATCACGGTGCTTATCATCATAATAGTTTTCCGCGCGATTATGCGGCTTTGAGATTCTCACGAATGACTTGGCACATTTCTTCCGCTTCGTGATCAAGTCATTGCCAAGAAGTTGGCGCTCACCGTCTCTGCACCAATTGAGAGGAGTACGGCACTTTCGCCATAGAGAATTTCGAATGGGGCCTTGCCCGAACTCGCTGGAAGCTGTTGTTGTAAGAGAACTCGGCATATGGAAGACAATCTTCCCACTTCATACGAAGGAAATGACACAAGCCCCGAGCATATCTTCAAGAATTTGATTAACTCGCCGACTTGGCCACTTGTTTGAGGATGGAAAGCTGTGCTGAAACGAATGTTGGTGCCCATGGCCTTCTCAAAAGAATCCCTTAACTTGGAGGTAAAGATGCTGCCACGGTCCAAGAGATCACTTGTGGAATGCCGCAAGGAGACAATCTCGAGGTGTAGAGCTCGCCAACCGAGCTGCAGTGATGGACTCTTTGATAGGAAGAAAATGAGCCACTTTAGTCAGCTTGTCAATGACAACGAAGATAGCATCATTTCCACGCTTGGACTTTGGAAAGCCACCACGAAGTCCATTTCAATGTGATCAAACTTCCATTCAGGAATAGCAAGAGGTTGAAGGAGACCAGCTGGTCTTTGGTGTTCGCTTTCACTCTTCTCGCAGACATCACATTCATTCACGAATTGAGCAATTTCTCGCTTCATTCGAGTCCACCAATATGACTGCTTGAGGTCATGGTACATCTTCGTACTTCCGGGATGAATGGATAGAAGCGAATTGTGAGCCTCGCTCATAATGACTTTTCTCAGATCACCCTTAGGAACCACAATCCGTCCTCAAAGAACAGAGTGTCTTTGTCATCAACATGGAAGCACTTGTACTTGGAAATGCCCTTGTCGATACCACGTTTCACCTTCTTCACCATGGTATCCAGAAGTTGAGCCTCACGAATCTGATCTTCCAGAGTAGGAGATACTATGAGGTTGGCAAGAAAGCCTTGAGGAACAACTTGAAGATTCAGCTTGTGGAAAGATTCACAGAGATCCGGCTGAAAGGGCTTGAGGATTAGACTGTTGCAGTAAGCTTTCCTGCTCAAAGCGTCTGCAATGACATTGGCTTTGCCCGGAGTATACTCAATACTTGGGTTGTACTCTTGAATCATTTCGACCCATCGAGTCTGCTCGAGGTTGAGGTTGGGCTGAGTGAAGATGTACTTGAGACTCTTGTGATCAGTGAAAATGTCCACTTTCCTTCCCAACAAGAGATGTCTCCACGTAATCAATGCATGGACAAGCGCCGCCAACTCAAGATCGTGAGTGGGGTAGTTCTTCTCGCTGGGCTTCAATCTGGCGAGAGGTATAAGCCACAACTCTCTTCTCTTGCATTAACACAGACCGAGACCTTGAAGAGAAGCATCACGAAAACTTCATATGGCTTGGATTCATCAGAGGAGTCGAACAGGAGCTGTGACGAGTTTCTCTTTGAGGGTTTTGAAAGCAACGCCACACTCGGGAGACCGGATATACTTCACATGCTTCGGAGGAGGTTGTAAAGAGGCTTTGCAATCTTGGAGAAGTTCTCAACGAATCTTCGCAATAACTTGTAAGACCAAGAAAGCATGGAGCTGCTTGACATTCCGAGGAGGTTCCCAATTCACAATTGCGGACAGCTTCTAGGATCAACAGCGATGCCCTTGGCAGAGATGATATGACCAAGATAAAGCACTTCATCAAGCCAAAATTCACATTTGGAGAACTTCAGATAGAACTGATACTCTCGAGCTTGTCTAGCACCAATCGCAAATGTTTGGCATGATCCTTCTTATTCTTGGAGAAGACCAAAATATCATCAAGATAGACCAAGACGAATTCATTGGTGTAAGGATTGAATATGAAGTTCATCATCCGAGAGAAGGTTGGAGGAGCATTGACGAGGCCGAAAGACATGACAAGATATTCATAAGAACCAAAGCTTGTTCGAATGCTGTCTTGGGAATATCTTGTTCGCGAATGCGAATCTGATGATACCCCACACGAAGGCCAAGCTTAGAGAACAACAGTAGCACCTTTGAGTTGCTCGAAAAGCTCATTGATGTTGGGAAGTGGATACTTGTTCTTGATTGTCTTCTTATTCAATGGACGGTAATCGACGCAAAGTCGGTCCGTGCCATCCTTCTTCCGACAAAAGAACACCACAACCCCAAGGAGATGAACTCGTCCGATCAAACCCAGACGCTCTTGTTCATCGAGCTGCTTCTTCAATTCCTCAGCTCATCAGGTCCAAGCTTGTATGGACGCTTGCAAGCGGGTTGATGCGTGCTCAAGATCGATAACGAACTCAACTGGCCGATGAGGAGGCATACCCGGAAGCTCTTCTGGAAAGACATCTTGGTACTCACAAACGACTGGAATCTGAGAGATGGCATTCAGTTCGCCCTTCTCATTGAGAGAAAACAACCGAATGGTTTCATCACGAGAGGCATAGATGATCACATCATTAGAAGAGTGAGTCAATTGAATTTCCCTGGCAGCACAATCAATTTGAGCTTTGTGCTGATAAAGCCAGTCCATTCCGAGAATAAGATCAATATCCGAGTCACCAAGAACCACTGGTTTAGAAAGAAATCTATAATCACCCATCTTGATAGAAACATCCGGGACGCAAACATTAGATGTCATTTGCTTGCCCGGGGACACAATCTTCAACGGAATAGGAATCTTTTCCGTCACAAATTCATGCTTGGCAACAAAAGGTCTCGAAATGAAAGAAAGCGATGCACCAGTATCAAATAAGACTTTAGCAGGAATATCATTAACTGAGAGATTACCCATAAGCACATCTGAAGAATCCTCTGCCTGAGCTGCATTCATCATATTGACCTTGGCATACTTTGGATTGTGCTTGACCACTGCATTGCTGGAAGATTTCACAGGAGGAGGAGGCGGAAGACGCCTCTGGTTGAAGCACTTGTTCGCATAGTGACCCTTCTGCTGACACTTGTTGCAAGTGACCTCAGAGAGCGGACGGTGGTAAGGAGCACTTGACCTTGGAGCTTGAGAATTAGACTTGTTCGATAGCTTGGGTTGGGTGGGTGGGAAGATCCACGCCACCTGAGTTCTTCTATTTGGTAAGGCCGACGGAACGGAGGAGGGGCAGGTAAAACTTCGCTGCTTGGCTGCCACTTGAGAGGACGAGGAGGACTGAATCTGCGCCCCGATTCTCTTCTTAGAAGCCTCGCATTTGAGCTGAGCCGCTTCTTGCTTGAGAGCCATGTTGTAGAAATCATCATACTTATCGAGGCTCAAACAACACAAGAGGTAATTGCAGATCTTCCCTCGGACCACCTCCGAATCGATAGATCATACTCCTTTCATCGGTACATCTTGCTTAGCAAAGCAAGCGAGCTTCGAACTGGATATTGTATTGATAGATGCAGACATGTTGCCTGCTTGAGATTGCGGAACTCCTCACGCTTGCTCTCAACAACACTCTTGAATGTGATGAGCTCGAAATCACGGCGGAACTCATCCCTGTAATGACACGACCTCCTCTGGAATCTTTGTATTGTGGTACCACTCAGCAGCCTGATCCTTGAGTTGAAACGATGCAAACTTGACAAAATCCTCGGTCCGACATTGCTGATCAAAGTGCTTGCAGATGTCCACTAACCAATCATCGCGTCTGTTGCCTCAACACGTAAACCGAAAGACTTCGCTGATTAGCGAGGAACCGATCGAGAGTAGCAAAGTGTGGCTGATTGTTGCCTTGACCTTGATTGCCTTGATTGCCTTGCCCTCGAGTACGTTCTTGCAAGAGCTGCAAAATCATCTCGAGCATTGGCATTGGTGGCTGCCATAATAGCTTGCCAGGCCTCTGAAGGCGGAGGTGGAGGTGGAGGTGGAGGGTTCGACTGATCCCCATCATTGCGATCCGGGTTCAGACGCGTTGGCGGAGCCATCCTGAAGAGGGTGACATCCGTTAGTCCTTTGATAGACAAAAGATAAGTAGAATCAACGGATAGAAATTGCAACATATAGTCTTCACAATAAACATTCGAACAAAATGAACGAATGAATTCCAAAGTTAATCATCACACATCCATTAAGGAGAGAAGCCACTTCGATAAAAAGATATGGAAACAACATCTGACTGAGGAACAATTCGAATATCACAACTGAAAATAAAAGGTTGGCTTCTAGAATGAGCCGGAACAAACACATGATAGAGATTTCACTCAAAGTGTTCGTGGTGGGGCCCACACGGACACGACGTATAGCGGACGTCACGAATGACTAACAAGACGTCCCCGAATCAGCATAGCCAAGGATTCTTTAAGACGCCTCGCGACCATCAGAATCGACCGTGAATGGGCGGACCACTAGACGTTGAACCCCAATCTCAAATCATACATCCGCCGGAAAGAATATCACGTAAGCTACTAGAATTCCCACCTATAAAACTCCGAAACTTTACGGTTATGCAATCTGGTGTTGGGGATACAGGGGACACAAAATATATCACCCAAACTAACAATACCTAGATCCAGCTGTATCCATCCGTCAACACATAACCAAGAAATCCTCGGAAATCGTGTACCTCGACCTTCGAAAAACATCCGTTATGCAAGTCATGGCAATACTCCCGCACTCGCCACAGTACTGGGCTATCAGGGTTATCTCACCAACAACTGCACAAAAGAGATTTCGATGTCGGCAAAACTCAGGTATTCCAGAACTGCAACGATAAAATTGTGACGACAACACCTCGGAGCTCAACTCCCCGGGACACTGCCACAACCCCTAAATGTCGAGGCACCAAGAACAATGTTCTCGTCACAAAACCATCGGAACGATTCCAAGATACCCACGTGATCCTAAAAAATTTTTAGTGAAATTTGAGAAGAGAAGAGTCAAAACTCTACGTCAGGATACCTCACCAGAGCGACGAAGGGACTGGGAAGTAAAAAGAATCCTACTCTCCGATATATATAATCCTAAGACCCAAAACATTTTCCATTCTAGACTCAACAACGTCAGCAAACAATCAAGTAGGGGCTCCTAAGTCGGGAAGGCTCGATTACCAACATATCGCCCGATGCGGCTATATCTCCCACGTGTCGAGGCACGACTTAGAGGCATAACCGCATTGAAAGCAATGTCGCAAGTGAGGTAATCTTCACACAACCCATGTAATAATCAAGGGTAAGATACATAGTTGGCTTACGATCGCCACTTCACACAAGACATAATTAAACATACATCATTCGAGTACACTCAAGGTCCGACTACGGAACCAAAATAAAAGAAGATACCCCAAATGCTAACACGGATCCCGAATCGTCCCAACTGGGCACCACTCTTGATCATCTGGAAAAGACGATAGTAACGACCACGTTCCTCGTCGAACTCCCACTTGAGCTCGGTGGAATCGCTCTGACTTGGCCTCATCGGAACCTGCAACTGTTTTGAAGTATCGTGAGTCACGGGACTCAGCAATCTCACACCCGCGAGATCAAGACTATTTAAGCTTTAGGAGGACATAGTGTTAAAGTGGAGCTGCAGCAAGCGACTAGCATATATGGTGGCTATTTCGCAAAAGAGAGCGAGAAGAGAAGCAAAGCACGGTCGTGAAACTAGTATTGATCAAGAAGTGATCTGAACTACTTACGCCGACATAACTCCAACATCGTGTTCACTTCCGGACTCGCCGAGAAGAGACCATCACGTTTACACCTTGATTGATGTGTATTTTATTGAGGTCAACTTTGGGTTTTCTACAACCGGACATTAACAAATTCCCATCGCCTCATAACGCGGGCACGGCTTTGAAAGATATTACCTGCAGGGTGTCCCAACTTAGCCCATCATAAGCTCTCACGGTCAACGAAGGATTATTCCTTCTACGGGAAGACCCGATCAATCTCGGAATCCGGACTACAAGACATTTCGACAAAGAATAAAACAAGACCAGCAAAGCCGCCCGATTGTGCCGACAAATCCCGATAGGAGCTGCACATATCTCGTTCTGGCACATCCGGATGAACACTACGTGACGGCAACGAAGATGCCCCAAGTTGCCTCGTGGTGGCACCGCAAGTGGCTCTAGTTTGGACCAACACTCGAGGAGTATTGGCCCGGGGTTTAAAATAAGATGACCCTCGGGCTCGCGAAAACCCGGGGAAAAGGCTTAGGTGGCAAATGGTAAAACCAATGTTGGGCCTTCTTTGGACGAGTCTTATTCAAAGCGAACTGTCAAGGGGTCCCATAAATCACCCAACCGTAAGGAACGCAAAATCAAGGAACATAACACCGGTATGACGGAAACTAGGTGGCAAGAGTGGAACAAAACACCGGCATAAGGCCGAGCCTTCCACCCTTTACCAAGTATATAGATGTATTAATTATAGCAGATATATATTGTGATATCCCAACAAGTAAACATGTTCCAAAAGGAACACCATCTCCATGTTCAACAAGGAACAAACTTCAGCTTCTGCAACTAGCAACGCTATAAGAGGGCTGAGCAAAGCGGTAACATAGCCAATCAACGGTTTGCTAGGAAAAGGATGGTTAGGGGCTGACATGGCAATATGGGTGGCATGATATAGCAAGTGGTAGGCATCGCAGCATAGGCATAGCAAAAGAGCGAGCAACTAGCATAGCAAAGATAGAAGTGATATCGAGGGTATGGTCATCTTGCCTGCAATGTTCTCAGAGTTGTCGAAAGCTTGATCCTCGAAAGCGTTCTCAACAGGTTCCTCGTTCACGTACTCGTCTCCCGGCTCTACCCAAAGCAACAACACAAACAAAGGAACCACAATAAATCACGGTGCAATGCACAATCAACATGATGCAAAACATGACATGATATGCATGATGGGATATGCAAAGAGTATGAGCGCTCCGGAAGGTAAATGGAAAACCAGGCATCATCTTGGCAAACCAAGCATGCCATCGGAAAGATGAGATGATTTCGTTAGAAACCGATATAGAGATCACCGGAAACAGATGCACGGGTTGGATATGGCGGGCAAAACAAGAATGGTGAGAAAAACCTACAATAACAGCATGATGAACAAAGCCATGCACGTATGCAAACTACTACATAGCATAAAGCAATGAAATATGCACATGCGAGACAACACATAAGCAAGATGCAAAAAGGCATGAACATAAACTTGCTCAAACGTAAAAACTAATGCCACCACTGAGTTGGTGGGATTTTCCTACCCCAAAAACATATATAATATGTTAGGGTTACCGTAGAGAAATCATCACAAAAACACTAAGTCAAAACCTGCCTAATATGGAAGTTAGCAGAAATGGCAATTTCCAGATTTGGAAATGTCCAGAAATGGACTTGCCTAAAACAGAAAAGGAATCAAATCTGGAAATGGAAGCGTGGGGTAAGGAAAAAAATAAGCATATGGGGGGCGCCGAGAGGCGACAAGCGGCCCTCTTGTCATAGAGACAGAGGAGAAATGGGTTTAAAAGGGGGAAAAACAGCCTCGGGGATTCAACCGGGTCTCCCGTTGAAACCTGCACTGCTGCCCTTGGGCTAGGCGGCGGCGACGACAGAGGAAGGGCCTCGGCCCTTAAGCTCTTCTGCTGCTGCAGAGGAGGCGACCGGATGAAGCGCAAAAACAGAAATAAAGGGGGGGCGCGCTGGGTTCGAACCAGTGCATGCGTGAGAGAGCGGGAGGTCAACCAGCTCGGCTAGGCTAGGGAGTCGGTAGGATCCAGGACGCGCCTACTTGACCAAAACCGCAGGCCCTACTCGAGGCGAGACAACGAGCAGCAGCGACGCCGGCGAGGCAACGGCGGCTACTGGGGCTCTGCGCCCTCGAACAAGACAGGTCTTGCGGGAAGACAACATCGAGTTGGAGGGACGAACCCGAGAAGGTGGCAGCAACTACACACGCCAAACTACTCGAACCCAAGAGCTACGGACACGCCGAGCACGCCGAAGCGTCACGAACACGGACCGGACCCTACGCTATGGTGAACTAACGGCGACAGGGAGGAGCAGGGAGGAAGTGGGGTATACCTCCTTACCCTAGGACAAGAAATCGGCGACGGAGACGGGCTGACGGCGAAGGCGTCGTGCTCTGAACTTCGCCGGGTTTCTGGCGAGAGGAAGACAGAACAGGCGTCGTCGAACTTGGCGATCCGGGCCTCCGTAGTCGACGTCGTGGACGAAGACGACGACGAGGAAGAAGAGGGACACGGTACGGATGGTTGGGGTGGACGGAGAGCACGCCGGCGACGAGGCCACGCTCTCGGATCGCTTTCGGGACGGAGGCGGGCGGCGAACAGGTGGTTTCATTACTGGCGGCGGCGAGAGGGAGAGGGAAACCCTAGGGTTCGATTTGACGGAGAGGGATAAGAAGGGGCTAGGGCGACGGGCGAGCTCACGCTCCCGTGCTCGGGGTCCCCATCGGCGATGGCGAGAGGAGAGGAAAGGTGGGTGAGAGGAGAGCTGTCGCCGCCAAGCGGGACCGGCGCTTCCACGGACGGATCAGCGAGGGGTACATGCGGCCGTGGGTGCGCGAAGGAAGGAGGAGAGGCGAGCGGGCTGGCGCGCCTGCTCTCTGGGCTGCGGGCTGAGGGGAGCTGGGCCGGCTCGGAGTGGCCGGGGGCCCAGGTGGAGAGGGAAACGCTGGGCTGCCCTGCTGCTGCTGCCTCCTTTTCTTTTCCTTTTTAAAAATAAAAAGGAAGAGAAAAGAAAGTACAGAAATAAAGGAAAAGAGTTTGAGTGAAAGGAAAATATCCCCAAACTCCTGGAATTCTCCACTATTTAAATAAATTGTAATGGACATTTTTAAAGGTAGAAAAATAATGCAAGTTTGGAAATACTTCAAACTTGTGCCATTTTTGAACCTGACCATAACAACTTCAAATGAGGAGATATTTGGCAGAGAGGTTTAGTGCAACAAGCAAGATTTGCAGGGAGAAGATGAGCATTAATTGAGAAAGGAAATTATAGCCCTTGAAAAGGAAAGAGGTAGAGGGAAAGAGGAGATGGTAATGCAAATAAGAATGGCACATGCAACCACATGACATGTAAGAGAACAACACAACCACATGATAAGAAGGGAAATGCAAGATGACAAGTGGCACAAATGCAATATGGTAAAAGGAGCAAAACAAGAAAAGAGAAAACCCAACATAACCAAACAAAATGAAACCAAGCATGACAAAAACCCACAAGACTTGGATGAGGTCAAATTGATATATTGCCCAAAAGGGGAAGTTTACATCCAGGGTGTTACAGAGTTACTGCAAATAAAAAGAAAAGAAATAAAAACAAGATAATACATGACATGAAAAATATTTATTGACTTCTGGATTTATAGTGTTAGGACCTCTTTGGATCACATGTTTGAGAAACATCGGATTATAAAATCACATGAATCTGACAAAGCTTGCAAGTGCAAAACAAAGAATTGTGAAAGGGCGCAATTTTGCAATATTTGTCGTTTGGATCGATCACCAAGAAAAAGAAACACATAAAAAATGTATCGATCCTATGTTAACAAGTTAAACAGTTTTGAGTGGATGTTTAAATTCCTATGCAATTGAGGCATACACATCCAATCCTAGAACAAAGCATATGCATGGAAGGAGGAAGAAGGGAAAACTGATCGGAAAGAGTTGGCGAGTCCATGATGACAATGAGAGTGCATTCCATAGATTTTATTAGACATACAACTCATATTTGTGAATATTAACAAGCCAAACATTACTGGTTTTGAGAACATTCACAGTGCTTAGAGGCTTGCTTGCCTCTAAGCCGAGCCCCGCAGCCAGCCTCCAATTAAGTTTATTTCAAAACTCTGCGATGTGCCATTCCTCTATTGTGGACCTCATAAGAACCTAAAAAACATGTCTAATGCTTCTCTTTCATCACTTTTCTCTGCTACACTTGATATGAGTGTAACCATCGGGTTGACAAAGGAACCATATTTTATATTTCTTATTGCCTTGATGTCGCCTCCAAATCTAGAGGCGACGTTAAAAATATAGCCTAGAGGCATTGGTTTGTAATCTGGCAGGATGCAAAAGGCACCAATGTGGATGAGGATGTGGATTTGAACTTTTTTTACCATCACACATAAGATTGTTGCTTATAGCATGCCCGTCACTAGGTATAATAGACCGAGATCATATGGTTCTTTTCATTTGCTCGCCTAAAAATAATTTTCCTGATCTCTACCATAGCATGACTATGTCTCGCTTACAGCGAGATATAGTGCAGCCTTGCGTAGGCGGCCGCCAGAATGGGCCAGCCCAACGTGGACCACAATCCTTCAACGTTTGCCTCCAGTTTTTGTCCTTTTTTCTTTTGCTTATATTTCAAAATACTCTAAATATATCTATTATAAAAAATCACTTTATACACAAAATATTTCTAATCTCTACTCTTATAAAAAGCAGAATTGGTGATGATGGTGTGCCTGCCATCCTGGAATATAGGCCGTCCCATCTATATCTAACGGATAGAAAGGAAACTATGAAAATTTACCCGCACTCCTCTCCATATTTGCAGATAATAAGGCCTTCCCTCGTCCATTTTTTTCTCCCATAAGATCTTGATGTTCCATGCAACGCACGGACATCTTGCTAGTGTATACAAAAATTGTAAAACGTGTATGCAAAAACAATAGACATCAAAACATATATATATATATATATATATATATATATATATATATATATATATATATATATATATATATATATATATATATATATATATATATATATATATATATATATATATATATGATAAATGTTTCCTACAAGCAGTGGTAGTTAGCACCACTTGCATTTTGTATGTTGTATGTAGTATTTATCGGAACCGAGAGTATGTACGTGTATTATGTAGTATATAACAATGATTAGATAGTATATATACTAATTTTTAGGTAGTATGTATCTTTTTAAGTATGCTCATTTTACGTACAAATATGTACGTATTTTACAAATATAACAAAAACTATGAGCTCATATGCAATTTTTTCATGTAACTTGCTTTGAAATATCTTAGATATAGTATATTAACATATTTTAAATAATAAAATAGTATATATAGTACCACATGGTAGTATATGAGATACGTGGAGTAACTACCACCGGATGGTAGGATGAATTTTCCATATATATATATAGTGACACTATTCTAATCCCGGAATTAGAATAACTATTTGAATCACGGGGCCTATAGGAGCAGCGGAGGTGTTCCTGAACTCATGTAAAGAAAAAAAGAAATCCCATCCCCGAACCCCACGTTCTCCCACCTCTCCATCGCTCTCTCCCTGATCCCCGTCGCCGCCATCCCCGCCCTCGAATCACCATCTACCTCTATCCACCCCGCGCGTCGGTGCCGCCGCGACCCTCGCACCTCCCCACGCGCCACCACCGCTCTACCTCTCCCCCACCCGAGTCCGGCTTCCTACCGCCGACACGCGGATCTAGCCGCCGCACAGGATCCCGCCACCGCATTCGTCGCTTGCTGGGCCCGACGACGCGTCGGAAGCCAACCCGTCTGTGATCTCCGGCCAACGAGGCGCGACGGCCACCCCTCTCCCTGTTTCCACGGCGCTCGACCCGGTTGCCCGTCGCCGGCGCTCCTCCTCCACGACCCCTTCTTCCCTGATCCACCCCGCCTCCACCTCCGGTGACGCGGTCCACCAGCCTCCTTCCCCGGCGCGAGCCACCAGCCCGACCCTCGCCGGCGTGATGCCCCTGCGCGCCGCCGTGGCACATGCCCCCACAAGAGATCCAGCCGCGACGTACTGCTCAAAAGCGAAGGACAGCGATGAGATTCTCTCCTTCGGCGCCGGCGTCGTCGCTCTCGGCTACCTACTGCTCAAGGACATTCATAGGCCACGAATCCAGCGGGTGCTAGCACGTCGGAAGTGGTGCTGCCACGGTGAGTTACTCCATCAGAGTGAGGACAACGACACTTCTTGCAGCAAAAAACTGCAGTGTTCTTCATTATATTTCCATAAATATATGAGGCAATTCGTTTGTATCAGTTCAACAAAAATATTGGAAGCAGTTCCGCCGATACATGCGTGGAAGGAAAACTTCGTATGAGCAGAAGTCACACCACCCCTACAGCGAGTCTCCGGCTTCTCAGGGAGTCGATGAGGTCACCTGGGCTCCTGCAAGAAGGATGACAGGGTCAGCAAGAACGTAGATATCATCAAGATGGCCAGGATTGGAGCGGCTTGATCTGGCTCACTCCAGCGGCTCCTCTCCTCTGTCGCTCTTGCCGGCCAAGCCAAGCTGGACATGGATGTGTGGGTGTGCATTCTCACTTTGAACTCCGTTCTGGGCGACTCGATTTGTGTGCTCACTGTGTGGGTCGCCATCTCTCGATCCTGCCAAGCTACACCAGCACTTGTTGTTTCCTCTCCCTGCTGCAATCAGTGTTGTGAGCAACGGACAAGATGAAGGCATGGAGCTGGCGTCTGTATATGGGAAGGGAGCTGTTAATGCACTTGGCCTGCTCAACAACTGTCGTTGTGCCTGTACTTGGACGGCTGCAGATAGTGCAACCGAACGTCCGTGTGTGTTTTTGGCATCCCATTTTTATAGTTGATGCTAATGAACATTCATCCACATTTTTTCGTAATGTTTCTATTTACTAGAAACAATCATTGGTTTTCAGTTGGTCATTTCTTGTACTAGAACATCAGGTGCTTGTGCTAATGTCGGTGAGACAAAATTATGAAACAATATGCGGAGTAGTACTAAATCATGATAACAAGATAATTTAAAATAAAAATTGTTCATTGGATTCTGATTTAAGTGGACTTATTCTCACAAGTGTTGTTTCAAGTAGATTGGTATCTAAAAAGTTAACGCAAAACACTATCCTGGAATGATTGAAATCACGGGAAAGTCATGGAATAAAAATTGCACTCTTCCGTATTTGTTCTACATCTTTTGTTACTTGACAAAAAAGTTGATGAAGTTCATGTATTACTGTCGCTGAAAAATCTATAAAGAAGAAACTCGGGGGCATTGGTCAAAAACTGGAAGTTCATGAAAGAAACTCGGGGGAGATTAAAGATATCTTAGTAGATATGACAACCCTTGCAAGTTCAAAAATAAAAACCCTTGAAGTTCAATAACAACAAAGATCATAGAGATAAAAAAAAGAAAAAATGTCATGTTCAAACATTGTACAACATGTCCTAGGGGGAAAATGTGATGTTCTAACAAAAAAACATTAGTCTAAAACATCATGGTGTACAGTTTCTTGTTATGTATTATTTCCTAAAGTTTAACAATTTGTATGGATGCAAAAAGCTATTATATGTTGGTTTCAATTCAAAAACTACAAAACAAAGAAGCCCAAGTAAAATAAAATACTAGAACAAAAGGAAGTTCAAGAAAGGATAAAAAGAACACAAAACATACACGCCATGAAAAGTAAGAAGAAAACAAGAAGTTCAATTGTAAAAGGCAGAGCGGTTTGATATTTATTTAAAAAATTGGATTTTCCAGTTACTTAAGAATAAGACCAATAAGTTCAATTTGAAATAAGGAAGAAGTTTGATGTTTCTAACAAAACTACAATCTTCACATTTCTAAAAATACACAAAAGAAGTTCAAATAAAAAGTTAGAGCGGTTCGATGTCTATACAAAATCAGTTTTTTTTTCGTTACTAAAGTGAAATAGAGAGAAGTTCAAATTGACAACAGATGGAAGTTCACGTACTGCATGGGTGTGTGTTTCGTATGAGAAAATAGGAGTAAAAAGGCGAGTCTAATTTTTTTTTGCTCGAAGTACAAGTGCACAGACCGGGAAAATTCAGAAAGTTCCTCTTGTTCAACAAGTTTCCACAACGGAAACTCAAATTAAAATAACAAAAAAAGTTTATAAAAATTAATTAGTAAATGGATTTCCCTGTTTCTAAACGAGACCTAGAAGTTCAAATTAAACTAACGGGCAAATAGAAAAAAACCGAGCTGTTCAAAAGTTAATAGAAACACACTTTCCCTCTTCTAAAAAAAGACCTAGAAGTTCAACTTTAAATAATTGAGCAGCTCGATATTTATTACATAACTAGCACTTTTCCCGTCGCTAACGAATGGCACCAAGAAGTCCAAATTTTAAAAAAAATATGAAGCTGTTTGATGTTTATAAAAAACTAAGATTTTCCCCAATACTAAGGAATTAAACCAGGAAGTTCAATTTTTTAAAATGGAGTAGTTCAATGTATGTAAAAAACTCACATTTTCTCATTACTAGAGAATAAAACCAAGAAGTTCAATTGGAAAAAGCGGAGCGGTTTGATATTTATTTGAAAATCGGATTTTTCTAGTTACTAAAGAATAAAACCAATAAGTTCAATTTCAAAAAACTAATAAGTTCGATGTTTCTAAAAAACCTCCAATTTTCACATTTCTAAAATATACACAATGAAGTTCAAATAAAAAAGGTAGAGCGGTTCAATGTCTATAAAAAATCAAATATTTTCACGTAACCGGGAGAAATTCAGATTGATAACTACCAGAAGTTCACGTACTACACGGTGTGCATTTTGTATAAAAATTTTTTAATGAAAAAGCAAAGGCTAAAGATTTTGTTTTTAGAAATTCAAGTGCTCGGCCTGATAAAGTTCAAAAATTGTTGTGAGAGAGGTTGAACAAAAATACGTGACAGAAGTTCAAGGTGAAAACAGGAAGAAGGACCGACGAATGGATGCGAAAATTACAAACGAAAAATATGTCACAGAAGTTCAACGTGAAAACAGCAGGTAGTTCGACTACTATAGTGAATGAATTTGAGATGAAAAACTTTTAAAATCGTCGCGAGTGTGAAAAAATGATCAACATGGGAAAGTTGCGTGTTAAATCAGCTTTCCACCGGTATATTATATGCTCAAATCCGTTGAGTGTTCCGGTGAGTGGATGGAGAGCTAGGGCAAAAAAAGCACGTGAAAAAACAGAGCGAAGTTCAGGTAGACATGCCGAGAAGTTCAGGTTCTTCACGCGGTGCATTTTCGAAGAATCTGTTTTGCGATAAAGGCAGAACGAATGATCTCTTCATTTTTGAAATTACTTGAAAACGGCTAGGAATCAGAGAAAACCATAAACACGAAAAAGTTTTGCATTTTCCTTAGCTTTTCAACAGTATATTATTTGCCCCATTCCGATAAAGTTTATAGAAATTATGCAAAAAATACGTTTTTATCCATTTTTAAAACTGACTTAAAACAGTAAGGAATAGGGAGAAATAATATATACCAAAAAGTTTTGCATTTCCTCAAGCTTTCCAACTCCATATAATTTGCTACATTCAGACGTACGGTTAAAAAATTAGCTCGAAAATACAAACTCGGTGCAACTTGGACCGTTTTATAAATCACTTTTAAACCGTTTAAAATTATAAAAAACTTTCAACATGAAAAAGTAGCGCAATTTCATAAGCTTTCCAACGCCATATCATTTGCCTCAATTGGATTAGCCATTTAGAAATGACATCGAAAATACGAACTCGGCTGTTCGGTTTGTGAAATTTTACGATTTTCCAAATTACTCTTTAACCATAGGGAATTAGAGAAAAACTTTCAACATGTGGAAAGAGCGGTTTTGCAGCAGCTTTCCAACGCCATATTATTTGCCCCATTCCGATAAACGGTTTAGAAATGCAATCAAAATTACGATTCACGTTTTTTGTGTGAAGAAAAAATGGTTTTCAAAACTGCTCTTAAACCGCTTACATTTTGCGAAAAATTTAACTTGGGTCATGATACTCATGTCCATAGCTTTCCAACGGTATATCGCAAGCCCCATTTGGGCAATGTTGACAGAAGTTCAACCTAGCACTAGGGGAGGTTCAGGTCGAACAACTCAGGCAATAAAATTGCAAAAAACGCAATTTCATCACGACCCGAGAGCAAAATCGGCCAGCGAACGAGATTTCTATTTAAAACAGGTATTTAGTTGCTAAAAAACGTTTCTATATTACGCTAACATCATATAGAACACTACTGACCAGAATAATTCGCGGGGGAAGCCATGGTTGCGAGATAGCCCGAAGGTCGGGTTCGTACAGAGGGAAGTTCAGGCGCGTGTACAAACAAAAATACGTCACAGAAGTTCAACGTGAAAACAGCATGAAGTTCAACTACTACGCTGAATGAATTTCAGATGAAAAACTTTTAAAATCATTGCGAGTATGAAAAAATGATCAACACGAGAAAGTTGTGTGTTTACAGCAGCTTTCCATCGGTATATCACTTGCTCAATTCCGGTGAGTGGATGGAGAGCTAGGAGTAGTGGATAGAGATATACGAGCAAAAAAACACGTGAAAGACAGAGTGAAGTTCAAGTACACGTGCCGAGAAGTAGCATTTCTTTCCATACCGGCCAAAGCAATTCAGCACAAGATAGCAAGTTTTATAGCGACCGAAAGAAGAGTAACGCCCAACATCGGTGTCGTTCCAGAATATTTCAGTGAGATACCAAATTCATACATGTTTGCCTCTGCGTTCATTTTTCAGAACGATCAAACAGAACCATGGAAGAGGCTGGCATAGAGTAAAAAAATAACACTCCAAACAGATAATGACTCAAGCTACAATCAAAATGGACCAGCGGTTGCTTCATTTGCTTGTTGCGTATGATCTGGACCGGCAGACGCATATGATCTGGACCAGCAGATGAGAACATGTGACAGTATCATCCTTCGCAAATTTATGAAAGTAACATGTACCACCCACCCAAACCCATGTATGACGAACATACAAAACAGGACCTCTGATTGGGCAAGTAAATGATCAAAACAATGAGTGTGGGTTGCCGTAGACAGGTAACAGCCTGAGAAGCACAGAATGCCACCAGAGGTTGCCGTTTCAGAAACTGAATGGGGACAACAAAGTGAGCCTGCAGCAGCACATTGAGTTTTATTCTATTATATGGAAAATGATGAAAAATACCCCGCAAAAAAAATGATGAAAAATGATGAATGGGGATAACTCGGTAAACCACAAAAGAATATGAAAAATGATGTCAAAGGTCAGATAAGTTCTCTTTATTTTATTATATGGAAATCATTATTAACTTACTCCATGATAGACAGTTATTAATATGCAACATAGAAGTAACCGTACACAACAATTTTCAAAATCTAATGGAATTCATCGTCTTTGATACAAGAATTAGAGTTAGCTTCAGAACGAAGACAGATGGTTATTATTAGCCCAAAGTCAATCATGTTGGATGAGACCACGTTCACCCAAGATAAAAATGCCAAACCAAATAGAGATCCTCATCTTCAGATGATTAGTATTGCCTTGCAGCCAATTGTCCCAACATATGACAAAGAGATACGAAAACAGAGACATCAAAAGATTCTACCACACGAGTAATTGCTAAAATGTTCATCTGGTAACTGTTTTCATAGTGGGGAGAGAAGAGATACAGTTTTAACTCGCAGACAGAAGGGGGAAGGAGAAAGAATGATTATACCACTGTTTTTACATTTTAATCCAGTAGATAGACGGCACAAAATCCCATCAACCATCATCACCTTACAAATAACAACTCAGGAAAACATACAGTTATAAACAGGTGAGAACTTCGCAATTACTTGAAAACGGCTAGGAATCAGAGAAAACCATCAACATGAAAAAGTTTCGTATTTTCTGTAGCTTTTCAGCGGTATATTAGTTGCTCCATTCTGATAAAGTATGTAGAAATTATGCCAAAAATACGTTTTTAGCCATTTTCCAATTTAACTTAAAACTGTAAGGAATTAGGAAAAATAATATATACAAAAAAGTTTCGCATTGGCTCAAGCTTTCCAACGCCGTATCATTTGTTGCATTCAGACGTACGGTTAAAAAATTAGCTTGAAAATACGAACTCGGTGGAACTTGTACCGTTTTCTGAATTACTTTTAAATCGTTTCTAATTAGAAAAAACTTTTAACATGAAAAATTAGCGCATTTTTACATGCTTTCCAATGCCATATCATTTGCCTCAAATGGACTAGCCATTTAGAAATTACATTGAAAATACGAGCTCGGCTATTCGGTTTGTGAAATTTTAGGATTTTCAAAATTACTCTTTATCCATAGGGATTTAGAGAAAACTTTCAACATGTCGAAGGAGCGGTTTTTGCAGCAGCTTTCCAACGCTATATTATTTACCTCATTCCGATAAACAGTTTAGAAATGCGATCGAAAATACGATTCACGTTTTTTAGTATGAAGAAAACGGTTTCAAAACTGCTCTTAAACCGCTTACATTTTGCCAAAAAATTAACTTGGATCATGATATTGGTGTCCGTAGCTTTCCAACGGTATATCGCAAGCCCCATTTGGACATTTTTTAGCTGAAGTTCAACCTAATACTCGGGGAAGGTCAGGCGCGTTACTCGGGAAGTTCATGTTGTGATCAGAATATTATTCTGATCCCGTGATCAGAATACTGTTTATATATATAGTAACGCTAAACTAAGCTTGAGTGTAGAATAGCTTATTCTACACCCCTAGTAACGCTCTATACAAAATATAGTAACGTAACATGTAAAATATAGTAAATTTTTTGACCATGTAAGAAATCAAAAACTTGGATAGTAAAATATATATCTAATAATTATTACATTTTACATAGCGTTTTACTAGATTTTGTACATACTGTTACTGGGGTGTAGAATAATCTATTGTACACTCATGCTTAGAATAGCGTTACCCTATATATATATATATATATATATATATATATATATATATATATACGTGTAAACAAAATAAAGAAGTATATGGTTGATCGGAAGACGCGGGATATTGCTCAAGCTGCATCAAAAGTAAAGAAGAAGAAGGTTGAAGCTCCTGAAAATTTTCTGGTCATCGCTTCATCTGCTATTGGTGAAGAGATTGACTTGAAACCGAGGACGGTTTCGTTTCAAGGAGGAGAGGATGATATGGACATGGGTGATGCCAGTGATGTTGAGAAATTAATAAGGCGAAATATTTACGCTCCTAATTATCTTCAGTTGAGTGAAGATAATGAGGCAGACAAAGCTTTGGTCAGTATTTGTACGCAAGATGATGCTTTACAAAATACGTGGCATCCTGATCAAGAGAAGATTAAAGCAGAGTCAATAGTTGGTGTTCTGCCAAAATATGAAATACTAGTAGATGCTACAGTATTAGCAAAGGAAGAGAAGAAGTCCCAGGCATGTACGTTTGATCAAGGTGAACAGGAATTTGGCCGTGTCTTTTGGTTGTCACGTCCAGAACTTGGCCCGGCTATGCATGTACAAGAGATATTTTTTGATGAGATTAATCAAAGAAAGGTGAACAGGAATTTGGCCGTGTCTTTTGGTTGTCACGTCCAGAACTTGGCCCGGCTATGCATGTACAAGAGATATTTTTTGATGAGATTAATCAAAGAATCCTAATTAGCTACTACTATTTCTCACGATCAAGACCGCCGGAGCAAGATGCGTACGTCAACAGGTTTCAACGGTGGACATTACTTTGCCTGAGAGATATCGGATGGAGGCCACCAAATAAATTGTGTTTAGTTATTTTCGTATTTAATCTGTACTGGTTACCTGCTAAAATAAAGCACGTGATCAGATTTCCTTCCTTAGTTGTTAGGTCGACAGTTAGAAGATTTTGTACGGTCAACTTCTTATGCAAGTTAGCTATATACTAGTATAATTAGTCCTTGAACGGCCATGTAAAAGGGCAGGTTATTTTTTATGAAATAGACACGATGTGTTTTTCAGGGTAGACACCCGTATCAAGTTTTTGAGGAATCTTTAGAAAACCTCTGTGTTGCGACTTCTCTTTGTGGAAATTGTTTTGCGCCTGAGTACCTTCGTCGAGATTGGTTTCTCGTGCTGGGCCGCAAGGTTCAAACCCTCTACTTCGTGTACATCGCGTGCGCGGGCGAGAGGTTGCTACTGCTGGTGGTGGAGTGTCGTGAAAGGTCGAGCCGCAACAACCGATCGAATCTCACTACGGGGTTCGATCCATATCAGTTGGTATTCAGAGCAAAGGTTGTTCACGGTACAATTTTTTCTTTGAGTTACAATTGATTTTTTTATCATGAGGAAAGATTGTAGCTCGCAAATGATTATGTCGATGGAGAAGGATCCATTGCGTGCCTTGCCTTGGTACCAATGCTTCACGCGTGTGCTCATCGGGCCGGCGAGTTGTGCAACGTTGATAAATTGCTATTCCAGTATGAATTTGGTGAGTCAGACTATGGTTGATGCTTTGAACCTGCCTTTGATGGAACATCCAGAACCATACGATCTTTGGTGGAAGAATCAGTTTGTCAAGATTATGCATCGCGTCGAGGTACGATTCAATTTATGCGGATATGGTGATCTAGTTATGTGTGATGTGCTTCCTATGCACATGCATACATGTTCGGTAATGCTAGGAAAACCATGGACGGATAAAAGACAATTGACATATCATTTGGTTGGAGAATTTTCTTTTGTACGTGGAGTTAAATCAAGGCACTAACGTACAAGACAAATCAACATGGATCAGGAAGCCAGATTATGTGTCGTGTCCTATTATGCAAGTAGTACTAGTTGGTACGTGAGAGTTTTTTTTCTTTAAGGTTTAAAATAGGAAGCCAAGTTGAATTAGGAAAGTAATATTAGTCTAGGATGGTTTGGGGTCAGGTTGACGTCGCCTATAAAAACAGGCCGGCTTCGGCCAACGTAAGGGTGGAGTTTTTTTGGTTTTGGTCGTCAGATTTTGTATCGCTCGGGAGTTGAATAAAAAAGTCAGAAAACGTCCTGTGATGTGGGACACCAAATATCGTCTTTGTTGCTGATCCGTGAGGATTTTGTTCTGCTGTGCGTGGAGTCGATTCAATCTACTTGACGCAAGTTTTCGATCTTACGGTCTTGCATCTTCGCTCGACCGGAATTTCTTGTTGCTGCTAGTATCGTGAAAGATCAGGCCGACGAACGACTTGCCATCTAGTCGAGTTTTTATCAAGTGGTATCAAATGTTGATCATGTATTTGAAAAATAGTAAATGTGTGTGTAAAAAGTGTTCCCGATGTATGCAAAAAAATGTACAATGTGTAAACAAAAATTTATATATGTTTTCAAAAATGTTAATCATGTACTTTAAAAATGTATTTAAGAAATGTTCCTTACGTATAAAAAAATGATACAATATGTATGGAAAAAGTAGACATAAAAAGTATAAGTTTTCAAAAATATAATGATTTATTTGAAAAATGTTAAAAGTGTATATAAAGAAATGTTCTGGTCTATATAAAAAATGTAAAATGTGCATGAAAAAGTTAACATCAAAATATATGTTTGGAAGAAATGTTAATCATGTACTCCCTCCGGCCCAAAATAAGTGTCGTTTATTTAGTACAACTTTATACTAAATCAGTGACACATATTTTGGGACTAAGGGAGTATTAAAAAAATTCAATGTCTACAGAAAAAGTACCATGTATTCAAAAACATGTTAAATGTTTAAAAAAACTGTTCTCATTCCATATAAAAGGGAAAGAAAAAAACCAATAAAAACTGGCAAAGGAACAAAAAAATGAAGAAACGGTGAAAACCGACAAAAACAAAGACGATGAATGGAAACCAAGAAATAAACAAAGAAAATGGAAGAAAAATAAAGATAATAGGAAATAAAAGAAAAACTAGTGAAAACGAAGAAAAGAAAATCAAAGAAACAAGAAAGAGAGAAAAAACAAAGAAACCTGATAAAAAAACAGAAATACCAAAGAAAATCATGAAGAAACAAAGAAAACCAAATGCAAAAATAGAAAGAAGAACATAGAAGAAAACATGACCAAAAGGTCTATATGATTATTATTTCCCTTTTCCTTACTAGTCAATGTGTACGTGCAATGCACGTTAATTTAGAAGTATATTAAGTGCATGCGGATATTAAGTAGGATATTATTTACGTATTATTAAGTGCATGAGTATTTGGCATGAAATTAACTGCAGCTAAACTTGTTGAACGCTCGACATTGAAGCAGTCTAGGTCGTTGGATTGACATGATTTGATGGCCGAGATTAATTGGATCTGCCCCTTTGGATCTTTTTATATTGGTATATATACTTCCGTATACCTGCCAAATACGGCTGCATATACCAGTAATAAAGGAAAAATCCAAAAGGTATATATGATTACTATTTCCCTTTTCCTTATACTATCATGTTTCTGACAAATACGGTTGCTTAATATCAGCAATGGTTTTAACGTTCTAAAAGGACACTTCAACATCGTATGACGTAATCATTTTTTTTTTTGCGGATAGTATGTCCTAATAATTCCTGGGTAATTCGAGGCATCAATTATCCATATGTGAATTATGAAGGTCGTTTCTGTTGGAAATTAAGATAGGAAGCTTGCAAGCAATACTTTGCATCATCATCACATATCAATCGATAATCCCATGTGAAGATTGTCCCGGTGAGCTTTATACAATTTGGGTATTTTCTAGGATTCTCTCCTGCACTTTTCATCTCATACGACACAAGTAAATTACAATGGGTATTGCCTCGACGATTTGAGGTCATGCATTTCTCGTCTGTGGATGGATCCTTCTTCCAGAGCTTTACCTCCCATCCCTTGATATCCATTTCAGCACAACTATTTTGGTTAATGCTTATATCATTTATCTATGTGATTTCATAGTGATAAGCGCCTAAGAAAATTAGTTTTAACAGCTCCGTTGGTGCTGATGAGCTCACGGATAAAGTCATCGGGTATTTCATCTCTAGATGAAAGTTTTAGGGAAAATTTTGTTTTTGTCATTCTAGATTTTGCCAATTTTCCTTATGCCACTCTAGATTTGACATCTCACTTTTGCCACCCTTAGTTTTTGACAATTATCACAATTGCCATTCCCATGGCAAAAGCAAAATATTCAAATTGGCAATTGTGATAATTGTCAAGCGCTAAGAGTGGCAAAAATGAAATAAAATTATTTTGGTTTTCCCACAGAATGGCAATTGTGATAATTATCAAAAACTAAGAATGGCAAAAGTGAAATGTGAAAATCTAGAGTGGCATAAGGAAAATTGGCAAAATCTAGAGTGGCAAAAACAAAATTTTCCCAAATTTTTATGTTGCATTATTTTCTCTTAAGCAAACAGAACTTGCAGTTTATTTATGTCATGTCTGTTACTGTGCTAACTCGGCTGCTTTGGTGATGAACTCCTGAGCACCTGGCACCCCATGCCTTGTGCCCTCCTGGAGGAAGCACGCGCTGAAGCACGCCTCCACGTGGTGCCCGAGCGCCTCCTCGTGACGTTGGCTAGGTCAGAGGCCCTCCAGAGGAGATCTCCCGAGCCCAGCCTGAGAGGGGCGTCGGGCGCGCCTTCCTATGCGAGAGAAGGAGGCGACCCATCCGATGGCGCTGGTCCTGAGGTGGTGCCGCTGAAGACACCACTCTCCTGAGGATCTTGGCAGGGCAGTTCCTTCTTCTTCTTGGGGACAGCCTCAGGAGGGTAGACGGTGCCTTCGTCTTCTGGGTTCTCGGTCGCCGCAACCTGGTAGGCGCGCTCGAGAGAGCACACTGCGTCCTTCTCCTCACAGGCGGTCGTGATGATGTCGCGGTTCCCTGGCATCTTGAGGACATTGTAACCATGATGAGTCACCACCATGAACTTGGCCAGGGCCGAGTACCCAAGGATGGCGTTGTATGGAAGGCGGATGTGGGCGACATGGAAGTCGATGAGCTCAGGCGGTAGTTGTCGCTGGCGAAGTTGACAGGAGGCGGATCTGCCCTATTGGGGTGGTGGAGCCGTCGGTCACTCTTGAGAAAGGCTTGGTGGGCTGCAGCTGATCATAGGGTACTTGGAGGCGGTCGAGCGTCTCGATGGATAGGACATTGAACCCGCACCACCATCGATGAGGGTCTTGGTAACGAGGGCGTTGTCGACGATGGGCGAGCGAGCATCGGGAGGGCATGGCAGTTGCCGCGCACTTGAGCTGGTCGGACGAGCTGAAGGTGATGATGCACTTGGACCACGTGAGCGGGCGCGTGGCCTCGAGCCTCGGGAGGGTCGCGTTCACCTCACGGGCGAACTGTTTGAAGATGCGATGAGAGGCTGGGGCCTGAGCGCCGCCAAGATGCAGGCGATGGCCCGAGGCTCCTGGAAGCCCCCAGCCCCCTTGTCCTAGTGGTGGTCGTCGTTCCTCCTTGGCGCGGGTGGCAACGGAGGGAGGCCAGTGTTGCCCTGTGGTCGGTCCTCGCGAGGCTGGTCCCTCCAGGGGCCCTCGCGAGGCTGGCCCTGCCAGCGTTCCTCACGAGGCTGATCGCGCCACTCCTGGCGAGGGCCGCGGTCGTCCCAGCGTCCTCCACTTCGGCCTCCTCCGCGGCCGTAGCCTCGATTGCTGCACTCAGGGCGATGACCAAGGCGTCCGTCGTGGATGACCCTGAGCTCCTGACAGTCATTGGTGTTGTGGTTGTGGACGTTGTGGAAGACGCAGAATAGACGGCTGCCCTTGGATGACTCCGCGTGGTCGCAGCCGCATTTCATTTCTGTGCACGGCCGCCCCCTTTGCGCTTCACGTCCTTGGCCTTGGCCTTCTTGTCCTCGTGGTCGGTCTCTGGGAGCTCAAGGAGGGAGAGGCGTCCTTCCTCGGCTTCGCGCACTTGGTCGCCATGTTGAACATCTCCAAGGCCGTGCACAGTCCTCGTGTATGGCGAGCTCCTCCTTCATCATGAAGATGTTGAAGCGCTGGATGTACTTCGCAGGTCTCCACGGCTGCTGTTTGATCGCCGCAGTCACCCGCGGCAAAGCGGGCTGTCACGAGTGCCCTGGAAGTTGGCGACAAAACGCTCGCGCGTCTCGTCCCAGGAGGAGATCGATCCCACGAGCAAGTTCAGGAGCCACGAGCGTGCGCCATCCTTGAGGGCCATGGGAAACCAGTTTGCCACGACCTTCTCATCGCCGTTGGCCACCTCGATGCTCAACTCGTAAAGCTGCAGGAACTCGGCAGGGTCGGGGTGCCGTCGTAGCATGGAGGCAGGTCGGGCTTGAATTTCCCCGGCCAGAAGACACTGCACAGCTCGGGAGTGAAGGCACGGCATCCGCGATAGTCATAGGAGCCCCTCGTGGAGGTGGAACTTGATCTTGGCACTCACGCGCCACCACCGCGGGTGGCGCCACGGTCTTGACGCGGTGGTGCGGGGCGCAGGAGCATCTTCTTGCGGTCGATGGACCTCCTGGCAGCTTTCTTCTCACGCGCGGGCGCCCTGCGTGGCAGGTCGCGCTGCGGGGCCACGTGCCTTGGTACGAGGACGGCGTCTTGATGGGGAGGTGGCGGAGGTGCTCCATGGGCTACGTCGCACGGCAGGCAGCGGGCGAGGCAGCGAGAGAGACGGTGCGGGAGAGCCCCCAGCGGCGCTGACAAGCTCGGTGATGCGGTCCAACCAATCTTCATAGAAGTCGTCGACGGGCGGTAGCGCAGGAGCTTGCGTGCCATGAGCAGCGCAGCCTGCGCATCCGCGGCCCGCGTCAAGCGTTAGATGATGAACCAGCCGGAGTCAGCGACAGGGTGGCTGTGCGTCCATCATGCCGCACGGAGGGGTGCAACGACGAAGCTTGCTGCTCGTGCCACGTCGGGCCGGTGGCGGCATTGGTGGCAGGCGATGGAGAACTACGGGGAGGCCCGCCGGCAGGCGCCGTCTGGGCGACGAGAGCGGCGAGGGCGGCCCGATGCTCAGCACGGGCTCGACGGGTGTCAGCCATGGAAGCGGTGGAGCGATGGCGAGTCGACCGGCGGCCTACCGGGCGTGCCAAATGTCGGATTCAGGGTTCCGCAGTGTTGGGGAACGTAGCAGAAATTCAAAATTTTCCTACGTGTCACCAAGATCTATCTATGTCGAAACTAGCAACGAGGGAAGGAGAGTGCATCTACATACCCTTGTAGATCGCTAAGCGGAAGCGTTCAAGTGAACGGGGTTGAAGGAGTCGATTGTCGTGATTCAAATCACCGGAGATCCTAGTGCGAGCGGACGGCACCTCGCGTTCAACACACGTACAGCCGGTGGCGTCTCACGCCTTGATCCAGCAAGGAGAGAGGAGAGGTTGAGGAAGACTCCATCCAACAGCAGCAGCGGCGTGGTGGTGATGGAGGGCGTGGCAATCCCGAGAGGCTTCGCCAAGCACCAAGGGAGAGGAGGAGGAGGAGGCGGGGCTGCACCAAGAGGAGAGGTTCTCGTGTATGTTGGGCAGCCCAAAACCTCAAGTATATATAGGGGAAAGGGGCTGCGCCCCTTTAGGGTTTTCCACCCCAAGGGGTGCGGCCAGCCCTAGATGGGACTTGGGGCGGCCAGAGGGGAGGAGTGCCTCCCAAGTCAAGTGGAGGCCCTCCCTTAGGGTTTCCCCCTCCCATGCGCATGGGCCTTGGGGGCTGGTGCCCCTGGCCCATTAAGGCTAGGGCGCCCCCTACAGCCCATGCTACTGTATTGGACGTGGTGGAACAATTTCGGACCTCCGGACCCTCCGAATCCTCCGGAACCTTCCGAAGCTTCGGTACAATACCGAAAAAACCCGAACTTTTAGGAACCCGAACAACAACTTTCCATATATAAATCTTTACCTCCGGGCCATTCCGAACTCCTCGTGACGTCCGGGATCTCATCCGGACTCGAACAACATTCGGTAACCACATACAAACTTCCTTTATAACCCTAGCGCCATCGAACCTTAAGTGTGTAGACCCTACGGGTTCGGGAGACATGTAGACATGATCGAGACGTTCTCCGGTCAATAACCAACAGCGGGATCTGGATACCCATGTTGGCTCCCACATGTTCCACGATGATCTCATCGGATGAACCACGATGTCAAGGACTCAATCAATCCCGTATTCAATTCCCTTTGTCTAGCGGTATTGTACTTGCCCGAGATTCGATCGTCGGTATCCCGATACCTTGTTCAATCTCGTTACCGGCAAGTCTCTTTACTCGTTCCGTAACACATCATCCGTGATCAACCCCTTGGTCACATTGTGCACAATATGATGATGTCCTACCGAGTGGGCCCAGAGATACCTCTCCGTCAACCGGAGTGACAAATCCAGATCTCGATTCTTGCCAACCCAAGACACTTTCGGAGATACCGTAGTGCACCTTTATAGCCACCCGATTCGTTGTGACGTTTGGTACACCAAAGCATTCCTACGGTATCCGGAGTTGCACAATCTCATGGTCTAAGGAAATGATACTTGACATTAGAAAAGCTTTAGCATACGAACTACGATCTTTGTGCTATGCTTAGTATTGGGTCTTGTCCATCACATCATTCTACTAATGATGTGATCCCGTTATCAATGACATCCAATGTCCATGGTTAGGAAACCGTAACCATCTGTTGATCAACGAGCTAGTCAATAGAGGCTTACTAGGGACATGGTGTTGTCTATGTATCCACACATGTATCTAAGTTTCCTATCAATACAATTATAGCATGGATAATAAACGATTATCGTGAACAAGGAAATATAATAATAACTAATTTATTATTGCCTCTAGGGCATATTTCCAATAGTCTCCCACTTGCACTAGAGTCAATAATCTAGTTCACATCGTCATGTGATTAACACTGATAGGTCACATCGCCATGTGACCAACACCCAAAGAGTTTACTAGTGTCTGTAAACTAGTTCACATCATCATGTGATTTAGGCTCAATGAGTTCTGAAGTTTGATCATGTTTTGCTTGTGAGAGAGGTTTTAGTCAACGGGTTTTAGTCAACGGGTCTGAACCTTTCAGATCCGTGTGTGCTTTGCAAATTTCTAGGTCATATTATAAATGTTGCTTCCACGCCCCACTTGGAGCTATTCCAAATGGTTGCTCCACTATACGTATCCGGTTTTCTACTCAGAGTCACTCGGATAGGTGTTAAAGCTTGCATCGACGTAACCCTTTACGTCGAACTCTTTATCACCTCCATAATCGAGAAACATGTCCTTTATTTACTCCAAGGACAATTTTGACGCTGTCCAATGATCCATTCTGGATCATTCTTGTACCCTTTAGTGACTCTTGGCAAGGCACACTTCGGTGCGGTAAAAACATAGCATACTATAGAGCCTATGTCGAAGCATAGGGGCGACCTTCGTCCTTTCTCTCTTTTCTGCCGTGGTCGAGCTTTAAGTCTTAACTTCATACCTTACATCTCGGGCAAGAACTCCTTCTTTGGTGATCCATCTTGAACACTTTCAAGATTATGTCAAGGTATGTGCTCATTTGAAAGTACTATTGAGCTTTTTGATCTATCCTCATAGATCTTGATGCTCAATGTTCAAGTAGCTTAATCCAGGTTTTCACTTGAAAACACTTTTCAAATAACCCTATATGCTTTGAAAATTCTACATCATTTCTGATCATCTATATGTCAACGACACATACTCATCAGAAATTCTATAGTGCTCCCACTCACTTCTTTGGAAATACAAGTTTCTCATAAACTTTGTATAAACCCAAAATCTTTGATCATCTCATCAAAGCACACATTCCAACTCCGAGATGCTTACTCCAGTCCTTAGAAAGGATCGCTGGAGCCAGCATACCTTTTAGCATCCTTAGGATCGACAAAACTTTCTGATTGTATCACATACAACCTTTCCTTACGAACACTGGTAAGGAAACTCATTTTGACATCCATCTGCCAGATTTCATAAATGCAGCTTATGCTAACATGATTCCGATGGACTTAAGCATCGCTACGGATGAGAAAAACTCATCGTAGTGAACTCCTTGAACTTGTGAAAAACTCTTCGCCACAAGTCGAGTTTCATAGATGGTGACATTACCATCCACGTCCGTCTTCTTCTTAAAGATCCATTTATCTCAATGGCTTGCCGATCAACGGGCAAGTCCACCAAAGTCCATGCTTTGTTCTGATACATGGATCCTATCTCGGATTTCATGGCTTCTAACCATTTGTCGGAATTTGGGCCCACCATTTCTTCTCCATAGCTCGTAGGTTCATTGTTGTCTAGCAACATGACCTTCAAGACAGGATTGTGTACTACTCTGAAGTAGTACGCATCCTTGTCACCCTACGAGGTACGTTAGTGACTTGATCCGAAACTTCATGATTACTATCATAAGCTTCTACTTCAATTGGTGTAGGTGCCACGGAACAACTTCCGTGCCTTGCTACACACTAGTTGAAGTGATGGTTCAATAACCTCATCAAGTCTCTACCATCCTCCCACTCAACTTTTCGAGACGAACTTTTCCTCGAGAAAGGACCCGATTCAAGAAACAATCCCTATTGCTTTCGGATCTGAATTAGGAGGTATACCCAACTGTTTTGGGTGTCCTATGAAGATGCATTTTATCCGCTTTGGGTTCGAGCCTATCAACCTGAAACTTTTTCACATAAGCGTCATAGCCCCAAACTTTTAAGAAACGACAACTTAGGTTTCTCCAAGCGGTGTCGTCTCAAGCGGAATTACGTGGTGCCCCATTAAAGTGAGTGCGGTTGTCTCTAATGCCTAACCCATGAGCGATAGTGGAAATTCGATAAGAGACATCATGGTACGCACCATATCCAATAAGGTGCAACTATGATGTTCGGACACACCATCACACTATGGTGTTCCAGCGGTATTAATTGTGAAACAATTTGCACAATGTCTTAATTGTGTGCCAAAACTCAGTAACTCAGATATTCATCTCTATGATCATATCATAGACATTCTATCCTCTTGTCACGAAGATCTTAAACTTCACTCTGAAATTACTTGAACCATTCAACAATTCAGACTTGTGTTTCATCAAGTAAATATACTCAACATCTACTCGAATCATCGTGAAGTAAGAACATAACGATATTCATTGCATGCCTCGGCACTCATTGGACTGCACATATCAAAATGTGTTACTTCCAACAAGTTGCTATCTTGTTCCATCTTCTGAAACCGAGGCTTTTGGTCATCTTGCCCATGTGGTATGATTTGCATGTCTCAAGTGATTCAAAATCAAGTGAGTCCAAACGGTCCATATGCATGGAGTTTCAACATGCGTATACACCAATAGACATGGTTCGCATGTCTCAAACTTTTCCAAAACGTGTGAGTCCAAAGATCCATCAACATGGAGCTTCTTCATGCGTTTTACACCAATATGACTTACATGGCAGTGCCACAAGTAAGTGGTACTATCATTACTATCTTATACTTTTGGCATGAAAATGTGTATCACTACGATCGAGATCCAATGAACCATTCTTTTAGGTGCAAGACCATTGAAGGTATTATTCAAATAAATAGAGTAACCATTATTCTCCTTAAATGAATAACCGTATTGCGATAGACATAATCCAATCATGTCTATGCTCAACGCATAAACACCAAATGCAATTATTTAGGTTTAACACCAATCTCGTTAAGTAGAGGGCGTGCGATGTTTGATCAAATCAAACTTGGAAACACTTCAACACATATCGTCACTCACCTTTAGCTAGTCTCCGTTTATTCCGTAGCTCTTTTATTTGAGTTACCAACACTTAGCAACCGAACGGTATCTAATACCCTGGTGCTACTAGGAGTACTAGTAAAGTACACATTAACATAATGTATATCAAATATACTTCTATCGACCTTGCCTGCCTTCTTATCTACCATGAATCTAGGGTAATTCTGCTCGGTGGCTGTTCCCCTTATTACGAAGCACTTAGTCTCGGGTTTGGGTTCAACCTTGGGTTTCTTCCTTTGGAGCAACAACTGATTTGCCGCTTCATGAAGTGCCCTTCTTGCCCTTGCCCTTCTTGAAACTAGTGGTTTCATCAACCATCAACAATTGATGCTCCTACTTGACTTCTACTTTCGCGGTGTCAAACATCGCGAACACTTCAAGGATCATCATATCTATCCCTGATATGTTATAGTTCATCACGAAGCTCTAGTAGCTTGGTGGCAATGTCTTGGGAGAAACATCACTATCTCGGGAAGATCAACTCCCACTCGATTCAAGTGATTGTTACACTCAGACAATCTGAGCACAAACTCAACGATTGAGTTTTTCTCCCTTAGTTTGCAGGCTAAGAAAATCGTCGGAGGTCTTATACCTCTTGACGTGGGCACGAGCCTGAAATCCCAATTTCATCCTCGAAACATCTCATATGTTCGCGACATTTCAAAACGTCTTTCGTGCCTCAACTCTAAACCGTTTAAGCGAACTATCACGTAGTTATCAAAGCGTGTATGTCCGATGTTCGCAACATCCACAAACGACGTTTAGGGTTCAGCACACCGAGCGGTGCATTAAGGACATAAGCTTTCTCTGTCCGCATAATCGCTACTTTCAACTTTCAACTATATTTTCTCTAGGAACATATCTAAGCAGTGGAACTAAAGCGCGAGCTTACGACATAATTTACAAAAGGTCTTTTGACTATGTTCAAGATAATTAAGTTCATCTTATGAACTCCCACTCGATAGACATCCCTCGGTCATCTAAGTGATTACATGATCCGAGTCAACTAGGCCGTGTCCGATCATCACGTGAGACGGACTAGTCATCATCGGTGAACATCTTCATGTTGATCGTATCTACTATACAACTCATGCTCGACCTTTCGGTCTCGTGTTCGAGGCCATGTCGCACATGCTAGGCTCGTCAAGTTAACCCCAAGTGTTTTTGCTGTGTAAATCTGTCTTACACCCGTTGTATGTGAACGTAAGAATCCATCACACCCGATCATCACGTGGTGCTTAGAAGCGACGAACTGTAGCAGCGGTGCACGATCGGGGAGAACACTTCTTGAAATTTGTGTAAGGGATCATCTTATTTACTACCGTCGTTCTAAGTATACAAGATGCATAAACATAATAAACATCACATGCAATTATATAGTAGTGACATGATATGGCCAATATCATATAGCTCCATTGATCTCCATCTTCGGGGCTCCATGATCATCATCGTCACCGGCATGACACCATGATCTCCATCATCATGATCTCCATCATCGTGTCTTCATGAAGTTGTCTCGCCAACTATTACTTCTACTACTATGGCTACGGTTAGCAATAAAGTAAAGTAATTACATGGCGTTGTTTAATGACACGCAGGTCATACAATAAATAAAGACAACTCCTATGGCTCCTGCCGGTTGTCATACTCATCGACATGCAAGTCGTGAGTCCTATTACAAGAACATGATCAATCTCATACATCACATATCATTCATCACATTCTTCTTGGCCATATCACATCACATAGCATACCCTGCAAAAACAAGTTAGGCGTCCTCTAATTGTTGTTTGCATGTTTTACGTGGCTGCTTTGGGTTTCTAGCAAGAACGTTTCTTACCTACATAAAACCACAACGTGATATGCCAATTGCTATTTACCCTTCATAAGGACCCTTTTCATCGAATCCGTTCCGACTAAAGTGGAGAGGCGGCACCGCTAGCCACCTTATGCACCAAGTGCATGTCGGTCGGTGGAACTGTCTCACGTAAAATGCGTGTAAGGTTGGTCCGGCCGCTTCATCCCACAATACCGTCGAAACAAGATTGGACTAGTAACGGTAAGCATATTGAACAAAATCAACGCCCACAACTACTTTGTGTTCTACTCGTGCAAAGAATCTACGCAATAGACCTAGCTCATGATGCCCTTTGTTGGGGAGCGTGGCAGAAATTCAAAATTTTCCACGTGTCACCAAGATCTATCTATGTCGAAACTAGCAACGAGGGAAGGAGAGTGCATCTACATACCCTTGTAGATCGCTAAGCGGAAGCGTTCAAGTGAACGGGGTTGAAGGAGTCGACTGTCGTGATTCAAATCACCGGAGATCCTAGTGCGAGCGGACGGCACCTCCGCGTTCAACACACGTACAGCCGGTGGCGTCTCCCACGCCTTGATCCAGCAAGGAGAGAGGAGAGGTTGAGGAAGACTCCATCCAACAGCAGCACTGTGGCGTGGTGGTGATGGAGGGCGTGGCAATCCCGAGGCTTCGCCAAGCACCAAGGGAGAGGAGGAGGAGAGGCGGGGCTGCACCAAGAGGAGAGGTTCTCGTGTATGTTGGGCAGCCCAAAACCTCAAGTATATATAGGGGAAAGGGGCTGCGCCCCTTTAGGGTTTCCACCCCAAGGGGTGCGGCCAGCCCTAGATGGGACTTGGGGCGGCCAAGAGGGGGGAGTGCCTCCCAAGTCAAGTGGAGGCCCTCCCCTTAGGGTTCCCCCTCCCATGCGCATGGGCCTTGGGGGCTGGTGCCCCTGGCCCATTAAGGCTAGGTGCCCCCACATCCCATGCTACTGTATTGGACGTGGTGGAACAATTTCGGACCTCGAATCCTCCGAACCTTCCGAAGCTTCCGGTACAATACCGAAAAACCCGAACTTTTCGGAACCCGAACAACAACTTTCCATATATAAATCTTTACCTCCGGACCATTCCGGAACTCCTCGTGACGTCCGGGATCTCATCCGGGACTCGAACAACATTCGGTAACCACATACAAACTTCCTTTATAACCCTAGCGCCATCGAACCTTAATGTGTAGACCCTACGGGTTCGGGAGACATGTAGACATGACCGAGACGTTCTCCGGTCAATAACCAACAGCGGGATCTGGATACCCATGTTGGCTCCCACATGTTCCACGATGATCTTATCGGATGAACCACGATGTCAAGGACTCAATCAATCCCGTATTCAATTCCCTTTGTCTAGCGGTATTGTACTTGCCCGAGATTCGATCGTCGGTATCCCGATACCTTGTTCAATCTCGTTACCGGCAAGTCTCTTTACTCGTTCCGTAACACATCATCCCGTGATCAACCCCTTGGTCACATTGTGCACAATATGATGATGTCCTACCGAGTGGGCCCAGAGATACCTCTCCGTCAACCGGAGTGACAAATCCTAGTCTCGATTCGTGCCAACCCAACAGACACTTTCGGAGATACCTGTAGTGCACCTTTATAGCCACCCAGTTACGTTGTGACGTTTGGTACACCCAAAGCATTCCTACGGTATCCGGAAGTTGCACAATCTCATGGTCTAAGGAAATGATACTTGACATTAGAAAAGCTTTAGCATACGAACTACGATCTTTGTGCTATGCTTAGTATTGGGTCTTGTCCATCACATCATTCTACTAATGATGTGATCCCGTTATCAATGACATCCAATGTCCATGGTTAGGAAACCGTAACCATCTGTTGATCAACGAGCTAGTCAATAGAGGCTTACTAGGGACATGGTGTTGTCTATGTATCCACACATGTATCTGAGTTTCCTATCAATACAATTATAGCATGGATAATAAACGATTATCGTGAACAAGGAAATATAATAATAACTAATTTATTATTGCCTCTAGGGCATATTTCCAACACGCAGACCCTTGAGAGGTTCAAACTCTGGGGTGCGTGCGAAGGATTCATCCTCCCCAGTCTGCCTGCTCACCGATCCCGCAGCCTAGCTCGATGAACCTAACGGACAAGGGACACAACAGTTTATCCTGGTTCGGGCCACCTTGTGGTGTAATACCCTACTCCAGCTTTGTGATGGATTGCCTCGGGGGGCTGAGGATGAACTAGTACAGTGGTGGAGCAGCCTCGGGAGGTGAGGTGTTCTTGTGCTCAACGAGCTGGTGAGCTGGTCAGGGTGGAATAGATCTGATCTCCTCTATGGTGGTGGCTAAGTCCTATTTGTAGTGGCCTTGGCCCTCTTCCCAAATGCAGGAGGAAGGGATCCCAACGCCAAATTCAAAGAGAGACATGTAGTACAAGTTATCGACAAAAGTAGTCTTCGCTGCAAAAGCATCGGTGGTGGCGTCGCGATGGGCTCCGTGATGACCTCCGTCTTGCCGTCTGGCGGTCATGGTCTTGTTGCCTTGAAGCGGAAACCTTTGCTTGATACCTCGAAACTCTGCGCTGCGCTTGCCTCCTTAGCACCAAATAGGAGGCTGGTACATCGCACCACTGGCGCCCGCTGGCCTTGGTAAATCACGGCTCACGTCATACGAACCTCGCGAGGTGCAGCTTGCATAGATATCTCCGCTCCTCGGGAGCCAGCTGGGAGGCCGCCCCCTAGGGAGGTCTTGGTGTCGTCCGCCTTGCGAGGCTTGGCCCCTCGCGAGGCCGTCGATGGAGCCGCGTCATGGGCGTGGCGAGCAAGTCTGGTACCCCGGTCCCGTGACTCGACAATGGCTCTCGTTCCACCTTGCACGATGGCGGCAACGCAGGCACGCCCCGACAAGAAGGGCGTCATGCTAGGCATGGGGGCGGCGGCAATGAGCGGTGCATGACATCACTGGTTGTCGTGGATGAGTGGTGGTGTTGCGAGAGGTTGCGCAATGACCAATATACTCAAAGCGACAACATGTGGTTGGATCTAGCAAACGACATCCTTGGATGACGCGGCGGCCTCCCACGAAAGTAGGTTGTGGCTTGCTCGGGGTTGGCACTGGGTGGCGGTGGCGTGCTTGGCTCATGACGATTGATGAGCTGGATCTAGGGTTTGGGCGGTAGCAGAGTTTAGGGTTCGGTTGGCGGTGGCGGTGGCGGCCCTCCCTCATGGGTTCGATTGGCAACCTTGATTCCATGGATGGCACGTGTGAGGGTCCTTGGTCTTTGCTTATTTTTCTTCTCATCTAGCAATAAGAGGGAATTTCAGTTTTTACCCCTTACTTTAAGATTTTTTGACACAAATAACCCATTTTAAACAGTTTTTCATGTGGATTACCACATTCAGCGAGAGTTCTGCTGGTTTTACCCCTATCTAGTGAAATGTTTGCCAATTTTTACCCCATTTAGTGATATATCTTGTGGGTCTCGACCGTTAGGTACACGTGGCAATGCCACATCACAAAAAAAATTCTAGTGTATTTCCTCGGACCCGAATAGGTAATGTGGCTTAGGCGAACACGTTTTGTTTTCATGATCGACAGGTGTACGTATGCACCTCCTTCACATCATGCAACTACTTGTTCATTGCTTCCACCTCTTTCTTCTTCACCAGATTTGCTTCCAAGTGTTGAATAGTACTGGACATAGTTCCACAATGCTTATCTGGCTAAAGAACCGCTAGAGGAACTATCCACAACCTAAAAAACATTAACAGAGGTAAAAACTAGCAAAACTTCTGCTAAATGGGGTATTCCGGATGAAAAGTTGATAAATGATTAGTGCCAAAATATCAAAGTAGAAGGTAAAAACTGAAAACTCTAATATCCATCGTTGGGTAGTGGTACTGTGGACAACTTAAGATGATCTAGCCACCAATGCTCTAAATGTCCGAGTAAAGGGCGGATAAATTTAGTTGCCTTCATTTTAGATTTTTTTTAAGATCAAACTATTGAAATCCTGATTTTCTGAAACAAAGAAATGCGGTGTAGATTTTGTGGTGTTTATGATAGCCTTGCATAGTAGGCCCTTTAACATTTGCTCACCGATCAGAGTTGCCGCCAATATATACTAGAATAATGAACAAATACAAAATAGAATCACATTCCAATTTACTTGATTGCTGGATAAATACAAAATGGAAGCACATCTGAAGCTTGTCCTTTTGAGTTGATTCATCAGTGTTTGCACAAGAAATGTTCTTTTACAGAATCACATATCAATGGAGTTTTACAGTTTAGAGTATTTCCTAAGAGATTCCCCCGCACTTTTCATCTCATCCAGCACCGGTAGATTACAGAGGAGCGTGACCCTTGCCTCGGCGATTTGAGGACCTTCCCCCCGTGTCGATGTGTCCATCTTCCAGAGCTTCACCTCCCATACCTTCAAATCCATTTCAGCAACAACTATTTCGGTTAATTTCTAGCATACTTTACTTCTTTCCGATTTGATAGCGATTTCGCGATACGCATCAATAGAAGATAGCTTTAAAAATTCCTTCAAAGACCGGTTGAATTATTCCTTCAACGATCCGTATTGAGATCAGAATATGTCGCATTATTCTCCTCTTGAGCGTAAGTTGCGGATTATATATGCCAGGCACGTTAATTACTCTGCCAAACCACCGTAGTTGATACTAACATTGATGTGGAATTCTGACAGTTGTTTCAGAGTATCATTGAAACACACACAATATTATCTATAGCATACAGCATGCTTCCGTAAAAAAAGAAGCATAATCAGGTGAGTAAAAACGCAATGGAATCGAAGGGAATCCACGCGAAATCACCATCTACGATTTGTTTAAGCTCTGCGTGATCGACAATAGTTACGTACAGGAAAAACAGGGGAAATAGCAGGGGAAACGAATTAATATAACCTGTGTGGAGCGGCCAATGTGGACGGGGACGGCCCGCGCGAGGACGGTGTCGCCGGCGGCGGCGCTCCGGAAGTGGTTGATGCTGAGCTGCATGCCGGCGACGCGGCGGTAGCCCGACGCCATGTACGCGCCCATGCTCGCCAGGCCCTCCGCTATCAGCGCCGACACGCCGCCGTGCAGCACCTTGAACGGCTGCCGGTCGGCCGGCCACGAACGCAAGCGAAAACGGATTCTTTCAGTTTGCGTCTCGCTGACCGATGGCCGGGGTTAGGTAGGCGGCTGCAAGAGAGAAGGACGGACCTGGCAGCAAGTGTCCGTGACGACGAGGCGGCCGGTGAGCCGCGACGGCGAGACCTCCTCGATCTCGCAGCCCAGCGCGCTGAGCGGGGCGTCCAGCTCCGCCGTCTTGGTGCTCGCCGAGACCGAGGCCTTGGCGTCCCCCATGGTTGACTGGCCGAGCCGAGGCGCGCGGTAGGGGGAAGGGAAGGTGTGGGTGCGGGGCACGCGTGCGTGCGCGTGTGGTGGCCGGTGGGAAACTGCGAATGGGTCAGCGCCCTGTATGCATGGCCTTTGGAAATTTTATTTTTTTAGGCAATTTGGAAGGTTTAGCTGAGAGTGACCGGCACGATAAGACCGGGAGAAGGATAGGATTAAATACAAGTACACATGCACACACTCACACCATCACACAAATCCACTCACACAACGCCTAGTGATACTCCATGGAGTGGACGAGCTCAGGAACAACGCCGACACCTACACTGCATTGCTAGGGAACTCGATGAGAAAACCACAATTTAGTCCAGCTTAGGATGATGGTGGAGAAATCCGTTCCCCGATGCCTCCCATTCTTAAGCTAACATGAACAAATGAAGACCAATGGAAACATTGGGTGACGTGACTCTCGTCTCTCTACCTGCAATCATTGATTCTTTTTCTCTAATTGTGTTTCTCTTCTGTTCTCCTTTTCTTATTGTTTTGATGCTGCATGTTTGGACGCGTAATATAGCGAAATGGGAATATATAGACATAGGAAAGTGGAAAATTAGGTGCCAAGCAATCGATATTGTATTGACATTAATCGTAGGTGGTATTATTGCTTAGAGATGGCACTATTTGGAAGAATTAAAAATCTCGCAGCATGTGTCCGTGACAATGACGCGGCCGATGAGCCGCGATGCCGAGACCTCTTCGATCTCGAAGTCAAGGGCGTGGAGCAACGCGACCAACTCTGCCATCGTGGTGCTCGCCGAGGCCGGGGCCGTGGCGTCCCCCATGGCTGACTAGCCGAGGCATGGTAGGGGGGAGGCCAGGAGCGGGTCTCGTGCACATGTGCGTGTGGGTGTGATCAACGTCGTGTATGTATGGACTTTTTGGAAGTTATTAGTATAGCTGAGCGTTACAGCTGGCACATCGAGGCTGGGAGAATTTGGTGAGAGATATGGAGCAATAAGGGGTTATTTGGTTCCTAGTCACATCTTTTCATGCTATGTCACATTTTAAGTTAGGTACTTTAATCAACTTAGCTACTACGTGTTTGATTTTAACCGTATTTAAGCGAAGATTCTTTTTGTAAGAAATAAGCCAATATGTCATATACATGAAAAGTGTGGCAAAATTCCCTTAAGCAAGCAATGGTGTGGCTAAGATTTTGAACAACTAAGGTAAGGCAAGTGAAGCAAAAATAGTATGGTAAACAATGCCAAAATTAGTCACTAACCAAACGAGTCCTTAGTACTTTTTTTTTTGTATTTTGAAGCCAACGCCACCAGATAGTTATAGAACACCCGGATGTATTTACAATTCAGTGGTTCTTTGATGCAAAGTTGAATCCACTAAAACACAAAAAAAACTCGATCAACTATGATGCATTGCTACCCGCAAAAAAAACGCAATACTACATTACTAGGGAATCTTGTGTCTGTTTTATCTTGGAGAAAACCACAAGTTAGTCTAGCTTAGGATATATGCAAGAATCCTTTCCTTGATGCCTCGCCGGCATGGATAAATGAAGACAACAGAAACATTAGGTGATGCTACTCGGGTCTCTCTTATTGCGATCATCGATTTTTCTCTATCTGTGTTTCTTTCATGTTCGCCTTTTCTGATTGGCCGCGTGCTTTATTTGGACACTTTATATAGCAAAGGCGGGAACATATAGTCATAGAAAATGTAAAATTAGGTGTCAAGCAAGCAATATTGTATTCATACATAGTAGGTGGTATTATTGATTAGAGGTGGCATATGAGTTACTGCAAATAAAAAGAAAAGAAATAAAAAATAAGACAATACGTGACTTGAAAAATATTTATTGACTTATCCATTTATAGTGTTAGGGCCTTTTTGGGATCACATGTTTGAGAAACATGAGATTATAAAAATCACATGAATCCCACAAAGTTTGCAAGTGCAAAACAAAGAATTGTGAAAGAGCAAAATTTTGCAATATTTGACGTTTGGATGGATCGCCAAGAAAAAGAAACACATAAAAATGTATTGATCCTACGTTAACAAGTTAAAAAGTTTTGAGTGGATGTTCAAATTCCTATGCAAGTGAGGCATACAAAACCAGTCCATGGGAGAAAACATATGCATGGGAGGAGGAAGAAGGCAAAGCTGGTCGGAAGGAGTTGGTGAGTCCACAATGACGACGAGAGCCAGCACAACCGACAGATTTTATTAGAGGCAACTCTTATTTGTGAATGACATGCCAAAAATTGTTGGTTTTGAGAGCATTCACAATGCTTAGAGGCTTGCGCTAAGCCCGACGACCAGCCTCTAAGTTTACCCCAAAACTCTATAGTGTGTCATTCCTCTATCGTGGACCTCATATGAATCTGAAAAAAATGTGTCATGCTTCTCTTTCATCACTTTTCTCTGCTACACTTGATATTACATCAATGAAATGTAATATCTGTAGCATACATCATGCTTCGGTAAAAATAATTCAGTGACTGGGAGGCTTATAGTGTCAGTGAGGAAATCCATTCCCGATGCCTCTCATCCTTAAGCTTCTTTTCAGCAAAAGAGGGATTTCCCCCTTCGATTTCATATAAAGAAATCAAGATCCAGCTCAAACAGATTCGTCTCACTTCCGAACATAGCTAGACTAATCAACACGGCACTTACTAACAAGTCTCTTGTAGGGAAACGAGAAAGGCAACAGCAAAAGCCCACCAAACTAAGATAAAAGCTACGGAGAATATGCAAAACTCCTGCCAGAGGACGAAGACTAGCACTGCTATGGTCCTTCCAGTCTAGGGACGCGCAGCCTCCACCCCTGCGCGGCACGGTACACTTCCTTTGCGACTTGTTCTACCACCCTTGCTCCCAACACCTCCCATCCTTAAGCTAACATGAACAAATGAAGACAGTGGAAACATTAGGTGATGTGGCTCTCGTCTCTCTTATTGCGATCATAGACTTTTTTTTCTCTAATTGTGTTCCCTTTTGTTCTCCTTCTTTGTGTTTCTCTCATGTTCTCCTTTTCTTTTGGTTTTGGTGTTGCATGTTCGGACGCTTATACATCGAAGATGGGGATATATGGACATAGGAAAAGTGAAGAATTAGGTGCCAAGCAATCAATAATGTATTGGCATAGTCGTACATAGTAGGTGGTATTATTTCTTAGAGATGCCACTAGTTGGAAGAATTAAGAACCTAGCAGCATGTGTCCATGACGACGAGACGGCCGGTGAGCCGTGACGGCGAGACCTCTTCGATCTCGAAGTCAAGGGTGTGGAACAGTGCGTCTAGCTCCGCCGTCTTGGTGCTCGCCAAGGCCGAGGTCGTGGCATCCCCCATGGCTGACTAGCCGAGGCGTGGTAGGGGGAAGGTCTATGTGCGGGTTCTATGCACGTGTGCGTGTGTGTGTGGTCACGGGTGAGGAACTCGGAATGGGCCAGGGTCGTGTATGTATGGACTTTTTGGAAGTTATTAGTATAGCTGAGTGTCACTGGCACGATTAAGGCCAGGAGAATTTGGCGAGAGACATGGAGCAATAAGGGGTTGTTTGGTTCCTAGCCACATCTTATCACGCTAGATCACATTTTAAGTTAGGTACTTTAATCAACTTAGCTAGCAGGTGTTTGATTTTAACAATATTTAAGCGAATTTTTTTTATTTGAGAAATAAACACATATGTCATACACATAAAAAGTGTTGCAAAATTCCCTTAGTGAAGCAAAAGTGTGGTTAAGATTTTGAACAACCAATGTAAGACAAGTTAAGCAAAAATAGTATGGCAAACAGTAACAAAATTAGTCACCAACCAGTTAAGTCCTTAGTACTTTGTTTGTATTGTGGAGCCACCACCACTAGATAGTGAGAGTACACTCGTATGCACCTACAATTCAGTGATTCATTGCTGCAAACTCGAATCCAATAAACGCAAGAACTCTATCAACTATGTTCCATTGCTACCCGCAAAAAAGGAAAGGACAATGCATTGCTAGGGTGTCTGTTTTCTCTTAGAAAAAATCACAAGTTAGTCTAATTTAGGATAACTGTGCAAAAATCCTTTACTTGATGCCTCTCATCCTTAAGCCGACATGGATAAATGAATACAACATAAACACTAGGTGATGCTACTCGGATCTCTCTTATTGCGATCGTCGATTTTTCTCTATATGTGTTTCTCTCCTGCTCTCCTTTTCTTATTGGTCTGGTGCTTCATCTTTGGACACTTTATATAGCAAAGGTGGGAATATATAGGCATAGAAAGTGCAAAATTAGGAGTCAAGCAAGCAATATTGCATTCATACATAGTAGGTGGTATTATTGCTTAGAGATGTCATATGAGTTACTGCAAATAAAAAGAAAAGAAATAAAAACAAGATAATACATGACATGAAAAATATTTATTGACTTCTGGATTTATAGTGTTAGGACCTCTTTGGATCACATGTTTGAGAAACATCGGATTATAAAATCACATGAATCTGACAAAGCTTGCAAGTGCAAAACAAAGAATTGTGAAAGGGCACAATTTTGCAATATTAGTCGTTTGGATCGATCACCAAGAAAAAGAAACACATAAAAAATGTATCGATCCTATGTTAACAAGTTAAACAGTTTTGAGTGGATGTTTAAATTCCTATGCAATTGAGGCATACAAATCCAATCCTAGAACAAAGCATATGCATGGAAGGAGGAAGAAGGGAAAACTGATCGGAAAGAGTTGGCGAGTCCACGGTGACAATGAGAGCGCATTCCATAGATTTTATTAGACATACAACTCATATTTGTGAATATTAACAAGCCAAACATTACTGGTTTTGAGGACATTCATGGTGCTTAGAGGCTTGCTTGCCTCTAAGCCGAGCCCCACAGCCAGCCTCCAATTAAGTTTATCCCAAAACTCTGCGATGTGCCATTCCTCTATTGTGGACCTCATAAGAACCTAAAAACATGTCTAATGTTTTGTCTTTCATCACTTTTCTCTGCTACACTTGATATGAGTGTAACCATCGGGTTGACAAAGGAACCATATTTTATATTTCTTATTGCCTTGATGTCGCCTCCAACTCTAGTGGCGACATTAAAAATATAGCCTAGAGGCATTGGTTTGTAATCTGGCAGGATGCAAAAGGCACCAATGTGGATGAGGATGTGGATTTGAACTTTTTTTACCATCACACATAAGATTGTTGCTTATAGCATGCCCGTCACTAGGTATAATAGACCGAGATTAGATGGTTCTTTTCATTTGCTCGCCTGAAAATAATTTTCCTGATCTCTACCATAGCACGACTATGTCTCGCTTACAGCGAGATGTAGTGCAGCCTTGCGTAGGCGTCCGCCAGAATGGGCCGGCCCAACGTGGACCACAATCCTTCAACGTTTGCCTCCAGTTTTTGTCCTTTTTTTCTTTTGCTTATATTTCGAAATACTCGAAATATATCTATTATAAAAAATCACTTTATACACAAAATATTTCTAATGTATACAAAAATTGTAAAACGTGTATGCAAAAACAATGGACATCAAAACATATATATATATATATATATATATATATATATATATATATATATATATATATATATATATATATATATATATATATATATATATATATATATATAATTTGCATCGATAAAATAAATCCAAATTCCAGTAGTAGATGAATAATTGCAAATTTGTGTGTGTACGAGATTAGAATAACTTCAAAATAACTGACATAATTTTGTATTTTTCCTGATCAGAAAAATACATGAAAAAGAAAGGAGGTAGAAAAATTTTTGGATTTATGGTTAAAGAAGAAAAAGAAGAAAACAGGGGTTCTGTTGAATTTCAAGTATTCAGTTTCACCAATAAGATACGGAGACTTGCTTCACATTTGGAATTACACAAAAAAGATTTTTCATCGGAAAGAGGTCTCTGAAGACTTTTGGGAAAACGTCGACGTTTGCTGGCTTATTTGGCAAAGAAAAATAGAGTACGTTATAAGAAATTAATCGGTCAGTTGAATATTCGGGAGCAGTAATTTAATCGTTCAAATTTTTTTCTTGTTTTATTATTTTTTTAGTAGTCTTATAGTAGTCTTAGATTTTTCATTTTGATGAGCCTCGCTTTGAGGAATTCATGGAATAATCCATTTTCATGGAATAATGAATTAAGGAAGAAAGGATATGAGTCTACCGCTTACAAGAAAAGATCTCATGATAGTCAATATGGGCCCTCAACACCCATCAATGCATGGTGTTCTTCGACTATATATATATATATATATATATATATATATATATATATATATATATATATATACATAATGTTGATCATGTATTTGAAAATTATTAAATGTGTGTGTAAAAGTGTTCCCGATGTATGCAAAAAATGTACAATGTGTAGACAAAATTTATATATGTTTTCAAAAATGTTAATCATGTATTTTAAAAAATGTATTTAAGAAATGCTCCTTACGTATAAAAAATGATATAATATGTATGGAAAAAGTAGACATCAAAAGTATAAGTTTTCAAAAATATAATGATTTATTTGAAAAATGTTAAAAGTGTATATAAAGAAATGTTCTGTTGTATATAAAAATGTAAAATGTGCATGAAAAAGTTAACATCAAAATATATGTTTGGAAGAAATGTTAATCATGTACTCCCTCCGGCTCAAAATAAGTGTCGCTTATTTAGTACAACTTTATACTAAATCAGTGACATATTTTGGGACTAAGGGAGTATTAAAATTCAACGTCTACAGAAAAAGTACCATGTATTCAAAAACATGTTAAATGTTTAAAAAAAACTGTTCCCATTCCATATAAAAGGGAAAGAAAAAACCAATAAAAACTGGCAAAGGAACAAAAAAAATGAAGAAACAATGAAAACCGACAAAAACAAAGACGATGAATGGAAACCAAGAAACAAACAAAGAAAATGGAAGAAAAATAAAGATCATAGAAAATAAAAGAAAAAACTAGTGAAAACGAAGAAAAGAAAATCAAAGAAACAAGAAAGAGAGAAAAAACAAAGAAACCTGATAAAAACAGAAATACCAAAGAAAATCATGAAGAAACAAAGAAAACCAAATGCAAAAATAGAAAGAAGAACATAGAAGAAAACATGACCAAAAGGTATATATGATTATTATTTCCCTTTTCCTTACTAGTCAATGTGTACGTGCAATGCACGTTAATTTAGAAGTATATTAAGTGCATGCGGATATTAAGTAGGGTATTATTTACGTATTATTTAGTGCATGAGTATTTGGCATGAAATTAACTGCAGCTAAACTTGTTGAGCGCTCGATGTTGAAGCAGTCTAGGTCGTTGGATTGACATGATTTGATGGCCGAGATTAATTAGATCTGCCCCTTTGGGTCTTTTTATATTGGTATAGATACTTCCGTGTACCTGCTCATATACCAGTAATAAAGGAAAAATCCAAAAGGTATATATGATTACTATTTCCCTTTTCCTTATACTATGATGTTTCTGACAAATACGGCTGCTTAATATTAGCAATGGTTTTAACGTTCTAAAAGGACACTTCAACATCGTATGACGTAATCAATTTTTTTTTTTGCGGATAGTATGTCCTAATAATTCCTGGGTAATTCGAGGCATCAATTATCCATGTGAATTATGAAGGTCGTTTCTGTTGGAAATTAAGATAGGAAGCTTGCAAGAAATATTTTGCATCATCATCACATATCAATCGATAATCCCATGTGAAGATTGTCCCTGTGAGCTTTATACAATTTGGGTATTTTCTAGGATTCTCTCCTGCACTTTTCATCTCATACGACACAAGTAAATTACAATGGGTATTGCCTCGACGATTTGAGGTCATGCATTTCTCGTCTGTGGATGGATCCTTCTTCCAGAACTTTACCTCCCATCCCTTGATATCCATTTCAGCACAACTATTTTGGTTAATGCTTATATCATTTATCTATGTGATTTCATAGTGATAAGAGCCTAAGAAAAGTAGTTTTAACAGCTCCGTCGGTGCTGATGAGCTCACGGATAAAGTCATCGGGTATTTCATCTCTAGATGAAATTTTTAGGGAAAATTTTGTTTTTGCCACTCTAGATTTTACCAATTTTCCTTATGCCACTCTAGATTTTGACATCTCACTTTTGCCACCCTTAGTTTTTGACAATTATCACAATTGCCATTCCCATGGCAAAAGCAAAATATTCAGAGTGGCAATTATGATAATTGTCAAGAGCTAAGAGTGGCAAAAATGAAATAAAATTATTTTGGTTTTCCCACAGAATGGCAATTGTGATAATTGTCAAAAACTAAGAATGGCAAAAGTGAAATGTGAAAATCTAGAGTGGCATAAGGAAATTGGCAAAATCTAGAGTGGCAAAAACAAAATTTTCCCAAATTTTTATGTTGCATTATTTTCTCTTAAGCGAACAGAACTTGCACTTTATTTATGTCATGTTTGGTACTGTGCTAACTATCTTACAGTCACTGAGAAAGAGATATCTAAGAGTATTTCCAGCAGTCAAACTTGATATCTAAGCCTATATGTGAACATTGTATGGCCAATTTCTTGTGTAGTATTTCAAAATCAAATCATTGAAACCCCAATTTTGTGAAACAAGGAAAAGCGGTACAGATTTTTGCACAAGTTTACTATTTGGCACATTGGGTATCCTTTTCCTGATACCTCCCATCCTTTGCGGACAGATTCAAAGAAAATGAAAATACCATGAAACTTGAAATATGTCTGCGCTGCACCTGATATATTTCCTTCATGTTTGTTACATACAAAATTGAAGCATGTTCCAAACAAACGTGTATTAAATTTTTCTAACGTGGCCAATCGAACTGTTTTGAGATCTGTGTTTTCGATCCAATGGCTAAGGTGTAGGTCGCTGGAGATGCCCAAATAACTGACGGCAGTCAGATAAGATTTCACAGAAATTTCAGAGTCGAATTCCCTGAAAAGAAACATTACAGAGCCGAAGTTTTCTTCGGAATCCCGTCCGAGCTCGATCAGTTGACTAACGGCCCATCAAAATGGCTTTGCCAGGTTGCACGTACGTGATGTGATGTGAATCCGAGTCGGAACCGAACTCACACGCCGCCTGTACATAGAATACGCGTAGCGTGTCCATAAATTTGGAGACTCACGCCGATCGAACTCCTCTCATCTCTTCCCGACGATACCCACACGACTCGCCGACTCGCCGACCAACCGATGGCGGCGGCGGCAGCACCAGGAGCGTGCGGCAGTGGCTCCGAGCGGCGCATGAGGATGATGTGCAGCCACGGCGGCTGCTTCGCGCCCTGCGGCCCGGACGGCGCGGTCCGGTACGTCGGAGGCCACACCCGCGTCCTCGCCGTGCCACGCGGGGTCTCGTTTCGGGAGCTGGCGACGAGGCTTGGGGAGATGGCCGGCGGCAAGATCGTCACAGCGCTCAGGTACCGCCTCGCCGACGACGAGGAAGTGCTCGTGTCCGTCACCTGCGACGAGGAGCTCGCCCACCTGCGCGACGAGTACGACCGCCTGCAGGCCACCCGGCCGTCGGCGACCTTCAGGGTGTTCTTCTCCGGCGTCCGGCGGCCCGCGGCGTCAGGGCGCCCCCCGCTGGCTCCCAGGATGCGGCGCGTGCAGAGCGACCCGTGCACGGCCGCGCGCGTCGCCGGTCCAGCGCCACCACCGATGCGGCGCGTGCAGAGCGCGCAGGACCTCGCCGGATACAGGCGCTTCCAGTTCCAGCAGTGCTGCTACGGCAAGCCCCACCGCTGCCGCGACCAGTACGCGCCCGCACCGGCGCCGCCGATGCGTCCACCGCTCTCCGCCATGTCCAAGAACTCACACGGTGCGATCCGAGAAGGCCAGGAACTGATGACTGCCAAGGCGACGACCGTGAAGGCGAGAAGCAGGGACGCCGTCGCCGCAGAGGCGGCCGCGCTTTATGGGAGCTGGAGTGAAATTAGGGTTTAGCTCTTCAGTCTTCATAAGAGAACACTAGAGCTGTCCTGTCACTGTTGTGTACTGTACTACTAAAGAGAGAAAAGTTGTAAAGCCATGTAGAGATGAATTCCAGCGAAATGTCTCATGTCCTCAGTTATTTGTCCAGGATCAAGTTTGATGATTCCTGACTTATCTGTCGACTGTAACAAAGATTAAGCTAGGAACATATTTGTCCAGGATCAACTTTGTTGATTCATAATTGTATTACAGCAACAGCATTCTTTGGTTCGCTCGAGTACAAAGTTCACTTGCAAAATAGAAGTTTCTCTTTTTTGAGAAGTTGCAAAATACTACAAAGCTTGATCAGCTGCTTCCTTGCTCCTCGCTGATTACATGTTCAGAACTACGCTACAAAATAGAAGTTTTAATCCACAAAGGAACGTGGATTAAAATGTCTAGAAGATAAATTTTGCCCTCAAGAGAATCGCATCATCAGTACTTCTGTTGAGAGGACTGAAATGTTGGCAGTTGTTTACCACCATAAGTTGTTTAGGAACATCTTCAGATCAGATTCTTGCTAGCCACCGTAAATAAGGCCGGTAGACCAGATTTACCGTAAATAATGCATCGTTCTATCGTTTTCATAGAATTCCATCGACGACTACAAGTTAATCATTCAAGAAAGTGGGCTTTTGTTTACAAGGATCAAGAAACTGAATTGTCGAATACAAGGATCAAGAAACTGAATTGTCAAAGCAATTCCAAACAAGATAGCAAGTTTTATAGCGACTGAAGAAGAGTAACACCCAGCATCGGTGTCGTTTTAATTTCTGAGAGGCTCTTTTAACATGTCCAGAGTATTTCAGTGAGATACATCAAATCCGTACATGTTTACTTCTGCGTTCATTTTTCAGAAGAGATCAGACGGAACCATGGAAGAGGCTGGCATAGAGCAAAATAACACTAAGAAGATAATGGCTCAAGTTACAATCAAAATGGGCCAGCGGATGCTTCAATTGCTTGCCGCGTATGATCTGGACCGGCAGATCAGAACACATGACAGTATCATCCTTCGCAAATTTATGAAAGTAACTTGTACCACCCACCCAAATCTATGTACAAAGAACATACAAGAACAGGGCCTCAAATTGCAGTTAGCTTCAAAATCAGGACAGGTTATATTAGCATCCCTCCCCCGCTCCAAAAGTCATCATTCCTGTTGGATGAGACCACATTATCACCCAAACTAAAACTGCAGAGCCAAATAGAGATCCTCATCTTCAGAAGTTCAGATAGTTAGTATTGCCTTGCAGCCAGTTGTCCAAACATATCACAAAGAGATTAAAAAACAGAGACATCGAAAACTTCTACGACACGAGTAATTGCTAAAATGTTCATCTGCTACCTGAGAGCCGAATTGGATTTCCGGGAGAGATGCAGTTTTAACTCTACAGACAGAAGGGGGCAGGAGAAAGAATGATGATTACCACTGTTTTTACCTTGTAATCCAGTAAATAGATGGCATAAATTCTCATCAATCACCATCACCTTACAAATAACAACTCAGGATAACATAAAGTTATAAACAGGTGAGAACTTTGCACTTGCAAAAGATTAAGAAAAGTTTATTAACCCAACTATTCAAGAGTAGATAACAGTACAGTTGTGGGTAATGGACTGCAACAAACACATTCTATTTATTAGCCTGATTTTTTAACCTAAAGGCAACTGACGGAAGAAATTTCGGATAAACATGGCCATTCTGTGTAAACAAAATAACACAGACGGCGGCAACAAGGAGGATACAGAGATTACAACAATGTCAGTGAACAATCTGACTTCACCTACCAAGACTAGTAGTTGTTCTCTTTCAGTGGTAACCTTCTATCTGGGAGAGCTGCAGATTTGTTCCTGGTCAGGGGCGAATGATTTCTCACGTTTGGTTTCTCTAAGCTAGGCATTTCTTTGCTGCTAGAACTCAAGAGAGGTTCCTCAATGTTAGCCTTCTGCATGATCCTTGCCAAGCTTGCCTTCAGATCTTCATCTGCATGAATTGCTGCTCCAATGGTACAGGTGATTCCATTCAGCTCATCAACTAACTGTTTCCTTTCTTCAACAGCAACATTACATATATCCTTTGTTCTGGACTTCAACTCTTCCAAATGTTCTTCTAACATTTCTTTACTTTCCTCCAAATGTTTCAGCTTGTTTACTACTTCCAGATGCTCCTTTGCCTTCTCTAATATCTCCGCAGTGGTTTCAGCTTTGAGTTTCTCAAGAACATGCTTCAAGTTGCTCGACTGTTCTTTCTCTAGAACTAATTTCATTTGCAGGGCCACCAGCTCTCTTTGGCACTCTTCAATGAGCATGTCTTTGAAATAACTGTCATGCTCTTGGATGAGATTCAGCGAATTCAGATTTTCTGCAAAGCCATGAAGCTGCTGGACCTCAAGCTGAACTTCTGAGAGCTTTGATGCAGCAGCATCAAGAAGATGCTTTATGTTAAGTTGAGCAGACTCAACAATTTGTTGAATGTCAGCAATAGCATCTTCCTTCTCTGCAATTAGCATATACCAATCTGCCTCCTCTTGATCAAATATTTCCATGATCTCATGCTCTCTACGTGTGTATTTCTGCTCAAAAACACCAAGCCTTGTTTCAAGCTCCAAGAGCTTTTTGTCAAAGACTTCAACAATTTCAGTGTACCTGTTGTTCACTTCTAGAATGGATTTCTTAACCTCTGACTTGATAAGACTGGCCATATCAAGTTTTTGACCCAAATTATCTTCTTCCAGCACATTGATGTATTGCTGAAGCTCCTCGATGTTCATGTCTTTCTCATCAACTATGCTTGATAACTTATCCTTTTCTTCTCTAAGGGTGTCCTCAACTTCAAATTTGGCAACAAGAGAAAGAACCAGGTCTCTCTTTAGTGCACAATTTTCATCCTTATAGCCCTTGAGGTTAGTTTGCATGTCAACTTTTAACTTTTCCAAACACTCCAGTGCTTGCTTTTGCTGATGAAAATTGATCTTGAGTTGGTCCAGCTCTTCCTTCATCTCAGAAACGGCAGAGTTTGCTTCATTGAGAGCAACCGATAACTTCTCATTTTCTTCTGTGTGGATCTCCTCAGCTTTCATTTTAGCAATAGTCGCGACATCAAGATCCTTCTTCAATACATTGTTTTCATCCACATAGCCCTTGAGTTCAGTTTGCATGTCAACTCTTATTTTTTCCAAATACTCCACTGCTTGCTTTTGCTGATGAATATTGATCTTGAGTTGGTCCAGCTCTTCCTTCATCTCAGAAACAGCAAAGTTTGCTTCATTGAGAGCAAACAATAGCTTCTCCTTTTCTTCTGTGTGGATACCCTCAGCTTTCATTTTAGCAATAGTCGCGACATCAAGATCCCTCTTCAATACATCATTTTCATCGACGTAGCCCTTGAGTTTAGTTTCCACATCAACTCTCAGCTCTTCCAGATGCTCTACTTCTTGCTTTTGCTGGTGAAGGGTGATTTCGTTCTCACAAATCTTGCTCTTACTCTCGGAAAGGGCACAGTTTGCTTCATTAAGAGCACCTAGTAACTTTTCCCTTTCTTCCCTGTGAGACACCTCAGCTCCAATTTTGGCGTTAAGAGCAACATCCAGATCTCTCTTCAGTACATGGTTGTCATCCATATAACCCTTGAGTTCAGTCTCCAAGTCAACCTTTAGCTTTTCCAAATGCTCCACCGCTTGCTTTTGCTGATGGAGACTGATTTCGAATTGGCTCAGTTGGCTTTTCTGATCAGCAAGGTCACGGAGTGCTTCATCGAGATCACTTAAAGCTTTCCTCAATTCCTCCTGTAGGCTCTTTTCCTTCTCTGAAGCTTCTTCTTTTAAGCAGTGAACATTTCTTGATGCATTGTCCAGCATTTCTTTGTATGCCCCAAGTTGCGTTTGCATCTTTTCATGTTCCTGCTCCATATATTCTAGCTGTTCAATTCTTCCATGCAGTGTCGCCATTACCTCCAATTGGTGTGCCTGTTCAGCTTGGGACTGAACAATGACAATGTTCTTTTCCTCCAATTGATTTTTCACAGCAGCGACATTTTGCTCAAAAAATTCAGAGCGCTGCTGCATATGCAGTTTTAAAGTATCAATGCATGAGCAGGAATCAGACAACTTTGATTCTAGAGCAAGACGGACTATCGAAGCTTCCAAGTTCTCTACAGTTTGGAGCTCCAGTGCGCTATAGCTGCTCAGCAACTCATTCTGCAACTGCCTGATTAGCATATCTTTGGAATCCAGCTGTGACAAGCATCCATCAAGATCATTCTCAAGCTTTCCCATCTTTGTTTTCCACTCTGTTTCTTTACGGCTCAGTTTCTCGGTGCAGCTTCGATGTGTCTGCTCCAAAGCTCGGAATTTCTCCTGCAGACCCTTCAACATCACTGCAGCATCTGCACCACCGATCTGAGCCTCTTGGTACTCCTTGAGCGAAGACCGCAGGTCCTCATTCTCTTGATCAAGCCGCGCCTTACCATACTCCATCTCATTCAGCAAAGTGGATTTCTCAGCCAGCGAGCTCCTCAAAGATGCAATCTCACCATCCCTCTTGGACGTCAGCAACTCAATGGTCGACCTGGCCTCTTCATACTCGGAAACCACATTGCCGTACATGTGCCTCAGATCAGACAACTCTGCCTCAAGCAGCTTCCTGCGGCCTTCCTCGTGGGCCAACGCCTGGCTGCACATCTCGAGCCTCGACCGGAACTCCTCGGCCACCCTCGTCTTGGAATCCAACTTGGTCTCAAGAGTGCCGATCTGATCAGCCAAGGTTGATCGGTCGGAGCCCCACTGCCTCTCGGCGTCTCTGAACTCATCCCGGACCTTCTTGAGGGCCTCCTCGAGGTGCCGAAACTGCTCCGCCTTCCACTTGAGCTTGCCCTCGATGGCGGCCTTCTCCTCCTCCAGCTTGCCGAGGGTGTCGTCCCTCATCATGACCTCCCTCTGAGCCAATGCCCTCTGCTCAGCCTCCGAGCACCTCTTCTCCTTCTCTGACAGGAGCCTCTTGAGCCGGCTCATCTCCTCGTTGCAGGAGCGCATGGCCGCGTCCTGCTCCAGCCGCTTCACCTCGGACTCCTCCAGCGCGGCGACGAGCCCCCTCCTCTCGGCGTCCCACCCCTCGCCCCTCTCCCGGAGGCTGGCCTTGAGGCCGTCGTGGGCGGCGCAGAGGTGCCGGAAGGCCTGCTCCTTCTCCGCGAGCCTGGCACTAAGGCCCTCGCACGCCTCCCTGGCGGAGGAGGCCTCCTGGTCCTTGGCGGCGATCTCCCCCGCCTGCCGCTCGACCTCCGCCCGGGCCTCCCGCAGCCGGGCGGCCTGCTCGGCGGCCTCGCGCCTGAGCCCGTCCACGAGGGCCGACTTGGCGCGGCACTCGGCGGCGCGGGCCTCCGCCTCGGACCGCAGGCCGTCCAGCTCCTTGCTCATCTCCTCCATCTCAGCTGCTCAGATCAGAACCAAAAAAAAAGAAAACAGAGCCGCGGCGTCAGGCAAACGGAGAGAAATCGACGAAATCTTGCGAAGGCGAGGCGAGCGCGAGCGCGCAACCTTTGTGGGAGGAGCATGTCGGGAAGAAGGAGCGGGACATGGGGGGCGGGGGCTAGAGATCCGGCATGGACGGGGCGGAAACCCTAGAAGGGGAGGAAAGATTTGGAATTTGGGCGGCGCGGTTGCGATTTACCTGGGGATTTGGGGTGGAGGGGACGGGACGGGGAGGCCGGCCGTCAGCGGCGTGGTTGCGGCCGGAGTGGGAACGGATCTGGGAACGGGCGCGGCGGCGGCCGGGTCGGGGGGCTCCGTTTGGCGCTGCTCGCCGTTCTTGGCTTTTGAATTTGGCCTCGCCGGGACCGGGAGGGAGGAGAGGAGTTCTATTTTAGTAGTACTTATTACTCGACCATTAAGTAGGCTGACAGTGGGGTCCACATGAATTTACCAAAACGAACTGGTGAAAATTGCCGAATCTTCACACCGCCTGGAAAATCTGAAACATTTACAGCAAAAATTCATAAATGGTTTCCTTACTATTCTGATAAATTTCAACTAGCTATACCAGAAGTATAAATCTCCAGGTTGGATCCTTCGGACGTAAGCTTCTTTTCATCGGCGGCAGCTGTTGTTTTTGGTGCGCTAGCCTTACGAGGACTTAACACGATGACTTTTTTAACTGTCTGCTACAACAAGTTTTGCGCGGCTCTGGCGAGTGATGGGCGATGATGGCCGCACGAATTCGGCTCGCTTTAGTGATTGTAGTCAATGCTAGGTGGTCTACGGATCTTAATGTAATTTTTATTATTTTTGATGTTTGTTGTACTGCCATAATTGAAGATGAATAGGTCATAATTTTTTTTAAATGTAAGAGAAATCAAATCATCACAGATTATTAACAAATTTTGGGCGAAATCTCAAAAGTTTCAAAAATATATATGAAAACTCACATGACATCAAAATTGTGTGTCCTTACTATTCTAGTAAAATTGAACAAATTCTAGGCAGTAGTTTAAGAGATATTAAGTTATCATGTTTGTCATCAAATTTTAACCAAAATTCAAAACTTTTCAATAAAATGTGGGGAATTTTTTTAGCAGAGCCGACAACCGGGAACGAGCATGTGAGAGAGATGAGATCAAGTGGGTACGTTTAAGAGATATCAGCAAATTGCAGTGGCATTTTCCTCTGTAATTTCTTTTAAAAAAACCTCTGAAGAGCATGCATGCACACTAACACCATACCATCAACATCTTCAGTTTTAAATATACTACCTCTGTTCTGATTTATTGGTCCCCATTGTATTTTGTGTCAATTTTTATCATAAATTTAACTAATAAAATGTTTATGCATGTAATAAAAAATTAATATCATTGAAAACTTTGTTCAATTACGAATCCAATGATATAATATTTGTTGACATGCATTAACATTTTGTTAGTAAATTGTTTGGTCAAAATTTAGCAAAAATTAACAAAGGAGACTAAGATAGGTAGTAATACGTAGCTTATCACTCGATGTCATGTGGTAAAAAGAACCTCTGTAGCCTGTACTACTACTAGTAGTAGTAATATAAGAGGACCACCACGTATGTTTCATGGGACACAAGGGCCACTACATTGAACTACCTGTTTTTCCGGTGGTTGCATTGCACCGTGGCATTGTATGTGAGCCCAATACAAATTGAGGGTGCGCCCAATACAAATAATCAAGTGTGTTTTTTTTTTCTGTGTACGCAAATAATCAAGTGTTCGAAAAGCTACTCTCTCATTGACTGTTAAGAAAAGAAAAATTTGTATAAAAAAACATCCAAACGTATGTTTCATGCTTTTGGAGATGTAACTAGTGCCATCTCTAAGCAATAATACCACCTACCATGTACGACTAATGTCAATATAGTATTGATTGCTTGGCACCTAATTTCCCACTTTCCTATGCCTGTATATCCCCATCTTCGCTATATAACGCGTCCAAACATGGAGCACCATAACAATAAGAGAAACACAATTAGAGGGGAAAAAAATTGATGATCGCAATAAGAGAGACGAGAGTCACATCATCAAATGTTTCCATCGTCTTCATTCGTTGGTGTTAGCTTAAGGATGGGAGGCATCGCGGAACGGATTTCTCCTCCATCACCCTAAGCTGGACTAAACTGTGGTTTCCTCATCGAAATCCCTACCAATGAAGTGTAGGTGATGGAGTTGTTCCTGAGTTCTTCGGGATAACCGAGTATCACTAGGTCTTCACTAGGCGTTGTGTGCGTGTGTACTTGTATTCGATGTTTCTAAAAAAAAAGTGGAGTCCTCCCAAAAAAAAATATTTAGAAATCTCCCGGTCTTGATCGTGCCGGTCGCTCTCAGCTCAACTTTCCGAAGGCCATACACGGCCCATTCACAGTTCCCCACCGGCCACCACACGCGCACGCGCACCTGCCCGGCACCCGCACCTGACCTTCTCCCCTACCGCGCGCCTCGGCTCGGCCAGTCAACCCGACGAACCCCGGCCGCGCCGCGCCTCGACCAGTCAACCATGGGGGATGCCACGGCCTCGGCCTCGGCGAGCAGCAAGACGGCGGAGCTGGACGCGCCGCTCAGCGCCCTGGGCTTCGAGATCGAGGAGGTCTCGCCGTCGCGGCTCACCGGCCGCCTCCTCGTCACGGACGCCTGCTGCCAGGTCCCTTCTTCTCCCTTGCAGCCGCCTACCTAACCCCGGCCATCGATCAGCGAGACGCAAACCTTTTTCTTTTGTTTTCTTTTGTGTGTGTACTGAAACTGAAAGAAGCCGCGTGTGTTTGCGTTCGTGGCCGGCCGGCCGGCAGCCGTTCAAGGTGCTGCACGGCGGCGTGTCGGCGCTGGTCGCGGAGGGCCTGGCCAGCATGGGCGCGCACATGGCATCGGGCTACCGCCGCGTCGCCGGCATGCAGCTCAGCATCAACCACTTCCGGAGCGCCGCCGCCGGCGACACCGTCCTCGCGCGGGCCGTCCCCGTCCACATCGGCCGCTCCACCCAGGTTATATTAATTCGTTTCCCCTGCTATATATTTCCCCTGTTTTTTCTGTCTGTATGTAACCCACGCACGCAGAGCTTAAACAAACCAGAGATGCTGATTTCGCATGGATTATTTGATTCCCTTCGATTCAATATAATGGTGTTTTCACTCACCTGATGCACCTGCGACCAACTCATTACCATGCCTTTTTTTACTGAAGCATGCTGTACACTACAGATGTTACTCTGAAACAACTGTCTGAATCCCACTCCATGTTAGTTTGGCAGACTACTTGATGTGTCTGGCATAAATAACCTCCAACTTTGCTTAAAAGGAGAATAATGCAACATATTCTGATCTTAACACGGATCATTGAAGGAATAATGCAACTGGTTTAACAAATATCCTCCTGAAAAAAAACTAATAGGCTCACTAACATTGAAGGAATTGTTAAAGCTATCTTTTATAGATGCGTATCGCTATCAAATCTGAAAGATGAAAGGAAGATAGAAATTAACCAAAATTAATAGTTGCTGTTGGAATGGATTTGAAGGTATGGGAGGTGAAGCTCTGGAAGATGGATGCATCGACACAGGGGGAAGGGCCTCAAATCGCCGAGGCAAGGGTCACGCTCCTCTGTAATCTACCCGTGCCGGATGAGATGAAAAGCGCAGGAGAATCCCTTAGAAAATACTCTAAATTGTAAAACTCCATTGATAAGTGGTTACGTAAAATACATTTCTTGTGCAAACACAGATAGATCAACTCGAAAGAGCAAGCTTGCATCTCACCATCCAGCAACTACTAATTTGGAATGTTCTTCCATTTTGTACTTATTCATTATTCCAGTATATATATATGCAGTAACTCTGATCTGTGAGCGAATATTAAAGGGCCAACTGTATAAATACCGCATCTCTGGCCCCAATCCTTGTCTTCCCAGTCTTGGTTATAAAGTTTTGTAAAGGAGCATAAGAGATCAACACGTAGGAAGACATATCAAGTTTCATGGTATTTTCATTTTCTTTGAAATCTGTCCACGTAAGGACGGGAGGTATCAGGAAAAGGATACCCAATGTGCCAAACAGTAAATGTGCGCAAGAATCTGTACCGCTTTTCTTTGTTTCACAAAATCAGGATTTCAATAGTTTGATCTTAAAATACTATGCAAGAAATTGACCATACAAGGTTCGCGTATACGCTTAGATATCAATTTTGGCTGTTGGAAATACTCTTAGATATCTCTTTCTCAGTAACTGTAAGATAGTAGTTAGTAAAGTAACAGACATGACATAAATAAACTGCAAGTTCTGTTTGCTTAAGAGAAAGTAATGCAAAATAAAATTTTCATCTCGAGATGAAACACTCGATGACTTTATCCGTGAGCTCATCAGCACCGACGGAGCTGTTAAAACTACTTTCTGTAGGCGCTTATCACTATGAAATCACATAGAACAAATTATGTGTCCTTTTTGAATGTTAAAACCATTGCTGAAATTAAGCAGCCGTATTTTGCAGTAACATGAAAGTATAAGGAAAAGGGAAAAGGTAATCATAAAACTCTTGGATGTATTCCTTTTACTAATAAATGCAGCTCTGTTGGCATTTTTAAATTGTGTACGACTGTGCGTCAACGCCAGGTCCACTTGTCCAGATATACATACGCTTTTCTTCCCATCTTGGCTATATATATTGTTCAGTGTAAACATAGGAAAGGAACGAAATAGTAGAGCACAACAAAGACATCACGTGTGGAAATTGTATTTCATGGTCTTCCCTTTTCACTTAATATTTGTCGCCATAAGGATGAGAGGTATTAGGAAAAGGATTTCCATTCTGCCAGAGAGGAGTGAATTGCAAAAAACCACCATATTTTAAGTTATGTTCCGGAATTGCCACCACATTTCTTGGCCGCCCCAAAAATCTACCGTTTTCCTTGCTAAAATTCTCAATAAACACTAATGACCGGTTTAAAATGATTAATCTGATTTCTAACATGTTGGCCCCGCTGTAAGTGCTGACGTGGCACAAAATTGTCAACATCGTTTGTTGACCTGTTAAGTTAGACCGAGGGCCCACCCGTCAGCACCCTTATCTCTCCCAAACCTTCTTCTCTTTGGAGGCTTTCCATCAAACAGCTTGGGTGCATCCAATGCTGCCGCCGCCCTCAAGCTCACGGTAGATTTTTGGGGCAGTCAAGAAATGTGGTGGCAATCCGGAACATAACTTAAAATGTGGTGGTTTTTTACAATTCACTCGCCAGAGAGTGAAGGTGCGCAACAATCTAAATTGTGCTTGTTTATTTGGGGAACCTTGCATATCACATCCCATTAGTTTGAACATGGAAACTAAAACAAAGGTAACTAAAAATGTACTCTCTTACTCAGACATTTGGAGTGATGCTGGATAGACCGCAACACACACGGCATGCAGGCTCTCAGGAAGCTTGAGCACCGTATGCTTTCTTCGTTGCTGAGGCAATAACTGATAAAGCACAAGTCTTGTTTGGTGCATAACTATATTCACCGTTTAGTCCAGCTGCTAGGCGTCAGCGGGTGCAAAACATATTTCAGTTTCTTGATGACCCGTTCCTTGTACGCGACAAATCTATCTTTTAACTTGCATTGTTTTGCTAACATTAGATATGCCCCTAAACTCGGCCAACCAAATATTAGCTCTCAACAATTACTTCAGTCGGCCGCGCAAATCAGAGTAGGCCGGGCTAATAGTTTTCCTTCTTCTCTCTTTCTAAAGTCTGGTTTAAGATTTTCGATGCTATGCACACGATGGTGTGCGAACGATTTGCGGACGATCATGTATATCAGTCCGTCCATGCACATGGATTAAGTGCAGTCGACGGTTGGATTCTGCGTCGCTCAGCTGTCGTGCATGGCGTGTCGTCCGCCCAGCACTTTCGTTGTTCTTACTAGTGTGAACTGTTAAGCGACGACCGAAGGTCCTGCATGGGAGTACAATTCAGTACTACAGTGATATTTCACGCCTATAATTTACTTGTCACAGAAGAAACCCTTTGGTCACAGCTCTAGTATTTCCCCCTGAAAAAAGGTCTCTGGGCATAAAATTGCGTTGCACTCGGTGATCCATTTACAATAAAAGTTAATATGCAAGAATTTGGCCACATAAAGGGCCTCGCTTTCAGGTTCCGATTTCCAAATCCATGTATAGAGCGAGATTAATCTCCAAAGGGGCCGGGCAGACTGGAGTTTGTCGTGCTTGTATTTCGTGAACTGTCCTTGTTTCTGATAATTCAGTTTCTCGATCCGTGTGAACAAAAGCTCACTTTCTTGAGTGACTAACCTGTAGTCGTCAATGGAATTCGATGAAAACGATAGAATGATGCATCCAGTAAGTCTGGTCTACCGGCCTTATTTACGGTGGCTAGCAAGAATCTGATCTGAAGATGTTCTTAAAAAACTTATGGTGGTAAACAACTACCAGCATTTCAGTTCTCTCAACAGAAGTACTGATGATGCGATTCTCTCGAGTGCAAAATTTATCTTCTAGAGGTTTTAATCCACGTTCCATTGTGGACTGAAGCTTCTACTATTTTGTAGCCTAGTTCTGAACATGTAATCAGCGAGGAGCAAGGAAGCAGCTGATCAAGCTTTGTAGTATTTTGCAACTTCTCAAAAAAGAGAAACTTCTATTTTGCAAGTGAACTTTGTACTCGAGCGAACCAAAGAATGCTGTTGCTGTAATACAATTATGAATCAACAAAGTTGATCCTGGACAAATATGTTCCTAGCTTAATCTTTGTTACAGTCGACAGATAAGTCAGGAATCATCAAACTTGATCCTGGACAAATAACTGAGGACATGAGACATTTCGCTGGAATTCATCTCTACATGGCTTTACAACTTTTCTCTCTTTAGTAGTACAGTACACAACAGTGACAGGACAGCTCTAGTGTTCTCTTATGAAGACTGAAGAGCTAAACCCTAATTTCACTCCAGCTCCCATAAAGCGCGGCCGCCTCTGCGGCGACGGCGTCCCTGCTTCTCGCCTTCACGGTCGTCGCCTTGGCAGTCATCAGTTCCTGGCCTTCTCGGATCGCACCGTGTGAGTTCTTGGACATGGCGGAGAGCGGTGGACGCATCGGCGGCGCCGGTGCGGGCGCGTACTGGTCGCGGCAGCGGTGGGGCTTGCCGTAGCAGCACTGCTGGAACTGGAAGCGCCTGTATCCGGCGAGGTCCTGCGCGCTCTGCACGCGCCGCATCGGTGGTGGCGCTGGACCGGCGACGCGCGCGGCCGTGCACGGGTCGCTCTGCACGCGCCGCAGCGTCCCCGGGTGCAGCGGGGGACGCCCACACGCCGCGGGCCGCTGGACGCCGGAGAAGAACACCCGGAAGGTGGCCGACGGCCGGGTGGCCTGCAGGCGGTCGTACTCGTCGCGCAAGTGGGCGAGCTCCTCGTCGCAGGTGACGGACACGAGCACTTCCTCGTCGTCGGCGAGGCGGTACCGGAGCGCTGTCACGATCTTGCGGCCGCCGCTGGCCAGCATCTCCTCGAGCTTTGCGGCCAGCTCCCGGAACGAGACCCCGCGCGGCACGGCGAGGACGCGGGACTGGCCTCCGACGTACCGGACCGCGCCGTCTGCGCCGCAAGGCGCGAAGCAGCCGCCGTGGCTGCACATCATCCTCATGCGCCGCTCGGAGCCACTGCCGGACGCTCCTGGTGCTGCTGCCGCCGCCATGGGTTGGTCGGCGAGTCGGCGAGTCGTGTGGGTAATCGTGGAGATGAGAGGAGGAGTTCGGCGTGAGTCTCCAAATTTATGGAGACGCTACGCCTACGCGTATTCTATGTATATATAGGCGGCGCGTGAATACGGTTCCGACTCAGAAGTGACCATACAAAGCCTCCTTCCCGCCCTTTTTGATGGGCTGTTAGTCGACGGATCGAGCTCGGACTGGATTCTGAAGAAAACTTCGGCTCTGTGATGTTTTTTTTTTCAGGGAATTTGACTCTGAATTTTTTTGTGAAATCTTATCTAACTGCCGTCAGTTATTTGGGCATCTCCAGCGACCTACCTCTTAGCCATTGGATCTAAAACACAGATCTCAAAGCAGTCCGATTGGCCACATCCGAAAAATCTACATGCCCGCTGGGAACGTGCCCGTGGCGAACGCGTCCGCGTCCACTCACTTCCCCACATTCCCCTTTTTCGTTGACTCTACACAGAGTAAGAGTGAGAGAGAGAGAGAGAGCAAAGAGAGCGAGGGAGAGAGCAGAGAGAGCGAGGGAGAGAGCGTCTTGTGACCCGTGACGGGCCCGCGCTACCAGACACCACACATTCTGTGCCCTGCCGCCGGGGGAGGGGGGGGGGGGCTCCTCCTCGTCGCATCTCGAAAGGTGCGGACCACCACCGGCACGCTTGTCTCCTCGGGCGGCGACGGCCATGGAAGGGGCCGCGGCGAAGGGAAGGAACCCGCTGTCACGGACCTGTGCCAGGACATGGTCATGGTACGCTTGTCGTGCGAGTGGCGGATCGCGCAGGGTTGTGACCACACCGCGACGGCCGCCTCCGCCTTCAGCCTACGCCATCCTCTCCGTCCGCTCACTCGTCGAACACGACACGAGGTGCGTGCTTGGCGCCTCCCATCATTCCTCTTTCGTTTGCACGAAACTTGCCAGTTGTCCGCTGGTCGACGCGCCCACTCGATTTTCTACTGTTTTTTGGCTTCAGGTGATGAGCAAATGTGTAGATGTGGAAATTTTGCAGTTGCTTCTCGGAGTGGTACTAGTACTTCAAAGCATGGCTAAAATTTCTGAAAAGTTTAAGAGAAACTGTGTTGAAAAACCACCATCGTAACTTTGTGTAAAGTGACATCCACAACTTTGTGTAAAGTGACATCCACATTTTTCTAAATGCCATGGCATTTGTCTAAAATTCACTGTTCAATCCACACATGGCAAAACTATTGAAAACTGTTTTTGTTTGTTGGTCCTGGGCATTTTTTTCAAGAACAAGTTGTTGTATAACATGGCAATTATACCACAATTTTTGCACATGGCAAATTGGAACAAAATATGACATTAGTAGAACATGGCATTTTTGTTGAACATTTTCTGTAGATTTTGCGACACTATTTTACTGATTTTCCCTCTCATTTTTTGTTGTCTATAACATGGCAATTTGTAATCTGCGTCATTTTCTTAAAAGCAAAATGTTATATGGACATGGCAATTTTGGTAATGTTATAGAATATAGCGGATTTTTGGAGGCCGAGCTCCAGTGAGCTCGATATTTTGAAAATATCAAAAGGCGTATTTAAAAGTTTCAAAAAAAATGAAAAAAAATCCATGGAAACATAATTTCGCAAGAACGTAATAAATTTCGTTGAAAAATGTTTTGATTTGTAGGCTGTACAAAAAAAAATCCGGCCCAGTAACAAATATAAAGGCCCTTTTAAAAATGTGTATCTGTTTTTTCTGTATGGCACATGTAAACGTATAAGGCTGTGATATTTTGCATATGCAGAGTATACATGTGCATGTGTGTTCACAAATAAACTTGGAATTTTTCGCGCTTGGAAAATTTAAAATTGGAAAACAAGCTCACTGGAGCTCGGCCTTCCTTGGCATTTTTTGACATTTTTGTTCTTTTCTTGACAGAATTGTTCAATCTTGGTGGCATTTTTCTTATAATAAAATGTTCTAGCTAATTACATTGCATTTTCATTAAGTAGGCCTTGGTAGTTTTCATTTGTAGGTGTAATAGCACTTTTTATTGTTCAAAGCTTGGCAATTATATTTAAATATACAGGGCAATAAATTTCGTGGCATTTTGTAGGAACCTTGGCATTTTTTAGAGAACCATGGCATTTTGTAGGAACTATGTCAATTATAATGTATATACCATGGCAAAACAAACATGTTTCCCCATGGAATTTTTCGGTAGAGAACCATGACATTTATTTGTAGAAACCATGGTATTTTTTATAGAAACTATGGTACTTTTTTAATATATATATATACCATCATGGCACAATCCTGAAATATTGTTTGTTTTCCGAAACCCCTAAAATATCATTGCATATCCCAAAAACCCATGGCATTTTTCCGCAAAATATCATGGACCATGTCATTTTAGTTTGCTAGATCATGGCCTTTTTATTAACTAGCTCATGGTAGTTTTATGGAATGTAGCATGGCATTTTGATCATTTACAACATGGCAACTTTATTATTTGGAACATGGAAAACTCATTGAACTTACCATGGCATTTTTCCATTGAATACCATGGCATTTTATTGTTAGTTATAGTCCGTGGCAAAAGAAAGTAGAAAGTGTCAATGGCATTTTAATATATAAGGATGGAAAATTTACTTTAAATGGCATGATAATTTTAATTTTTTTATAATCGCAATTATATTATTGAAGAGCATGAAATATTTATTATTAATAGAATGACATTCTCACTATTAAGAGCATGGCATTTTCCTTAAAATAGAGCATGAAATTTTAATATTAATATAGCATAACAAAATGATATTATTATTATTATTATTTGCGGAGATATTGCTATTATTAATAGCATGGCATTTTTAACTATTAAGAGCATGTAATTTTACTCAAAAAAAAGTATGGCATTTTAGTGCTAATAGCATGGCATTTTTCACTACTAAGAGCAACATATTTTTCCTTAAAAAAGGATGGCATTTTCATATTAAAAACATGGCGTTTTTTTATTTGAGAACATGACATTTTTAATGTCAATAGCATGTCATTTTTATTATATTGGAGCCATGGCATTTCTATTTGAATATTTTTTGAAATGTCTCCATGGCAAATTTGTAGATATTTTTTTCAAATACAATGATCATAACAAGTTGAAATTCTTGCAACAAGTTGCCGTGTGATCATTTTCACCATTTTTGTGGCAAAATTAGGATACATTTTTTTTATATTTTTATGTGCTTTTTAATTTTACACCATGGCAAATTCACGTGTTTCTTTCTAATCTAGCACACTTGATTTTAGCAGTGTGAAAATTACGCCTTTTTTGTGGCCCAAACAGAGGACTCGATCTATCAGATCAGTCGTAAAGCCGAAAGGGGGTTCGCGCTAAGGATGCTCCCCTAGTGAATGAATTTTTTAGCTTGCTTCACCCGATCGAGGGCAGTCATTGGGAGCTCCTATAGGGCGCCTTAAGCGCCCCTTGAGCTTTTCAGCGCCCAGGCGCCCCCGCTCGTGGCTGGCCCAAGAATAGAGACAAACGCTCGATAGTTACTCCGGTTCGCTCGATCACCTTGACAAGGTCGCGGTTGACCACCTGACTGGTCAACCGTTCACCAGTGAAAAATGAAACAAATATACAATAAAAAATAAAAATCAAAAAAATGTTCACAGATTTGAAAAAAATCACAGACCTAAAAAATGTTCACGATTTTGAAAAAAAATCGTTGAATTTTTAAAACGTTCAAAATTTTAAAAAAGTACATCAAATTGGAAAAACTTCATCAAACCTGAATTAAAAAAAGTTCAAAAAAACTAAAAAACTCATCGATTTTTAAAAAAGTCCATACAGTTTGAAAAGAACAGGAAGGAAAAGAAAAAAATGTTGAAATCCCAGGTGGAAACATAAAAACAATTGGGTCGCCCCGCTAAGGGGGTGTGCGCCCGTACTGATAACCCTCTAAGTGGCACTTACGGCGCCGTTTAGGGATTGCCCCGGTCGTTCGCTGGCAGCAGGGCTCCTAGGGAACGGACACCAATTATTATGGTCCAAATTTCAAGGTTTTGTATACTAGCTTCTTTTAGAAAGGTGTTGAGGTACACCGCCCACTACTAGGAACCCTAGTAGTAGCGCGGGGTAATGACCTATTAGTAGCACGGGGGCCCGCGCTACTGCTATGCCGCCACAGCTAACTTTTAGCAGTAGCGCGGGTCCTACCCGCGCTACTACTACTTTTACTAGTAGTAGCACGATTCCCACCCGCGTTGGGGTAAGGGTCCCGCGCTACTACTAACTAATTAGGAATTAAAAAATCATCCAAGGCTGCTGCTGCTGCTGGGCGTCAACGTCCTCTCCATCCAGGGCCGATGCTGGTCCTGGAGGGGATGAAGTCGTCCATGATGATGGTGCTTCCCCACCCAACTCATCCTCGCACCTCTCCTCTGCTGCTACTACAAAAGAAGAGAAAACAATTAGAAGAGGAAGAGCGAGAGAGATTGAGAGGAGTAGGAAGAGAGAAACTCACCTGTGGTTGTGTCCATGGCGGATCTGGCCGCCGCCATGGATGGTGCTCTGCTGGATCTCCCTCTCCTTCCAACAGAGAAGAAGAAGGAGGAAGGAGGGGGAGGGGGCTGCGGTGGGAGTGGAGGTCACCGAATTTAGGGGAGGCGACGAGGTGCGAGGCCGACGGTAGCGGTGGGTGAGGAAGGGAATCACGGGTGGGAGGGAGAAGCGGAATCAAGAGAGTGTGGGTTTGGATTTGGGACTCATTGGGCGCCATGGAGGAGGAGGTGTGCTTGGGCAGGAGCACCATGTCCATGGGAGAGCCTATGGAGAGAGGGGGGAGAGTGAGGGATTCGGCCAAGGATATATGGGAACTTCACCTACCTTGTACTTAGTAGTAGCGAAGGGTATAAACCCGCGCTACTACTATCAACTTAGTAGTAGCGCGGGTTTATACCCCTCGCTACTACTATGGCATTTCCCGGGGGGCATGGTAGAGACCACTTAGTAGTAGCGAGGGGTATAAAACCGTGCTACTAGTAAGTAGCAGTAGTGAGGGATATAAACCTGCGCTATTAATAAGCGTCTACCTATAAGCTTTTCCCTAATAGTGGCCTATTGTCGGTGGCGAGTCAAACAGGATAATTTCTTGGAAAAACAGAAAACATGAGGGAATCTGATTTCGTTAAAAAGAGTCTCTCGGCTTTGGGCTTTAGGGCACATGTGTTCTAAACAGATTGTGGGCCCCCGATCTATGTCAAGATTTAGAAAGCCGTTTGTGTATTTTCTGTATTCACGGTCCTATATTCGTGCACACACAGTGGCGGATCTAGGATCCAGGCTGGGGGGCTGGGCCGGGCGTGAGGCTGAATTTGTTCGTTGACTGCATCATATTTTCCGCAATGTAGCACACTGTAGCGGTATATTTTCACACTGTAGCAACTGTAGCATCCTGGGGCCCTGGGCTTGGCCCAATCCTGGGTCCGCCCCTGTGCGCACATATCTGTAATCACATCATACATGGGAAACAATATACCTTTCTGTGGGACCAGGGACCGTTTCTCAAGTGATAGATATTTCGATCAACAGTCGGTGCAAGAAGTGTGTAGTAAAACCATAGAGCTGTACTGAAACTGTTCACTCTGTTCTTCTTCTTGAAGTCCCCCGTTCTCTTTTTTTTTTGGTTAGAACTCTTGTGTTCTATGAGTAGTGGATAGAGGAAAATGACCGAAGCTATTCTGTTCCGAATGACTGAGAGGCGTGAATGATAGTAACAACAACGAGAGAGCCGGAGAGGTATAACAGAACCTTATCCGGCACAGGTTAGTTGTTTTCTTGTATGTTCGATCTTCTTCTAATATTCTTGTTGGGACAAGTTTTGCATATGGTTGCTATGTAGTCAATCTAAGTTTCTTCTTTCTACTTCTACTCATTTGTCCTCTTTCAAGAACTCGGGTCTTTGGCTTATTGAATCTTTCTACTAAGGAAAATTTTGCTGTCGAATCTTAGAATGGAAATAGTAATGGATGTATGTACTTTACGAGTCTAGAACATGTTTGTAAGTATACCAAAAATAGCCCATGGCATGTATGCTGCCCTCCTGTGTAGCTCCTCCTCCTTTATAAGCCTTCTGCCTATTTGCGTAGCTGGGCCAAGCCCATGGCCCATGACCCATTACATCGGGAAGGTCCTGGATAAGAAGAGGGTCATGACCCTTGGGGCATGACATTCTCACCCCCTTAAAACTCGGCTTGACCTCAAGCCGGTGACGCGATACCGAAGAACAGCAAAACCACCCACGGTCGATGGAGCTTTGTACCTCTCTTTGCTGATAAACATCCAACATCATAATCACTCTTTGAACTTCTATGTCCAAACTTGATCCTCATCTTAATTGTTTCCCAACCATGAAGATTCAAGGTTCTAGGATGTTTGTCGAAACCAAAATACCGCTTGAACCATTGAGAAAAGCTCAAGCAAACCAACAAATTATTCAATTGATATGATTACAATGTTTTTCGATGACTCCTAAGCCGGTGGCATAACTCCTAAACCAGTCTGGACACTACAACGAGGATGGGTGGGGATTATGTTAAATATTAGTGTGTTGTTGTTGGTCACAACATGGATTTTATTGACCCACAAAAAAAAACATGGATTTTATTGAGTGTTGGAGACAGTAGCCATGGTAAACGGGAAATTCTGAATCCACAACAGAATATTCCCCTTTTCGTGTCCGCTCCACTGGAAAACTTTGTTCTGTTTTCATTTCTGTTTTGCAATATTTTGTTTTCACCATTTCTCTTCGTCTCTCTAATGGATCGATTTGAACTTATCTGTAAGAGTTTGCTCCTCTTCCATCGATGGAGGCCACTCAGCAGACATATATGCATATTTATGCATTCATCCTTCTGTTCCACGGCTTTGTGCACAGCCTATGACTTTCGCTTTCTACTTCTCGTGGTGCACCGCAAAGTGGAACAACCGGTCTTCGGAACCCAGCCTCTTGTGATCCTATACGAGGGGCGATAAGCCTTTTGTGGAGCGCTTTTGTACAACTGCTGGCTTCTTCTAACTCGGAACCTCTCCAGTCTTGAAACTCCAATCTGCCCAAGGAGCTCGGTTTGGGCCACTCCCTGCAATTGTGCTGGCGCTCCCTCCGCTACGGGAGCTGCAGTTGTGGAGCAGAGAGGATCCGAACAGGGCCCAATTCTCTAAATTATTGACAGAAATAATACTTGCAAAGGCGTTTTGAACACAGAGAGCTCACTGCCTTCTGACTCCCCAACATGCTGCTAAAACGCCATGCAGCAGATTACATGCGGACGAGTAGAAAACTATCTTTACCAGCGAGTGCAAAACGAAACATAAACAACACAGGACAGCAGTAAAGTCACTTTATTTGGTACTACATTAAAGTTGCAAACCTGAAATTAATTTCCATTTGACTGCAATCCTCGGTATTATATGTTCTGTCTCTACAAAGAAGAAACGCAGTCCACAAAGGACACAGACCTTATTGAGCTTAGGGGAAAAACAATGTATATCGTTCTCTTCTAATTGCATAAATATAGTCTTCTCTCTCTCTCTCTCTCTCGCTAGTTTTCATATATAAGCTCTCGACTTTGTTCCGCTCGGTGTCCAAAACTTTGATATCTAAACCATGACTGCGCCGCTGCCTTCCCTCGTCTACCGACGCGGCGGGGGTCTCCTCCCGCCGGGGGCTTGGTCTTCCTCGTCAGACTCGACGTCTCCATATTGCCACAGCCGCAGCCTCTCCTTCTTCGCCTTCTCCTGGAACTGTTCCAGGTTCTCGAGAGCGGTCTTCCTCTCCTTGGTGTCCCATCTCTTGCCCCTTTCAAGTCGGGCAAGCCCTTCCTGCACATATTACCATGAGCGTATTAGGTTTAGGGATCGAGATGAGTTTCCCAAAATACATAAATATGCATCTAAGATAGCTACCAGTCTTAATAATATTAATGCGGAATATCACTGAAATATAACTCGCATGTCAACCTCAAAAAAAGTAACCCACACGGTATTACTCATACGTTGTTTCCATAACCCCCAGAATCCGTATGTTTCTTTAAGCTTAAGAAGGAAGAAACTAGCTGATATAACAATCCTAAATAAGCATTTTTGAGGTTACACTTGCAAATATTATATCATTTCAAGATCAATCTTATGGAACTGTGAGCCATACTGGGTTATTGTGTAAACCTACTCAAACTGCTTAAGCAATATTCTCCAACCTATTTTCATAGCAAACTATTTCCATAAAGAAAGCTCCTCATGGAAAGATAAAAGCAGACTTTGCACAAACCCACCAGCCAGTAAACAAAGCTAACCAACAATTCATAATGCATAACAGTCGATAGCACAAACCTCGAGCATGGCAGCATTGATGCTGGATTCTGTCTCTGGATCAACCAGAGTCACAATAAGAACAGGTCCAGTGCCTTGTCCCTTCACTTTTCCACCAGTAGTGTCGCGCTCTTCGATCATTGCCCGGTATTGTTTTGAACTGCTCAGCAAGCATTCGCTAAGATACTCTGCTGCTTCCTGACCATTATCATCTTCCAGACCAGGCACTTTTATGAAGGCAAGGCTGCACAGCTGAGCAAGAGGAGGAGAGGAGGACACTGATGGGTCTGCAGGCCGTATGCGGTTGTAAGGAACCACTTCTTGGTTACCAAAATCAATGTAGAATACTTCAAATTTGTCATCGACAGACTCTACAGCTCCTCGGGGTCCATTAACAATCTGCAGGAATTATGATGGAAATGCTCCTTAGGATATTGTACCATTTTATTATAAATAAATATGTAAAACTAATTAGTCATCATGAGAGGAACAAATATTAGTACTCCCTCCGTCCGGAAATACTTGTCTTAGAAATGGTTGAAAATGGATGTATCTATAACTAAATTAAGTCTAGATACAACCATTCCTAAGACAAGTATTTCCGGACGGAGGGAGTATGTAGCATTGCACTGAAATGAGACATCAAGCACGTATTTTCAACAATACTGTCAACTTGGCAAGATACTGCTAATAGTATTGTCATGTGCACTGTTAGGTACTCAAGTCTGACACTCAGCATCTATCACTTCTCCTAAATGATCCTAACGAGCACACCAATTCCTAAGGTCAAGCGGCTTAAGTAGAAACTGATATTTGTTAAATGCGTCAAGTTAAACGGCTAATGACAGGTCTAAGTATCTATTAAAGATATTGCTGAAACCAGAGTCTGAATTTAATAGCCAATCTATGACCTTGATACAAGAATAATTAGTTAGTTTTAACATGAGTGAATTAACTGTAGTCATACCATGGCTCTATTCCAAGAGTTGTCGAGGCTAAACTGAGCAAGGACTATCTCTCCCTTCCCAGGATTAAAAGCACCAATGACTGGTGCCTCCTTAAGTTTCAAGGATGCAAGCTGCTGTTGGATGGAAGCTACTCTCTGGTCACCTACTGTCTGGGCATAGAACTTTCCACCACCAAGAACTTCAGTAGCAACAACCTGAAGTCAGGTAACAGAGCCATGTCAGCACCATTTCAGTAACGACAAAAATCAACAACTTCCAATGTTTTTTCATCAACAAACCTTGAGAATTTCCTTTTGTTTGGATTCAGAGGCTGAACCATTAGTAACTTCTTCACCCTCAACGTAGTTCTCCCATATCTAGATAAATAGGTGTCAGTAAAAGAAACAATTATGTACTTCCTAAAAGATGCAGCACGGTATGACAGGTTACCTTCAGTTTCTGCTGCTTAGCTAACTTTTCAGCTCTTGTGAGGACATGAGCATCTGGAATCCTATCCAAGCCAAATGAACTAAGCTTGGCCAAGCCAGACTCTAAAAGAACAGAACCAACGTTGGTCTTAGATTCCCACAAGGAACCTATGAATGTTCCAGTTCTATCAACTGTTTCAACCTCAATCTGCAAAATGATTTGGTATCCTTCAGATATTGAAGATGAAGATATGGACAAAGCAGAGAGGCAGCAAATGCCATACCTCCACATCACGCTGTAAAATCATCCTCCTCATCAAAGCAATAGCTTCGCTCGAGTAGGGCTCATCTTTACCAGGGCACCTAACACCAGACAATGAAAAAGCGATGCTGCAAGTCTCCTTCGGAATTGTCAGTTTGAAACGATGACCACTGAAAACATATTCAACAACAGCAGTATGCCTTCTATTCCGCTGCAGGAAGGGAAGGAAATCTTTGGCCTTCTTAGAATTAACCTGAGGAGATATGCATTCATAACAATCTATTAATAAAGGTGCAGAGCAAATGTCAAAGGAAACTACTGGAACAAGCAAGAATGCCAACCATTGTTAAATCTGTTATATGCATCACAGGAGGAAGTTTGTCAGAGTGAATTCCTTTCTTTGCTTTCTCAGCACGTGAGTGAGCCGCTAATAGAGCATCAAAATAATGTGATCTTTCCTCGTAGTCACGGTGTTTTGATGTCTCAGCGAAGCCCCGTGAGAGCAAAAGCTCAGCAACATTAATTTTAGGCTGGGTGCCTGCGCTTGGAGCAGAAGATGTGTCTTCTCCGTCCGCCGGTGATGGCGAACCTAGAAAAACTGAACCATAATCCAAAACTCTGGTATCAGCCGAGTTCATTACAGGCATAGCATTCTGTCCATCCATAGTGCTGATCCTTCTAGAATATTCCATTTCCACGGTCACCTGAAATTTTGAAAAAAAAGGATATATCAGTCACTTCTCAACTAAGAAATCAACTAATCATCATTGTAACTTCAGTAAGAATATGAGCAGCCCATACATACCTGTTTGCCAATCAACCGTGTGCGCAAGAATTCCTTGGATTCACGAGCAAATTTGTCGGGCTGCTTGTCCTCTCTGCGAGGATTGCCTAGCTTAGGAGCTCTAATACTTGAAAGATTAACCCGCCGTTCTGCTGAAGGACTTCCATAAGGAGCAGCATCATCAGCAACAATAATACAATCACCACTCACAACTTCTACCACCTACAAAGACATCAATATGAACCAAATTAGTTAAGTCACAAGAATCATGATCAATAGACTGCTACTGAGAACATGAAACCCACTTTTCCAGTGAATTTCTGATCATGGATTGGCTTCGAATTTGTCACTGGTGGCTTAAATCCAGTCCAAATTCTCAGCTGTTCCTTTTTTGCCTGAAGTTCAGCATTCTTCAGCTTTATTTTAACTTCAACATCTAGCATGTTCGCACTCCACTCCACATATTTCGCAAGACCCTGTAATGGGAAGGTTACAGAACAGTTAAAAAATGCAAAATGTCTGAAAAATTAAATAAACAATTTAGCAATTCTTGCTTCTTAGAATGAATAATATGAAATGATTATGGATAAATAATTAGTCATACATTTTCAACAAGCTCAAGGGACAAGTCCTTAGCAGTGTCACCATCTGGGTAATACACCGAACCAATTATATTACTGAAACTGTCTGTCCCCTCCACCACAATCCGCACCTAGAGAAAAAATACAAATCAAAACTGATTAAAAGATGATACATGTTGACTCTAAAGATGGGATAATACAACTGAAAGAAAAGGTGGCTTACATCTCTGTTCAGAACTCGAGTCTCTGTGAAATGCTTAGCTTCTCTTCCAAACCTATCTGGTGGAACTTCAGTAGAGGCTGTCGATGCAGCAAGCCTTTGTGCTGTTGTCAGTGGTGCAGGAGCTTCCCCAGAATCATCACCATTTGTAGTGCCGTTAGTAGTGCCCTCTGGTTCGGCAACAACAGTAGGATTCGGTGGTCGTCTCCCCATGGACGGAGCCTGCATTTCATCATTCTCAATATTTACTTTCAACAGAAAAAATATATATGGAATCAAATAAAAGCTATTGAGAAGCACACCTGCACTCCAGCAACATATATCTGGACAAATTGGAAACTTGGAAGCAAGTAAACACGAATGGTACTGCCATCACGAACTTGTTCGACAATGGCTTCCAGACTCTTGCCTTTATTTGCAACTGCAAAACCCTTTGCATCAAAACCACTTAGTTCGCCAATTGCTGATGGTGGAAGATCTCTTATCGAATCTTCAGCAGCACCAGGTTCCTATAAGTTGGCAGAAAATAAGAACACAAAATTAGGTCATCATTCGATAGAACATTTGTGTCATGCAATTCAAAAGATGGTTGCAGGTAAGCAGGAACCCTGAAAGAAAGCAAACCTTGCTCCAACGGCCTAGACCCTGTTGCTTAGCAACTTCCTCCAACCTTAGAAGCTCAGAGACATTTGGGAGCGGTTCACCCCCCTTGGGGCCTTGCTCCTTCACCTGATCAAATAAATAAGATCAAAATTTAAGAAAACATTTGGCACAACAAAACAATCGAGGAAAAAGTAAATGGTCATCACCCTTGCCCATCCTGCAGCAACCACCAAGTAGGCAACGTTCTTGTCGCCAAGGTAGACAGTGCCAAATTCTCGTCCGATGTTAGGAGCTGTGTAATCCACTCTAAATGTGACCTCCTGCAATAGATTTTAGTTTTTCATTTCCAAGAGAAAATAGAAGTCGTTTTTATGTGATTGCATTCAATATTAATACATGCATAGGATAATTTGGGATAGATAAAAAAAGACACATCATGTACCTTTCCTACGCAGAGTTTCCTCAGATACTCCCTGCTTTCCCAAGCAAATGGCTCATCCACTCCACCACGACGAGCCTAGAGCACAACAAATATACGGATTCAACAGACAAGAAAAGATGGAGAAAAGAACAAAATGTACTGCACAAATAATATCAACAATTTATTATAGATGCATTCGTAAGTGTCAAATTATACAAACAGAACACAATCAAAGAGTGGGAATGATAATGCAATGATGGAGAGAAATTCTTGTGTCAAATACGAACTTCCATTGGCTCGCAAGTGTAGCATGTAAACGTAATTCACTATAGAGAAGGGCAGAAGCAGACCCTGGGCAATCAAGGCTTCAACTCAGGGCCTGGATCCAAAAGCCCATAGAAAATAACACATGCAATAAATTAAAATGTAAAGCATATTCCCCTTGTCTAAAAGTGCAGATTGAGTCTTACCAGCCTTGGGGCCATAAGGTATGACAGAGTGATGGACTTCTCTGGCGGGATCTCTGCCTTGGTGCTCCCCATGATGAGAAGGCAGTCTCCAGACGTCACAGCCTTCACCTTGCCCCTTAGCCATCCTGAAGCTCCTGTGTTTGCTGCCATGATGGCACCTATATTTGCAATCAAAAGGAAACAGAACTTCATTAGCTGTGAAGTCAAATTTAGTTGAGTCCTCCATATAATTCGACAATTCTTCTGTTAATACATGCATGTTTCATAATTTTCATTGCATTTGGATTTCACAGGCCATAGGTGGCTAGAAGGAAAGAAAAACATGACCGGTCACATGTGCGAATTGAAGATAATTCATCACCACAATGTTAAGATTTTCACATAAATGGCTGCTACTTTTTAAATGTTGCAAAATTAATCCACTCCAATCCTAACATCGCACAATCTTTCAGTCACGGCTCAGAGCATCGCAGAACGGCGGACCAGTGCACACAAAATGTACGAATCTAAATATGACCTTATACTCACAGAAAATCGTCCAGGCAGACAAGCACAGAGCTGCAACACTAGCAGCCTGTGTAAATCTGTAACTAGCCAGTAAAAAAACCTCGTCAGAATTCCTGAGCCTCCGGATCTGTGACCCGGCTGACCTGAACTGATTGCGCTGCCCCTCTCCTGTGCAGCCATGAGCCAATGGCAAAAAGGGGGCTGCCATGCAACCAAAATTTGCGGTGGGCACAGGCTAAACCCCTCCAGGTGCAGCTTTCCCCCCCATGTTTCCTTTTCCGGAACGTGTTCGTTTTTAGCAACTTCCGATGTGGTGCAAGTGCCTGATGTGATGCCCCCACCCCACCCTACCTACACGCTGAACAACAAACATGTTCCTACAGATCTGTGATGCTCGCCGCTGACAGTGATACCCCCCTGCCGCCTCGTTTTGCGGGAAAGCACCGCCGTATAAAAAATTGCACGAAAAAAGCACTAGATCTACGTTAAACCCAACACAAAAAAATATCGACGGTACCTCCAAACGGATCTAGGAAAAATCTACCGTAAACGACCACGAACTACCGCACGAACGAAAACAGAGCCCGAAAGCAGTCGAATCAGGAGCACTCTGCTCAACATCTATCGCGCGGATGGGTGGGCAAAAACTGCAGGGATCGCGAGAACGGCGCAGATTACTCCTGCGCATCCTCCAAGCTTCGAAGGCTGGATTACAACTAGCAGAGGAGGAGATCGGGAATGGAACCAGGGCGCATCTGGCAGCCAGATTAGAACAGGCAATTCACCGGCCGGCGAACTGGCACGGATGCATCGGCGAGCAGCGGCGAGGGAGGGGAGGAGGGGCGCCGGCGGCGGCGAGCGGTCTCACCTTGGGGGAGGGTTCGGCCTCCGCCTCGTCCCCCGATCCGAGATCCGGGAGAGGGGGTTTGGCCGGCCTGATCCGGGGGAGGAGGAGGAGGGGGAGGAGGGAGGATCTCTCTCTGATCCCGATCCGAATGAGGGAGGAAAAAAAACGCTGGAGCGGAGCGACGCCCGCTGCCCCCATTTATAATATCATCGGCATTTTTTTGGAACCTTCTCCTCCGTGTTAATTCCTCCGCGGGCCGGCGGGCGGGCTCCTGGGCCGGGCCTCCCGCTGCACGCACGTGAGTCAGAGAGAGAGAGAGGATGGATAGATATCGTGACGCGCAAGCGAGAAAGAGGACGAGGTTGCTGCACGCTACGTCATGGCCTAGGCTGGTGTTTCTTTTGGGGAAGTGACGAGGTGGGGAGCTATCTAGAGTACCTATCCATCCATCGCCCCAAAGGGGATGGAAGCTGTTGGGGCTTGGGACAGATGATGCAGCAGCTTTATCCACCCTACAGAGTTTGTTCAATGCTTTCCAACTGTTTCTATCATCGATCTGGGTTTAGTTGGGGCTGGTCTTCCTTTTAGTTGGGTTTTTCTTGGATGTTAGTGATGAGGAAGCTTTGGGCGTCAGGTTGTTGATGATGGTCACTCAAACAATTGGACGGGACAAAGGATTGTTGGTTCTCTCTTTATTGGTTTGATTGTCACAATAACACCGGTGTACTTTATACGATGTATAGCCTTCCATTTACAGAGGTCGATGTTTAGCTCACGGTGGGGTCGTCCATCGAAATTTGTGTCTCCGCTATTTACGAGTTGCGGTAAATATTGGATGCGTCACTTTATACATTCATTCATTATAGGATATGCTCAGTTATTGTGCTTTGATTTGGTACAGTTGAGGAGAGAAATCGAGTAGAGAAAAGGGAACGTGTGGCGTTATTTAGGGGCGTGAGGGCGAGGGGTCGCAATTATGAAGGTAGTTCGGAAGTGGTTGTTGGTGGCTAGAGGAAAAATCATAGCGTGTATTTGTTGTGTGTCATTGCCAAATTGATGTAAACAAATTCCCAAAGAAAATATATACGATAGACACAGTTCCCATAATCATTATCGTGGAATTTGTCAGGACCATTTCCCTATAATTCTTGATTTTAAATTCTAATTCTACACTACTGCAGAAACATGTATAGTCGTTTGCCTTCGAGTGACGGGCAGAGGGACGGCGTCACTAGTACTCACTAGTAAGGTGACAATCGCCTATAGACCAATGCCGGGAACCGACAGTCGCCTTTCACTTGTATGATTTACAGAGGGGGGTCAATTATCCAGTGACGAGCACCCTCTGCCCGCTCATCATGGGTATTGCTCTCCCACAACTTCTTAGCCACCTACATCAGTTTCATGCGGGATGGAAGAGGCATTCTCCACATCCAAAAACTAGTCGTAGCCCCCAATTCCCAATCTTGCCATCCACTATTGCCGGAGATTCCCCACCAAGAATTGATGAGTGGCTTTTACACACAATTTTACCCTCGTTTAAACTGAATATTCATGAATAATTATTGAGTTTATCACTTCAGCTTGCCCCACTAATCACACTAATAATTGCAAAGATGTGCAAATCTCCTTCTTTATTCTATTCCTTGCAAATATGGAAATATTTAGGTGGAAATCAAAGCGTATATGGGATGTACTCAAGGAGATGGTCGATTCCATATAAAAATTAGGCTTCAATAGAGTTCACAAAAGAGAAGACAACCAACGGTATTAACGCAAGTGCTCGTACCAGCGATTGCACCGCGCGCCACCGCCTCTAAGACATGAGGACAAGGAGCTTTTGTGAAGGGGCACAAGCCCAATTCACAATGGAGTGTCCCTAAACCATAATTCACCACCCTACACTATGAAAAAGGGCCAAATAATGAGTAGTGGTAAGAGTGGAATAATGAGTATGGCGTCCATGTGTAGCAGCTCGAAGGGATGTGTAGTCGTTATGATTGTCTTCGAGGGATGCTTTGCCCTAGTCATTGATATGTCTCCGACGTATCTATAATTTATGAAGTATTCATGCCATGCTTGCAACAATTTTATATGGTTTCGGTATGATTTGATTAGAACTAACCCGGACTAACGTTGTTTTCAGTAGAACTACCGTGGTGTCATTTTTTGTGCAGAAATAAAAGTTCTCGGAATGGGCTGAAAATTTACGGTGATTTTTATGAACCAAAAGAGACCCTCGAAGCATCGGAGCTGGGCCAGGAAGTGACCGAGGAGGCCACAAGCCTAGGGGGCGCGCCCACCCCCGTAGGGCGTGCCCCCTGGCTTGTGGGCCCCTCGAGCACCCCCTTGACGTGAGACCGACGCCAAAAATTTCTCTAAATACCAAAAACCCCGAAATGAACCCTAGATGAGAAGTTCCGCCGCTGCAAACCTCTGTAGCCACGAAAAACCGTGACCCCATTTCTGGACCCTATCGGAGGGGGAAATCATCCCCGGAAGCCATCTTCATCATCACGGCGGTCTCCATGACGAGGAGGGAGTAGTTCACCCTCGGGCTGAGGGTATGTACCAGTAGGTATGTGTTTGATCTCTCTCTCTCTCTCTCTCTCTCTCTCTCTCTCTCTCTCTCTCGTGTTCTTGATTTGGCACGATCTTGATGTACCGTGAGCTTTGTTAATATATTTGGATCTTATGGTGTTCTTCCCTCTCTACCTTCTTGTGATGAATTGAGTCTTGCTCTTTGGGGTTTCGTTATGTTGGATTGAGGATTGGATTTGAGAACACTTGATGTATGTCTTGCGATGGGATATCTGTGTGACAATGGGATGTTCTATTGACTCACTTGATGTATGTTTTGGCACTCAACTCGCGGATTCCCAAGGTGACATTGGGGTAATCTATGCATATGGGCTGATGCACGTTTTCGTCCTACGTTCTCCGATAGGAACTTTGGAGTGATTCTTTGTTGCACGTGAGGGATTGTTATATGATCCAATTATGTTATCATTGTTGCGAGAATTTGCACTAGTGAAAGTATGAACCTTAGATCTTGTTTTCAAGCATTGCAATACCGTTTTTGCTCAATTTTGTTACTAGTTACCTTGTTGTTTTTATATTTTCAGATTACAAAAACCTATTTCTACCATCCATATTACACTTGTATCACTATCTCTTCACCGAACTAGTGCGCCTATGCGATTTACCATTGTATCGGGTGTTTTGGGGACACAAGAGATTTCTTGTATTTGATTGCAGGGTTGTTTTAGAAAGACCATCTTCATCCTACGCCTCCCATGGATTGATAAACCTTAGGTCATCCACTTGAGGGAAATTTACTACTGTCCTACAAAACCCTGCGCTTGGAGGCCCAACACGAGTCTACAAGAAGAAAGGTTGAGTAGTAGACATCAAGCTCTTTTCTGGCGCCGTTGCCAGGGAGGTGAGTGCTTGAAGGTATATCTTTAGATCTTGCAATTGAATCTTTTAGTTTCTTATTTTATCACTAGTTTGGTTTATAAAAGAAAACTACAAAAAGCTGGAATTGAGCTTGCCTCATATTATTCATCTTTATAATGTCTTTCTTGAAAATGATTGAGATGATCGATATGGTTGACTAGACGGGGGTGAATAGGAAGCTACCAATTTTTAGCTTTTCTTAACAAATTAGGTTTAGCAACAAATAGGTTGTCTAGATGTGCAACTAGGTGAGCAACCTATATGATGCAAACAACAACAACAAGTGCAAGCAAAGCATACAATATAACAATAGCTTGGACAAAGTAAAGGTAAGAGATAACCACAAGTGGAGTTGGAGAAGACGAGGATGTGTTACCGAAGTTCCTTCCCTTTGAAGGGAAGTACGTCTCCGTTGGAGCGGTGTGGAGGCACAATGCTCCCCAAGAAGCCACTAGGGCCACAAGTATTCTCATCACGCCCTCACACGATGCGAGATGTCGTGATTCCACTAGTGGTGCCCTTGAAGGCAGCAACCGGACCTTTACAAACAAGGTTGGGGCTCTCTCCACAACCAAATTGGAGGCTCCCAACGAAACCACGGAGCTTCACCACAATGGAATATGGCTCTGAGGTGACCTCAACCGTCTAAGGTGCTCAAACACCCAAGAGTAACGAAATCCACACAAGAAAGTATGGGGGAATCAAATATCCTTTGGTGGAAGTGTATATCTAGGTCTCCTCCTTCAATCCCTAGCAAATCAACAAGTTTGAGTGGCTAGAGAGAGAGAGATCGGGCAAGAAAGCTTGAAGGGCATTCATGGTGGAGAGAGATAGGAAAGAGGTGAGGAGGGAGGTGGAAGAAGCCCCCCTTATATATGCATCCCCAAGATCCAACCGTTACACCAGTTATTGCACTGCAGCGGTACAACCGCTCCTCACCCCGGTACAACCGAGATTCACAGGTATGCTGCAGAAACCCTAGCACGCGGTACAACCGATCGCTCGAGTGGTAATACCGATTAAAAGGAAAAACCGGACCAACCGTTCGCCTACCTCTAACACCCTGGATTTTGCCCATTTTCTTTTACTTTGGATTTTGGTCTGGTTTTGCTTTTCCGTGGCTTAGTAGACTTGCAACCTGGAGGGATCACCCTTGATTCCTCTTCCCGAGTGGCTTGCCAACCTCAAAACCATCCCAATACCATGTCCTTTCCATCTTGGACCAACCCCAATATTCTTTTCCTTGGGAAAATTCCTTTTCCTATTAAAGGAATAACCATGTCTACCCTGGGTTATGAAGCAACCCACATTTCCATCATTCCAAAGATTCCCAAATAATTCTCATAAATACTTTGGGAAATATATGTTGGAAATATGCCCTAGAGGCAATAATAAAAGTATTATTATTATATTTCCTTGTTCATGATAATTGTCTTTTATTCATGCTATAATTGTATTATCTGGAAATCATGTCTGGCGTGTGAATACATAGACCACAATATGTCCCTAGTGAGCCTCTAGTTGACTAGCTCGTTGATCAACAGATAGTCATGGTTTCTGACTATGGACATTGGGTGTCGTTGATAACGAGGTCACATCATTAGGAGAATGATGTGATGGACAAGACAATCCTAAGCATAGCACAAGATCGTGTAGTTCGTTTTGCGGAGCTTTTACAATGTCAAGTATCTCTTCCTTAGACCATGAGATCGTGTAACTCCGGATACCGTAGGAGTGCTTTGGGTGTACCAAGCGTCTGGCGTAATCGGGTGACTATAAAGGTGCATTACAGGTATCTCCGAAAGTGTCATTGGGTTGACATGGATCGAGGCTGGATTTGTCACTCCGTATGGCGGAGAGGTATCACTGGGCCCACTCGGTAGTGCATCATCATAATGAGCTCAAAGTGACCAAGTGTTTGGTCACGGGATCATGCATTACAGATGCGAGTAAAGTGACTTGCGATAAACTAGATTGAGCGAGGTATTGGGATACCGACGATCGAATCTCGGGCAAGTAAAATACCGATTGACTAAGGGAATTGTATACGGGTTGTTTGAATCCTCGACATCATGGTTCAACCGATGAGATCATCGAGGAGCATGTAGAGCCAACATGGGTATCCAGATCCCGCTGTTGGTTATTGCCCGAGAGCCGTCTCGGTCATATCGCATGTCTCCCGAACCGTAGGGTCTACACATAAGGTTCGGTGGCGCTAGGGTTGTATGAATATGAGTATGCAGCAAACCGAAAGTTGTTCGAGTCCGGATGAGATCCGGACGTCACGAGGAGTTCGGAATGGTCCGGAGGTAAAGATTTATATATGGGAAGTCTTATTTTGGTGCGGAAAGGTTTCACGCGTTATCGGTATTGTAACGGAGTCTTAGAAAGGGGTCAGGGGTCCACCAGGGTCCACCTGCCTGGGGGTCACATGGGCTGAAGGTGCGCTTGGCCTATATGGGCCAAGGGCACCAGCCCCAAGAGGCCCATGCGCCAAGAGATGAGGAGAGGAGAGTCCTAAAGGGAAGGCACCTCCTAGGTGCCTTGGGAGGATGGACTCCTCCTCCTTGGCAGCACCCTTCCTTGGAGGAAGGGCAAGGCTGCGCCCCCCTCTCTCTTGCCCCTATATAAAGGGAGGGAGGGAGGGGCAGCCGCACCCTCAAGGCTTGGCGCCTCCTCCTCCTGCTACACCTCCTCCTCCTCCGTAGTTGCTCGTGAAGCCTCGCCGAGTTCTGCTGCATCCACCACCACGTCGTCTTCTGCTGGATCATCATCAACCTCTCCTTCCCCTTGCTGGATCAAGAAGGAGGAGACGTCATCCGCTCCGTTCGTGTGTTAAACGCGGAGGTGCTGTCCGTTCAGCACTAGGTCATCGGTGATCTGAATCACGGCGAGTACGACTCCATCATCCCGTTCCATTGAGCGCTTCCGCACGCGATCTACAAGTGGTATGTAGATGCAATCACTCTCCCATGACTCGTTGCTTAGATGAACTCATAGATGGATCTTGGTGAAACCGTAGGAAAAATTTTAATTTTACGCAGCGTTCCCCAACAGTGGCATCATGAGCTAGGTCTATCGTAGTTCTCTATTGCACGAGTAGAACACAATTTGTTGTGGGCGTAGATGTTGTCAACTTTCTTGCGCTACTAGTCTTATCTTGCTTCAGCGGTATTATGGGATGAAGCGGCCGGACCGACCTTACATGTACACTTACGTGAGACTGGTTCCACCGGTCGACATGCACTAGTTGCATAAGGTGGCTAGCGGTGTCTGTCTCTCCACTTTAGTTGGAGCGGATTCGATGAAAAGGGTCCTTATGAAGGGTAAATAGAAGGCTGACAAATCACGTTGTGGCTTTCCGTAGGTAAGAAAAGCGTTCTTGCTAGAACCCTATTGCAGCCACGTAAAACTTGCAACAACAATTAGAGGACGTCTAACTTGTTTTTGCAGCAAGTGTTTTGTGATATGATATGGCCAAAGTTGTGATGAATGATGAATGATATATGTGATGTATGATATCATGTTCTTGTAATAGGAATCACGACTTGCATGTCGATGAGTATGACAACCGGCAGGAGCCGTAGGAGTTGTCTTTATTTTTGTATGACCTGCGTGTCATTGAAGAACGCCATGTAAATTACTTTGCTTTATTGCTAAACGCGTTAGCCATAGAAGTAGAAGTAGTCGTTGGCGTGACAACTTCATGAAGACACGATGATTGAGATCATGATGATGGAGATCATGGTGTCATGCGATGACGAGGATGATCATGGAGCCCGAAGATGGAGATCAAAGGAGCTATATGATATTGGCCATATCATGTCACTACTATATATAATTGCATGTGATGTTTATTATGTTTATGCATCTTGTTTACTTAGAGCGACGGTAGTAAATAAGATGATCCTCATAACAATTTCAAGAAAGTGTTCTCCCTAACTGCACCGTTGCTAAAGTTCGTCGTTTCAAGCACCACGTGATGATCGTGTGTGATAGATCCTTATGTTCACATACAACGGGTGTAAGACAGTTTTACACATGCAATACACTTAGGTTAACTTGACAAGCCTAGCATGTACAGACATGGCCTCGGAACACAAGAGACCGAAAGGTCGAACATGAATCGTATGGAAGATACGATCAACATGGAGATGTTCACCGACGATGACTAGTCCGTCTCACGTGATGATCGGACACGGCCTAGTCGACTCGGATCGTGTATCACTTAGATGACTAGAGGGATGTCAAATCTGAGTGGGAGTTCATTAAATAATTTGATTAGATGAACTTTATTATCATGAACAATAGTCTAAAATCTTTGCAAAATGTCTTGTAGATCAAATGGCCAACGCACATGTCACCATGAACTTCAACGCGTTCCTAGAAAACCAAGTTGAAAGATGATGGCAGCAACTATTGATTTGGGTCGGAAACGATGATTATCCTCATAGCTGCCAAGAAACAATATGTCCTAGAAGCACCGCTAGGTGAAGCACCCATCGAAGAACCAAGATGTTGTGAGCGCTTGGCAGTCTCGTCTTGATGATTACTCCCTCGTTCGGTGCGGCATGCTTTACAGACTTAGAACCGGGGCTCCAAAAGCGTTTTGGCGACACGGAGCATATGAGATGTTCGAGGAGCTGAAACTAGTTTTCCAAGCTCATGCGGCTCGAGAGATATGAAGTCTCCGACAAGTTGATGGAGGAAAATAGTTACGTCGGTGAGCACATACTCAAAATGTCAGGTTGCACAACCGCTTTGTCAGTGGACATTAACCTCCCGGACGAGGCGGTCATTGACAGAATCCTTGATCGCCCCACCAAGCTACAAGAGCTTTGTGATGAACTACAATATGCGGGGATGGTGAAAACTATTCTGAAGTATTTTCAATCTTTGAAGTCGCAGAGGTAGAAATCAAGAAGGAGCATCAAGTGTTGATGGTCAATAAAACCACTAAGTTCAAGAAGGGCAAGGAAAGAAGAACTTCAATAAGGGCGGTGTCGTGGTTCTAAGTATGTGATGAGAATGGGGGTAGGTATGGAGAGGCAAGATCCTAGCTATGGAGTAGTTGTATCGCAAGGGATTTACGAGTTCAGGCCCTTCTCGGAGGAAGTAATAGCCCTACGTCTCGGAGCCAAGGCGGTCGATTGGATTATATCGTTATGTGTTACGGTGCGAACCCTTCTACTGTGGAGGGTGGCTTATATAGAGTGCGCCGGGACCCCAGCCAGCCACGTGGGAGAGGGTTTAAGGTGCGTTAAGGCAGGCGTTCTTGGTAGCGCCTTACATAAAGTATCATTATGACCATAAAGGCTATTTAACTACTGCACCGTTTGGACACCGAGTGGCTCTTGGACTCCTGGTGGTGAGTGGGTCTTCATGGTCGAGTGTCTTTGAATCATCGGTGGAAGCCTACCGGTCATTGGAAGGCTGCTTCTCTTGTGAGTGTCCTTGTGGAGGGTACCACAGGGCAGGTCTATGACCCTACCCAGGTATATGACTTCATCATTAGCCCCCGAATGGATCGAGGTTTGAGTGAGGAAGGAGTTGATGATCTTTCCGACCTGTTCTTCGTGTTGTGAGTGCGTCTTACTCTGGATCAACGACCTTTTAGTGATGGCATCAACTTCTCTTTCGATCGCCTTGATCCATTCTTCATGTTTGTCGAGTGAACTCCGTGAACACGAGGATTTTCGGCGACGGATCGGAGGAAATCGAGTTATCGGCGAGTTGCTCTGCGGTTAAGCGGATTTCGCGGGATCCGAATTTTGGGAAGCGCGCGAAGCGGAGAAAACCGCGACACTCGGATGGGATAAGACGATGACGCCTCGATCTTCGCGCCGCCTTTTTCGCCATGTATCGTGGCGCTTTGTTGTGGGATTGTGACGGATTGCACAGGCCTACCGGTTGACCACTCGAGCGGCCCCATATAAAGCGTTAGACGGGGCATTTTGAGCGAAGACGACCTCAGACTTCTCCTCTCTCTACCTCCAAATCTTCTCACCGCGCTCTTCGTCTGTCCAGCGCCGAAGCTCGGAACTTGCCTCGCCGGCGATCATGGTGAAGGAGAAGACCGCAGCCCTAGAACGGGTGAAGAAGGCGGCGGCGAAGGCCAAGGGGAGAGCGCCCAGTCGGGGCGGCTCCTCTTCGCGGTCCAAGGAGACTGGATCCGCTCGACCATCACCGAGAAGGATCTCGCCGATCTGGCCAATGAAGGACTGATCCCCATGGGTCGGCGAGGCTTAGGCACGCAGTGGCAACCACGACTGAAGAGGTGAGTGTGTCCTCCTGGCCACCCACGTGAGACCGGGGTTTTCTCTGCCGCCAAATCCTTTTTTCGGGGTTTTGAACTTTTTGGGCGCAACTCCATCATTTTACTCGAACTCCATTGTCTATCTTGCTGCTTTCATTTCGCTATGCGAGAATTTCTTAGGTTGTCGATCGCCTTGGGGCCTCTTCAAGCACATATTCACTGTCGCTCTCGGACGGTGAAGAAAAGCGACCCGAATGACGAGAGGACCCAAGTAATCCAGATGTGTGGGGACTCGGGGTCCGGATGAGGGGAAGAGCGCCTTTCCGCTATGGCTCTCCCGACTTCGGTTAGAGGGTGGCAGTTGACCTAGTTTCTTGCCAAGACCAGCCGACGCCAAGGCGATCATTGGTCTCCTCCTTTCTCCATGAGTCGAGTGAACAAGCCATCTTCCCTGAAGGTGTTACCGGAGGAGAGGGCCCAAGTAAAGTTCTTGATGGGCGTGTAGTCCAGCTTATTCATGATGGGGTGACCGGCATGGATCTCCGGAGGTTTTTCTCCGGCGGCGTATTCAGCCACTTCAATACCGAGGTCATCGATGTGGATGTACTGATGCGGATGATACCACTCGGGTCCATCCGGAGGAGGTCGATGATGCCACCTTTGGAGAAGTGGATGACTGCCATCACAGAAACAAAGACAACCCTCGTGGAGCTAGGAGGATTCCACCACTCGACCGAGTTACCAACCATACCGGTATAACCACTTATCTCCATTGTGATTCTGCTGCATTCATTACATTTTGATGCCAATTAGTGTTGACTTTCACCTTGTATCGTTGTCTTCTAGGTCACCACCGAGATGTACTCGATGCCCACGGGCGCAGGAAGCGATCGAAGAAGAAGAAGGAAGTGGAGGTGAAAGTCCGTGGAATGGGAGTCCAACGGCGAGGAGGATGATAGCTCGATGGCGAGGAGGAGGAGGAGGAAGAGGAGGAAGGCGTCGATCCTCCTCGCTCGAGGGAAGGTCAAGTGACGCATGACCCGCGGCGGGTGCGGTAAAGCTGTTGTGCCACCACCGAGTCGACAAGCGACCTAGGACAACTTCTCCGCGCCGACCGAGAAACCGCGAAGCAACCTCGGCGGCGTCGTCAAAGCCGTGAAGGCCACCGCCAAGATGCGAATGGTCATCCCCACCATCTCCGGGTAACCAACGAACCTTGTGTTTCCTTTTTCAACATGAGTGAACTTTTGGTCGACTTGATGGTGATCAGCGATTCTTGAAATCTCTGACGCCACTACCTCGAGACTTCACCAAGCACGAAGATCAAGAAATGGAGGATCGCCACCTCAACCTTGGTAAGATCCTTGAGGTTTCGCTTTTAGTCATTGGAGCTTTTAGTCGATTGGACTTCCATGTTTACTTGAATCCTTCTTGTAGTTCCGCCTCCGTCATTGATCTCCCGATGATGCGAGGAAGCGCAATTGAGGAAAAGGAAGAACAAGAAAGTGTCTGCTGGCAAGGCTGCTCAAGTCGCGGCGATTCCTGAGACGCTGATTTCTGAGGGAGGCATGTTGGGGAACGTTGCAGAAAATTAAAATTTTTCCTACGGTTTCACCAAGATCCATCTATGAGTTCATCTAAGCAACGAGTCAAGGGAGTGAGTTTGCATCTACATACCACTTGTAGATCGTGTACGGAAGCGTTCAAGGGGATGGTGATGATGGAGTCGTACTCGGATCACCGATGACCAAGTGCTGAACGGACAGCACCTCCGCGTTCAACACACGTGCAGTGCGGACGGACGTCTCCTCCATCTTGATCCAGCAAGGAGGAAGGAGAGGTTTAGGAAGATGGCTCCAGCAGACGACGGCGTGATGATGATGGAGTGTGATTCTCGGCGAGGCTTCGCCAAGCGACGGAGGAGGAGAGGTGTTGGGGAGGGAGGGCTGCACCTTCAATTGTGTGTTGCAGCCTCCCTCACCCCTCTATTTATAGGGGAAGGGAGGAGGGGCGGCCCCTCTAGATGCATCTAGAGGGGGGCGGCCAAGGGGAGGGGCTTGCCCCCCAAGCAGGGGCGTCCCTTTGGGGTTCCCCTCAACCCTAGGCGCATGGGCCCAAGGGAGGGTGCGCCCAGCCACAGAGGCTGGCTGCCTCCCACGCAGCCCAGTGGCCCCGGGAGGTGGCCCCTCCGGTGGTCCTCCGGAACCTTTCGGTGGCCCCTACACAATACCGATATGACCGAAACTTTTCCGGTGTCCGTTTGACAACTTCCATATATAAATCTTTACCTCCGGACCCTTCCGAACTCCTCGTGACGTCAGGGATCTCATCCGGACTCGAACAACATTCGTAATCACATACAAGTCTTCCTAATAACCCTAGCGTCACCGAACCTTAGTGTGTAGACCCTACGGGTTGGAGACATGAGACATGACCGAGGCGCTCTCGGGTCAATAACCAATAGCGGGATCTGGATACCCATGTTGGCTCCCACATGCTCCTCGATGATGTCATCGGATGAACCATGATGTCGAGGATTCAAGCAACCCGTATACTATTCCCTTTGTCGAGACGGTATGTTACTTGCGAGACTTCGATCGTCGGTATCCCAATACCTCGTTCGGTCTCAAGCACGGCAAGTCACTTTACTAGTACCGTAATGCATGATCCGTGACCAAACACTTGATCACTTTGAGCTCATTATGATGATGCACTACCGAGTGGGCCCAGTGATACCTCTCCGTCATACGGAGTGACAAATCCTGTCTCGATCCGTGTCAACCCAAGACACTTTCGGAGATACCTATAGTGCACCTTTATAGTCACCCGATTCGTTGTGGCGTTTGGTACACCCAAAGCACTCCTCACGGTATCCGGAGTTACACGATCTCATGGTCTAAGGAATAGATACTTGACATTGAGAAAGCTCTAGCAAAACGAACTACACGATCTTGTGCTATGCTTAGGATTGGGTCTTGTCCATCACGTCATTCTCCTAATGGCGTGATCCGTTGTCAATGACATCGATGTCCATAGTCAGAAACCATGACTATCTGTTGACCAACGAGCTAGTCAACTAGAGGCTCACTAGGGACGTATTGTGGTCTATGTATTCACACGTGTATCATGATTTCCGGATGATCTGATTATAGCATGAATAAAAGAAAATTATCATAAACAAGGAAATATAATAATAATGCTTTTATTATTGCCTCTAGGGCATATTTCCAATAGTCTCCCACTTGCACTAGAGTCAATAATCTAGTTACATTGTGATGAATCGAACACCCATAGAGTTCGGTGTTGATCATGTTTTGCCCATGGAAGAGGTTTAGTCAGCGGATCTGCGACATTCAGATCCGTGTGCACTTTGCAAATTTCTATGTCTCCATCTTGAACATTTTCACGGATGGAGTTGAGCGGCAACTTGATGTGGCTGGTCTTCTTGTGAAACCTGGGCTCCTTGGCAAGTGCAATAGCTCCGGTGTTGTCACAGAAGAGTTTGATCGGCCCCGACGCATTGGGTATGACTCCTAGGTCGGTGATGAACTCCTTCACCCATATTGCTTCATCGCTGCCTCCGAGGCTGCCATGTACTCCGCTTCACATGTAGATCCCGCCACGACGCTCTGCTTGCGGTGCACCAGCCTTTGCTCCACCATTCAACATATACGTATCCGGTTTGTGACTTAGAGTCATCAGATCTGTGTCGAAGCTAAGCGTCGGCGTAACCCTTCTGACGAGCTCTTCGTCACCTCCATAAACGAAACATGTCCTTCGTCCTTTTCGTGTACTTCAGGATATTCTTGACCGCTGTCCGGTGTTCCTTGCGGGATTACTTTGGTACCTTCCTACCAAACTTACGGCAAGGTTTACATCAGTGCAGTACACAGCATGGCATACATAATAGATCCTATGGCTGAAGCATAGGGATGACACTCATCTCTTCTTTATCTTTTGCCGTGGCGGGCATTGAGCCGTGCTCAATCTCACACCTTGTCAATAGAGCAAGAACCCTTCTTGGACTGATCCATTTTGAACTTCTTCAAAATCTTATCAAGGTATGTGCTTTGTGAAAGACCTATGAGGCGTCTCGATCTATCTCTATAGATCTTGATGCCTAATATATAAGCAGACTTCTCCAAGATCCTTCATTGAAAACATTTATTCAAGTAGGCCTTAATGCTGTCCAAGAATTCTATATCATTTCCCATCAAAAGTATGTCATCTACATATAATATGAGAAATGCTCTGAGCTCCCACTCACTTTCTTGTAAACGCAGGCTTCTCCATAAGTCGCATAAACCCAAATGCTTTGATCATCTCATCAAAGCGAATGTTCCAACTCCGAGATGCTTGCACCAGCCCATAAATGGATCATTGGAGCTTGCATACTTTGTTAGCGTTCTTAGGATCGACAAAACCTTCCGGCTACATCATATACAGCTCTTCCTTAAGATAACCGTTAAGGAGCGCTGTTTTGGCGTCCATCGCCATATCTCATAATCATAGTATGCGGCAATTGCTAACATGATTCGGACGGACTTAAGCTTCGCTACGGAGAGAAAGTCTCATCGTAGTCAATCCCTTGAACTTGCCGATAACCCTTAGCGACAAGTCGAGCTTTATAGATGGTGACATTACCATCCGCGTCCGTCTTCTTCTTAAAGATCCATTTGTTTTCTATCGCTCGCCGATCATCGGCAAGTCAGTCAAAGTCCATACTTTGTTTTCATACATGGATTCTATCTCGGATTTCATGGCTTCTAGCCATTTGTTGGAATCTGGGCCCGCCATCGCTTCTTCATAGTTCGAAGGTTCACCGTTGTCTAACAACATGATTTCCGGGACGGGGTTGCGTACCACTGCAGTGCGGAGCGTGTCCTTGTGGACCTCTGAGTTCGGTAGCAACTTGATCCGAAGTACCTTGATCATTATCATTATTTTCCTCTTGGTTGGTGTAGGCATCACGGAACATTTTCCTGAGCTGCACCACTATCCCGTTCAAGAGGTAGTACTTCATCGAGTTCTACTTTCCTCCCACTTACTTCTTTCGAGAGAAACTCTTTTTCCAGAAAGGATCCGTTCTTGGCAACAAAGATCTTGCCCTCGGATCTTAAGTAGAATGTATACCCAATGGTTTCTTTAGGGTATCCTATGAAGACACATTTTTCCGACTTGGGTTCGAGCTTTTCAGGTTGAAGTTTCTTGACATAAGCATCGCATCCCCAAACTTTTAGAAGCGACAACTTAGGTTTCTTCCCAAACCATAATTCATGCGGTGTCGTCTCAAGCGGATTTAGGCGGTGCCCTATTTAAAGTGAATGTAGCTGTCTCTAGAGCGTATCCCCAAAATGATAGCGGTAAATCGGTAAGAGACATCATAGATCGCACCATATCCAATAGAGTGCGATTCTGACGTTCGGACACACCGTTACTGTTGAGGTGTTCGGCGGCGTGAGTTGTGAAACGATTCCACATTTTCTTAAGTGTGTACCAAATTCATGACTTAAATATTCTCCTCCACGATCCGATCGTAAGAATTTTATCTTTCGGTCACGTTGATTCTCTACTTCATTCTGAAATTCCTTGAACTTTTCAAAGGTCTCGGACTTGTGTTTCATCAAGTAGACATACCCATATCTACTCAAGTCATCTGTGAGAGTGAGAACATAACGATATCCTCCATGAGCCTCAACACTCATTGGACCGCATACATCGGTATGTATGATTTCCAACAAGTTGGTTGCTCGCTCCATTGTTCCGAGAAGCGGAGTCTTGGTCATTTTGCCCAATGAGGCATGGTTCGCATGTGTCAAATGATTCATAATCGAGACTCTAAAGTCCATCATCATGGAGCTTCTTCATGCGCGCTTGACACCAATGTGACCAAGGCGGCGATTGCCACAAGTATGTGGGACTATCGTTATCAACTTTACATCTTTTGGTATTCACGCTATGAATATGTGTAACACTACGCTCGAGATTCATTAAGAATAAACCATTGACCATCGGAGCATGACCATAAAACATATCTCTCATATAAATAGAACAACCATTATTCTCGGTTTAAATGAGTAGCCATCTCGTATCAAGCGAGATCCAGATACAATGTTCATGCTCAAACTTGGCACCAAATAACAATTATTAAGGTTCAAAACTAATCCGTAGGTAAATGAAGAGGTAGCGTGCCGGCGGCGATCACATCGACTCTGGAACCATTCCCGACGCGCATCGTCACCTCGTCCTTCGCCGATCTCCGCTTATTCCGCAGCTCCTGCATGTGAGTTACAAATATGAACAACGGCACCGATATCAAATACCGGGGAGTTACTACGAGTCTTGGTAAGGTACACATCAATTACATGTATATCAAATATACCTTTGGTGTTGCGGCCTTCTTATCCGCTAAGTATTTGGGGCAATTCGCTTCTAGTGACCCTTCCCTTGCAATAAAAGCACTCGGTCTCGGGCTTGGGTCCATTCTTTGACTTCTTCCGGCAACTTGCTTACCGGTAGGCGCAACCTCCTTGCCGTCCTTCTTGAAGTTCTTCTTGCCCTTGCCCTTCTTGAACTTAGTGGTCTTATTGACCATCAACACTTGATGTTCTTTCTTGATTTCAACCTCTGCTGACTTCAACATAGAGAATACTTCAGAATGGTCTTTACCATCCCACGCATATTGTAGTTCATCACAAAGCTCTTGTAGCTTGGTGGGAGCGGCGAAGGATTCTGTCAATGACCGCCTCATCGGGGAGGTTAATATTCAGTTAGGTCATACGGTTGTGCAACCCAGACATCTTGAGTATGTGCTCACTTGTGAACTATTTTCCTCCATCTTACAACTATAGAACTTGTCGGAGATGTCATATCTCTCGACCCGGCGTGAGCTTGAAAACCAGTTTCAGCTCCTCGAACATCTCATATGCTCCGTGATGCTCAAAAGCGCTTTTGGAGCCCGGTTCTAAGCTGTAAAGCATGCCGCCTGAGCGAGGGAGTAATCATCAGACGAGATTACCAAGCATTCATAATGTCTTGGTTCTGCAGGACGGAGCGTCACCTAGCGGTCCTTCTAGGACATATTGTTTCTGGCAGCTATGAGGATGATCCTCAAGTTCGGACCCAGTCCGTATAGTTGCTGCCGTCATCTTTCAGCTTGGTTTTCTCTAGGAGCGCGTTGAAGTTCAAGTTGACATGGCGTTGGCCATTTGATCTACAAGACATATTATGCAAAAGTTTTAGACTAAGTTCATGATAATTAAGTTCATATAATCAAATTATTTAAATGAACTCCCACCAGATTAGACATCCTCTAGTCATCTAAGTGTTACATGATCCGAGTCGACTAGGCCATGTCCGATCATCACGTGAGACGGACTAGTCATCGTCGGTGAACATTCTCATGTTGATCGTATCTTCCATACGACTCGTGTTCGACCTTTCGGTCTCCGTGTTACGAGGCCATGTCCGTACATGCTAGGCTCGTCAAGTTAACCCTAAGTGTTTTGCGTGTGTAAATCTGTCTTACACCGTTGTATGTGAGCGTAAGAATCCATCACACCGATCATCACGTGGTGCTTAGAAGCGACGAACTTTAGCAGCGGTGCACAGTTAGGGAGAACACTTCTTGAAATTGTTGTGAGGATCATCTTATTTACTACCGTCGTTCTAAGTAAACAAGATGCATAAACATAATAAACATCACATGCAATTATATAGTAGTGACATGATATGGCCAATATCATATAGCTCCATTGATCTCCATCTTGAGGCTCCATGATCATCTTGTCACGGCATGACACCATGATCTCCATCATCATGATCTCCATCATTGTGCCTCCATGAAGTTGTCACGCCAACGACTACTTCTACTTCTATGGCTAACGCGTTTAGCAATAAAGTAAAGTAATTTACATGGCGTTCTTCAATGACACGCAGTCATACAAAAATAAAGACAACTCCTATGGCTCCTGCCGGTTGTCATACTCATCGACATGCAAGTCGTGATTCCTATTACAAGAACATGATCTCATACATCACAATATGTCATTCATCATTCATCACGACTTGGCCATATCACATCACATGACAATTCTTTGCAAAAACAAGTTAGGCGTCCTCTAATTGTTGTTGCATCTTTTACGTGGCTGCAATTGGGTTCTAGCAAGAACGTTTTCTTACCTACGAATAACCACTGGCGTGATCTTGTCAACTTCTATTTACCCTTCATAAGGACCCTTTTCATCGAATCCGCTCCAACTAAAGTGGGAGAGCGGACACCGCCAGCCACCTTATGCAACTAGTGCATTTAGTCGGTGGAACCGGTCTCACGTAAGCGTCGTGTAAGGTTGGTCGGGCCTCTTCATCCCACAATACCGCGGAAGCAAGATAAGACTAGTAGCGGCAAGCAAGTTGACAAGATCTCGCCCACAACCAAATTGTGTTCTACTCGTGCAAAGAGAACTACGCATAGACCTAGCTCATGATGCCTTTGTTGGGGAGCGTTGCGAAAATTAAAATTTTTCCTACGGTTTCACCAAGATTCATCTATGAGTTCATCTAACAACGAGTCAAGGGGTGAGTTTGCATCTACATACCACTTGTAGATCGGTATGGAAGCGTTCAAGGGATGGTGATGATGGAGTCGTACTCGGATCACCGATGACCAAGTGCTGAGCGGACAGCACCTCCGCGTTCAACACACGTCACAGTGCGGACGACGTCTCCTCCGTTTGATCCAGCAAGGAGGAAGGAGAGGTTGAGGAAGATGGCTCCAGCAGCAGCACGACGGCGTGATGATGATGGAGTGAGCGATTCTCGGCGAGGCTTCGCCAAGCGCGCGGAGGAGGAGAGGTGTTGGGGAGGGAGGGCTCGCCTTCAATTATGTGTTGCAGCCTCCCTCACCCCTCTATTTATAGCGGAAGGGAGGAGGGGCGGCCTCTAGATGCATCTAGAGGGGGCGGCCAAGGGAGGGGGGCCCCCCCCCAAGCAGGCGCCCCTTTAGGGTTCCCCTCAACCCTAGGCGCATGGGCCCAAGGGAGGGTGCGCCCAGCCCACAGGGGCTGGCTGCCTCCCACGCAGCCAAGTGGCCCCGGGAGGTGGCCCCTCTGGTGGTCCTCCGGAACCTTCCGGTGGCCCCTACAATACCGATATGACCCGAAACTTTTCCGGTGTCCGTTTGACAACTTCCCATATATAAATCTTTACCTCCGGACCCTTCCGGAACTCCTCGTGACGTCCGGGATCTCATCCGGGACTCCGAACAACATTCGGTAATCACATACAAGTCTTCCTAATAACCCTAAGCGTCACCGAACCTTAAGTGTGTAGACCCTACGGGTTGGAGACATCTGGACATGACCGAGGCGCTCTCGGTCAATAACCAATAGCGGGATCTGGATACCCATGTTGGCTCCACATGCTCCTCGATGATGTCATCGGATGAACCACGATGTCGAGGATTCAAGCAACCCCGTATACTATTCCCTTTGTCAGACGGTATGTTACTTGCGCGAGACTCGATCGTCGGTATCCCAATACCTCGTTCAGTCTCGTTACCGGCAAGTCACTTTACTCGTACCGTAATGCATGATCCGTGACCAAACACTTGATCACTTTGAGCTCATTATGATGATGCACTACCGAGTGGGCCGGTGATACCTCTCCGTCATACGGAGTGACAAATCCTGTCTCGATCCGTGTCAACCCAAGCAGACACTTTCGGAGATACCGTAGTGCACCTTTATAGTCACCCGATTCGTTGTGACGTTTGGTACACCCAAAGCACTCCTACGGTGTCCGGAGTTACGATCTCATGGTCTAAGGAATAGATACTTGACATTGAAAGCTCTAGCAAAGCGAACTACGATCTTGTGCTATGCTTAGGATTGGGTCTTGTCCATCACGTCATTCTCCTAATGGCGTGATCCCGTTGTCAATGACATCGATGTCCATAGTCGAAACCATGACTATCTGTTGACCAACGAGCTAGTCAACTAGAGGCTCACTAGGGGCGTATTGTGGTCTATGTATTCACACGTGTATCACGATTTCCGGATGATACTGATTATAGCATGAATAAAGACAATTATCATAAACAAGGAAATATAATAATAATGCTTTTATTATTGCCTCTAGGGCATATTTCCAACAAGGCAACCCCACTCGGACTTCTGTGTCTTTCGCTGTACCGCTGACAAGTACCCGACCCACTTCGTCGATTGTTGATCCACCATCTCTCTTTGCCACACACCACGCCAGGAAGACCAAGTAAGTCTTTGCTAAGGAGGCCATCATGAGCAGGGATCATGATGGAGCAGGTGAAAGCGGTCCGAGAGGCTAGTCAGGACGGCCTATGATGCTAGTTCCGCTCTCGAGCAATGTCCAAGTAAGTCGATCGTTGCTTGCTTTGTTAGGATATGCTACACAAAGCGCTTCCTTGGAGATTTCCATATCTGTACACCCTTTGGTGTGTGTGTCGATTGAACTTTTATGGGGCAGCGCTGAGTGCACCCTTTGGTGTAGTCCCGAGACTATGGTCATTGCGTGCGATCGGCTATAATCTTTATCTGTGATCTTCTTCACTCGACACAGGACGGACCAAGTCGAATGGAACGAAAAACCGGTGGGGGCATGCTAAGTGCACCCACCAGGTGTAGTCCCGAGACTATGGTCATTGCGTCGATCGACTATAGTCTAAAGAGCTATATATATATATATATATATATATATATATATATATATATATATATATATATATATATATATATATATATATATATATTCTATGGTGACGACAATTAGCCATGGTTTTAGAATCATAACTTTTGCCTCTTTTGGTCGTTGATCGAACCAAATCGGTAAACCAGTGGGGGCACGCTGGAGTGCACCCGCTGGTTTAATCCCAGACTACTTGTCGAATGTTTTGATTATTGTAGTCTTAGAAATCTACTATTTTTCCTTAATCACTCGGAAGTGATCATCTTTGATGTCTTTCGTTGGTTGACTCTTTGCGAAATCTTGCGAGCTTGTGGCTCGCTATCTTGAGTTAGAGAACAAGCAGATCCAGCTCAACCTCAATTTGAAGCTTGCTCGGGAGAATTTGCGAAGGCAAAGGATGAAGCAAAAGGTATGGCTGGTGAGAATTTTTGTTGTTGCCTTTGTTTTTCTGCTCATTCTCAACTCTGTTCTCATTGTTGTTTTGCAGATAAACTGGAAGAGACTTTGAAGAAGAAGGACCTTGACCTTGCGAGAGGCCTGAAGGCTGCTCTGGAGAAAACAAAGCTCGCTGAAGAGAAGCTTGCCTCGATCGACAAACTCGAAGATGAAAATGCCAAGTGAAAGCTGCTCTTGTGTGACTAACAAGGAAGTTAGTCGACTAAAAAACGACAAGATTGATACATCGACAAAGCGAGCCAATCATGGCGGGGAAGCGAAACAGCTGGAGATTTATCTCGGAGGGCTCGCCAGAAGTTGTTTCTCATGCTTGAAGGTAATCTCTTTTATCCATTGTCTTGCTTTCACCGCTTATCACATGATCGTTATTTTGAGTCTGAGCTGTGTTTTGAATTCTGCCAAAACTTTGAAGAAGAAACCCGGTCAGTGGAAACCATCTTGGACCCCATCAACTCTCTGTGAAGGACGAAGCTGCTATGAATGTGCTCATTGGAGTCTCGCGTTGCTAGCGTGGTGGATTATCTTGCTCGATTGAAAGTTGCGGTGTCGCGGATCGACTCGACTCTCGGCGAACAGACTTTTGAGCGATCTTGAATCCCCGATGATTCGATGAATGAGGTTCCAAGTCGAGTGCAGGAATGGAAAAAGTCTTACGCGGTGTGGTCTTGATGTTGCTCTATCTCGGTTCGTGTCCCCGCAAAGAAGCGCAAGAGGACAAGTGGTGTCTCTCAAGGTTGCCAATACCGGGAAGCACGACTTGAGATCTTTCATGGAGACTTTCATCCTGCCGCTACCGTATTGCACGACGGGATCGACCTCGACCAGTTTGTTGCATCTTCGGTCCTCCGCGGAGGTAAAAACTTCTAAGTCCCACTTTAAATTTGCCTCGGAATCTTGAGTGGTTTACAGTAATCGATAAACTTTAACGGGCTTAACGCTGAGCACCTTTGGATCCGTAGGCGTTTATCCGAACTTGATTTTCCTCTAACATGCTTTGTTTGCCTTGAGAGAACTTTATTCCTCATTGGAAGATATTCCGTTGAAATTCGATCGACTTGTGCTTCATCTATCTGCGGTAGAGATGGAACCTGACTCTGACTGACTTTTGTCGTCCTTACGGATTGGGACGAACCGTACGTTGTACTTGTGGCGAAGCTCGAAGGAGGAGGTAGCGATCGACCGCACCTCGTCGTCCTTGGCGGATTAGGATGAACCATACGTTGTACTTGTGGCGAAGCTCGAAGGAGGAGGTAGCGATCGACCTGCACCTCGTCAGTCCTTGGATTGGGATGAATTCCTTACTTAGGCGAGCACTGGGCTGCAGCTAAGCCCTCGAGTGGGAGGTTTGCTGTCCACTCGGTAGGATTTTTATTACTTAGGCGAGCACTGGGCTGCAGCTAAGCCTCCGAGTGGGAGGTTCGCTCTCCACTCGGTAGGATTTTGATTACTTAGGCGAGCACTGGGCTGCAGCTAAGCCTCCGAGTGGGAGGTTCGCTCTCCACTCGGTAGGATTTTTATTACTTAGGCGAGCAGCAGGCTGCAGCTAAGCCCCAGTGGGAGGTTTGCTCCCCACTCGGTGAGGATTTTATTCTTGTGGATGTTTAAAGCGAATCCTTGGGTGTGTAAGCCCCAGTGGGAGGCTGGCCCGCCACTCGGTGGGATTTTGAATACTTAGGCGAGTACTTGGACTGCAGCTAAGCCTCCAGTGGGAGGCTGGCTCGCCACTCGGTGGGATTTTGAATACTTAGGCGAGTACTTGGACTGCAGCTAAGCCTCCAGGTGGGAGGCTGGCTCGCCACTCGGTGGGATTTTGAATACTTAGGCGAGTACTTGGACTGCAGCTAAGCCTCCGAGTGGGAGGCTGGCTCGCCACTCGGTAGGATTTTGAATACTTAGGCGAAGCGGATTCGCAGCTAAGCCCCCGAGTGAGAGGCTGGCTCGCACTCGGAAAGGTTTTTTTTTACAAACTTAGGCAAATCGGATTCGCGACTAAGCCACCCACTGGGAGAAATTTCAACAAAAAGCAATAACAATCGCTGGGAAAATTATAACATTCTTGTCTTAGATAAACTACAAAAGTACTTTTATTACATCTCAACCGAGTGAGTTTTAAGTGTAAAAGGGGCGGAGCAGCTCCGTGTTCCAAGCTCGAGGCTCGTCGATCTGGCGATCAACGTTGTAGAGATGATATGCTCCGTTGTGGAGGACTCTTGTGACGATGAAGGGACCTTCCCAAGTTGGGGCGAGCTTGTGTGGTTTCTGTTGATCCACTCGGAGGACTAAATCTCCCTCTTGAAAGGCTCGACTCTTCATGTTTCTGGCATGGAACCGACGCAAGTCTTGCTGATAGATAGTCGGCGGATCAGGGCCATTTCTCTCCTCTTCCAAGAGGTCGATCGCATCTTGCCGAGCTTGTTCCGCTTCTTCTTGAGTATAGCTCGACTCGAGGCGCATTGTGAAGCAGGTCACTCGCAGAACTGCTTCACTCCATAGACTAGGAAGAATGGAGTTCTCCCGATCGACCGATTAGGAGTGGTCCTCACTCCCGGAGAACTGATGGAAGTTAAATCGACCCAAGCTCTGCTGCGTGCTTGAGATCGCGCATCGCCGTGGTTTCAGCCCTTTGAGAATGAGGCCATTTGCTCGTTCGCTTGTCCATTCCGAGAGTGAGCCCTTTGAAGCATAGTCGACCCGCGTGCCTTGAGAGGCGCAGAAGGCTTTGAACTTGTCATTATCGAAGTTTGACCCATTGTCGATGATGATGCTATGGAACCCCATATTTGAATATCAACTCTCGATGAAACTGATAGCGATTGCATGCATCGAGGTTCTTGATGGGCTTGGCCCGATCCACTTGGTGAACTTGTCATTGCTACTAGCAAATGAGTGAAGCCATACGCGATTCTCAACGGCCCAATCATGTCCAATCCCCAAACCGCGAAGGGCGGACGAGTGGAATGGTCTTCAAGGCCGTGGCGGGCTTGTGCGACATGTTGGAATAGAACCGACATCCTTCACACTTGTCAACTATTTCTTTTGCCATTTCGTTTGCTTTTGGCCAGTAAAATCCCGCTCGGTATGCTTTAGCCACAATGGTCCGAGAGGACGCATGATGGCCACAGGTCCCCGAGTGGATATCCTCAAGAATCATCTGAGCTTCTTCTGGCGTGATGCACTTCTGGCCGACTCCAGTCACGCTTTCTCTGAACAACTGTCCCTTGATCACTGTAAAGGCCTTGGATCATCGGACGATCTGTCGAGCCTCTTCTTCATTCTCTGGGAGCTCTTTCCTTAGGATATATGTGATGTAAGGCACCGTCCAGTCGGGAGGTATGACCACCACTTCCATAATTAGGTCGACCACGGCTGGGATCTGAACTTCGGTCCGATCATTGGCACTCTTTTGCTGCGGGGCTTCTTCCGTGAAAGGATCCTCCTGCACTAAAGGTGCATGAATGTGCTCCAAAAATACATTACTAGGAATGGCTTCCCTTTTGGATCCTATCTTCGCCAAATCATCTGCAGCTTGATTTTTCAGTCGGGGTATATGATGAAGCTCTAACCCCTCGAATTTCTTCTCCGGCTTTCTCCATTTGCATTACAATAACATGTCATATTTGGGCTTCGACATCCCTCCTTCATCACTTGATTAACAACCAGATCCGTGTCGCCGTAGACCATAAGGCGGACGGACGCCGAGTGAAATGGCCATGCAACCCATACAGGAGTGCTTCATATTACCTTCGTTGTTGGAAGAATCAAAGTGAATCTGGAGAACATACTTGAGCCTATCTCCTCGGGAAACCAATACAACCCCTGCACGAACCGTTCGACATCTTGGATCCATCGAAAAACATAGTCCGGTGTTTCCGAGTGAACTTGAGTGGAAGCTGCTATTGATCCACTCGGCGAGGAAATCTGCTATTGCTTGGGACTTGATGGATTTCTTTGCCTCGAATTTGATATCAAGGGAAGGAGTTCAATCGCCCATTTTGCCACTCGACCGGTTGCATCTCTGTTATGAAGAATTTCCGACAAAGGCGTCGCCGACGCGTAATGGAATGACCGGAGAAATAATGAGCAACCTTCTTTGTGGTCATATAGATCCCATAAACAAGCTTACGATAGTGAGGTATCTTTGCTTTGATGGGGTTGATTACTTGAAAGATAATAAAGCGGGCGTTGAACTTTGAAGGCTTTTCCTTCATCTTCCCGCTCGGCCGTAAAATCAGATCTTCGACGACTTGTCCGATGGCTGCAATGTAAAGCAGCAAATGCTCTTTGTTGATTGGAGCAGCAAGCACCGGCTGGGTGGAAGCGAGCTTTGAGCTCGCAAGCGCTACATCAGCTTCTAGAGTCCTCGAACTTGTCTCGACTTCTTCATCGATCGGTAAAGAGGCAATGCCTTTTCACCGAGGCGAGATGAATCGACTTAAAGCGGCCAAGCAACGAAGAAGCTTCGGACGCCGTTGCACGCGCATTGCAGGCGTTTCATTCGAGTATAGTGCCAACTTTTCTCAGGTTAGCATCAATTCCTCGTTCGAAGCGAAAACCGAGTAACTTTCCGCGGGAACTCCGAATGTGCACTTTGATGGATTAAGCGATATCATACCTCCCGAGATTGGCAAATGTTTGGCAAGGTCGGTCAACAGGTCGGAACCTTTCGTGACTTGACCACAATGTCATCCATGTATGCTTCCACATTCCGTGATTTGGTGAGTAAACACTTTGAATCATCCTCATGAGCGTGGCTCGGCATTCTTGAGGCCGAATGGCATGGTGACATAACTGAAGCACCCGAATGGAGTGATGAAAGCTGTTTTGATCTTGTCGGGTCCATACAGACGGATCTGATGGTACTCGGAATAGGCGTCCAAAAAAGACAACCTCTCGCATCCCGCAGTTGAGTCGACTATTTGGTCGATGCGAGGAAGAGGGAAATGATCTTTCAGGCAGGCCCGATTGATATGCTTGAAATCGATGCACATGCGCAACGACTTGTCCTTCTTGGGGACCATGACAATATTGGCGAGCCACTCGGAGTGGTAGATTTCTCAGATGAACTCTGCTGCTAAGAGCCGAGCCACCTCCTCGCCAATGGCCTTTCTCTTCTGGACGGCGGACCGCCGAAGATACTCTTTAACGGTTTGAATTTTGGGTCGACTCGTAGGCGATGCTCAGCCAACCCACAGGAACACCCGGCATGTCGTGAGCTTCCATGCAAAGATGTCCCGATTCTCACGGAGGAACTAGATGGGCGCTTCTTCCTATTTTGAGTCGAGTGTTGTTGAGATGTTGGTCGGAGCAGCATCGGGATCAGTCGGGTGAATGTGAACCTGTTTTGTCTCGCCAGTCGACTGAAATGCCGACTCCGTAGCGGGCTTCTTAGCTCGCAACAAATCACTCGGATCTGCAGTTTTCTGATACTCTTGTAGCTCTACCACCGCCAACTGAGCATCGGCAATCTTAGAGCCTTTCTGGAAGCACTCTTCTGCCTTCTTCCGATTGCCCGTGACAGTGATCACGCCCTTGGGACGAGGCATCTTCAGTTTAAGATACCCGTAACATGGTCGGGCCATGAAACGTGCATAAGCTGGTCTCCCCAGAATAGCGTGATAAGCGCTCTGGAAATCTACGACCTCAAAGGTCAACTTTTCTTTCCGGAAATGTTTTGAATCACCAAAAACTACATCAAGAGCAATTTGGCCGAGTGACTCAGCCTTCTTTCCAGGAATGACTCCGTGGAAGCTCATGTTACTGGTACTGAGTCTGGACATCGTAATGCCCATCCCTTTCAACGTCTCCGCGTATAATATGTTCAAGCCACTACCACCATCCATTAGGACTTTGGTCAGTCGAGTGCCTTCAACAACTGGGTCGACCACCAATGCTTGCCTCGAGGGGTGGCAATGTCGTCGGGTGATCGGTGGTCGAATGTGATGGCGATGCAGGACCATTCAGATAATTGGGAGTCGCCAAGCAACCAAGTTCACTTCCCGATTGATAACCTTCAATCGACTTTTGCTTCGGCGTTAGCAAAAATCATCGAGGTGGAATTGACCGGGATATCCACCATCACTTTGTCATCTCATCCTCAACTTATGCGTCTCCTTATCCTTATCCTTGATTTGTTTCCTTGAACCGCTGAATCAAGAGCCGACATCGTCAGTGGTATGTTTCGGGTAAATGAGTTTACCCTCTTCATCTTTCTTTGTATGAATATGACATGGCAAATCCAACACGTCGTTTCCATCCTGGTCTTTCACCTTCTTGGGGTTCCAAGGACCCTTGGGTTTCCTTAAACTTTCACAGGGTCACGCCAAGGCCTCTCCGGAGCAGCTGGCTCGGCTTTGCGTTCGCTTCGGATGGAATTTCCTCCATGGCCTCATTGGCGGCGATTTATATTACCACTCGGAGCCGATCCTCTTCTTCACCATTTGCATACTTGGTGGCAATCTCCATAATCCGACTCGGGGTCATATCTCGGTTCGACCAAATTTCAAACTCAATTTCTGTTCTTGACACCTTCCTTGAAGGCCAGATCGCTTGGTGATCGAGATACATTCTCATTGTGTGGTGCAAAGTGATCCACCTCTGGATATAATCTCTCAAAGTTTCACTCGACTTTTGCACACACGATCGCAACTCCGTCAAACCTCTTTGGTCGTTTGCAAGTTCCTTCAAATGTCCCGACAAACACACGGGCAAGATCTTCCCAAGTGTAAATCTTGCTCGGTGCTAAGCAGTTCAACCACGCTCGTGAACCCTCCAACATAAGAGACAAATGCTTCATGGCTACCTCATCGTTGCCATCACCGATCTGAACCGCCACTCAGTAATCTTCAAGCCAAGTGTCAGGCTTGGATTCTCCGATGAACTTGTCGACTCCGATCGCCAACTTTGAAGTTGGGAGGAATCACTGCGGCTCGATGGCTCTGTTGAAACACTCTGGTCCCGAGACATGAACTCTGCTGCTGGAAGGAACATCTCTATCACGGTCGTCTCGGTGAGCTCTGTTCCTGTCGACCAAAACTTAAGCGATAATAGATCTCGCATCAAAGCACGGTTCCACCGGGTCGTGGAACTCTTAGCCAAAGACTGTTTTGGCGTCGTAGTCCTGTTGCCGAGGAGCGATGATCCACCCTTGGGGAGGGAGGGCACTCGGCGTCGATCATTGCGATCGAATCGGTGCTCATACTTGCTCATGACCCTTATATTGATCATCACGCCGCCCACACGTTCCTCACGCCGGGGCGATCTTGGACTATGGGCCGATGGACTGAATTCGCGCCGACGGATCGGTGTGAACCCTGTTCCTTGGCGGGATACAACTGAGTTTTGATCTCCTGCCGCCCGAGCAAATCCCTAATTTGTTGCAAACCTCTACCCGCTCCGATGGGAAGGCTGAATTGAAAATCACGCATAGAGAACAAGGAGTACCTTGCTCGATACCTTGAAAGTGCGTTATATCAACTAGAGGGGGTGAATAGGCGATTTTTATGAATTCTTCACTATCGAGGAATTTGCCGGTGAGGAAATTCCTTAGCGAAGAACTACTTGAGAGCTGAATATGTACTCGAAGTAAGCATAACATAATACATGCATGGTCATCATGATGAAATGAAGACAATCAAAGAGTCTGAAAGCATAAACACGAGGATAACACAAGATGAAGATGAAGACAAGCGGTGAAGAAATTGGGCGAGGAAATTGAGAAAGTCTTGATCAAAGTCTTCAAACACAGATATGAACAAACACTCAACACGATAATGAGGAAATGAATAGGTTGAGGAAATAGAACCAGTTAGGTTGGTGAAGACAATGATTTGGTAGACCAGTTCCAACTGCTTTGTCTCGGTTATGCGTCTGGTTGGAGCGGTGAGTATTTAAACTCGAGGACACATAGTCCGGACACCCGATCTCGAGCACGCAGCTCGGGACACCAAGTCCTCATCGTATTCTCCTTGAACTAAGGTCACGCAGACCTCGTCCAATCACTCGTGGTAAGTCTTCAGGCGACTTCCAAACCTTCACAGACTTGGTCACTCGGCGATCCACAATTCCTCTTGGATGCTCTAGACCATGACGCCTAACCGTCTGGAAGAAGCACAGTCTTCAAAGGTAACAAGCGTCGGATCCACGCAGGATCAATCTCTTCAGTGATGCTCAATCACTTTGGGTTTGTAGGTGTTTGGGTTTGGGTTTTCCTCACTTGATGATTTTCGCTCAAAGTCCTCGGAGGATGGGTTGCTCTCAAATGACAAGTGTCAAGTTCTCTCGGAGCAGCCAACCAGCTAGTGGTTGTAGGGGGCGGCTATTTATAGCCTAGGGAGCAGCCCGACATGATAAGACATAAATGCCCTTCAATGATATGACCGTTAGGTGGATAAGATATTTTGGGACAGGTGTAGCGCAGACAAGACAGCGGTCGGAAATTTGACTCTCAAATTCCTCGGGGCTATCATGTTCCTCACCGTGTAGGCAATCCAAGACTTTGGCGAATTCCTAACTCCTCGGTCAGAACAAATTCCTCGGTGACGGAAGAACTTCGTCTCATCCTTTGAAGAAATTGACTGAACTGTATGAGATTTCAAAGGCTTCACTCGAAGGGATTGGTAGGTGTAGGATTTTGAGTTGAGCATCACATGGAAATTTTTCCTTAGTATTTCCTCGACCCCTTTAACGATGCGGTGTTTCCTATGACTCAAGAAAGAGAAAAGCGAAACTATGAAAACAAAAGTCTTCACGCTTCATGTTCCTCAAATGAATACCAAGTCTTCAAGGTCACACCAATTTCTTCACTTTCAAAGTCTTGAAAGTCTTGAGAATATCAAAGTCTTGATCGAAGAACTTCATTTTAGAAATTCGACTTTCTCTATAAATATCAAACTCCTCATAGACTTATAGACCTGTGTACACTCATAAAGACATTAGTCCCTTAACCTATAAGTCTTCAATACACCAAAATCACTAAGGGGCACTAGATGCACTTACAATCTCCCCCTTTTTGGTGATTGATGACAATATAGGTTAAGTTTTTAACGGGGATAAACATATGAAGTGTAAATACTGATTTTGAGGAATTTGATTGCAAGATATAGAGGAACTCCCCCTGGAGATGTGCATAGTGAGGAATTTGCTTTTGAGGCAATGCACACTTGAAGAGTTGAATCATGGAGATCTCCCCCTATATCTTGTAATTCATACACACATTTGATACATAATATGAAGAATTTGAAATGCATGATGAAATATGGTGCCTGATGCAATTCAGCATGCGGAAAAATGCATCCAAAGTATCAGAGCTAGTGCAACAAAAGTATCAGCGCACCATCGGGTTTAAGATTACAACTCGATCCAATAAAGTTTCAGAAGAACGAGAGTTGTAACTTAGCAAAAAAAATATACGATATAAGCCCTTATAATATACCTGCTTGAAGACTAACTCAAATTTCTCCCCCTTTGTCATCAAATGACCAAAAGGATCGAAACTGAGGACTAACGCCCCTGAAGAATATCAAGTTGATGGAGGAGCGCCAGCGTTGTCGGGGTTGGTTGTCGTAGTAGGGCCTGCCGCAGTGTCGTCCAAATCTTCATTTTCATCAGTGTCGCGCGATGAAGAATAAGAGCTGGCCACCAATGGAGGAACCTTGACCCTCTTGAATTTCTTCGGCGGAGGTGCAGACCAGTCAAATTCTTCCTTGAGACCCATCGTCTCCAGTTCTTCAGCGCTATAGACATGAGTGAGGACAGCCCAGGTGCGGTTGAATGTTTCATGAAGGTAGTATTGGTTTTTCTTCACTGCATTGTGTGTTGAGGTCATGTTGTGAAGAATTGAACCAAGCTGACGCTTGACCCATTTATGATTGCGATCAACCTTGATGAAGGCGAGGAGTAACTCACGATCAGTCATCACCACAGGTCTTTGTAGCTTGAGGATTTTGCTTGGCGAGGTATTTGCTGCAGAGTCATGTGTGGCGAGTCATCATTGGTGGAGTAAGATGCTGCTTTGCGAAATTGACCATCAATGGACGAATGCCTTCATCTATCACAGCAATGACCTTGCCTTTGTCATCGGTGAGAAGCTGTCCGTTTGAGGACTTCAATTGGAGGCAAGTAGCTGCGGTGGTTGAGTATCGACTTTGTAATTGAGTGAAGACCTTCCCCGATGAATCTCATAATCCAAAGGCGCATAAGGCTTCAGCTCAAATGGTGACATAGCAATGTTAGCGAGTCCTCATGAAGAAATCATAGAAGTTAATGGGAACTCCATGAATGATGTTGAAAAGCATATTCTTCATGATGCCAAGCGACTTCTTCATCATTTGAGTCGTGGCCTTTGATAGGACTCATTGTCTTCGTCAGAATCCGATAGACAGTCCGAGGCACATATAGTAATTCCTTGACGAGGAATTTGGTTCGTGGGGCCTGCCCTGGCTTCAATGGCTTCATTAGCACTTGCATATAGTGATTTGTCAATTCAGGGTCCTTTGTAGATGCAACGTGCGTTGTCAAGGGGAGGACTGAGAGGAAGGACACGAAGCAATTCGATTCTTTGGTGCCTTGTAGTGAGTGTTTTCAGACATCGAGTCCAACACCCATGAGTTCACATCTTGAGTTACTGTGATGTGCAGCGTTGCGTAGAACTGAAGAATGAGTTCTTCATTCCAATCATAGATGTCAGTGCAGAAATTCAGTAGTCCTGCATCGTGAAGAACACTGAGGACTGGCTCGAAGCACTGCAGAGATTCCATGTCCACATGAGGAATATGTGCATGATCGAAGATTTTGTCCTTGTTGAATAGCGAGGAATAGAAATTTGCTTGGTGGCAGTCGAAGCGCCTCTTCCTTATGCGGCGAGTCATAGGATTGTAATTAGTGAAGAAAACATGCTCGCCATAGAAGTCTTCACCTTGAACTTGTTTACTTGAGAGCGGATTCTTGGCTTTGGCAGAGGGGTGTCGATGAGTTGCATCACCACCTCGGGAATCACGAGCTCGGGTTCTTGGTGAGGAATTTCTGGTTCCTCTTCATGTGCGTCGAGGATCAGAAGCAGAAGCGAGTTCTTGACACTAGCGGCTGGAATTTCTTCATGCAGAGAGGAGTGGGATGAGTTTCTTGAGCCAGTTGAACTGTTGGTGCGGGGGTGAGGAATTTGTTGGATTGGGGTGAAGAGTGGTGAATTTGGATGCTGACTATCCCAGAAGTCATCATCCATCACTGGCGTTGTGCTTCCAATATCCACATCTTCATCTTCAATTTCCTCAACACCAGCCTCTTCAGCTGTGAACTGAGGCATAGGTGAGGAAATGATTGGCGTTGAGAGGATAGCATCCACCTCAATTTCTTCATCAATCTGCTCGTGAAGCGCAGAATGATTTTCTTCATCAGATCCGCTCGGGATCACATAGTCTTCACCAAAAGGAACAAGGTCCTTTGATGGAATTGAGAAAATTGGAACATCATCTATTGGATTTTCAAAGGAGCTGGTCATTGGCTTCATTTTCTTTGCAGCTGAAGAATTTGGCGCGGTGATGCCTTCCTTTTCTTCATAGCAGTTCGCTCTGCAGCCTTGGTCTTCTTCACATCGAGGTAGATGGAAGAATTGGAGTTGGTGTTGGCGCGAGGAGGAGCTGAGGAATCAGATGAATTTCCTCGGCATGGCGATGCGAGTTGCCCTGATCTCTTCAGTTTCTTCAGGCGCACCACTAGTGGATGCCCTGGCAATTTCTTCAGCGGCTGGAATTGAGTCATCAGCCCTGGAACTAGCATTGTCATCAGCAGGCTGAAAATCATCAGCCGTGCTAGCATGTTCTTCAGCAGGCCGAGCAGAGGCTGCAGCCTGAGGAATTTCCTGTTGCGTTGGGGTCGCAACATTTGTGAAATTCTTCGTCAGGTTGACGAATCTGACCTTGGCTCCCTGCCAATCAGCATAATAAGCATCAAAGTCTTTGCTGAGGTCTTGAATTTCAGTTTGAGCCTTGAGAAGTTCCTCAGGTGTCATTCTGACAACATTTTTCTTCAGGAGCTTCTCCTTTCTGTATTGAGCTTTCTTGATCCGCCTGGCCTTCTCAAATTTCCATTTCTCTTCAGCGATGAAATGGGTCAGCATGTGACTTTGACCAGGAGTTAGATGAAAATCAGGCATAGGGGTGTTAGGGTCCTTGTGCTAGAGATCAATGTAGTCGAGGATCTTCTTGGATCCAAAAGCGATGTACAGATGTGCCTTTGGCTCTAGCGGCCTTTGCTTGTCGATCTCGATGATTTCGCAAGTTCATCATCGAGGCTTCATCATCGATGGCACATGGAATGCGACCTGTTTCTTCTTCGGACTTGGCGAGGACCCGTCCAGCGAGTTGCTTTGGTCTTCAACGGTGTGGGACTGATGAGGAAATTGGTGCGGTGAGGAACTTCTTTGAGACACGGAGGCAATCGAGAAACCAGCAGTCCTTTGACATGTAGCCAGGTGATGCAGGGCTGAGGACTTTGAAGGCTGAGGACTTTGAAGGGGTAGGAGCAGTATGAGGAATTTGCCGTGAGGGCACTGTTGGTGAAGCACTTGGCTTACGAGCAAGCTTCTTTGGCATAGATTTCCTCGTTCTGACAGAGGCCTCAGTAGCAGTAGCAGTGGCAGAATCCTCATTGAATTTCTTCACTGCATCCTTGGCTTGTCTTGCCAATTTAGCTTCGCGCTTGGCCCATTCTTCAGGAAAGTCCTCACCACGCTTGATGCTGGTGGGATCAGCTACTTGGCCAGGTGCCAATGGAGCTCTTGGGCATGGAGGATTGAGGGCGAATTTCTTCATGTACTTTGGAGTAACATATCTGTATTCCCTCCATTCCCTTGCCCATCTCCGTTCAATCCTCTGAATGCGCACCTTGCGCTGATTTTTGTTTTCTTTGCCAAATTTGGCTTCATCAGGTGTGCAATAATCAGCATATATTTCCTCAGGGATCTCAAACGCAGTCATAACCTCAGGCTTCTTTCCTCCTTTCTGGGGCTTCTTACCATCAGCCATAGTCTTCGGATGAGGAATTTGAACAATCGAATTCTCGAAGAAGTGTGCAACTTTTCTTGAGGAGCGCTGCAAATGAGTTAAGTTGATGAGAACCTAGTGATTCAGCAGCGGACATTTGTACCTGTGAACAGAGTATAGTTGCAAGGAATTTGGAGAGGTCATATGCGTTCTCAGAAGGTTTTTCAAAAAGAACAAGTTTTGAGGAATTTGACCAGATGTGCCTTGAAGAATTTCACTAAGCGTTCTTTGTCTTAGGTTCGAGTTGTATAGATCGAGGATCCACACAATTGAGGAATCTTGAAGAAAATCATTGCTTAGAAAGCGAATCAAGAGCATATGGCGTGTGAGGTGTTCATATGTGTGAAGATTTGAAGAATAAACACCTTTGAAGATTTTCGGAAAGCTTGAGAATCAAGGCGAGTAATAAAAGTAACTTTTAATTACCCGAAGTGAAGAACATGACGAACTTAGAAGAACAGATGGGAAGTTCGTCAGGTTAGATCTTCCTTGCCCTAACTTGGCGGAGGAAGACAGCTACTGGCGGCGGAGTGAGGATTTCCATAACCGGCGTGAAATACGACGGCGACGAGGTCGAGGTAGTGAAGCTCTTCCTGACCGGCGACGATGGAGTAGCGGCGGCGCTAGGGTTTGAGGAGCTCGAGCGGGAGAGAGAACGGTCGAGCGGAGTAAAAGAAGTGAGGAAGGGAAGAGGGGTATTTATAGATACGGTGAAAAACTGTTAGCCGAAGATTTGGGAAGAGCGTGCCCTGCCCTTTCTCCTTCTCATGACATGTGTCACCCACGTCTTGTGTAGTTGAGATCGTGTATGATCGTGGGTGAATAGAATAATGCATCGTGGGATGCGGAGCGGTTTAATGCAAAACCGAAAGTTTGGATAAGATCAGTTTTAAAGTTCCGTTCGCAATTTCTTTGGTGACAAGGACACGGTGAAGATTTTGAATGAGTTTCAAATAGAACGCACATGAAGAATTTGTGAATAGATTGGGTTGAGTATAGCATAGAGGGGAAGGGTCCGATCACATTCACTTAGCGTAAAAACGCAACATGAAGAAATAGCCATAAGTGAATGATGTAGAGGACATAAACTCATATATATATATATATATATATATATATATATATATATATATATATATATATATATATATATATATATATATATATATATATATAAAAATGAAGAAAAAGCAGCGGAAGCAGTGAAGATTTTGCAAAGTTGAAGAATTTGAAAAATTGAAGAATTTCAAAAACGAGGAAAAACTCAAATTGAAGATTTTCAACTTTGGTGGTGGCGTGACCCACCGTATAAGAATGATGATTTCAGACACACGCGTACAATTGTCGTAGGGTTACGAGAATCAAATTCTTCATTAATTTCTTCACACTTAGAGTGTTATTCTTCATTGATTGAAGAAAACGTTTCTTCATGTGTTGCACATCTAAGTCATCAATTTTGCATAAGTGTCGGGATGTGTGTCCTTTTCAAAGAACATTGAAGATTCTAAGATATTTAGCTCACACGCAACTTGCTAAATCTCTTCTCATCCAAGGGCTTAGTGAAGATATCAGCTAGCTGTTCTTGGTCTTCACGTGCTCGATGGAGATGTAAGCCCTTCAACACATGATCACGAAGAAAATGATGGCGAATCTGAATGTGCTTTGTCTTGAGTGCTGAACTGGGTTGTGAGCAATCTTGATGGCACTCTCATTGTCACGATAGAGAGGCACATTCTTCACGTTGACACCGTAGTCCTTGAGAGTTTGCTTCATCCATAGTAGTTGAGCACAGCAAGAGCCAGCAGCAATGTATTCAGCTTCCGCGATGAGCGGTGATCGCAGATTCTGTTTCTTGAGGACCAACGGACCAAAGATCGTCAGGAAATGACAAGTGCCAGATGTTGACTTGCGGTCCACGATCACCAGCATAGTCGAGTTAGAATATCCAATGAGATCAAAAGCGAGCCCTTGGGATACCATAATCCTAGTGTTGGTGTGTGAGCTAGATATCGAAGAATATGTTTCACAGCCTTATGGTGTGATTCCTTGGTGCAGCTTGAAATCGGGCACACATGCAAACACTAAGCATTATATCTGGCCTAGATGCACATAAGTACAATAAAGAACCAATCATGGGCGGTATACCTTGTGATCGAAGTCAATACCATTTTCATCGATTGCATAGATGGCCATTTGTGGGCATAGGAATTTTGACGCCTTTGCAATCTTGCATGCGAATTTCCTCGAGTACATCTTTGAGGTATTTCTCTGAGATATGAATATGCCATTTTGTTGTTGGCGAATTTGAAGACCTAAGAAGAATTTCAACTCTCCCATCATAGACATTTGATATTCTTCACTCATCATATAGGCAAATTCATCACTATAACGTTGGTCGATACAGCCAAAGATAATATCATCAACGTATATTTGGCACACAAACAGTTCACCATCATAAGATTTAGTAAAAAGAGTAGGGTCGAGTGAACCGGGTGTGAAGCCATTCTTCACGAAGAATTCCTTCAATGTATCATACCACGCTTGAGGGGCTTGCTTAAAACCATAGAGAGCCTTGTTGAGTCTGAAGACTTTGTCAGGATTCTTTGGATCTTCAAAACCTGGGGGTTGAGCAACATATACTTCTTCCTCAAGCTTACCATTGAGGAATGCACTTTTCACATCCATTTGATATAAGATGATATCATGATGGTTAGCATAAGCAAGTAATATGCGAATAGCCTCAAGTCTAGCAACAGGTGCAAAAGTTTCATCGAAATCAATTCCTTCAACCTGTGTGTAGCCTTGAGCTACAAGTCGTGCCTTATTCCTCACCACAAGGCCATTTTCATCTTGCTTGTTGCGGTAGATCCACTTTGTGCCAATGATATTATGCTTGCGAGGATCTGGACGTTTGACCAGTTCCCAGACATTGTTGAGCTCGAACTGATGTAATTCTTCTTGCATGGCCTGAATCCACTCGGGCTCGAAATGCTTCATCTACCTTAGTGGGCTCTGTGATAGAGACAAAAGCATAGTGCCCACAAAAGTTAGATAAATGTGAAGCTTTTGGCGTGTGAGAGGACTGGCGCTTCAATGTCATCGATGATCTTGTCAACTTGTACTTCTTTTGCAGCGAGGATGAGCTGGTTGTCGTCGAGGTATTTGATCATTTTCCTCGGCACCATTGTCTTGACATTATCTTGAGTGCATCAGCTCGGCGTTCTTCGCGTCTTTGAATGAATGAATTCTTCTTGATGGGAATGACATCCTCGGTTGCCTTGAACTTGATAGACTCCTCGGTGTTGGTTCATCTATCACGAAGGTAGGTGCTCTCTTTGCGAGCCATTAGTTTCATCGAACCGCACATCTGATTTCAACAATCTTGTGAAGAGCGATGTTGAAGACCCTGTAGGTGTGCGAGTCCTTTCCGTAACCAAGCATAAAACCTTCATGTGCTTTCGGTGCAAATTTAGCATTGTGATGAGGATTTCTAATCCAACATTTAGCACCGAAGACTTTGAAATAACTCACATTGGGTTTCTTGTCAGTGAGGAGTTCATAGGCAGTCTTCTTGAAGAATTTGTGAAGATATACTCTGTTGATGATGTGGCACGCAGTATCAATTGCATCAATCCAGAAACGATAAGGCGTTTTGTATTCATTAAGCATAGTGCGAGCCATCTCAACGAGAGTTCTGTTCTTGCGCTCCGGGACGCCATTCTCTTTGAGGAGTATAAGGGCAGATAACTCATGAGTAATACCAAGTTCATCAAGATAGTCATCAAGACCGAATTCTTGAACTCAGTTCCATTGTCACTCCTGATGTGCTTGATCTTCACACCAAAGTTGGTTGAAGCCCTCGAGGAAAATCGTTTGAAGACTTCCTGCACTTCATGTTTGTAAGTAACAATGTGTACCCATGTGTAACGAGAGTAATCATCAACAATAACAAAACCATATAGAGATGCATCATTAGTGACTGCTGAGTAATGATTAGGACCAAAGAGGTCCATGTGAAGCAATTGAATGGACGAGTAGTGGTCATGATAGTCTTATTTGGATGCTTGGCCTTGGTCATTTTCCAGCTTCACGGGCACCACATAAGTGATCCTTGAGGAATTTGACATTCTCAATGCCAATGACATGCTTCTTCTTCATAGCGTGTGCAAATTCCTCATGCCTGCGTGACCAAGTCTTCGATGCCATAGCCATCCTTACGAAGCTTTTGCAAGTAGACACACGGCTGGTTGTGGTCTGTAGAGAAATCAACAATATACAAGTCTCCTCTCCTAAAGCCTTGAAGACTTTGGAATGGTCAGCTTCCATAATCACAACACAACGATACTTGCCAAAGACAACAACCATATCAAGATCACAAAGCATTGAGGCCGACATGAGGTTGTATCCTAAGGACTCAACAAGCATGACTTTGTCCATGTGTATGTCCTTAGAGATGGCAACCTTACCAAGACCAATACGACTTTTGCCTTTGTCGGCAAAGATGATATGCTTGAGATGTGGCGGTGATAAGGAGCATCCATCAATAGATTCTTGTCACCGGTCATGTGATTTGTACATCCACTATCGAGGACCCATTCGGTGGCTTTGGGTTGATCATCCTGCAGATGAATTAGTGCAACTTACGATCTCATATACTTCATCAGTGAAGAATATGATATCAGGATCATCGAGATGAATTTCATCAAGCGATAAAAGCAGATATAGCAGTATGAGGGCGTGTGAAATGAAAGTTCATTTCATCATGATTAACTGCGTCCTTTCGAAGCAAGTTTGTCGGGTCCCGACAAATTCTTGAGACGTTAAAGCACGTCTGGAGACCTGAACCTGCTTGAAGAGGTTAGTTCTTTTCTTCACCACCCACATCGAAGGGGTGGCAAAGAGTTCATCACTCTGCGAGCACCATAAGAGAATGGTGGCATAGAGGCCAAACCATTTCGTTTCACATAAGAGGGTTAGGGTAAGCATATGAATAAGCGGAGAAATTCTTGAGGACTTATGAACATAATGGTTTGAAGAATAATGCACATATTCATAGCCCTTAGCTCTACCTGCGAAATAGAGTTGTTAGCACGATGATAATCATATGAGGACTTTGATCCTTTTGAGGAATTTGATCCACGTGAGGAATTTGGTCCGTATGAGGACTTGGATCCATATGAAGAATTTGGTCCATATGAAGAATTTGATCTGGGGTTCCTATTCTTCACGGTGGTGTCATGAGGACATTCACGAAGACTTTCAAGGCACTTCTTGGGAACCCAGATTTTCTTCATAGGAGAACCGTTCCTGCAGTTAGTGCCAACATATCTAGCAAATACTTCACCATTCTGATTTTTGAACAGTTTATAGTTGGAGTCAAATGACTCATTAGAAGAATGAGGAGATTCACATGTAAAGCCAGATAAGTTAGATGGATCAACCTGGAGGTCCCTTTGCAGCAACCCATGAGGTTTTGGGGTCTGCTCGGGCTTCAATATGTTCCATCAGCATTGAGTTTCCTCTCAAAGGCAATACCCTCTTTTCTAGGGTTTCTGTTGAGGATCTGCTTTTAAGCACATCACAAAAGTCGATGCCCTTTGAGGCTTTTGTACATGCTGTCATGTACAATTCCTTCAACCCTGCATTGTCGGTGATACTAGCAATGTCCTCGGATGAGGAATTAGTGATAGCAGAGGCGGTGAAGAATTTGTAACAGATGAAGCATTTGAACATTCGGTGAAGAATTAGCGATTCACGTTCAATGCACTTTAAGCATGGAGGAACAAATTCTTCACGAGAAGCGCTGATTTGTTGAGCTAGTAATGAATCACGCTCCTACGAAGATCTTCATAACTCACTCTTAGCTTCTCAAGATCTTGCTTTCTTTGAAGAAATTCATAAGAAAGTTTCTCATGATCGAGACAAGAGAGTGTTATGATGACCTTGAAGGTTATCAAACCTAGGTGAAGTCTCTGAAGATTTTCGATCGGGGCTTTAGTGCGATCCATTTCTTCACCCAACATATCATCACTTTTGTCTAGCATGTTTTGAACCTTTTCAAAAGCCCTTTGTTGTTTTACAGCAATCTTAGCAAGTTTAGAGTAGCTGGGCTTGAGATCCTCATCATATTCATCTTCACTAGATTCAGAGGAGGTATATTTGAGTACCTTGGCACCCTTTGCCATGAAGCAATAGGTGGGAGAGTAGTCATCACTATCTTCATCAGCTTTGTTGGTGAGGTCATTTTCTTGAGTTGAAGATGGACTTGCGACGAAAGCGATGGAGAGCTAAACTTGCCACACGGACTCGGATTCTTGATGCCTCCTCTTCCTCATGTTCCTCAGATTCAGCTTGAGTCCATTTCCTTGCCAATGAATGCGAGCCTTCTTGGAGCTGCTCTTCTTGTGAGATGAAGACTTGAGGATTTTGATGATGAAAATTTTGACGATTTCTTCTTCTTCTTGGCATCATCAGGCTGTAATCCTTGTATTTCTTCTTCTTCAATTCCTTTTCCCCCGAGGACAATCTTGAATGTAGTGACCAGGTTTCTTGCATTTGTGGCAAAGTCTTCTCTTATAGTCCTTTGGATGAGGAATCACTTTGCTCCTTGAGGATTTTCCAAAGCGACCACGTCTTGAGAACTTCGAAATTTCTTCACGAGCGATGCTAGCTCTGGCTTAATTCTTGAGGATATCCAAGGCTACTACCAGAGTCTTCACACTTAGATTCAGACACAGCCTTGGCCTTCAGAGCACGTGGTTTGCCATAGCTCGAACCATAGAGATCTCTCTTTTCAGCAAGCTGGAACTCATGAGTATTTAGCCTTTCGAGGATATCGGCGGGATCAAGAGCCTTGTAGTCAGCACGTTCTTGTATCATCAGTGCCAGAGAGATGTCAGTGGCACCAAGCGCTTGAAGCTCATTTGAGATGTCAGTGAGGCGATCGAAGGTTTGTTGAACATTTTCGTTGTCGAGTCTTTTGAAGCGGTTGAAGAGATTCCGAAGAACATCAACTCGAGAGTCACGCTGAGTTGAGACACCTTCATTTACTTTGGACAACCTATCCCAGATAAGCTTAGCAGTTTCCAAAGCACTCACTCTTCCATACTGTCCTTTACTCAGATGGCCACATATGATATTCTTCGCTTGAGAATCGAGTTGCTTGAATCTCTTCACATCGGTAGCGTTCAGTGAGGTGTGACAATGGGAACACCATTTTCCACAACATACCAGAGATCGTTGTCAATAGCCTCAAGATGCATTCGCATCTTGTTCTTCCAGTAGGGGTAGTCCGTTCCATCGAAGGTAGGACACCCAGCCGAGACCTTGATCATACCTGCGGTCGACATAACTAAAACTCCAGGTGGTTAAACCAAAATCACGCAGAACAAGGGAGTACCTTGCTCTGATACCAATTGAAAGTGCGTTGTATCGACTAGAGGGGGTGAATAGGCGATTTTATGAATTCTTCAACGAGGAATTTGCGGTGAGGAAATTCCTTAGCGAAGAACTACTTGCTGATGGAATAAGTACTCGAAGTAAGCATAGCAGAATACATGCATGTTCATCATGATGAAATGAAGACAATCAAAGAGTACGAAAGCGTAAACACAGGATGGCACAAGATGAAGACAAAGCGGTGAAGAAATTGGGCGAGGAAATTGAGAAAGTCTTGATCAAAGTCTTCAAACACAGATATGAACAAACACTCAACACGATAATGAGGAAATGAATAGGTTGAGGAAATGGAACCGATTAGGTTGGTGAAGACAATGATTTGGTAGACCAGTTCAACTGCTGTCTCGGTTATGCGTCTGGTTGGAGCGGTGAGTATTTAAACTCGAGGACACACAGTCCGGACACCCGATCTCTGAGCACGCAGCTCAGGACACCAAGTCCTCACCGTATTCTCCTTGAACTAAGGTCACACAGACCTCGTCCAATCACTCGTGGTAAGTCTTGAGGCGACTTCCAAACCTTCACAGACTTGGTCACTCGGCGATCCACAATTCCTCTTGGATGCTCTAGACCATGGCGCCTAACCGTCTGGAAGAAGCACAGTCTTCAAAGGTAACAAGCGTCGGATCCACGCAGGATCAATTTCTTGATGATGCTCAATCACTTTGGGTTTGTAGGTGTTTGGGTTTGGGTTTTCCTCACTTGATGATTTTCGCTCAAAGTCCTCGGAGGATGGGTTGCTCTCAAATGACAAGTGTCAAGTTCTCTCGGAGCAGCCAACCAGCTAGTGGTTGTAGGGGTGGCTATTTATAGCCTAGGGAGCAGCCCGACATGATAAGACATAAATGCCCTTCAATGATATGACCGTTAGGTGGATAAGATATTTTGGGACAGGTGGCGCGCAAGCACGACAGCGGTCGGAAATTTGACTCTCAAATTCCTCGGGGCTATCATGTTCCTCCTTGTGTAGGCAATCCCCTTTGGCGAATTCCTAACTCCTCGGTCGAACAAATTCCTCGTGACGGAAGAACTTCGTCTCATCCTTTGAAGAAATTGACTGAGCTGTATGAGATTTCAAAGGCTTCACTCGAAGGGATTGGTAGGTGTAGGATTTTGAGTTGAGCATCACATGGAAATTTTTCCTTAGTATTTCCTCGACCCCTTTAACGATCGGTGTTTCCTATGACTCAAGAAAGATAAAATGAAACTACAAAAACTAAAGTCTTCATGCTTCATGTTCCTCTAATGAATATCAAGTCTTCAAGGTCACACCAATTTCTTCACTTTCAAAGTCTTTAAAAGTCTTGAGAATATCAAAGTCTTGATCGAAGAACTTCATTTTTAAATTCGACTTTCTCTGTAAATATCAAACTCCTCATAGACTTATAGACCTGTGTACACTCATAAACACATTAGTCCCTTAACCTATAAGTCTTCAATACACCAAAATCACTAAGGGGCACTAGATGCACTTACAACTTACAAGCCGGAAGGTTTTGTCAATCCTAAGAATGCTAACAAGGTATGGAAGCTCCAGCGATCCATTTATGGGCTGGTGCAAGCATCAGGAGTTGGAACATTCGCTTTGATGAGATGATCAAAGCGTTTGGGTTTATCTTGAGACTTATGGAGAAGCTGCGTTTACAAGAAAGTGAGTGGGAGCTCTGTAGCATTTCTCATATTATATGTAGATGACATACTTTTGATGGGAAATGATATAGAACTTTGGACAGCATTAAGGCCTACTTGAATAAGAGTTTTCAATGAAGGACCTTGGAGAAGCTGCTTACATATTAGGCATCAAAATCTATAGGGATAGATCGAGGCGCCTCATAGGTCTTTCACAAAGCACATACCTTGATAAGATTTTGAAGAAGTTCAAAATGGATCAGTCCAAGAAAGGGTTCTTGCCTGTTTTGCAAGGTGTGAAATTGAGCTCAGCTCAATGCCCGACCACGGCAAAAGATAAAGAAGAGATGAGTGTCATCCCCTATGCCTCAGCCATAGGATCTATTATGTATGCCATGTTGTGTACCGGACTGATGTAAACCTTGCCGTAAGTTTGGTAGGAAGGTACCAAAGTAATCCCGGCAAGGAACCTTTGGACAGCGGTCAAGAATATCCTGAAGTACGAAAAGGACAAAGGACATGTTTCTCGTTTATGGAGGTGACGAAGAGCTCGTCGTAAAGGCATACGTCGACGCTAGCTTCGAGACAGATCTGGATTACTCAAAGTCACAAACCGGATCGTGTATATGTTGAATGGTGGAGCGAGGGCTGGTGCGGCTGCAAGCGAAGCGTCGTGGCGGGATCTACATGTGAAGCGGAGTACATGGCAGCCTCGGAGGCAGCACATGAAGCAATTTGGGTGAAGGAGTTCATCACCGACCTAGGAGTCATACCCAATGCGTCGGAGCCGATCAAACTCTTCTCGTGACAACACTTGGAGCTATTGCACTTGCCAAGGAGCCTGGTTTCACAAGAAGACCAGCACATCAAGCGTCGCTTCAACTCCATTCGTGAAAATGTTCAAGATGGGGACATAGAAATTTGCAAAGTGCATACGGATCTGAATGTCGCAGATCCGTTGACTAAACCTCTTCCATGAGCAAAACATGATCAACACGAGAACTCTATGGGTGTGCGATTCATCACAATGTAACTAGATTATTGACTCTAGTGCAAGTGGGAGACTGTTGGAAATATGCCCTAGAGGCAATAATAAAAGTATTATTATTATATTTCCTTGTTCATGATAATTGTCTTTTATTCATGCTATAATTGTATTATCCAGGAAATCGTGTCTGGCGTGTGAATACATAGACCACAATATGTCCCTAGTGAGCCTCTAGTTGACTAGCTCGTTGATCAACAGAGATAGTCATGGTTTCGACTATGGACATTGGGTGTCGTTGATAACGGATCACATCATTAGGAGAATGATGTGATGGACAAGACCCAATCCTAAGCATAGCACAAGATCATGTAGTTCGTTTTGCTAGAGCTTTTACAATGTCAAGTATCTCTTCCTTAGACCATGAGATCGTGTAACTTCCGGATACCGTAGGAGTGCTTTGGGTGTACCAAACGTCACAACGAATCGGGTGACTATAAAGGTGCATTACAGGTATCTCCGAAAGTGTCATTGGTTGACACGGATCGAGGCTGGATTTGTCACTCCGTATGACGGAGAGGTATCTTGGGCCCACTCGGTAGTGCATCATCATAATGAGCTCAAAGTGACCAAGTGTTTGGTCACGGATCATGCATTACGGTATGAGTAAAGTGACTTGCGGTAACGAGATTGAGCGAGGTATTGGGATACCGATGATCGAATCTCGGGCAAGTAAAATACCGATTGACAAAGGGAATTGTATACGGGTTGTTTGAATCCTCGACATCATGGTTCAACCGATGAGATCATCGAGGAGCATGTAGAGCCAACATGGGTATCCAGATCCCGCTGTTGGTTATTGCCCGAGAGCCGTCTCGGTCATGTCTGCATGTCTCCCGAACCCGTAGGGTCTACACACTTAAGGTTCAGTGACGCTAGGGTTGTATGAATATGAGTATCCAGCAAACCGAAAGTAGTTCGGAGTCCCGGATGAGATCCCGGACGTCGCGAGGAGTTCTGGAATGGTCCGGAGGTAAAGATTTATATATGGGAAGTCTTATTTTGGTCGCCGGAAAGGTTTCACGCGTTATCGGTATTGTACCGGGAGTGCCGAAAGGGGTCCGGGGTCCACAGGGTCCACCACTTTGGGGGTCACATGGGCTGAAGGGGGTGCGCCTTGGCCTATATGGGCCAAGGGCACCAGCCCCAAGAGGCCCATGCTGTTGGGGAACGTAGCAGAAATTCAAAATTTTCTTACGTGTCACCAAGATCTATCTATGGAGAGACTAGCAACGAGGGGAAGGAGAGTGCATCTACATACCCTTGTAGATCGCTAAGCGGAAGCGTTCAAGTGAACGGGGTTGATGGAGTCGTACTCGTCGTGATTCAGATCACCGATAATCCTAGCGCCGAACGGACGGCACCTCCGCGTTCAACACACGTACGGAACGGAGACGTCTCCCATGCCTTGATCCAGCAAGGAGGAGGGAGAGGTTGATGGAGATCCAGCAGCACGACAGCGTGGTGGAAGTAGCGGGATTCCAACAGGGCTTCGCTAAGCGCTGCGGGAGGAGGAAGATGTGTCTCGGGAGGGAGAGGGAGGCGCCAGGCCATAGGTTGGTTTGCTCCTCCTTTTCCCCACTATATATAGGGCCAAGGGAGAGGGAGGCGCAGCCCTTGCCCCTTCCTCCAAGGAAGGGTGCGGCCAAGGGTGGGAGGAGTCCATCCTCCCAAGGCACCTCTGAGGTGCCTTCCCCTTTAGGACTCTCCCTTTTCCTATCTCTTGGCGCATGGGCCTCTTGGGGCTGGTGCCCTTGGCCCATATAGGCCAAGGCGCACCCCTACAGCCCATGTGGCCCCGGGCAGGTGGCCCCACCGGTGGGCCCCGGGACCCCTCCGTGGTCCCAGACAATACCGATGACCCCGAAACTTGTCCCGATGGTCAAATAGGACTTCCTATATATAATTCTTTACCTCCGGACCATTCCGAACTCCTCGTGACGTCCGGGATCTCATCCGGACTCAACAACTTTCGGGTTACCGATACTAATATCTCTATAACCCTAGCGCCACCGAACCTTATGTGTAGACCCTACGGGTTCGGGAGACATGCGCATATGACCGAGACGTTCTCCCGTCAATAACCAACAGCGGATCTGGATACCCATGTTGGCTCCTACATGTTCCACGATGATCTCATCGGATGAACCACGATGTCAAGGACTTAATCAATCCCGTATACAATTCCCTTTGTCTAGCGGTATTGAACTTGCCCGAGATTCGATCGCTTGTATCTCGATACCTTGTTCAATCTCGTTACGCAAGTCTCTTTACTCGCTCCGTAACACATCATCCCGTGATCAACTCCTTGATCATATTGTGCACATTATGATGATGTCCTACCGAGTGGGCCCAGAGATACCTCTCCGCTTACACGGAGTGACAAATCCAGCCTCGATTCGTGCCAACCCAACAGACACTTTCGAGATACCCGTAGTGTACCTTTATAGCCACCCAGTTACGTTGCCAGGACGCTTGGCACACCCAAAGTATTCCTACGGTATCCGGAGTTGCACAATCTCATGGTCTAAGGAAATGATACTTGACATTAGAAAAGCTTTAGCATACTAACTACACGATCTAGTGCTATGCTTAGGATTGTCTTGTCCATCACATCATTCTCATAATGATGTGATCCCGCTATCAACGACATCCAATGTCCATGGTCGTGAAACCGTAACCATCTATTGATCAACGAGCTAGTCAACTAGAGGCTTACTAGGGACATGGTGTTGTCTATGTATCCACACATGTATCTGAGTTTCCTATCAATACAATTCTAGCATGGATAATAAACGATTATCATGAACAAGGAAATATAATAATAATCAATTTATTATTGCCTCTAGGGCATATTTCCAACAGTCTCCCACTTGCACTAGAGTCAATAATCCAGTTCACATCGATATGTGATTGCAATGATTCCAACACCCAAGGTCACATCCCCATGTGACTAACACCCAAAGAGTTTACTAGAGTCAATAATCTAGTTCACATTACTATGTGATTAACACTCAATGAGTTTTGGTTTGATCATGTTATGCTTGTGAGAGATGTTATAGTCAACGGTGCGAACCTTCAGATCCGTGTGTGCTTTACAAATCTCTATGCCATCTCCTAGATGCAATACCACGCCTATTTGGAACTATTCCAAATAACTGTTCTACTATATGAATCCAATTTACTACTTAGTATAATCGGATCAGTGTCAAAGTTTGCATCGGCGTATCCCTTACGATTTAACTCTTTTCCACCTCCATAATCGAGAAAATTCCTTAGTCCACTAGTTACTAAGGATAACCTTGACCGTTGTCCTGTGATCCATTCCTGGATCACACTTGTACCCCTTGACTGACTCATGGTTTGGCACACTTCAGGTGCGGTACACAACATAGCATACTGTAGAGCCTATGTCTAAGCATAGGGGACGACCTTCGTCCTTTCTCTCTATTCTGCTGTGGTCAGGTCTTGAGTCTTACTCAATACTCACACGTGTAATATAGCCAAGAACTCCTTCTTTGCTGATCTATTTTGAATTCCTTCAAAATCTTGTCACGGTATGTATTCATTTGAAAGTACTATTAAGCGATTTTGATCTATCCTTATAGATCTTGATGCTCAATGTTCAAGTAGCTTAATCCAGGTTTTCCATTGAAAACACTCTTCAAATAACCCTATATGCTTTCGAAATTCTACATCATTTTCGATCAATAACATATACTCATCGAAATTTATAGTGCTCCCACTCACTTCTTTGGAAATACAAGTTTCTCATAAACTTTGTATAAACCCAAAATCTTTGATCAACTCATCAAAGTGTTCATTCCAACTCCGAGATGCTTACTCCAGTCCTCGGGAGGATTCTTTGGTGCTTTGCATACTTATTAGCATCTTTCAGATTGACAAAACCTTCGGCTGTATCACATACAACCTTTCCTCAAGAAAATCATCGAGGAAACAATGTTTTGACATCCTATCTGCACAATTTCATAAATAATGCAGTAATCGCTAACATAATTCCAACAGACTCTTAGCATCGCTACGAGTGAGAAAGTCTCATCGTAGTCAACTCCTTGAACTTTTCGGAAAACATCTTAATGACAAGTCGAGCTTTCTTAATGGTGACATTTACCATCGTTGTCCGTCTTCCTTTTAAAATCCATCTGTACTCAACAGCCTCACGACCATCGAGCCGTTCTGCCAAAGTCTACACTTTGTTTTCATACATGGATCCTCTCTCGGATTTAATGACCTCGAGCCATTCATCGGAATCCGGGCCCACCATCGCTTCTCCATAGCTCGTAGGTTCATTGTTGTCTAGCAACATGACTTCCAAGACAGGATTTACGTACCACTCTGAAGTAGTACACATCCTTGTCGTCCTACGAGGTTTGGGAGTGACTTGATCCGAAGTCTCATGATCACTATTATAAGCTTCCACTTCAATTGGTGTAGGTGCCACAGGAACAATTCCTGTGCCTTGCTACACACTAGTTGAAGTGATGGTTCAATAACCTCATCAAGTCTCCACCATCCTCCCACTCAATTCTTTCGAGAGAAACTTTTCCTCGAGAAAGGACCCGATTCGAGAAACAATCCCTATTGCTTTCGGATCTGAGACAGGAGGTATACCCAACTATTTTGGGTGTCCTATGAAGATGCAGTTATCCGCTTTGGGTTCGAGCTTATCAGCCTGAAACCTTTTCATATAAGCGTCGCAGCCCCAAACTTTTGAGAAATGACAGCTTAGGTTTCTTTAAACCATAGTTCATACGGTGTCATCTCATCGGAATTACATGGTGCCCTTATTTAAAGTGAGTGCGGTTGTCTCTAATGCCTAACCCATGAACGATAGTGGTAATTCGATAAGAGACATCATGGTATGCATCATATCCAATAGGGTGCAGTTATGATGTTCGGACACACCATCACACTATGGTGTTCCAGGCGGTACTAGTCGTGAAACAATTTCCACAATGTCTCAATTGTGTACCAAACTCGTAACTCAGATATTCATCTCTATGATCATATCATAGATATTTTATCCTCTTGTCACGATGATATTCAACTTCACTCTGAAATTACTTGAACCATTCAATAATTCAGACTTGTGTTTCATCAAGCAAATATACTCAGTATCTACTCAAATCATCTGTGAAGTAAGAGCATAACGATGTCCACTGCGTGCCTCGGCACTCATTGGACTGCACACATCAAAATGTGTTACTTCCAACAAGTTGCTTTCTTGTTCCATTTTACTGAAACCGAAGCTTTCAGTCATCTTGCCCATGTGGTATGATTTGCATATCTCAAGTGATTCAAAATCAAGTGAGTCCAAACAGTCTATCTGCATGGAGTTTCTTCATGCGTATATACCACTAGACATGGTTCACATTACTCAATCCTTTTTCAAAAATGAGTGAGTTCAAAGATCCATCAACATGGAGCTTCTTCATGCGTTTTATACCAATATGACTTACATGGCAGTGCCACAAGCAGGTGGTACTATCATTACTATCTTATATCTTTTGGCATGAACATGTGTATCACTATGATCGAGATTCAATAAACCATTCATTTTAGGTAAAAGACCATTGAAGGTATTATTCAAATAATTAGAATAACCATTATTCTCCTTAAATGAATAACCGTATTGTGATAGACATAATCCAATCATGTCTATGCTCAACGCAAACACCAAATAACAATTATTTAGGTTTAACACCAATCTCGATGATAGAGGGAGCGGGCGATGCTTGATCATATCAACTTTGGAAACCCTTCCAACACATCTCGTCAGCTCACCTTTAGCTAGTCTCCGTTTATTCCGTAGCTTTTATTTTGAGTTACTAACACTTAGCAACCGAACCGGTATCTAATACCCTGATGCTACTAGGAGTACTAGTAAAGTACACATTCACATAATGTATATCCAATATACTTCTACCGACAGCCTTCTCATCTACCAAGTATCTAGGGAAATTCTGCTCTAGTGGCTGTTCCCCTTATTACAGAAGCACTCAGTCTCGGGTTTGGGTTCAACCTTGGGTTTCTCCACTAGAGCAGCAGCTGATTTGCCGTTTCATGAAGTATCCCTTCTTGCCCTTGCCCTTCTTGAAACTAGTGGTTTCACTAACCATCAACAATTGATGCTCCTGCTGATTTCTACTTTCATGTGTCAAACATCGCGAATATTTCAAGGATCATCATATCTATCCCTGATATGTTATAGTTCATTCTGAAGCTCTAGCAGCTTGGTGGCAATGACTTTGGAGAAGCATCACTATCTAATCTGGAAGATCAACTCCCACTCGATTCAAGTGATTGTTGTACTCGGACAATCGAGCACAAGCTCAACGATTGAGCTTTTCTTCCTTAGTTTGCAGGCCAAGAAAATCGTCGGAGGTCTTATACCTCTTGACGTGGGCACGAGCCTGAAATCCCAATTTCAGCCCTCGAAACATCTCATATGTTCCGTGACATTTCAAAAATGTCTTCGGTGCCTCAATTCTAAACCATTTGTCATTACCGAACTATCATGTAGTCATCAAAACGTGTATGCCAAATGTTCGCAACATCCACATACCACGTTCGAGGTCCAAGACCTGCGAAGCAGTACATTAAGGACATAAGCCTTGTCTTTGTCGCATAATTGCTACTACAACTTTCAACTATATTTTCTCTAGGAACATATCTAAAATAGTAGAACTAAAGCGCGAGCTACGACATAATTTGCAAAATCTTTTGACTATGTTCAGGATAATTAAGTTCATCTTATGAACTCCCACTCAGATAGACATCCCTCTAGTCATCTAAGTGATTACATGATCCGAGTCAACTAGGCGTGTCCGATCATCACGTGAGACGGACTAGTCAACGTCGGTGAACATCTTCATGTTGATCGTATCTTCTATCGACTCATGCTCGACCTTTCGGTCTTCGTGTTCCGAGGCCATGTCATGTACATGCTAGGCTCGTCAAGTTAACCCTAAGTGTTTTGCATGTGTAAAACTGTCTTACACCGTTGTATGTGAGCGTAAGGATCTATCACACCGATCATCACGTGGTGCTTGAAACGACGAACTGTAGCAACGGTGCACAGTTAGGGAGAACACTTCTTGAAATTGTTGTAAGGATCATCTTATTTACTACCGTCGTTCTAAGCAAATAAGATGTATAAACATGATAAACATCACATGCAATCAAATAGTGACATGATATGGCCATCATCACTTTGCTCCTTTTGATCTCCATCTTCGGGCTCCATGATCATCATCGTCACCGCATGACACCATGATCTCCATCATCATGATCTCCATCATCGTGTCTCCATGAAGTTGTCACGCCAACTATTACTTCTACTCCTATGGCTACGGTTAGCAATAAAGTAAAGTAATTACATGGCGTTGTTCAATGACACGCAGGTCATACAATAAATAAAGACAACTCCTATGGCTCCTGCGGTTGTCATACTCATCGACATGCAAGTCGTGAATCCTATTACAAGAACATGATCAATTTCATACATCACATATCATTCATCACAATCTTCTTGGCCATATCACATCACATAGCATACCCTGCAAAAACAAGTTAGGCGTCCTCTAATTGTTGTTGCATGTTTCTGATGGCTGCTATGGGTATCTAGCAAAACGTTTCTTACCTCACATAAAACCACAACGTGATATGCCAATTGCTATTTACCCTTCATAAGGACCCTTTTCATCGAATCCGATCCGACTAAAGTAGGAGAGACAGACACCGCCACCACCTTATGCATCTAGTGCATGTCGGTCGGTGGAACCGGTCTCACGAAATGCGTGTAAGGTTGGTCGGCCGCTTCATCCCACAATGCCGCGAATCAAGATTGACTAGTAACGGTAAGCATATTGAACAAAATCAACGCCCACAACTACTTTGTGTTCTACTCGTGCAAAGAATCTACGCAATAGACCTAGCTCGATACCCTTTGTTGGGGAGCGAGCAGAAATTCAAAATTTTCTTACGTGTCACCAAGATCTATCTATGGAGAGACTAGCAACGAGGGAAGGAGAGTGCATCTACATACCCTTGTAGATCGCTAAGCGGAAGCGTTCAAGTGAGCGGGTTGATGGAGTCGTACTCGTCGTGATTCAGATCACCGATGATCCTAGCGCCGAGCAGACGGCACCTCCGCGTTCAACACACGTGCGAACGGGCGTCTCCCATGCCTTGATCCAGCAAGGAGGAGGAGAGGTTGATGGAGATCCAGCACCTGACGGCGTGGTGGAAGTAGGGATTCCAACAGGCTTCGCTAAGCGGCTGGGAGGAGGAAGATGTGTCTCGGGAGGGAGAGGAGGCGCCAGGCCATAGGTTGGTTTGCTCCTCCTTTTCCCCACTATATATAGGGCCAAGGGAGGGGAGGCGCAGCCCTTGCCCCTTCCTCCAAGGAAGGGTGCGGCCAAGGGTGGGGAGGTCCATCCTCCCAAGGCACCTCGGAGGTGCCTTCCCCTTTAGGACTCTCCCCTTTTTCCTATCTCTTGGCGCATGGGCCTCTTGGGGCTGGTGCCCTTGGCCCATATAGGCCAAGGCGCACCCCCTACAGCCCATGTGGCCCCCCGGGGCAGGTGGCCCCACCCGGTGGGCCCCCGGGACCCCTCCGGTGGTCCCGGTACAATACCGATGACCCCGAAACTTGTCCCGATGGCCGAAATAGGACTTCCTATATATAATTCTTTACCTCCGGACCATTCCGGAACTCCTCGTGACGTCCGGGATCTCATCCGGGACTCCGAACAACTTTCGGGTTACCGCATACTAATATCTCTATAACCCTAGCGTCACCGAACCTTAAGTGTGTAGACCCTACGGGTTCGGGAGACATGCAGACATGACCGAGACGTTCTCCGGTCAATAACCAACAGCGGGATCTGGATACCCATGTTGGCTCCCACATGTTCCACGATGATCTCATCGGATGAACCACGATGTCAAGGACTTAATCAATCCCGTATACAATTCCCTTTGTCTAGCGGTATTGAACTTGCCCGAGATTCGATCGTCGGTATCTCGATACCTTGTTCAATCTCGTTACCGGCAAGTCTCTTTACTCGTTCCGTAACACATCATCCCGTGATCAACTCCTTGATCATATTGTGCACATTATGATGATGTCCTACCGAGTGGGCCAGAGATACCTCTCCGTTTACGGGTGACAAATCGATCTCGATTCGTGCCAACCCAACAGACACTTTCGAGAGATACCCGAGTGTACCTTTATAGCCACCCGATTCACGTTGTGACGTTTGGCACACCAAAGTTTTCCTACGGTATCCGGAGTTGCACAATCTCATGGTCTAAGGAAATGATACTTGACATTAGAAAAGCTTTAGCATACGAACTACACGATCTAGTGCTATGCTTAGGATTGGGTCTTGTCCATCACATCATTCTCATAATGATGTGATCCCGTTATCAACGAGATCCAATGTCCATGGTCAGGAAACCGTAACCATCTATTGATCAACGAGCTAGTCAACTAGAGGCTTACTAGGGACATGGTGTTGTCTATGTATCCACACATGTATCTGAGTTTCCTATCAATACAATTCTAGCATGGATAATAAACGATTATCATGAACAAGGAAATATAATAATAATCAATTTATTATTGCCTCTAGGGCATATTTCCAACACATGCGCCAAGAGATGAGGGAGAGGGGAGAGTCCTAAAAGGGGAAGGCACCTCCTAGGTGCCTTGGGGAGGATGGACTCCTCCCTCCCTTGGCCGCACCCTTCCTTGGAGGAAGGGGAAAGGCTGCGCCCCCCCTCCCTCTCTCTCTCTCTCTCTCTTGCCCCTATATAAAGGGAGGGGAGGGAGGGGCAGCCGCACCCCTCAAGGCTTGGCGCCTCCCTCCTCCCTGCTACACCTCCTCCTCCTCCCGTAGTTGCTCGTGAAGCCTGCCGGAGTTCTCTGCATCCACCACCACGCCGTCGTCTTCTTTGGATCATCATCAACCTCTCCTTCCCCTTGCTGGATCAAGAAGGAGGAGGCGTCATCCGCTCCGTGACGTGTGTTGAGCGCGGAGGTGCTGTCCGTTCAGCACTAGGTCATCGGTGATCTGAATCACGGCGAGTACGACTCCATCATCCCCGTTCCATTGAACGCTTCCGCACGCGATCTACAAGTGGTATGTAGATGCAATTATTCTCCCATGACTCGTTGCTTAGATGAACTCATAGATGGATCTTGGTGAAACCGTAGGAAAAATTTTAATTTTCTGCAACGTTCCCCAACAATATATTCCTCAGATATGTAAAAATCCTTCCTTGCCATGTTCAAAAATATTTCACAAATATTCCTTTTGTGATTCTGCCCTGCTGTCAAGTTGAGAAGCAAGTACCCTTTATATTTGCTTGCTTGGTCTCAAACATTTTGGGCATTCTTTCCTATCCATATCATTGCCACATGCCAAAATTCAACTTCATTTGGATATTAAATCTCCCTTGGCTAATTCCCAAAGTTTCTAGTCAACTGGAAGCTTTGTGAAGCAAGTGCTAGCTAGGAGTATCCAAATGCGTTGACATTTTGCAAGCATCTTCATATGCTCAAAATGATGACTCTCCACCAATTTTCAACCCTATCCAATCATCTATGTGAGCACAACCTCAAATATTGGTTTCTGGTCAAATTTTCACATTATGAAGCAACTATATTTTATATTGCTCCATAATTGCTGAAAATTTACCAGAGCATTCTCCTACACATATAACCTATCTACACAAAATTTTGGCTCATTTAATCTTCCCAATAATTCCCTAGAATTTTTCTAAGATTTTGGTCAGAGGGGTTCATTGTGAAGGAAGTACCATTTTGGCTTGTCCAAATGGCATGAAATTTTTATGGCACTCTCATATGGCCAAATCATTATGTTCTACCAAATTTCAGCTCAATCCCATTTGATATGTGAGTGGCACATCAAGGTTTGTTCTCTGGATCAGATTGGTCAGTTGCAAAGCAACTATATTACATCTTGGTTCATTTCTCTCCAAACTTAACAGGATTGTAGTCCTTCCAAACCTAAACCTCCCAGACATATTATTTGGCCCTTATCACTTCTCTGTTCATCACAGTGGTGTGGCCAAGTTTGCTACAGCAAACTTCAGAAGATCACTCCCATCTAACCAAAGTGAGTTTCATCGAGCCATCACCTCCTTGAGACTGTTCCTTGGAAGGACTACCAACTAGACACCAAATTAGCTGCCAAGGTGCACCGCGTGTACCCCTTCATGTGGTGACCACGCGTCTGGCATACCAACTAGCGCGCTCTGGAATTTGTACCCTCGGCCTCGTCGCGTTCTTCCCCTCCCTCGACACCTAGCCGTGTCCAGGAGCTTCCCCTCTGATACGACTCCAACGTATCTATATTTTTTGATTGTTCCATGCTATTATATTATGTGTCTTGGATGTTTATGAGCCCAGTGCTAGTTCCTGTTTTCCCCTTGTTTCAGTGTTTCGAAGAAAAGGAATATCAAACGGAGTCGAAACGGAATGAAATCTTCTAGAGAAGTTATTTTTGGAAGGAAAGCAACCAGGGAGACTTGGAGTCCACGTCAAAGAAGCAACGAGGAAGCCACGAGGTAGGGGGCGTGCCCCCCCCAGGCGCGCCCTCCACCCTCATGGGCCCCTCATGGCTCCCCTGACATACTTCTTCCTCCTATATATACCCATATACCCTAAAAACTTCGAGAACAGAATAGATCGGGAGTTCCGCCGCCGCAAGCCTCTGTAGCCACCAAAAGTCAATCGGGACCCTGTTGTGGCACCCTGCCGGAGGGGGGGAACCCTCACCGGTGGCCATCTTCATCATCTCGGCGCTCTCCATGATAAGGAGGGAGTAGTTCACCCTCGGGGCTGAGGGTATGTACCAGTAGCTATGTGTTTGATCTCTCTCTCTCTCTCTCTCTCTCTCTCTCTCTCTCTCTCTCGTGTTCTTGATTTGGCACGATCTTGATGTATCGCGAGCTTTGCTATTATAGTTGGATCTTATGTTGCTTCTCCCCCTCTACTCTCTTGTAATGGATTGGGTTTTCCCTTTGAAGTGATCTTATCGGATTGAGTCTTTAATGATTTGAGAACACTTGATGTATGTCTTGCCGTGCGTATCTGTGGTGACAATGGGATATCACGTGATTCACTTGATGTATGTTTTGGTGATCAACTTGCGGGTTCCGCCCATGAACTTATGCATTGGGGTTGGCACACGTTTTGTTCTTGATTCTCCGGTAGAAACTTTGGGGCACTCTTTGAGGTTCTATGTGTTGGTTGAATAGATGAATCTGAGATTGTGTGATGCATATCGCATAATCATACCCACGGATGCTTGAGGTGACATTGGAGTATCTAGGTGACATTAGGGTTTTGGTTGATTTGTGTCTTAAGATGTTATTCTAGTACGAACTCTAGGGTTGTTTGTGACACTTATAGGAATAGCCCAATGGATTGATTGGAAAGAATAACTTTGAGGTGGTTTCGTATCCTACCATAATCTCTTCGTTTGTTCTCCGCTATTAGTGACTTTGGAGTGACTCTTTGTTGCATGTTGAGGGATAGTTATATGATCCAATTATGTTATTATTGTTGAGAGTGAAGGAAATATACCCTAGAGGCAATAATAAAGTTATTATTTATTTCCTTATATCATGATAAATGTTTATTATTCATGCTAGAATTGTATTAACCGGAAACATAATACATGTGTGAATATATAGACAAACAGTATGTCACTAGTATGCCTCTACTTGACTAGCTTGTTAATCAAAGATGGTTATGTTTCCTAACCATGAACAAGGAGTTGTTATTTGATTAACAAGGTCACATCATTAGTTGAATGATCTGATTGACATGACCCATTCCGTTAGCTTAACACTTGATCGTTTAGTATGTTAATGCTTTCTTCATGACCCATACATGTTCCTGTAACTATGAGATTATGCAACTCCGTTTACGGAGGAACACTTTGGGTACTACCAAACGTCACAACGAATCTGGGTGATTATAAAGGAGTACTACAGGTGTCTCCAAAGGTACTTGTTGGGTTGGCGTATTTGAGATTAGGTTTTGTCACTCCGATTGTCGGAGAGGTATCTCGAGCCTTCTCGGTAATGCACATCACTTAAGCCTTGCAAGCATTACAACTAATGAGTTAGTTGTGAGATGATGTATTACGGAACGAGTAAAGAGACTTACGCAAGCGAGATTGAACTAGGTATTGGATACCGACGATCGAATCTCGGGTAAGTAACATACCGATGACAAAGGGAACAACGTATGTCGTTATGCGGTTTGACCGATAAAGATCTTAAGTAGAATATGTAGGAACCAATATGGGCATCCAGGTTCCGCTATTGGTTATTGACCGAGAATGGTTCTAGGTCATGTCTACATAGTTCTCGAACCCGTAGGGTCCGCACGCTAACGCTTTGATGAGTTCATAATGAGTTTATAAGTATTGATGCACGAAGGTTGTTGAGTCCCGGATGTGATCACGGACATGACGAGGAGTCTCGAAATGGTCGAAACATAAAGATTGATATATTGGAAGCCTATGTTTGGACTTGGAATGGTTCCGAGTGAAACAGGATATTCTACGGAACACCGGGGTTACGGAACCCCGGGGTATATGGGCCTTCATGGGCCTCAAGGGAGAAGGAGAAGGGCCGGCCGGGTGGGCTGCGCGCCCCCTCCCCTTCCAGTCCGAATAGGACAAGGAGAGGGGCGGCGCCTTCCTCTTTCCCCTCCCAATCCTACTCCAACTAGGAGAAGGGGGAGTCCTACTCTCGGTGGGAGTAGGACTCCTCCTTAGCGCGCCCCTTGGGCCGCCACCTCCCCTTGTCTCCTTTATATCTGAGGCAGGGGCACCCAATACACACAAGTTGATCTCGGATCTTTCCTTAGCCGTGTGCGGTGCCCCTTCCACCATATTCCACCCGGTCATATCGTCATGAGCTTAGGCGAAGCCCCGCGCGGAGAAGTCATATCGTCGCGGAGCTTAGGCGAAGCCCTGCGTCGGTGGAGCATCAACATCGTCACCACGCCGTCGTCTTGTGGAACTCATCCCGACACTTTGCTGGATCGAGTCCGGGATCGTCATCGAGCTGAGCGTGTGCGAGAACTCGGAGGTGCCGTCGTTCGGTGCTTGGATCGGTCGGATCGTGGAGACGTCGACTACATCAACAGCGTTGTTATAACGCTTCGCTTTCGGTCTCACGAGTGCGTGGGCGGACACTCTCCCCTCGTTGCTATGCCATCACCATGGTCTTGCGTGATCGTAGGAAATTTTTGAAATTACTCGTTCCCCAACAATGGCATCGAGCCTGGTTTTATGCGTTGATGTCATGTGCACGAGTAGAACACAAGTGAGTTGTGGACGATACAAGTCATACCGCCTACCAGCATGTCATACTTTGGTTCAGCGGTATTGTGAGATGAAGCGGCCGGACCGACATTACGCCAGACGCTTACGCGAGACTGGTTTCACCGCCCGAGCACTCGTTGCTTAAAGGTGACCGGCGGGTGTCTGTCTCTCTCACTTTAGTTGAATCGAGTGTGGCTCGCCCGGTCCTTGAGAAGGTTAAACGAGTCTATTTGACGAAGTATCGTTGTGGTTTTGATGCGAGGTAAGAACGGTTCTTGCTCAGCCCGTAGCAGCCACGTAAAACTTGCAACAACAAAGTAGAAGGCGTCTAACTTGTTTTTGCAGGGCATGTTGTGATGTGATATGGTCAAGGCGTGATGCTATACTTTATTGTATGAGATGATCATGTTTTGTAACCGAGTTATCGACAAGCTGGCAGAGCCATATGGTTGTCGCTTTATTGTATGAAATGCAACGCCATGTAATTGCTTTACTTTATCACTAAGGAGTAGCGATAGTCGTAGAAGCAATAGTTGGCGAGACGACAATGATGCTACGATGGAGATCAAGGTGTCGCGCCGGTGGCGATGGTGATCATGGCGATTGCTTGGCGATGGAGATCACAAGCACAAGATGATGATGACCATATCATATCACTTATATTGATTGCATGTGATGTTTATCCTTTATGCATCTTATCTTGCTTTGTTTGACGGTAGCATTATAAGATGATCTCTCACTAAAATTATCAAGAAGTGTTCTCCCGAGTATGCACCGTTGCCAAAGTTCAGTAGTACCCGGACACCACGTGATGATCGGGTGTGATAAGTTCTCGTCCATCTACAACGGTGCAAAACAGTTGCACACGCGGAATACTCAGGTTAAACTTGGCGAGCCTAGCATATAACAGATATGGCCTCGGAACACGGAGACCGAAAGGTCGAACGTGAATCATATAGTAGATATGATCAACATAGTGATGTTCACCATTGAAACTACTCCGTCTCACGTGATGATCGGACATGGTTTAGTTGATTTGGATCACGTGATCACTTAGATGACTAGAGAGATGTACATCTAAGTGGGAGTTTTTAATATGATTAATTAAACTTAAATTTATCATGAACTTAGTACCGATAGTATTTTGCTTGTCTATGTTTGATGTAGATAGATGGCTCGTCTTTGTTGTTCCGTTGAATTTTAATGCGTTCCTTGAGAAAGCAAAGATGAAAGATGATGGTAGCAATTACGGACTGGGTCCGTAATTTGAGGATTATCCTCATTGCTGCACGGAAAAATTACGTCTGGAAGCACCGCTGGGTAGCGAACTGCTGCAGATCTTGAGCGAAGTTATGAGCGTCGGCAAAGCGAAGTGATGACTACTCTATAGTTCGATGTGCCATGCTTTACGGCTTAGAACCGGGTCTTCAACGACGTTTTGAGCGTCATGGAGCATATGAGATGTTCCGGAGTTGAAGTTAATATTTCAAGCAAATGCCCGGATTGAGAGATATGAAGTCTCCAATAAGTTCTATAGCTGCAAGATGGAGGAGAATAGTTACATCGGTGAGCACATACTCAAAATGTCCGGGTATAACAATCACTTAATTCAGCTGGGAGTTAATCTTCCGGATGATAGTGTCATTGATGAGAATTCTCCAATCATCGCCACCAAGCTACAAGAGCTTCGTGATGAACTATAATATGCAAGGGATGACTAAGACAATTCACGAGCTCTTGGCGATGCTAAAAGCAGCGGAGGTAGAAATCAAGAAAGAGCATCAAGTGTTGATGGTCAACAAGACCACTAGTTTCAAGAAAAGGGCAAAGGGAAGAAGAAGGAAACTTCAAAAGAACAGCAAGAAAGTTGCTGATCAAGAGAAGAAACCCAAGTCTGGACCTAAGCCTGGCGAGTGTTTTCGCAAGCAGACGGACTTTGAAGCGGAACTGCCCCAAGTATTTGGCGGATAAAAGGATGGCAAGGTGAACAAAGGTATATGTGATATACATGTTATTGATGTGTACCTTACTAGAGCTCGTAGTAGCACTGGTATTTGATCTGGTTCATTGCTAATATTTGCAACTCGAAGCAGGGACTACGGAATAGACGAGCATTGGCAAAGGACGAGGTGACGATCGCGCGTGGGAAATGGTTCCAAAGTCAATGTGATCGCGGTCGGCACGCTACCTCTACATCTACCTTCGGATTAGTTTTAGACCTAAATAATTGTTATTTGGTGCGGCGTTGAGCATGAACATTATATCTGGATCTTGTTTAATGCGAGGCGGTTATTCATTTAAATCAGAGAATAATGGTTGTTCTATTTAGATGAGTAACATCTTTTATGGTCATGCACCCTTGAAGAATGGTCTATTCTTGTTGAATCTCGACGGTAGTGATACACATATTCATAATGTTGAAGCCAAAAGATGCAGAGTTGATAATGATAGTGCAACTTATTTGTGGCATTGCCGTTTAGGTCATATCGTGTAAAACGCATGAAGAAACTCCATCTTGATGGGCTTCGGAATCACTTGATTATGAATCACTTGGTACTTGCGAACCGTGCCTCATGGGCAAGATGACCAAAACGCCGTTCTCCGGAACTATGGGCGAGCAACTGATTTGTTGGAAATCATACATACCGATGTTTGTGGTCCAATGAATGTTGAGGCACTTGGCGGTATCGTTATTTTCTCACCTTCACGGATGACTTAAGCAGATATGGGTATATCTACTTAATGAAACACAAATCTGAAACGTTTGAAAAGTTCAAAGAATTTCAGAGTGAAGTGGAAAATCATCGTAACAAGAAAATAAAGTTTCTACGATCTGATCGTGGAGGAGAATATTTGAGTTACGAGTTTGGTTTACATTTGAAACAATGTGGAATAGTTTCGCAACTCACGCCACCGGAACACCACGGAGAAATGGTGTGTCGAGCGTCGAATCGTACTTTACTAGATATGGTGCGATCTATGATGTCTATTTCGATTTACCGCTATCGCTTTGGGGTTATGCTTTAGAGGCGGCCGCATTCACGTTGAATAGGACACCGTCAAAATCCGTTGAGACGACGCCTTATGAACTGTGGTTTGGCAAGAAACCAAAGTTGTCGTTTCTTAAAGTTTGGGGCTGCGATGCTTATGTAAAGAAACTTCAACCAGATAAGCTCGAACCCAAATCGGAAAATGTGTCTTCATAGGATACCCAAAGGAGACTGTTGGGTACACCTTCTATCACAGATCTGAAGGCAAGATTTTCGTTGCTAAATTCGGGTCCTTTCTAGAGAAGGAGTTTCTCTCGAAAGAAGTGAGTGGGAGGAAAGTAGAACTTGATGAGATAATCAGTATCTACTCCCTTATTGGAAAGTAGTTCATCACAAGAAATGGTTCTGTGACAACTACACCAATTAGTGAGGAAACTAATGATGATGATCATGAAGCTTGAGATCAAGTTGCTCTTGAACCTCGTGGGTCAACCAGAGTAAAATACGCACTGAGTGGTACGGTAATCTTATTCGGAAGTCATGTTACTTGACCATGGCGAACCTACAAACTATGAAGAAGCGATGGTGAGCCCAGATTCGCAAAATGGCTGGAAGCCATGAAATCTGAGATGGGATCCATGTATGAGAACAAAGTATGGACTTTGGTTGACTTGCCCGATGATCGGCAAGCCATTGAAAATAAATGGATCTTTAAGAAGAAGACCGGCGCCGATGGTAATGTAGCTGTCTACAAAGCTCGACTTGTTGCAAAAGGTTTTCGACAAGTTCAAGGAGTTGACTACGATGAGACTTTCTCACCGTAGCGATGCTTAAAGTCTGTCAGAATCATGTTAGCGATTGCCGCATTTTATGATTATGAAATTTGGCAAATGGATGTAAAACTGCATTCTTGAATGGATTTCTAGAAGAAGAGTTGTATATGATGCAACCAGAAGGTTTTGTCGATCCAAAAGGTGCTAACAAAGTGTGCAAGCTCCAGCGATCAATTTATGGTCAGTGCAAGCCTCTCGGAGTTGGAATAAGCGCTTTGATAATGTGATCAAAGCATATGGGTTTGTCTGAGACTTTTGGAGAAGCTTTGTATTTACAAGAAAGTGAGTGGGAGCTCTGTAGCATTTCTAATATTATATGTGGACGACATATTATTGATTGGAAATGATATAGAATTTCTGGATAGCATAAAGGATACTTGAATAAAAGTTTTTCAATGAAAGACCTCGGTGAAGCTGCTTACATATTAGGCATCAAGATCTATAGAGATAGATCAAGGCGCTTGATTGGACTTTCACAAAGCACATACCTTGATAAAGTTTTGAAAAAGTTCAAAATGGATCGTGCAAAGAAAGGTTTTTACTGTGTTACAAGGTGTAAGATTGAGTCGGACTCAATGCCCGACCACAAGCAGAAGATAGAGAGAAAATGAAAGATGTTCCTATGCTTCAGCCATAGGCTCTATCATGTATGCAATCTGTGTACCAGACACGACGTATGCTTAGCTGTAAGCTTGGCGGGGAAGGTACCAAAGTAATCCAGAGTGGATCATTGGACAGCGGTCAAGAACATCCTGAAATACGAAAAGGACTAAGGATATGTTTCTCGATATGGAGGTGACAAAGAGCTAGTCGTAAATGGTTACGTCGATGCAAGCTTTGACACGATCCGGACGATTCTAAATCGCAAACCGGATCGTGTTTTTATTAAATGGTGGAGCTGTCGGTTGGTGCAGTTCTAAACAAAGCGTCGTGGCGGGATCTACATGTGAAGCGGAGTACATAGCTGCTTGGAAGCAGCGAATGAAGGAGTCTGGATGAAAGAGTTCATTTCCGATCTAGGTGTCATACCTAGTGCATCGGGACCGATGAAGATCTTCCGTGACAATCTTGGTGCAATTGCCTTGGCAAAGGAATCCAGATTTCACAAGAGGACCAAGCACATCAAGAGACGCTTCAATTCCATTGGGACCAAGTCCAAGTGGGAGACATAGAGATTTGCAAAATACATACGGATCTGAATGTTGCAGACCCGTTGACTAAGCCTCTTCCACGAGCAAAACATGATCAGCACCAAGACTCCATGGGTGTAAGGATCATTACTTTGTAATCTAGATTATTGACTCTAGTGCAAGTGGGAGATCAAGGAAATATGCCCTAGAGGCAATAATAAAGTTATTATTTATTTCCTTATATCATGATAAATGTTTATTATTCATGCTAGAATTGTATTAACGGAAACATAATACATGTGTGAATATATAGACAAACAGTATGTCACTAGTATGCCTCTACTTGACTAGCTTGTTAATCAAAGATGGTTATGTTTCCTAACCATGAACAAGGAGTTGTTATTTGATTAACAAGGTCACATCATTAGTTGAATGATCGATTGACATGACCCATTCCGTTAGCTTAACACTTGATCGTTTAGTATGTTAATGCTTTCTTCATGACCCATACATGTTCCTGTAACTATGAGATTATGCAACTCCGTTTACGGAGGAACACTTTGGTACTACCAAGCGTCACAACGAATCGGGTGATTATAAAGGAGTACTACAGGTGTCTCCAAAGGTACTTGTTGGGTTGGCGTATTTGAGATTAGGTTTTGTCACTCCGATTGTCGGAGAGGTATCTCGAGCCTTCTCGGTAATGCACATCACTTAAGCCTTGCAAGCATTACAACTAATGAGTTAGTTGTGAGATGATGTATTACTGGAACGAGTAAAGAGACTTACGCAACGAGATTGAACTAGGTATTGGATACCGACGATCGAATCTCGGGTAAGTAACATACCGATGACAAAGGAACAACGTATGTCGTTATGCGGTTTGACCGATAAAGATCTTCGTAGAATATGTAGGAACCAATATGGGCATCCAGGTTCCGCTATTGGTTATTGACCGAGAATGGTTCTAGGTCATGTCTACATAGTTCTCGAACCCGTAGGGTCCGCACGCTTAACGTTTGATGACGATTCATAATGAGTTTATAAGTATTGATGCACGAAGGTTGTTTGAGTCCCGGATGTGATCACGGACATGACGAGGAGTCTCGAAATGGTCGAAACATAAAGATTGATATATTGGAAGCCTATGTTTGGACTTGAATGGTTCGAGTGAAAGCAGGATGTTACGGAACACGGGGTTACGGAACCCCGGGGTATATGGGCCTTCATGGGCCTCAAGGGAGAAGGAGAAGGGCCGGCCAGGTGGGCTGCGCGCCCCCCTCCCCCTTCCAGTCCGAATAGGACAAGGAGAGGGGGGCGGCGCCCCTTCCCTCTTTCCCCCTCCCCAATCCTACTCCAACTAGGAGAGGGGGAGTCCTACTCCCGGTGGGAGTAGGACTCCTCCTTGGTGCGCCTCCCCTTGGGCCGGCCACCTCCCCCTTGTCTCCTTTATATACGGGGGCAGGGGGCACCCCAATACACACAAGTTGATCTACGGATCTTTCCTTAGCCGTGTGCGGTGCCCCCTTCCACCATATTCCACTTCGGTCATATCGTCGCGGAGCTTAAGGCGAAGCCCTGCGCGGAGAAGTCATATCGTCGCGGAGCTTAAGCGAAGCCCTGCGTCGGTGGAGCATCAACATCGTCACCACGCCGTCGTCTTGTGGAACTCATCCCGACACTTTGCTGGATCGAGTCCGGGATCGTCATCGAGCTGAACGTGTGCGAACTCGGAGGTGCCGTCGTTCGGTGCTTGGATCGGTCGGATCGTGGAGACGTCGACTACATCAACAGCGTTGTTATAACGCTTCGCTTTCGGTCTCACGAGTGCGTGGACGGACACTCTCCCCTCTCGTTGCTATGCCATCACCATGGTCTTGTGTGATCGTAGGAAATTTTTTGAAATTACTACGTTCCCCAACAGAGAGAACTTGCACTAGTGAAAGTATGAACCCTAGGCCTTGTTTCCTAGCATTGCAATACCGTTTACGCTCACTATTACCACTTGTTACCTTGCTGTTTTTATATTTTCAGATTACAAAAACCTATATCTACCACCATATTGCACTTGTATCACCATCTCTTCGCCGAACTAGTGCACCTATACAATTTACCATTGTATTGGGTGTGTTGGGGACACAAGAGACTCTTTGCTATTTGGTTGCAGGGTTGTTTGAGAGAGACCATCTTCATCCTACGCCTCCCACGGATTGATAAACCTTAGGTCATCCACTTGAGGGAAATTTGCTGCTGTCCTACAAACCTCTGTACTTGGAGGCCCAACAACGTCTACAAGGAGAAGGTTGCGTAGTAGACATCAAGCTCTTTTCTGGCGCCGTTGCTAGGGAGGCTAGGTAAGCGGCACTCACACCACGTCAACTAAGCTCTTTTCTGGCGTCGTTGCCGGGGAGGTGAGTGCTTGAAGGTATATCTTTAGATCTTGCAATCGAATCTTTTAGTTTCTTGTTTTATCACTAGTTTAGTTTATAAAAGAAAACTAAAAAATGGAATTGAGGGTACCTCATATGCTTCATCTTTTTAATGTCTTCCGTGAAAATAAGGATTCCGATAATTTTTCTCAATTGCTAGAGGAAGAATGCATTAGAATGTTTGGCACTACATATTTGAATGATGAGCATGATTGCAATGTTGTTAGTATGAATTCCTTGAATATCCATGATTCTATTGATATGCAAAGCCACAAGCTTGGGGAAGCTATGTTTGATGAAGATGATATTTTTTGTTCCCCAAGCTTTGATGAGCAAATTTACTATGATGAAAGCATGCCTCCTATCTATGATGATTATTGTGATGACACATATGCTATAAAGAATAATTATAACCATGAAACTTGTCATCTTGATATTAATTTTCAATCACATGATAGTTATTTTGTTGAGTTTGCTCCCACTACTATTCATGAGAATAAATTTGCTTATGTGGAGAGTAATAAAAATTATATGCTAGTAGATCATGAAAAGAATGCTTTAGGTGCTGGTTATATTGTTGAATTCATTCATGATGCTACTGAAAATTATTATGAGGGAGGAATATATGCTTGTAGGAATTGCAATAATATCAAGTTTCCTCTCTATGTGCTTAAAGTTTTGAAATTATGCTTGTTTTACCTTTCTATGCAAGTTGATTCTTGTTCCCATAAGTTGTTTGCTCACAAAATCCCTATGCATAGGAAGTGTGTTAGACTTAAATGTGCTAGTCATATTCTTCATGATGCTCCCTTTATTTTTCAATTCTTATCTTTTATGCGAGCATCATTGAAATCATCATGCCTAGCTAGGGGCGTTAAACGATAGCGCTTGTTGGGAGGCAACCCAATTTTATTTTCATTTCTTGATTTTTGGTTCTGTTTAGGAATAAATAATCCATCTAGCTTCTTTTTAGATGTGGTTTTGTGTTTTAATGAGTGTTTGTGCCAAGTAGAACCTTTGGGAAGACTTGGGTGAAGTCTTTATGATCATGCTGTAAAAAACAGAAACTTTAGCGCTCACGAGATTAGCTAAAACTTTTTACTGGAGAATGATATTTAGTTGATTCTTTTTGCAGATGATTACTAGACAAATTACTCAGGTCCACCAATTTATTTTAGAATTTTTTGAGTTCCAGAAGTTTGCGTTAGTTACAGATTACTACAGACTGTTCTGTTTTTGACAGATTCTGTTTCCATTGTGTTGCTTGCTTATTTTGATGAATTTATGGCTAGTAAAATAGTTTATAAACCATAGAGAAGTTGGGATACAGTAGGTTTAACACCAATATAAATAAAGAATGAGTTCATTACAGTACCTTGAAGTGGTGTTTTGTTTTCTTTCGCTAATGGAGCTTACGAGTTTTCTGTTGAGTTTTGTGTTGTGAAGTTTTCAAGTTTTGGGTAAAGATTCGATGGACTATGGAATAAGGAGTGGCAAGAGCATAAGCTTGGGGATGCCCAAGGCACCCCAAGGTAATATTCAAGGACAACCAAGAGCCTAAGCTTGGGGATGCCCCGGAAGGCATCCCCTCTTTTGTCTTCGTTCATCGGTAACTTTACTTGGAGCTATATTTTTATTCACCACATGAATATGTGTTTTTCTTGGAGCGCCATTTTATTTTATTTAGCTTTGCTTGCTGTTTGAATAAAGTACCAAGATCTGAAATTATTAAATGGGAGAGTCTTCACATAGTTGCATTATTATCTGACTACTCATTGATCTTCACTTATATCTTTTTGGAGTAGTTTGTCATTTACTCGTGTGCTTCACTTATATCTTTTGAGTTATATAGTTTTGCTCTAGTACTTCACTTATATCTTTTAGAGCACGGTGGTGGATTTGTTTTATAGAAACTATTGATCTCTCATGCTTCACTTAGATTATTTTGAGAGTCTTAAATAGCATGGTAATTTGCTTAAATAATCTTAATATGCTTGGTATTCAAGAATAGTAAAAACTTTCTTATGAGCGTGTTGAATACTATGAGAAGTTTGATGCTTGATAATTGTTTTGAGATATAAAGATGGTGATATTAGAGTCATGCTAGTTGAGTAGTTGTGAATTTGAGAAATATTTGTGTTAAAGTTTGTGATTCCCATAGCATGCACGTATGGTGAACCGTTATGTGATGAAGTCGGAGCATGATTTATTTATTGATTGTCTTCCTTATGAGTGGCGGTCGGGAATGACGATGGTCTTTTCCTACCAATCTATCCCCTAGGAGCATGCGCGTAATACTTTGCTTTGATAACTTGTAGATTTTTGCAATAAGTATATGAGTTCTTTATGACTAATGTTGAGTCCATGGATTATCGCACTCTTCTTCCTTCCACCATTGCTAGCCTCTCTAATACACACACTTTTAGCGGTATCATACACCCACCATATACCTTCCTCAAAACAGCCACCATACCTACCTATCATGGCATTTCCATAGCCATTCCGAGATATATTGCCATGCAACTTACCACCGTTCCGTTTACTATGACACGCTCCATCATTGTCATATTGCTTTGCATGATCATGTAGTTGACATCGTATTTGTGGCAAAACCACCGTTCATAATTCTTTTATACATGTCACTCTTGATTCATTGCATATCCCGGTACACCGCCGGAGGCATTCATATAGAGTCATATTTTGTTCTAAGTATCGAGTTGTAATTGTTGAGTTGTAAGAAAATAAAAGTGTGATGATCATCATTATTAGAGCATTGTCCCAGTGAGGAAAGGATGATGGAGACTACGATTCCCCCACAAGTCGGGATGAGACTCCGGACGAAAAATTTCAAAAAAAAAGAGAAAAAAAAGAGGCCAAAAAAGAGAGAGAAGGCCCAAAAAAAACAAAAAAATGAGAGAAAACGAGAGAAGGGACAATGCTACTATCCTTTTACCACACTTGTGCTTCAAAGTAGCACCGTGATCTTCATGATAGAGAGTCCTATGTTGTCACTTTCATATACTAGTGGGAATTTTCATTATAGAACTTGGCTTGTATATTCCAACGATGGGCTTCCTCAAATGCCCTAGGTCCTCATGAGCAAGCAAGTTGGATGCACACCCACTTAGTTTCTTTTGTTGAGCTTTCATACACTTATAGCTCTAGTGCATCCGTTGCATGGCAATCCCTACTCACTCACATTGATATCTATTGATGGGCATCTCCATAGCCCGTTGATATGCCTAGCCGATGTGAGACTATCTTCTCCTTTTTGTCTTATCCACAACCACCATTCTATTCCACCTATAGTGCTATATCCATGGCTCACGCTCATGTATTGCGTGAAGATTGAAAAAGTTTTGAGAATGTCAAAAGTATGAAACAATTGCTTGGCTTGTCATCGGGGTTGTGCATGATTTAAATACTTTGTGTGGTGAAGTTAGAGCATAGCCAGACTATATGATTTTGTAGGGATAACTTCCTTTGGCCATGTTATTTTGAGAAGACATAATTGCTTTGTTAGTATGCTTGAAGTATTTTTATTTTTTATGTCAATATAAACTTTTATCTTGAATCTTTCGGATTTGAATATTCATACCACAATTAAGAAGAATTACATTGAAATTATGCCAAGTAGCATTCCACATAAAAAATTATCCTTTTTATCATTTACCTACTCGAGGATGAGCAGGAATTAAGCTTGGGGATGCTGATACGTCTCCAACGTATCTATAATTTTTTATTGTTCCATGCTATTATATTATGTGTCTTGGATGTTTATGGGCTTTATTTTACACTTTTATATTACTTTTGGGACTAACCTATTGACCCATAGCCCAGTGCCAGTTCCTGTTTTTCCCTTGTTTCAGTGTTTCAAAGAAAAGGAATATCAAACGGAGTCGAAACGGAATGAAATCTTCTAGAGAAGTTATTTTTGGAAGGAAAGCAACCGGGGAGACTTGGAGTCCACGTCAAAGAAGCAACGAGGAAGCCACGAGGTAGAGGCGCGCCCTCCCCAGTAGCGCCCTCCACCCTTATGGGCCCTCGTGGCTCCTGACGTCTTCTTCCTCCTATATATACCCATATACCCTAAAAATTCGAGAACATAATAGATCGGGAGTACCGCCACATAAGCCTCTGAGCCACCAAAAGTCAATCGGGACCTGTTCAAGCACCTCACGGAGGGGGAACCCTCACCGTGGCCATCTTCATCATCCGGCGCTCTCCATGGCGAGGAGGAGTAGTTCACCCTCGGGGCTGAGGGTATGTACCAGTAGCTATGTGTTTGATCTCTCTCTCTCGTGTTCTTGATTTGGCACGATCTTGATGTATCGCGAGCTTTGCTATTATAGTTGGATCTTATGTTGCTTCTCCCCCTCTACTCTCTTGTAATGCATTAAGTATCAAGTCCTCTTTACTCCCATACGTCATACCCCAGTTACTCGGGTTTAAGTTTCTGTCACTCTCGCAACCCACCGTAAGTGAACCATGAACATATTGCAACACCCTACAACGAGGGCCCCTCACGTTTGCGCGAGACGGGGGGCACCATAGGACAACACCATAAATAAAATATACAATCTACCAACCAAGATCACGATTAACCCACATGACAAAATGGATCTACTCAAACATCATAGGATAACCATAGATCATTGGGAAATAATATATGGAGTTGAGCGCCATGTTTAAGTAGAGATTGCAGCGGGGAGAAGGGGTGTTACACCACTGCATAGAGGGGGAGAAAGTTGGTGTTGACGGTAGCAAGTTGTTGATGTAGATCGTCGTCCCGATCGTTGCCCCGGCGGCACTCCGGCGCCATCGGGAGAGAGCCCCCTCCTTCTTCTTCTTCCTTGGCCTCCCTCCTGGATGGGAGGAGAGTTCCTCCTCTGGTCCATGGCCTCCATGGCCGCGGAGGGGTGGGGGCCCATCCGAGATTGGATCTCCCTCTCTGTTCTCTTCCATTTCGCGTTCCCCAGATCTGACCGAAAATCGTTTCTTATATTCTCGCAGATCCGTAACTCCGACTGCGCTGAGATTTTAACACGATTTTTTTCCGGATATAAGCTTCCTTGCGCCCGAAGTAGAGCTCCAACCAACGTTCGAGGAGGGCACAACCCACCACCACGCGCCCTGGTGTCTTGTGGGCTGTGCGGGCCTCCGTTTGCGGCGATTCCAACTCCCAAAAATCACAAATATTCCAAAATAATTCTTCGTGAAATTTTATTGCATTTGGACTTCATTTGATATGGATACTTTGCCATACAAAAATATGCGTAAAATGAGAACTGCATTGAGCAATTGGATCAATAGGTTAGTCAATAAATCATATAAAAAGTTGCCAAAAGTATGTGAAAGTGGTATAATATTGGCATGAAACAATCAAAAATTATAGATACGACGGAGTCGTATCACTGCCACGGGAGAGTAGGACAAAAGATGTCATGCAAGTTCTTTTAATAAAGCACGTATGACTATTTACGGAATACATGCCTACATTATATCGATGAACTGGAGCTAGTGCTGTATCGCCCTAGGTTATAACTGTCACATGATGAATATTGAATATCATCCAGCAAGTCACCGATCCAATGCCTACGAATTTATCTTATATTGTTTCTGCTAAGTTACTACTGCTATCACTGTTACTGTTATCGTTGCTGCTGTCACTACTATCAAAACTATCAAACTACTTTGCTACTGATCACTTTGCTGCAGATAATTAATCTCCAGGTGTAGTTGAATCGACAACTCAACTGCTAATAGCTTCAAACATTCTTTGGCTCCCCTTGTGTCGAATCTATAAATTTGGGTTGAATACTCTACCCTCGAAAACTGTCGCGATCCCCAATAATTGTGGGTTATCACTAGCCCAATAAGGCCAGGTGTAGGACCTTGAAGTATGTCTAGAGGGGGGGTGATTAGACTACTTGACCAATTAAAAACTTAACCTTTTCCCAATTTTAGACTTTGGCAGATTTTAGCTATTTTTGCACAAGTCAAGCAATCTTCACACAATTCAAGCAAGCATGCAAAGAGTATATAGGCAGCGGAAATTAAAGCATGCAACTTGCAAGAATATAAAGGGAAGGGTTTGGAGGATTCAAACGCAATTGGAGACACAGATGTTTTTGTCGTGGTTCCGATAGGTGGTGCTATCATACATCCACCTTGATGGAGACTTCAACCCACGAAGGGTAACAGTTATGCTGAGTCCACGAGGGCTCCACCCACGAAGGGTCCACGAAGAAGCAACCTTGTCTATCCCACCATGGTCGTCGCCCACGAAGGACTTGCCTCACTAGCGGTAGATCTTCACGAAGTAGGCGATCTCTTGCCCTTACAGACTCCTTGGTTCAACTCCACAATCTTGTCGGAGGCTCCCAAGTGACACCTAGCCAATCTAGGAGACACCACTCTCCAAGAAGTAACAAATGGTGTGTTGATGATAAACTCCTTGCTCTTGTGCTTCAAATGATAGTCTCCCCAACACTCAACTCTCTCTCACAGGATTTGGATTTGGTGGAAAGAAGATTTGAGTGGAAAGCAACTTGGGAAAGGCTAGAGATCAAGATTCATATGGTAGGAATGGAATATCTTGGTCTCAACACATGAGTAGGTGGTTCTCTCTCTAGGCTGGTAAGTTGGAAGTGTAGGTTTGTTCGATGGCTCTCTCCACGAATGAAGAGGAGGTGGAGGGATATATATAGCCTCCACACAAAATCTAACCGTTACACACAATTTACCAAAGTCGGTGGGACCGAATCAACAAACTCAGTCGGACCGATTCAGTAAACCTAGTGACCGTTAGTGGTTTCGGTGGGACCGACATGCAACTCGGTAGGACCGATATGGTTAGGGTTAGGGCATAACGTAATCTCGGTGAGACCGATTACACAAACTCGGTGAGACCAATTTTGGTAATTAGCTAACCAGAGAGTTGGTCAGGTAAACTCGGTGGGACCGATTCGCTCTTTCGGTGAGACCGAAAAGTTACGATAAGGAAACATTGAGTTTACATTGCAATCTCGGTGGGACCGATCGCTCACTTCGGTTAGACCGAAACGTTACGAAGGAAAACAGAGAGATTACAATCCCATCTCAGTGAGACCGAGATCCCTATCGGTGAAACCGATTTGCCTAGGGTTTGTGGCAATGGCTATGACATCTGAACTCGGTGGCGCCGGATAGAAAGAATCGGTGGGGCCGAGTTTGACTTTAGGTTTAGGTCTGATACGTCTCCAACGTATCTATAATTTTTTATTGCTCCATGCTAATTTATCTATTGTTTTGGACTATATTGGGCTTTATTTTCCACTTTTATATTATTTTTGGGACTAAGCTATTAACCGGAGGCCCAGCCTGAATTGCTATTTTTGCCTATTTGATGTTTCAAGAAACGGAATAGCAAACGGAGTCCAAACGGAATGAAACCTTTGAGCGTGATCTTCTCACGAACGTGATCCGGAGACTTGGACCCTACTCCAAGGAGTGCAGGCGGTCACGAGGGTGGGGGCGCCCTCCCCCAGGTGCGCCCCCGCCTCGTGGCCCCCGACGCTCCACCGGCGTACTCCTTCCTCCTATATATACCTACGTACCCCCAACAGATCAAAGGGGAGCAAAAAAACCTAATTCCACCGCCGTAACTTCATGTATCCATGAGATCCCATCTTGGGGCCTGTTCCGGAGCTCCGCTGGAGGGGGCATCTACCACGGAGAGCTTCTACATCATCACCATAGCCCCTCCGATGAAGTGTGAGTAGTTTACTTCAGACCTTCGGGTCCATAGTTAGTAGCTAGATGGCTTCTTCTCTCTTTTTGGATCTCAATACAATGTTCTCCCCCTCTCTCATGGAGATCTATTCGATGTAATCTTCTTTTTTGCGGTGTGTTTGTTGAGACCTATGAATTGTGGGTTTATGATCCAGCTTATCTATGGAAAATATTTGATTCTTCTCTGAATTCTTTTATGTATGATTAAGTTATCTTTGCAAGTCTCTTCGAATTATCCGTTTGGTTTGGCCAACTAGATTGGTAGTTCTTGCAATGGGAGAAGTGCTTAGCTTTGGGTTCAATCTTGCGGTGACCTTACCCAAAGGATGTAAAGGGTTGCAAGGCACGATTGTATTGTTGCCATCGAGGATAACAAGATGGGGTATTTATCATATTGCATGAATTTATTCCTCTACATCATGTCATCTTGCTTAAGGCGTTACTGCTTTTTAACTTAATACTCTAGATGCATCTTTGGATAGCGGTCGATGAGTGGAGTAATAGTAGTAGATGCAGAATCGTTTGGTCTACTTGTCACGGACGTGATGCCTATATACATGATCATTGCTGGATAACATCATAACTATGCTCAATTCTGTCAATTGCTCAACAGTAATTTGTTCACCCATTGTAGAATACTTATGCTCTTGAGAGAAGCCACTAGTGAAACCTATGGCCCCGGGTCTATTCTCATCATATCAATCTCCATCACTTTATTTACTTGCTTTGCTTTTACTTTTTACTTTGCATCTTTATACCAAAATACCAAAATATTATCTCTATCAGATCTCACTCTCGTAAGTGACCGTGAAGGATTGACAACCCCTAATCGTGTTGGTTGCGAGTAGCTATCGTTTTGTGCAGGTACGAGGGACTTGCGCGTGGCCTCCTCTTGGATTGATACCTTGGTTCTCAAAAGCGAGGGAAATACTTACGCTCTTGTGCTGCATCATCCTCTCCTCTTGGGAAAACCAACATAAGCTCGAGACATAGCAAGAAGGATTTGGCGCCGTTGTCGGGAGGCTTACATAAAAGTCAACATACCAAGTACCCATCACAATCCCTATCTCTCGCATTACATTATTTGCCATTTGCCTCTCGTTTTCCTCTCCCCCACTTCACCCTTGCAATTTTATTCGCCCTCTCTTTCCCAATCTCCTCCTCTCTTTCGCTTGCCTTCTTGTTTGCTTGTGTCTCCATGTGCCTTCTTTTTGCTTGCATCGTCGCTTGCTAAAAGTTTATGGATCCTCATCCGCTTGCTAATCTCTTTAAGAGATCCAATTATGTTGAACCTATTGCTAGTGAGTTGAGTGCACTAGATTATCTTTATGAGGTTTTGCTTGAAATTCGTGAATCTGAAAAATTGTGATGAAGCACTTTATGAAGCAATTCATGATAGATCTTTGAATAAAAAGCATGATTGCAATGATTTTACTATAAATTCTCTTGATGTCAATTGTGCTAATAATATGCAAAACCCTAAGCTTGGGGATGCTAGTTTTGCTATGTCCTCTACTTGTTGCAATGATCATGATTGGGGTGATTCTTCTTATGATCTTGAAAATTTATTTAAGCCCCATGATGCATATGAGATTGATAATAGTGTTTGCAATAACATTGAAAGTGGGTTTGGAAGAGTGTCAACTTTAGATCCCACATATTTGGAGAATGTTCAATCTTATGGTATTTTTGATAAAAGTGGGTTTGGAGAGGTCATGACTTTAGTTTATGTTAATCCCACTATTTTGGAAGAGTGTCAACTTCGCATGCATGTGGATCATGTTGAGAATATGTTATGTGATAGCTACTTTGTTGAATTTGCCTATGATCCTACATGTAATTATTATGAGAGAGGAAAATATGGTTGTAGAAATTTTTATCTTACTAAATTACCTCTCGTCATGTTGAGATTGCTATCGTCTCTTTGTTCTTCCTTACATATGCTAGTTTTTGCTTGTCTTGATAATTTGTTTGCCTATAAGATGCCTACGCATAGGAAGTATGTTAGACTTAGATGTGTTTGTCACATGCTATATGATGCTCTCTTTGTGCTTCAATTCTTGTCTTTCATGTGAGCATCATTGAAATCTCAATGCCTAGCTAAAAAGGCTTTAAAGAAAAGCGCTTGTTGGGAGACAACCCAATATTTATCCTTGCTGCCTAGTAATAAATAATCCATCTAGCCTCTGTTTAGATGTGGTCTTATCTTTTAATTAGTGTTTGTGCCAAGTTGGACCTATTGGATCTTCTTGGATGATAGTTATTTGATCTTGCTGTAATTTCCAGAATCTTTGTGCTCAGTGCCCGAATTGTTAAAAATCACCAGAACGTGATAAAATACTGATTCCAGTTGCTGCTGATCAATAAACAAATTTTCCAGGTCTTCTAATTTTAGTAGAATTTTTTGGTTTCCAGAAGTTTGCGTTAGTTACAGATTACTACAGACTGTTCTGTTTTTGACAGATTCTGTTTTGCGTGTGTTGTTTGCTTATTTTGATGAATCTATGGCTAGTAAAATAGTTTATGGTCCATAGAGAAGTTGGAATACAGTAGGTTTAACACCAATATAAATAAATAATGAGTTCATTACAGCACCTTAAAGTAGTCTTTTGTTTTCTTTCTCTAACGGAGCTCACGAGATTTCTATTGAGTTTTGTGTTGTGAAGTTTTCAAGTTTTGGGTGAATTCTTTTGATGGATTATGGAACAAGGAGTGGCAAGAGCCTAAGCTTGGGGATTCCCATGGCACCCCCAAGATAATCCAAGGACACCAAAAAGTCAAAGCTTGGGGATGCCGGAAGGCATCCCTCTTTAAATCCACTTTCATCGGTAATTTACTTGGAGCTATATTTTATTCACCAACATGATATGTGTTTTGCTTGGAGCGTCTTGTATTATTTGAGTCTTTGCTTTTTAGCTTACCACAATCATCCTTGCTGTACAAACCTTTTGAGAGAGCCATATATGAATTGAAATTTGATAGAATACTCTATGTGCTTCACTTATATCTTTTGAGCTTGATAATTTGCTCATAGTGCTTCACTTATATCTTTTTGAGCGTGATAATTTTTGCTCTAGTACTTCACTTAGATCTTTTAGAGCACGGTGGTGGATTTGTTTTAAAGGAACTTGATCTCTCATGCTTCACTTAGATTATTTTGAGAGTCGTTAATAGCATGGTAATTTGCTTAATGTTAATATACTTGGTGTTCAAGATATGTGAAACTTTCTTTTGAGTGCGTTGAATACTAAGATAAGTTTGATGCTTGATGATTGTTTTGAGATATGGAGGTAATAATATCAAAGTCATGCTAGTTGAGTAGTTGTGAATTTGAGAAATACTTGTGTTGAAGTTTGTAAGTTCGGTAGCATGCACGTATGGTTAAAGTTGTGTAACAAATTTGAAGCATGAAGTGTACCTGGCTTGTGCATCCTTATGAGTGGCGGTCGGGGACGAGCGATGGTCTTTTCCTACCAATCTATCCCCCTAGGAGCATGTGCGTAGTACTTGATTTTTGATGACTTCTAAATTTTTGCAATAAGTATATGAGTTCTTTTGACTAATGTTGAGTCCATGGATTATACACACTTTTATCTTTCCGCCATTGCTAGCCTCTTCGGTACCGTGCATTGCCCTTTCTCACATTGAGAGTTGGCGCAAACTTCGCCGGTGCATCTAAACTCCGTGATACGATACGCTCTATCACACATAAACCTCCTTATATCTTCCTCAAAACAGCCACCATACCTACCTATTATGGCATTTCCATAGCCATTCCGAGATATATTGCCATGCAACTTCCACCATCGTCATCATGACATACATTACTTTTGTCATATTGCCATTGCATGATCATGTAGTTGACATAGTATTTGTGGCAAAGCCACCATGCATTATTTTTCATACATGTCACTCTTGATTCATTGTACCATTCCGGTACACCGCCGGAGGCATTCATATAGAGTCATACCTTGTTCTAGTTTCGAGTTGTAATCCTCATGTTGTAGTCAATAGAAGTGTGATGATCATCATTATTAGAGCATTGCCCAAAAAAAAGAGAAAGGCCAAAAAAAAAGAAAGGCCCAAAAAAAAAGAGAAAAGAAAAGGGCAATGCTACTATCTCTTTTCCACACTTGTGCTTCAAAGTAGCACCATGTTCTTCATGTAGCGAGTCTCATATTTTGTGCTTCAAAGTAGCACCTCGTTCTTCATGTAGTGAGTCTCATATATTGTGCTTCAAAATAGCACCATGTTTTTCATATAGTGAGTCTCCTAAGTTGTCTTTTTCATACTAGTGGGAATTTTTCATTATAGAACTTGGCTTGTATATTCCTACGATGGGCTTCCTCAAATGCCCTAGGTCTTCATGAGCAAGCAAGTTGGATGCACACCCACTAGTTTTCTTTTGTTGAGCATTCATAGCTCTAGTGCATCCGTTGCATGGCAATCCCTACTCCTCATGTTGACATCAATTGATGGGCATCTCCATAGCCCGTTGATTATCCTCGTCAATGTGAGACTTTCTCCTTTTTTGTCTTCTCCACACAATCCCCATCATCATATTCTATTCCACCCATAGTGCTATATCCATGGCTCACGCTCATGTATTGCGTGAAGGTTGAAAAAGTTTGAGATTATTTAAGTATGAAACAATTGCTTGGCTTGTCATCGGGGGTATAGAAGTTGGGAACATCTTTGTGTGACGAAAATGAAGCATAGCCTAACTATATGATTTTGTAGGGGTGAACTTTCTTTTGCCATGTTATTTTGAGAAGACATGATTGCTTTGATTAGTATGCTTGAAGTATTATTATTTTTGTGTCAATATGAACTTTTGTCTTGAATCTTTCGGATCTGAATATTCATATCACAATTAAGAATATTTACATTGAAATTATGCCAAAGTATCATTCCGCATCAAAAATTCTTTTTTATCATTTACCTACTCGAGGACGAGCAGGAATTAAGCTTGGGGATGCTTGATACGTCTCCAACGTATCTATAATTTTTGATTGCTCCATGCTACTTTATCTATTGTTTTGGACTATATGGGGCTTTATTTTCCACTTTTATATTATTTTTGGGACTAACCTATTAACCGGAGGCCCAGCCCGTAATTGCTGTTTTTGCCTATTTCAGTGTTTCAAGAAAGCGGAATATCAAACGGAGTCCAAACGGAATGAAACCTTGAGCGTGATCTTCTCACGAGCGTGATCTAGGAGACTTGGACCCTACTCCAAGGAGTGCAGGCGGTCACGAGGTGGGGGCGCCCTCCCCAGGGCGCGCCCCCCGCCTCGTGGGCCCCGACGCTCCACCGACGTACTCCTTCCTCCTATATATACCTCATTACCCCCAACAGATCGGAGGGAGCAAAAACCTAATTCCACCGCCAGTAACTTCTCTGTATCCATGAGATCCCATCTTGGGGCCTGTTAGGAGCTCACGGGGGGGCATCTACCACGGAGGGCTTCTACATCATCACCATAGCCCCTCCGATGAAGTGTGAGTAGTTTACTTCAGACCTTGGCTCCATAGTTAGTAGCTAGATGGCTTCTTCTCTCTTTTGGATCTCAATACAATGTTCTCCCCCTCTCGTGGAGATCTATTCGATGTAATCTTCTTTTTTGCGGTGTGTTTGTTGAGACCGATGAATTGTGGGTTTATGATCCAGCTTATCTATGGAAAATATTTGATTCTTCTCTGAATTCTTTTATGTATGATTAAGTTATCTTTGCAAGTCTCTTGAATTATCCGTTTGGTTTGGCCAACTAGATTGGTAGTTCTTGCAATGGGAGAAGTGCTTAGCTTTGGGTTCAATCTTGCGGTGACCTTACCCAAAGGATGTAAAGGGTTGCAAGGCACGTATTGTATTGTTGCCATCGAGGATAACAAGATGGGGTATTTATCATATTGCATGAATTTATTCCTCTACATCATGTCATCTTGCTTAAGGCGTTACTCTGTTTTAACTTAATACTCTAGATGCATCTTTGGATAGCGGTCGATGAGTGGAGTAATAGTAGTAGATGCGAATCGTTTGGTCTACTTGTCACAGACGTGATGCCTATATACATGATCATTGCCTGGATAACATCATAACTATGCTCAATTCATCAATTGCTCAACATAATTTGTTCACCCACCGTAGAATACTTATGCTCTTGAGAGAAGCCACTAGTGAAACCTATGGCCCCGGGTCTATTCTCATCATATCAATCTCCATCACTTTATTTACTTGCTTTGCTTTTACTTTTTACTTTGCATCTTTATACCAAAATACCAAAAATATTATCTCTATCAGATCTCACTCGTAAGTGACCGTGAAGGATTGACAACCCCTAATCGCGTTGGTTGCGAGTAGCTATCGTTTATGCAGTGTACGAGGGACTTGCGCGTGGCCTCCTACTGGATTGATACCTTGGTTCTCAAAAACTGAGGGAAATACTTACGCTACTGTGCTGCATCATCCTCTCCTCTTCGGGGAAAACCAACGCAAGCTCGAGACGTAGCAAGGTCATATGTGGATGTGAGAAAGTAGTTGAGGGTTTTGGAGCATATCACTAAGCACATGAAGCAAGAGGCTCATTAAGCAACACCTCATCCCTCCTTGATAGTATTGGCTTTTCCTATAGACTCAATGTGATCTTGGATCACTAAAATGTAAAATGTAGAGTCTTGAGCTTTTGAGCTTGAGCCAATCCTTTGTCCTTAATATTTTGAGGGATCCACTTTCATCATCCATGCCATGCCATTCATTGAGTTTTCCTGAAATATTTGTCTTGGAATAGCATTAGCTCAATGAGCTATATGTTGTTATGAATTACCAAAACCACCTAGGGATAGTTGCACTTTCAATCTCCCCCTTTTTGGTAATTGATGACAACATATAGATCAAAGCTTCGACAAACGATAATAAGATTGAAAAACATCGTCGCTTTGAGAAGTATGTGATAAGCAAGAGCTCCCCCTAAATTTGTGCATGTTTTAAGATTTGCTTTGGACTGCAAATGCACAAGGAATTAGGCTCATGGGTTACTCTTTCATGTCACATACATCTTGGTGGAGAGCTTAAAAATAATAAAGATTGAATACATGCACTCATCACCAAGCAAAGTGAATGATCATATAAGGATAAGTGAGATAATATCATCTAACAAGCATAAGCGTAGCTTATGATGAAACACATGATCATCAATGTCTCACAGGTAATAGCATAGTATCTCAAGCAATCAAAAGCAAACAAGGTTCAACCAAGAAGACAAGAGAGAACAAAAGCAAACTCTCTCTCTCTCTCGAAGCCTATGATCTATACATTTTCTCCCCTTTGGCAACAAGTTACCAAAAGTTCCTAGAAAATGCATAGTACTATATCGTCTCTCGTGCTTGGTCTTGGTGGTGGCGTAGAGATGGCTCCTTGGACGAAGACTTGAGTTGATGTGGAAGGATTTGAAGGAGTTGGTCTTGGAGCTGGTTCTTGTTGGAGCTGTAGTAGAGGCAGATGAAGTGACTCGTGTGTGCATCGGCTCTGCAGCTGATCTATGAGCTCGAGGCACTCTGGCAAAAGTATCGATTGTTGTCCTGCCTTCCTATCCTGCATGTCATCCTGTAGCTGCTCCACAACCGATGAATCTCGTTACTTTGACATCAAGATCATAGAATTTTGTTCCATGATTCTTTCGTGCTCTCCTGGTTTTGAGTTAAGGTGGCCAACCCTTCTCAATCCATGAGTTGATGCTATCAAGTAACCAAGCTGGTCCTGCTTGCTCTTCAAAAAGTACTCAGATGCCTCTGCTAGAGTTGGCATCTTGGCAGCCTTCTCTTTCCTTGCTTTCTCCTTCTTCACTTGAGCTTGTACTGATGATGGTTCATTCTCATTCATGACAACTTGATTGTCCTCAAAGTCAGGATAGAGAACAAAGTGTTCCTTATCCAACAGATATTTTCCTGTGCCCATCTTTGGGTTAATCAACTCCTGAATTTGTGGGGCATATCCACAACTTCTCTTTTGGTCTGCTGTTGTCCTCTTGATAGTCTCAACTATGAGGCTCATGACCTTGAATTTCTGGGGCACATCAAATATGTGTAGCAAATTAATTGCATGCCCTCTGATCATGTTGTGGTCACCTAATTTGGGCAACAGAGTGTGCCTTAGGATCCAGTTGATCGTTGGTAGCCCTGACAGAAGAAAATGAACTGACCCAAACTTGAAAGTCTCAAGTGCTTCATCTGGGATCTCCTTGTACATCTGTGACATAGATTTATGATCCATCTTCTTCTTGGCATAAATGTCCAAGTCATCTTCACTCTCCTTTGGGGCATTGATCAGACTTGGCCATTCCTCAATGGTTGATTGGTATCTCGTTCCTTCAGACATCCAAACTATCCCACCATCTGGATAGAAATGTGTTGTGGAGTAGAATTGCATAATGAGCTCATCATTCCAGTTTGTGAGCTTCTGCCCAACAAAATATGCAACTCCACATGCACTGAAGATGTCATACACTCCAGGATAGTGTTCTTCATTCTCCTTCATGTAGGTCCAGTCGACCCACCTCATATCACACACTATGGGTTTCTTGTCCAACAAGATTGTCTCATAGAAGTCCTGCTGCTCCTTTGTGTGGAACCTGTAATCAACAACAGTCCTTCTCCTGGTGGCATATGGATCTGACTCTCTCCATAGCCTCAACCCTGAATCTCTCCTGATCTTCATGTTCTCAGCCACAGGATGAGCATCATTGCGGTCTGGAATCTTGGGTTTGAGCTTTCTCGGGACTTGTCCTTTATCATCTTCCTCGGCAACAACATCGAGCCTTTGGGGCCTTGTTCTTTTCAGCAGATTGGTATATTCTGGTATTCCTCTTAGGTGCACTCTTGGGCTTGGAGGCAGCTTTGGGTGCTTCTTTGGGCTTTGAAGTTGCAGCCCCTGACTTTATGGCATCACCCATCAGTTTTTGTGCCTTGGGTGCTGGTGCAGCAACCTCTTCTTCTTCCTCTTCTTCCATCATGGAAGGCTTTCCAATCACTCTGGATGTGGTCTTCTTGACCCTTTCCTTCCTTTTCTTTCCTTCTGCAGCAGGCTCTTTGGGTTGGGATTCCAAAGATACTTGAGTGGATACTCTGGCTTTAGACATTGGTTGTCTTCCTGCAGGCCTTTTGATTTTCATTCCTATCTTTACTGTAGTTGAGCTGTACTCCTTCTTGAGCACTCTCTTCTTTGAACTAGCCTCATCCTCAACTGCCACATAATCCTCATCCTCAGACTCTGAGGCCTTCTTCTTCCTTGTCCTAGTGGCAGCTTTGGGCAAATTGCTGGGTGTGCTTCGCTTCCCTCATCCGAGCTCTTTGGAGGGACTAGTGCCCTCACTCATGTGAATCTGCTCTTCCGACTGCTCGGCTGTCACTTTGGTGCGACATCTTTTACTTGATGCTGACCACGTGAATAGTTATAGATGAGGTAGAGTGGATGAGCATCACAAAATGTAGAGATTTTTGCAAAAGAATGATTCAAAAGCTTAGTTTTAGTTTTCCATAGAAAGCATTTCGGATCTACCGATTTTCAAACTCGGTGATACCGAAGCAGTTTTGGAACCTAAACTAGTGAACTCGGTCAGACCGAGTCACAGTTCGGTGGTACCGAGACTGCTAGGGTTTCACAAAGTTTTAAAATCGGTCACACCGATTAGCAATTCTCGGTCAGACCGAGAGTTACTAGTGCAATGGCGTTAGCCAAATCGGTGGGACCGAGTTTTTCAACTCGGTGGGTCCGAGATGGTTTCATGAAACCTAACCTAAATTTTTGAATCACACCTATTCTAAGGATTGTTTTGACTGGATAGAGGTGTTTCAATCGTGGAAAGAAGCATAACAAACACAATGTCTTTGAGAATCGAGGAGGATAGCACTGTGATCGAGTTCATACCCTAGTTGGCGGTGAACTCGCCACGGTGGCAATGGCGGAGATGAAATCCGTTGTTGGCGGAGACCAGCGACGGTAGGCGGTGGCGGCAAGTCGACGATCCGGAGACCTAGTAGGCAGAAGCGAGCTATCTTGTGGCGAAGAGTTTTGGAGAAAGTTTTCCAAAATTTGCCCGTGTGAATATATAGCCCGACACATCGGTGTGACCGAGTGGAACAACTCGGTGGCACTGAGATGCATAGCTCATATGATTCTGACAACTCGGTGTGACCAAAAGTTCAAATCGGTTGCACCGAGATTGAAAACCTAGATCGACTTAGTGATCTCGATGCGACCGAAATTGAGGAATCGGTCGGACGAAAATCACAAAGAAGTTTTGGAAGTTTAAGTCTATGATTTAATCGTGGACTCGAGTGCTCCTCACACGAGTGGTTGAATCGACTTGATCAAATTTTGTGATGTAGCATGAATAGAGTTTGAGACGAGAAAAGCATAGATAGCTAGAGAAGGTTCTTAGGCATTCTTGTCCATCCACTTGGCAAAAGAAACCAATCAATCAAAACAACAAGTGGATGTCCTCGAATGAGTAAAATATGCAACCAACATGCTCACACAATAAAGTGACAAATGAAATATGTGACAAAGCATGCACAACCAATTCTAGCATCTATCAAGCAATTGGCGATGACTAGGTCATCTATATGAGTATATTGACTTAGGAGTCAAATGAGAACATTTGATCATAGGTCATACTCATCGTTTAAGCTCAAGTGGGGTTACCACTTTTACATAAAGCATTTATGTGTTCACATCATTAGAGTTGCTTTGACTCAATTCTTGGAATTAAGCTCCCCCTAGATGTGAGATCCCCCCTTAGAGGGATGAACTAACCTTGGGTTTTGTCGATGATGACTTCATGTAGGTGTTGAAGATGCGGATGCTCAATGTTGATGTAGATCTTTTGGAGCAATCCTTTGAAGTGAGTTGCACTTTCAATACCTACGTGGGTTAGTCCCACAAGGAACAAACAAGTATATCCATAGACATAGAGTGATGCACACACAAAATGATGTCCATGAAAACATTAGGTTACCTTGTCCCTTGCCTTACCAACATGAGGGTTTGTGACTCCTTGAACTAGTGCAAGATATGGAAGTTGACTGCACTTGTCCTTGCCATAATGATATGAGTGAAGAATGTTGGCGGAATCACCCTCAAGAACTCTCTAGTTCTTCTTCTTCGGGATCCACATCATCTTGATGGGAATCCTTGGTGTAGTAGTTGTACTTGATGAAGTAGAACTTGACGTAGTCTTGGGAACCCACTTGACCAAGGCCTTAGGTGCTTCTTCAAATGCATCAATCTCCTCTTGAAGCTTGTCCTTGCCTTTGTTCTTGTGGTCTTGTGGTGGAAGATCATCTTGTGCTTGTGTTCCTTTGAAGGAAGTAGGATCATACTTCTCTTGTTGAGGGACAAACTTCGTCTTGGGGTATTGATCTTCTTCCCACTCTACTCCATTAGCATTGAACTTTCGTTCAAAACCAACACCTTGATTCTTCCGGTGCCTTCCTTGCTTGCGTCGATTTCCTCGAATTGCTTACTCCCGACAAGGCTCTTGTATACACCTTTCTCTATAATTCCTTCAATAAGCTGTTTTCTTGCTCAAGTGTAACTTGGCTAAGAGAATCATTAGTGGAATCAAGAGAACTACTAGAAGCAACAATATTGGATTTAGCATTGTTATTGTTACTACTAGAGGAAGAATCTTTCTTGTTCTTGTTACTAGACTTGACTTGAGGCATGTAAGTAGATAAGAGTAAACGCTTGGCAATGTAAGAAGAACTTTTCTTACGGAGATCATCATTGATTGCTTTTAGGAACTCATGCTCTTGCTCAAGATTGAGCTTTTCAAAGCGTAACTTCTCATGAGCCCTTAAAAGTTCTCGATGATCTTTGAAGATAGTTTCATGAGCTAACTTAAGAGTGTTTAGTTCTTTAGTTAGTAGCTCAATCTTCTCCTTATCATTGTCATCCGTTTCATTTTGATTAGCATGATTAATTGACGTTTCATCATAGTATTCATCACTAGAGTTGTCAACAAGTAAATCATCATCACCTAACAAGTCATCTTCATCACTATTAAAATCAACATACTCGGGGTGTGTTACCTTAGGACCTTTGGCCATGAAGCATCTTCAATTCCTTCATTTGGTGAATCAAATATGTCGAGGAGTTGGTTGACACAAGTGCTAGACCGGCAACACCTTCATCTTGAGTGTATTGAGTCGGAGTGATAGCTTCTCTCGGAGTGATTGTCTGAGTCGGGCGGATACCCATTCACCAACATGAGCTTGATGTCTTCGTTTCGTGTAGCTCTTTGATGACTTGTCCTTCCTTTCCGAATCCTTGCTTCTCCGTGAGGGTCTTCGTTCATAACGATCATCTCTACTCCTTCTCTCTCTTGGTGGTGATTCTTCTCTTCTACTTCTTCTCTTTGGAGAATCTTCTCTTCTTTTGTAGGGTGTCGTACACTCATTGGAGTAGTGTCCGGGTCTCCCACAATTGTAGCAATTGCGCTCTCGACTACAAGATCTTTTGTCATTGTAGGATCTTGACTTAGAGCTTCTTTCTTTGCTTCTACTCTTGTAGAATTTGTTGAAGTTCTTCACCATTAAGCTCAATTCTTCATTGAAGGTTTGTTTCTCACTTGATGATGTGGGGGCTTCACATGAGGCTTTGTAAGCACCACTTGACTTGTTGTGAAGTTCCTCCTTATCCTTGAGTGACATCTCATGAGCAACAATTATTCCAATGACTTCCGTTGGCTTGAGATCTTTGTAATTTGGCATCATTTGGATCAATGTACACGGTATCATATTTTCCATCCAATGCTCTTAGGATCTTCTTGATGATGAATCTGTCGGTCATCTCTTCACTTCCTAAGCCGGCAATCTCATTTGTGATAAGAGCAAGCCTAAAGTACATTTCAGCGACACCTTCACCATCCTTCATTTTGAACTTGTCAAGCTGACTTTGGAGCACATCCAACTTGGATTCCTTGACGGAGTCGGTACCTTCATGCATATCAATCAAAGTATCCCAAATTTCCTTTGCATTCTCAAGACGGCTGATTTTGTTGAATTCTTCGGGGCACAAGCCATTGAAGAGGATATCACAAGCTTGAGCGTTGTATTGCAGCATCTTCAACTCATCCGTGCTAGCTTCACGGTTCGGTTCTCTCCCATCAAAGAATTCACCTTGCAAGCCAATACACACAATAGCCCAAACGGCGGGGTTATGTTCGAGAATATGCATTTTCATCTTATGCTTCCAACTAGCAAAATTAGTGCCATCAAAGTAAGGACGTCTACGGTGATAATTTCCCTCGCTAGATGCCATACTCTCCTAGGTTGTGAAACCAAGGCTATGACCACCAAAAGCTATGGAAATCAAAGCAAATGGAGACCAAAGCTCTGATACCACTTGTAGGACCTTGAAGTATGTCTAGAGGGGGGGGGGGGTGATTAGACTACTTGACCAATTAAAAACTGAACCTTTTCCCAATTTTAGACTTTGGCAGATTTTAGCTATTTTTGCACAAGTCAAGCAATCTTCACACAATTCAAGCAAGCATGCAAAGAGTATATAGGCAGCGGAAATTAAAGCATGCAACTTGCAAGAATGTCAAGGGAAGGGTTTGGAGGATTCAAACGCAATTGGAGACACGGATGTTTTCGTCGTGGTTCCGATAGGTGGTGCTATCGTACATCCACGTTGATGGAGACTTCAACCCACGAAGGGTAACGGTTGCGCGACTCCACGGAGGGCTCCACCCACGAAGGGTCCACAAAGAAGCAACCTTGTCTACCCCACCATGGCCGTCGCCCACGAAGGACTTGCCTCACTAGCGGTAGATCTTCACGAAGTAGGCGATATCCTTGCCCTTACAAACTCCTTGGTTCAACTCCACAATCTTGTCGGAGGCTCCCAAGTGACACCTAGCCAATCTAGGAGACACCACTCTCCAAGAAGTAACAAATGGTGTGTTAATGATGAACTCCTTGCTCTTGTGCTTCAAATGATAGTCTCCCCAACACTCAACTCTCTCTCACAGGATTTGGATTTGGTGGAAAGAAGATTTGAGTGGAAAGCAACTTGGGAAAGGCCAGAGATCAAGATTCATATGGTAGGAATGGAATATCTTGGTCTCAACACATGAGTAGGTGGTTCTCTCTCGAGGCTGGTAAGTTGGAAGTGTAGGTTTGTTCGATGGCTCTCTCCACGAATGAAGAGGAGGTGGAGGGTATATATAGCCTCCACACAAAATCTAACTGTTACACACAATTTACCAAACTCGGGGGGACCGAATCAACAAACTCGGTCGGACGATTCAGTAAACCTAGTGACCGTTAGTGGTTTCGGTGGGACCGACATGCAACTCGGTAGGACCGATATGGTTAGGGTTAGGGCATAACGTAATATCGGTGAGACCGATTACACAAACTCGGTGAGACCGATTTTGGTAATTAGCTAACAAGAGAGTTGGTCAGGTAAACTCGGTGGGACCGATTCGCTCTTCCGGTGAGACCAAAAAGTTACGAAAAGGAAACATAGAGTTTACATTGCAATCTCGGTGGGACCGATCGCTCACTTCAGTTAGACCGAAACGTTACGAAGGGAAATAGAGAGATTACAATCCCATCTCGGTGAGACCGAGATCCCTATCGGTGAAACCGATTTGCCTAGGGTTTGTGGCAATGGCTATGACATCTGAACTCGGTGGCGCCAGATAGAAAGAATCGGTGGGGCTGAGTTTTACTTTAGGTTTAGGTCATATGTGGATGTGAGAAAGTAGTTGAGGGTTTTGGAGCATATCACTAAGCACATGAAGCAAGAGGCTCATTAAGCAACACCTCATCCCTCCTTGATAGTATTGGCTTTTCCTATAGACTCAATGTGATCTTGGATCACTAAAATGTAAAAGTAGAGTCTTGAGCTTTTGAGCTTGAGCCAATCCTTTGTCCTTAATATTTTGAGGGATCCACTTTCATCATCCATGCCATGCCATTTATTGAGTTCTCCTGAAATATTTGTCTTGGAATAGCATTAGCTCAATGAGCTATATGTTGTTATGAATTACCAAAACCACCTAGGGATAGTTGCACTTTCACCAGGGCGCCTCCCCGCAGCCCATGCTAGCCCTTGGGTCGTGGTGGAACCACTTGTGGACTTCCGGACCCCTCTGGAATCCTCCGGAACCTTCTAGAAGCTTCCCAGTACAATACCGAAAAAACTGCATCTTTTTCAGGAACCCAAAATATGACTTCCCATATATAAATCTTTACCTCTCGACCATTCTGAAACTCCTTGTGACGTCCGGGATCTCATCTGGGCCTCCGAACAACATTTGGTTACCACTCATCAAATATCCCAATACTACTCTAGCGTCAACGAACGTTAAGCGTGCGACCCTGCGGGTTCGGGAATTATGTACTCATGACCGAGACACTTCTTCGGTCAATAACCAACAGCGGAACCTGGATGCTCATATTGGCTCCTACATATTCTACGAAGATCTTTATCGGTCGAACCATTATGCAACATACGTTATTCCCTTTGTCTATCAGTATGTTACTTGCCCGAGATTCGATCGTCGGTATCTTCATACCTAGTTCAATCTCGTTACCGGCAAGTCTCTTTACTCGTTCCGTAATACATCATCCCGCAACTAAATCATTAGTCACATTGCTTGCAAGGCTTATTATGATGTGCATTACCGAGAGGGGCTAGAGATACCTCTCCGATATTCGAAGTGACAAATCCTAATCTTGATCTATGCCAACCCAACAAACACCTTCGAAGATACCTGTAGAGCATCTTTATAATCACCCAGTTCCGTTGTGACGTTTGATAGCACACAAGGCATTCCTCCGGTATCCGGGAGTTGCATAATCTCATAGTCGAAGGAATATGTATTTGACATGAAGAAAGCAATATCAATAAACTGAACGGTCATTATGCTAAGCTAACGGATGGGTCTTGTCCATCACATCATTCTCCTAATGATGTGATCCCGTTCATCAAATGACAAGACATGTCTATGGTTAGGAAACTTAACCATCTTTGGTTAACGAGCTAGTCTAGTAGAGGCTTACTAGGGACACGATGTTTTGTCTATGTATCCACACATGTATCAAGTTTCCGGTTAATACAATTCTAGCATGAATAATAAACATTTATCATGATATAAGGAAATATAAAATAAAAACTTTATTATTGCCTCTAGGGCATATTTAATTCAATGAATACTTCATAAATTATAGATACGTTGGAGACGTATCAATCACTAGCCATATCGTTAGTGCATCCACTGTCCAGGACCCACCCAGTAGCTTTCAGAAGCGTACCCTTTAGTGCAATTAGTGGGATAGGCTTCACCAAGACAATTGTGAAGAGCAAACATTTGACAATAAACACTTCATCAAATGTAAGTCTCTTGGAGGATATGACATGGTGATCATCAAGAAATCCATGGACAAAATAAATGGTAAGACCATTTGGACATTTTATCTTACGTCCAACAAGATTTTTCAGTTTTTCGGCATTGTCTTCATAAACCTATGCATATTGGCTGGAGACCTGGCCCTGCAAGAGAAATCAGTTCTTCTTAACCACCCATATCTGAAGGGGTGGCTTAGAAGCAATAAGTCTAAGTACAACATATGAGATTTTTGGCTTTTGAGCCCTAGCAAATAGCTTCAAGGGGGGAGGGGTTCGATTACTCAAATGAATATGTAGAAAAATTCTTTGATTTGTGAACATAATGGTTCAAAGAAAGATGCTCATATTCATGAGACTGATCATTGTAACCTGTGAAGCATAAGGGGTTGTTTGGTTCTAGGCCTTGCATTGCCACACTTTGCCACACATTTTTGCCAAACTTGCCTAAGAGTAGTTCATCAAAATGAGAGCCACAAATTGGCAAGCCTAAGGGAATCCTGCCACATTTTTTGTGTGTATGCCATGTGGGGCCCTAGTGTGGCTTGCCTAAGGTGTGGCTTGAACAAAACGCTCATGTAAGTTGGTTAAACTTGCCTAACCTTATGTGTGGCAACCTTTGGCACAGTTAGTCACAAACTAAACAACCCCTAAGTGTTAGCACGATCATATGAAGACCTTGGTCTATGTGAAGACTTTGGTCCATATGAAGCAGTTGCTTTGGGGTTGTCTTCTTTCCAGGTGGTGTCACGATGACATTCACGGGAAGCTTTTCAAGAAGACTTTTAGGAACCCAGATCTTCTTCATAGTGATGGGGAACAAAGCATGAAAATCAAAAAAATTCCTACGAACTCCCAAGATCTATCTAGGAGAAGCATAGCAACGAGAGGGAAGAGTGTGTCTACATACCCTCGTAGACCGTTAAGCGGAAGCGTATATCACGGGTTGATGTAGTCGTACTCGTCACGATCCAATTGCGATCCACACCAATGAAGTACCGAACGGACGACACCTCCGCATTCAGCACACGTACGGCTCGATGACGTCTCCTCCTCCTTGATCCCGTAAGCGAGGGAGGAGAAGTAGATGGGATCGCCAGCAGCACGATGGCCTGACGGTGAAGGTGGTGGAGTGATTCCGGCAGGGCTACGCCGAGCGCTACGGGAACAATGAAGACGAATGAGTTATGAAGTAACGAGAGAGAGAGAGAGGTGCCAAGGGCTTGTATCTTCTCCTGGGGGCGCCCCTTCCCCTCTATATATAGGTGGAGGGGCGTGGTGGCTAGCCCTCCAAGCCCTACGGCTGGCGCACCAAGGGGGAGGAGTTGGACTCCTAGTCCAATTCCCTCCTTTCCATACACAGGTGGACTTTCCACCTTTCCCAGCCACATGGGCCTCCCAAGGAGGATGGACGAAGGGTGGGAGACGTAAAAGGGGAGACGGAACCTTGCGTTTCTTTTAGGTAGTAGAGATAGAAGAGTGTTGTCGTGCCGGGATATTTTTTTCTCCCGCTGCAACGCACGAGCATATTTGCTAATATAATATAAATGTTATATATGTACGTGTGCACCAATGACGAAAAAAGTTGGATGTCTTTGTGATACTTCAAATTTGGATTAGTTGGTGACGAAAAGATAATTACATTGTGAATAACAAGAACATATTACATGCATATGCAACAACCTTCCAATGGCATATGTGTATGTTCTGACATTTATAATTTTTCTTGTATATACAGTCGGTCTATTCTGCTAACATTAGCAGCTGCTAACACTTCCGAAGATAAGTGACGAAGCGGCTGGAAAATAGGCACCGACGGCTATGGCGACGAGGGCAGGAGGGTGTAGGACGTGGAGGGAAGGGGGACCGCGTACGTTTTACCGAGAGGCGGGCCAAGGGAGGACAAAGAGAGCGCCCGCGTGCGTCCGCTTCGTGTCCGCGCGGACGCAAACTCTGCTCAAATTTGGGTCGAGTATGAATCGCGGTCAGACAAAAAACAGATCACCGTGTTGAGCTGTTATTTCATTTCGTTTCGATCCAAACGGACTGAGGCGGGCGGATGAAACGGGACGCGCGTTGGAGTTGACCTAAGACGTGGGTGAGCAGCGATCTGGACGAACCCATCCAGAGTCGACCGACTGCGCCAACCGAACGCAATCAATCCTCCCTCGCTCTTGTGAAGTCAAACGTGTGGACTTTGCGACCAGCCGCCATCGCTCGACTTGCCAACCAACCCCAATCGTTGAATTGTGTCCTCACCTCCTCGACGGACGGCGACCCAGAGCAGAGCAGAGGGACGCCGCCGTGCTAAAGTCAGAGCGGCGCCGGGCCTTTACTTCGCCCGTGCCTTTGCCGACCCGCGCACGTCCACGGCAACTGACCCGTGCTTCCGTCAACTTGGCGCGGCCGTTGACAGTGTTTGCTCGCTCGCTCGCTTTTCACGGGCGCCAAGTCCGGCGGCGCCACCGTGCCTTACTGCCGCCATTAGCATCGGGCATCGGCTATGTCACTGTCACTGATGTAGTCAAGCGGCGAGGTTCCTGCTCCCGGTATAAAAACGAAGCGGCCGACAGATGTCCCGCCGCCGCCATTATTCAAAGCCAAGTTGGTCAACTCTCACACGCCGCCCGCGCGCCTTCCTTCTTCCTCCCTCCTCCCACTCCCCAAGTCCCCATCGGCATCACCCCACCCCCCCAATAAATCTGGCCGCCCCTCGCCTCGCCGCTACGCAATCATGCCCGTGCCCGCGCGCGACAGCCGAGGCCAAGAACCGGACCAGCCATGGGGAGCCCGCGCTCTCTCCCTCTCCTCGTCCTGCTCCTTTGCTGCCTCTCGTGGCAGCAGCCGTGGCTCCTCCACGCCCTCCCGCTCTGCACCGACTCCAGTGAGCAGAGCAATTTACCTTAGTGTTCATTTGGTTCTTGTCTGCGTTGCGTGGATGCTGATGCTGTCGGATCTGCTTGCAGGGGCGCCGGCGCCGCTGAACGGGACGCTGGGTTTCTGCTCCTACAGCGGGAGCAGCTGCTGCGACGCCGCCGCCGACGCCGCGCTCAAGAAGCGGTTCGAGGCCATGAGCGTCTCCGACGCCGCCTGCGCCGCCGTCGTCAAGTCGGTCCTCTGCGCGGTACGAATCGCCATCTTCTTCCTCCCAGCTCCAACTAGAGCGGGGACTGAATAGCGGCCAACTACGAGACAGAGATGCCCGTATGTGCTGTCGTTGCAAACCAACGCGTGTGTGTTTTTATCGGGTTGGTTGCACTTTCTCCTTCGATTAAATTCGCATGCTTCAAAATATACGTATCGTAACTAAAATACGCTCAGATACATCCATTTCTGCGACAAGTAATTCCGAACGGAGGGAGTACGTGTTCGATGTTTTGCCGGAGCCGGAAACTTGGGCGAAGCCATTTCTTATGTTCTGGAACTGAGATGTTAGCTTAAGGCTCATATTATGTGTTACAAACATGTCTGACCTGATGTGGGCTTTTTAAGAATTACCACTGTTTATCGCTCAATAGGAGGATAACTTTAAATTCAAACGATTTTTAAGAAAAGCACACAAGTTCAGAGGAAAATTCTAGAAACACACCAGGTTTCCAGAACACGTAGCAGATCCAAATTTGCCCCTTCTTGGTTGATTTGCTGGTAACTAGTGGTGACCAAGAAACCTGGTTATCACCAGGCTGGGATTCTTCTTCTTCTTGTGCTTGTGCGTGTTCTAGAAAAAGATTCTTCTTCTTCTTCATGTTTACTGTTAGTCTGTTATCCTTAGATATTGCCAGTATTGACAAGCTTTGTGTTTTATTTTCAGAAATGCAGTCCATTTTCAGCTGAATTGTTCAACTCAAGCTCGAAGATTCGGATGGTTCCACTTCTGTGCAACTACACCTCTCCCAGAAGTTCTGCTCAATCAAAAGATTCCACTCAAGATTACTGCAAACTAGTCTGGGACACCTGCAAAGACGTGACAATATCGAACTCCCCCTTTCAACCTTCCTTGCAAGGAAGTGGAAGCCTGCCGAGTTCTGCGTCAAAGCTCACCGATGTCTGGCAGTCAGAAAATGACTTCTGCACATCATTTGGTGGCTCCTCCAATGACAAGTCGGTATGCTTCAGTGGAAATGCAGTTTTATTCAACACCACCGAGCCATCACCCTCCCCTAAAGGGGTATGCCTTGAGCGAATCGGCAACGGGTCATACCTGAACATGGCCCCTCACCCTGATGGATCTAACAGGGTTTTCTTGTCCAACCAAGCAGGAAAGATATGGTTGGCAGATGTCCCGGAACAAGGGTCCGGAGGCACTCTGCTGTTCGACGAGGCGAACCCGTTCCTTGATCTGACCGACGAAGTGCATTTGGATTCCGAGTTTGGGCTCATGGGCATGGCATTTCATCCAAAGTTTGCTACCAACGGGCGCCTCTTTGTCTCCTATAACTGTGATAGAACTCAGTCACCTAACTGTGCTGGTAGATGTTCTTGTAATTCTGATGTTGACTGCGACCCTTCAAAGCTAGGCACCGACAATGGTGCGCAGCCATGCCAGTACCAAGTTGTTGTTTCAGAGTATTCTGCAAAAGTCTCCTCATCAAATGTTTCTGCGGTACGCATTTGGATACCCACTTCTGCGCAGATCTTGAAATCGATGTTCTTTGCTTATTCCTAATTTCATTGTTGGTAGTTTCTCATTCCCCGGCTCACAATGCAGCGTGTCTGTGAAATGAAAGAAGAATGTCAATAGAGCTAACATTTGAGTAGCATTCTCATCACTGTTTTCTTTTGTAGGCAACATCTGCTAATCCATCAGAGGTTAGCAGGATATTTACAATGGGGTTGCCGTATACAGCTCATCATGCAGGACAAATACTTTTTGGACCTACAGATGGGTATCTGTACTTTATGATGGGGGATGGTGGAAACAAAGGCGACCCTTTCAATTTCTCTCAGAACAAGAAATCACTTTTGGGGAAAATAATGAGGCTTGACATTGACAGTGTACAAAGTAAGTTAGCACTTGAAACAGGGATCTTGTTTTCTTTGCTGTCATATTTGCATCCTGTTGACTCCATTTCATAATTTTGAGTTTACTTAGTATAATCTGTTTGTTGTTCAGTACCATAGCATTTGATTAAGGCTTATTAATATATTTATCAATTGTACAGTTTACCATTTCAGGAAATCATTTGAAATACTTAAATTGTGGATGTTATAAATATTCGGTTTAGAATTTCAGGAAATCATTTGAAATACTTAAATTGTAACTATGCTACTCCCTCCGATCCGTTGTACTAAATCAGCGACAATTAATATGGATTGGAGGGAGTACTAAAGGTGCTCCCGACTCTTCTGTGTTTCCATAACAACAATATGCTTTTTGCAAGGGAAATTCAGGAATATAGGGATTACGCTGTTTCCACACTAATTTTGTGGGCAGATGTAGGGTATGTTCAGGTGGTTGTGATTCTTATACAAATCTCACATAGTCATTGACAATTTAACACTGGTGGGAATTTTTCCTGCTTAGGAAAGCTAATCGATTGTTTTCAGCTGTTAGCTGAAGTTACTTTATCAGATGAACACTGGCGTTGTAGAAATTTTATAGATGAAGAACCCAGTAGCATGGGTAGTTAACGCGGCACACCAAAGATTTGACTTTGGTTATCTTTTTTCTCCAAAACCCTTCTAATATTTTGTTTTCAGGCCAGAAGCAAATTGGTAACCAGAGCTTGTGGGGCAGCTATTCAATTCCAAAGGACAATCCATTTGCTCAAGACAGTGAGTTACAACCAGAGATTTGGGCCTTGGGGTTTAGAAACCCATGGAGATGCAGTTTTGATTCTGAGAGGCCTTCCTACTTCTACTGTGCAGATGTTGGGCAGGTATGTCGTGAAGACTACAGGCAACAAGTTTCACATTTAACTTTTTTTTTCTTGTTGCGGGAAAGCATGTAGTTAAAGTGAAGCTGCTGAACTCTACTACTAGATGATATGATCACGAATTTGTATTATTTCAATTTTATCCAGTGCTTTGACTGAATCTTGTCACTTGAGTATCAGACACATAATCAATAAGCTCCTGTTTTCCTCTTTCAAGGCTTGGCTCTTATAATCTCCATTACTGCACAAGAGTTCGACAGTTTCATGTGCTTCTACTAATATTTATAGTTTTAGCATTCTCTGTCCAGCATACACATGTTTCGGTCTTCATCATGAGACATACTTCTGCATTAGTGCATTGACATAAAAACTTCTTTAAACCTCTTACAGTTATCATATTTTGTGAAGCTTAATTTCCGTAGTTTGTTTTGTGTAAAGAATGCTAACCTCATATGCCAGTATGCCACCATATTACTCAAAGTAGGAGAATGATTTTGATTTATTTCCTTCACCTATTTTTTTACTGTCAATACAAAATACTGTCTATTTCCTAGGTTGGCCTTGGTCAGAAATTGCATTTGGTCTGCCAGTCTGTCTGTCTAACTCCAATGCTTTTTTACTCCACACGCACAGGATGCATACGAAGAGGTAGATTTGATCTCCAAGGGCGGAAACTACGGATGGCGCGCGTACGAGGGGCCATACGTCTATCATCCAGAGTGGACACCCGGAGGGAACACATCACTTAGTTCCATAAATGCCATCTTCCCTGCCATGGGTTACAACCATTCTGCTGTGAACAAGAACGTTGGGTCTGCATCAATTACAGGTGGATATGTGTACCGTGGGTCTACGGATCCCTGCTTATATGGAAGGTACACTTCTCCTAACATGAATAATAAATGTGCAAACAAGTAAAAGTACTAGTACTTCTTGACATGGAGTTTCTGCTTGCGAGCTCAAATGTTTTCTCATGAACAGTAAAATCAAAAACTAGTAAAATGAATAATAAAAACTGAAAAAAAAATATTGACAACAAACATTGACGAATTGTTTACGTACGTACAAATTTTTGTGAAGACAAAACATTTCCAAATGCTCTGGGCAAAAAAAAAACCGATGCTCTAAAAATACTGTTTCTGAAAGCATTCCTACAACCTCCCTAACCCACTGCACATGATTTGATGATCTCAGGTACATTTACGCCGATCTCTACGCATCGGCGATGTGGACCGGCTCGGAGACCCCACCTCGCAGCGGGAACTACACGTCCACCCTGACACCGTTCAGCTGCTCCAAGAATTCCCCGATACCCTGCGAGTCTGCCGGCGGAGCCTCTGCTCTCCCGTCGCTGGGCTACATATTCTCCTTCGGCGAGGACAACCGCAAGGACGTCTTGGTCCTGGCCAGCAAAGGCGTCTACCGCGTCGTCCGGCCCAGCCTGTGCGGCTACACCTGCGCCTCCGAGAAGCCGACGACCGATAACGGAACTTCGCCGCCGCCTCCCGGCCCTCCGTCGTCCCTAGCCTCGGTGACGCGGGCAGGGAAGTCCATGGCCGTGGCCCTGGCGTCCGTTGTATATGCGATGTACTTTTGAGCTCCCTCCATGCGTGTGTGTAACCGCAGCATGTTTTTTTTTACGCAGACGCTCACACACTCGTCCCTATGGATATGAATACATACAGGTAAACCTTATCTTTGCGAGCAGCTCCGAGAGACCAAGCCGGCAGATCAGTATTGGTTGTACTACTAAAGTGATGAAGACTCACCACATTGCTTAGCTGAGACTCTGTTTCTTTTGTAGTAGTAGAGTAATAAAGTTTGGCATCTCTATCGTCTGAGGTAGTAGTACTAGTAGTGCCGGGTCGACTGTGGTGGTGCCAATGAAGGAATGTGTTGGGGCCGGCCGGGTCGGCTTTGTCCTAGTGCCAAAACTTGTGTTGTGAAGCCGCTGCAGTGCTTGTGTTCGGGTAGCCGGTCGACATCCCGGCTTTGAATGAATTTCTGCTGCTACTAATTGGGAGGGCCTGCGTGCCTGCCAACGGTTCAGAGAAGACGGGAGGGAGGACCGGAGGAAGCTCTTGGATTGCTGTGCGCTCTTGTCTTACTACCTGTAGGGGAATGGATTGTCCAACAACCGAATGCCACGTTCAGTTCATTCTGCGGTTGCTCGTGATCCTGGAGCCATCGTGCGGACGCGTCCACAGCCCAACCCAAACCCAGAAGAAAAATACTCCTAGTACTTAGCCTGCTAATCTGTCGTCATTTCTAGGCACCAGATGAGAAGCGACAGAGAATAGAATCCGATCCAGTTTTGTTGGGGAGGTGCAGAGGTCTCTGCTTGGCCTGCTCGAGATCGACCTCGACATCGTCAACGCATGCACGAACCAAGCGAGCAGAATGGGATCAAGGGATTCTCTAATATTATCACTGCCATTATTTTTCGGTGGGTGCTGCACAGGTACTACGTACACGTACGTGCTCGTCCTATGGAATGGACCATCGGCCGGCCCGTGATGGCGGCCATGACGGACTATTCGCCGCGGCATCTAATCATCATTGGCTTTAAGATTAGTGCTGCCACACGTTTGCATGCTTCTTCTCTTCTCTTCTTCTCCCGCCATGAAATGAAATGATTGCTTCGTCATCCCTCCCTTCGTGCTCTCCCACACTCCCACCCTCACGCTTCATGACGACGCCATGATTGATCCATCCATCCACGTCCCACCGTATATAAACACGAGCCCTCCCAGCTCCATCGCTCGATCACACCCAAGTTGATGTCCTCCTCCTCCATGGACCACGCCGCCGGCCCCTCCGTGTCCGTCCTGCGCTGGCTGCTCTCCGTCGCCGCGGGGGGCCTCTTCGCGCTCTTCCTCCTCGTCGCCTCCCCGGTCCCCTTCCCCTCCGCCTCGCTCTTCCTCGCCCCGACCTCCTCCGCCTCCTCCTCCGCGCGCGCCTCCAAGAGCCTCTTCGTCGACGCGGCGCTCTCGGCGCAGGCCCGCGCGCCGCCGGCCGCCCCCGCCGCGCCGCCGCGCTTCGCGTACCTGATCTCCGGCTCGAAGGGCGACGCCGGGATGCTGCGGCGGTGCCTGCTGGCGCTGTACCACCCGAGGAACCACTACATCCTGCACCTGGACGCGGAGGCGCCCGACTCGGACCGCGCGGCGCTGGCGGCGTTCGTGGCGGCGCACCCGGTGCTCGCCGCGGCGCGCAACGTGCGGGTGGTGGAGAAGGCGAACCTCGTCACCTACCGCGGCCCCACCATGGTGACCACCACGCTGCACGCCGCCGCCGCGTTCCTCTGGGGCGAGGGCCGCGGGCAAGGCGCCGACTGGGACTGGTTCATCAACCTCTCCGCCTCCGACTACCCGCTCGTCACGCAGGACGGTGCGTCGCCGTGATCTCCTCTTCTTGGTCAACGAAATTAACCGGTTCGCTAGCTGATTTGGAAGATCCTGCCATGGCATGCCGCATGCAGATATGATGGAGGTGTTCTCGGAGCTGCCGCGCGACCTCAACTTCCTCGACCACACCAGCGACATCGGCTGGAAAGCGTACGTGCTCTAGCTAGCTTCGATTTGATTGGAGGGCCACGCGGTGCATCTTTTGACAAGCTTCTAAAGTTCATCGTGGCTTTCATATATGGCAGGTTTGCTCGGGCGATGCCGGTGATCATCGACCCGGCGCTCTACATGAAGAAGAAGGGCGATCTCTTCTGGATCCCTCAGAAGCGGGAGCTGCCCACCGCCTTCAAGCTCTTCACCGGTACGTACGCCTCCGCTCAACTAATCCGTGGGCGGACGCCACGTTTCCCCGTGTAGAACCATGGCCATGTCCTCCGCTTCCATTGGCACGTAGCAAAGCACAGCAACTAGCATAAGTAATTTGCATCTTTTTTGGGATATTTAGTTGTGCTCCATGGTGTTTGTCGCCGTGGTGCATGTGTGACACGGCACCTATCCATGGCCTGTCCCCTTAAGCTTGCCCGGCCGTGCGTGCTGCCAATCATTTAGTAGGGTTTAATGGCCAGCTCCTACTGTCGGTCACGGCATTTCCCAGGGAGGAATTGTCTCATTACAATACCGATCGTCCCGTTCGTGGCTCGCACATCGGCTACGTCACGTGCGACGTGACCCGAAAAACATGGCCGGTGCGCTGCACATCTTAAAATGATACGGCAGAACATCTAGATGGCCGGCCACAACCAAGCACAAAAAACAACAACAACAACAACAGCTTGACAACAGAATATTTTAATTCTCAAGTTAATCCTTGGGGGCCAATCGGGAGAACAAAATAAATTCTCAGATAATTTTTTTAATTAAGGATGATCTGCTCTAACTCGTGCCAGGTTCCGCGTGGATGGTGCTATCGAGGCCGTTCGTGGAGTACCTGATCTGGGGGTGGGACAACCTGCCGCGCACCGTGCTCATGTACTACGCCAACTTCATCTCGTCCCCGGAGGGCTACTTCCACACGGTGGCCTGCAACGCCGACGAGTTCCGCAACACCACCGTCAACCACGACCTGCACTACATCGCGTGGGACAACCCCCCGATGCAGCACCCGCACCTGCTCACCCTCGGCGACTGGGACGGCATGCTCGCCAGCGCCGCCCCCTTCGCGCGCAAGTTCCGCCGGGACGACCCCGTCCTCGACAGGATCGACGCCGACCTCCTCTCGCGGGCCCCCGGCACGCTCGCCCCGGGCGGCTGGTGCGCCGGGGAGGTGCCGGCCGCCGGTGCCAACCGCACCGGCGGCGACGACGACCCGTGCAAGGCCGTCGGGGACGCGGCGCGCGTGCGGCCTGGCCCCGGGGCGGCGCGGCTGAAGCGGCTCGTTACGTCGCTCCTGTCGGAGGAGAACTTCCGGCCGAAGCAGTGCAGTGTAGCAGTAGTAGAAGAACATGTTCCCGCCAAAAAAGTAGAAGAACATATTCCCTCGGAAAAGGTAGAAGAACATCACTGAAACGATTGGTCCAATACATTTTTTCCGGATGTCATTTTAGTGTAATGCTTCACGCAATGTATGTATAGTGCACACCAGAGCCTGGTGCCTGGTGCAGACCACGGGTCGATCTCTCGAACCGAGTGGCATTTTCTGTTCTCTGGCATCTTTTAACTTGACTAGGCCAGCTCCAAGGAGCCGACCCAAACGGACGCAGGAATTCTCCGTTTGGATGGCCAGACGGATAGCGGTGCAGCCCGTGTCCGTCCTTAGAGATGGAAATATCACACATTGTGGATGCTGTGAATCTTGCTGGCGGTTATTTTCTTTTGCAAAAGAAGAGGACATCTCCCTGGCACAATTTTTGGAAGATCTTAAATCTCAACAAAACTTCCACTTGCACTTATATCAGTCCAAGCCTGAGAGGAATTGGAGAGCCTGAAAGAAAAGAGCTCGATCTGGTAATGATCGGTCAATGGATTACAGATGAGTGGATTCTTTGTTGGGGCGATGTGAGATTCAAGGCAAGTAAATTTTACAAGTTCTACTTCACAAGTTTAAACCCCCAAATTACATCACTATGGGTTGGAAAACAAAATGAATGATGAAACACAAAGTTTTTGCTTGGCTAATGTTTATGACAGAGTCAATATCAGAGATCTACTATGCAGAAGGCATTTTGACATTGGTGAGGACCACTCTTGCATGCTCTGCCCCTTTGGTTCCTTAGAGACAAAAATAAAAAAATAGATACTACTTTGAGAAGATCAGACCATCTCTGCCAGATTGCAGGAGAGTGCCAACCCTCCTCAAACGCCCGGGCGGGCCGCCCAATCACTAACCGCTCATGATTTTTCGAAGAACATCACTGAAACAATTGATCCAATACATTCTTTACGGATGTCCTTTTAGTGTAATGCTTCACGCAATGCATCTACAGCCAGGCGCCTCAAACCCTCCTCAAACGCCCGGGCAGGCCACCCAGTCACTGACCGCTCATGATTTTTCGATCCAGATGGACGCCTCAAACGGGCCTCAAACGCCCGGGCTGACCGGCGCCCCTCATATCCAGCCCAAATATGTGGTGGATATGGGGCGCCCAGGCACGCCCGCCATGTCGGACTGACGAGGGGTCCCAGCTGGAAACGCCCTGAAATTCTGGCGGTCCAAAGCTTGTTTCCTCCGTCGGACCGGTGGCGCCGCGTGGCGCAGCTCCGGCGGGCTGCGTAGTGCCTAGCCCGGCTATTTAAGTCGACTGACGGCACAGAAACCCTATCATCCATCCACATTTTCCTCCTCATGTCCGCCGCCGCCGCCACTTTCCACTCCACCCGTCCGCCTAGTAGCCATGCCCCCACGCCGCCGAGTGAGGAGCGAGCCATTTCTGACGCTGGAGCACCGGTTCGAGCTCTTTGAGCAGATCCGGGCTAGGCGCAAAGCCCGGATCGCCGCAGGGCTACCTCCGGATGCAGTGGATCCGGAGGAGTTGGAGGAGGAGGAGGAGGAGGATGTGGGGGACGCTGGCGACGCGGATTTGCAGGCGGAGCAGCAGTCCATCCTCGATTCCCTCTAGTCAGAGTCGGCTGCGGAGGCCAAACGCCGTCGCCGGCAGGAGATGGAGGCGCAACAAGCCGCGAAGAAGGCGGAGATGCTCGTCTACATGGATGAGGTCGAGTAGGAGGAGGATGAGCCGGACCCCTCCTACCCGCCCGTCCAGCCGACGCCTGGCACCTTCGTCGTGGACATCTCAAGAGTAGCTAGGGTAGTATGTAATATGTAGTATGTAAGATTTATTTTGCATGCTTTGTATGGATCTAGGGAATGAAATATGAAAGAGGCGGATGCAAAGTGACCAATTTAAGGCGTGACCGGTCACTGTCCGCGGCGTTTGAGGGGCCGGATTTGCAAAGTCCGGTTGTAGATGCTCTTAGAGTAAAACCAGAGCTTGCTGAATTTGTTGGCAATTTCATCTCTTCTTTCTAGGCTTGACTGCCTTGTATAGCTTCCTGTTAGCCTCCTCTACCTCTTTGAGGATATGTAAATACTTTTCTTCTTTTTTGCATGGGGAGATGTAAATACTCTGCTAGTGTATAAACTAAAATACATCTAGATACATTCATTTTCGCGACAAGTAATTCTGGACGGAGCGAGTAAACAACAGTGGGAGCCTCTCCTGCTGTTTTCACCGGTAAAACAAAACAAATCTCAAAGCGGAATGGTCAAATTTCTACCATCAATCCCACCCCAGCACATGTTCGTTACTGTTTCAAAGAAGAAAATTGTCCAGTATCTAGTGACATATTGCTAGTATATCAGACCCGAAAAAATGTTGCGTCTGTATCAACAAGCCTTACGTCTGTGCACTTCAAAAGGCAACAGCAGCGCTTGATTACAGCATATACGCTGAAGATTGTTCATAAGAAAAACTCAGCCTTGTTTTCTCACCAGCATGTCTTGGGATATTGAAATCCCCTCCCATATATGGGCAATCTATATTGTTACAAAAATCAGAGAGCTCAGTAAAGAATTCTACTTTAAATTCCTCACAGGCAGAAATTGTCCAGTATCAAGTGACATAATAATTATATCATAGACTAGAAAAATCGTTGCGTCTGTATGAACAAGCCTTACATCTGTGCACTTCTTCGAAGGCAACAAACATTAACGCTTAGAGCAGCATATACGCTTGAAGATTGTTCATGGAAAAACTAACTCAGACTTGTCGCTGTACTCTGTTGCGATGGACTGAAATTTGTCAATTTGATCTACCTACATGCAGCGACCGGCCCTGAGAGTGAGAGAAATTCCAATATGACTTCTTCCAAGAGGTCAGCATGTAACATGATGGCTATCTGGTTGCCCACCGTATATATGTCATCATCAGCTTGCAGCCAGTTTGGATCCAGAACCTTGTCATCAGGATGCCCTACCGCCAGCTCCTCCTGCTGCCTAACCATCATTTGCCAAACCTTCTCAACAGGCCCTTCAGGGCCCCAGATAGGCCTGCACTGTCTAGTAGAGCTCACCCATGGGTGTATATTGGTGCAAGGTGCAAGGACATCGGAGAGAACAGAATTTGCAAGATCAAACATGAGTCTCCTCTCTGGCTTTGGCCATGAAGTAATTTTGGCGTACTTGCTCTCAAGCCTCTCGAAGACTTGGGGACCAACAGGGAAACTAGACGAGTGCCATGACTTGCACAAGAGCTGCCAGTCGGTTGAAACTATCATACCAGAGCTTATAAGGATATCAAGGAGGTATGAAAAGTCCCTGTCCTCCTCAACCTGAAATGCTTCCAAAGATTTGTAAGAAGAATCATTGCCATCATCACATGATATGGAGGAGACTTCAGGTTCATCTCGGAACTGACGATGGTCTATTCGTGTCTCCACACCTGAGGTCAATAAAGAAGTTCCAGTTAATGGATGCATAATGCGAAAATTCTGTAAACATATCTTTTGTGCAATTCTCGTAAGTAGCTGCACTCCTCACATTTTTGGCATACTCAAAGAAGTGATTTAAAACTCAACTTAACTATACACCTAAATTCTTTGTTTGAACAGCATGTTGCAATGTGTGAGTTAGCAATAATGTTTATCAGATGCTATGTCGTGAGTATTTAGCTTAATTTAATGATTGTTTGTATTAACTTTGCAGTTTAGGAGAGCTGGCAATGTACTACAAAAAGACACAAGCACTAGTATATACAGTACAGCCTTCTAGCTATATTGTTGTCTTACTGGGCATGTCTTGCAAGTCATTCTTGAAGAATCCAGAACAGCAGCTGTCTTCATCAGTTGGGGGCTGTAGAATGGACACTGGGCTTGGCTGCTCAAACTCTTCCAATCCTTTACGAGACTTTGCCAGATCATCATGATTAGAAATAGATATGGATTCATAGGAATGACACTGCAAAGGTGTTGCTGAAACCTAAAAAAAGATAGGAAAACGACTTGAAGAGCTGTGCACCATAAACTTAGGCTTCATGGTATCAGCGTGAAAAGATTTAACAATCTAAACTTGTCAACAGATGAAAGTTGCATTAGTCTACATAGTGGGAAAAATGATGAAGTTTAAATATGACATAACAACGAGTACTCTACTATAGAGGAACAATGCACCTCTGATATCATGAAAAATAGAACTTAGAAAACATACTAATGTTAAACAAAAAATATCATGAATTGTACAATTCAGGATCAATAACTGAAAGTCTCAGTACAATGATTCTCAGTGAGTGAATTGAGTTCACAGAGTTCTTTTATCTTGTCAGAAAACACTTGATTTTTTTAATGACGGAAGAAACACATCCTCATGATAATAAGAAAATTATGAAACAGCAGTATGATTCAAAGCAGCAGTTGAACACTTATTATTGCAGAGGAATTGGATTGTTCATGCTTCTATGTTAAATTGTTAATAGTAGAACTTTTTCGCTATTTCATTATTGATTCGTTGAAACAACAGAACAGTATGCAACATGCAAGAATATTATGTTTTGTTTTAATTTGCTAAATTCATGGAGCACAAAGTTCAGACCTTCTGTTCCCTAGATAATTGCCATTGAAACGCAGAAGGCACAGTTTCAGCAGGCTCCTGGATTAAGCCCTCATCTGTCGCGAACAATACTCTCTCATTTATGCAGTCAGAAGTTGAAACATTATCAGATGGACGCCATGAATGACACCTGAAATCATCAAAAGAAGGAGAAGCAGGTCTCCGCTGCTCCAAGGCAAGACTTTTTACCACAGAAGCACTCCTTAAGTTATTTTGCCTCCCGCTGGCAATTTGCTTGAGCCTTCGTTTGGCCAGAAAAGAATCAAAGGTAACCTTGCCGTTGTTGTAACTAACTGAAGGATCTGGGAAAATTTCACTGTTAGGAGACCCTTCGCAGGAAGAACTCCTGTCCAATGAGGTATGAAGAGACAGTGGAGATCCATGCTTTGGTAAAACTATAAAGCATCCTTCCTTGTTGTGGCCTTTTCCCTGGTCAAGTTTATTGTGTTGAATCTGAGCATGCGGGTTCAAATTTTTCTTTACCCTCTCTGAATCAGATAAAGCAAACATCTGTGCAAGAGTTCTCGATCCGACATCACCTTCATCATACTTCCGAAAGGATTTCCCAGGTAAGCTACTTGATGATGACTTGTTTTGCCTGGAGTTAATGTCACCGCCAGAATACATCTGAAATGATCCAGTGCTATTCATATCTACGATGTTGAATTGATCAAATGATGGCTCCTCTCCCTTTGACAGAGAATTGATAGCATCACTAGTCAAGTATCTTTCTCTTTTTATTCTAGCCACATTAACAGTATCTAAAAGATGTTGTGAAACTCTCTCATTGCTCATTACAACAGACTCAGCCAACTTCTTCTTCCTATTTCTCCTGGAATTGCTATTGTCATGAGAGAGCAACGACATGGAAAAAGAGTTCTCTGGATCATGGCTGTTTCCCAAGCCAGGCTCCAGAACGACAATGTTGTTGAAATCTCCGTAATTCCCTCTCGGCAGATCTTTTATATCTTTAAGTGAGGAATTAGCTAAACCCACAGGATACTTCCTGAAAGTGCCTGTGACATCTTTCTCATGCTGATTATTTGGGGAATAATTCACATCGCGGGGGCACTTCTCAAACAAAGGATTGTCTATTTCAAGTGGGTTCAAGCGATCCAAGCCATTGTTGTACTCCACGTCATTATCAAATGTTCCATCACAATAAGGAGACTTTGACGGCATAAGCTTTTTTAGTTTCATTGCGCTCCTCTTCAAGCTTGGCAGCCCTTTAGGGCAATGATACGACATCTCTTTTGTGAAAGTCTCTGGTAGCTCCTCTGACACTTCAAAGACATCCTTGAATTGTTGATGTCTTTTATGGGCTACATAAGTAGGTGGCAATACGTCAATTCCCATCAGTTTTGCGACCACACTGGGGGATGACCGTCTTTCCTCCAATTCTTTCAGTACATCCTTCCCAACAAGTAGTTTGGCTGGACAGCTGCTAACCCTTTGTGGCCTGCACTCCTTATATCGATGCCCAAGCTGTAGACAATTTCCAAGATAAAAAAGAAAAAAAAATCAGTGCTTCAGAATTTTGGTTGTTGATCACAAGATATAACTATGAAACCATTCAGTTTCAAGAGGATTTTAATGAACAGAAGAGAGTAACTCACCGAAATCTGTTCCATCTTGAAGAGTGACTATATGGAGAATCAACTAAGAGGAGAGGTTCTGATATCCGTCCCAAGTCAAGTGCTTTGTGCCTACAGATATACATGGAACATGTGAAAAATTCTGATAATTATACATTTAACGAAGATTTAAAGAATGCATATAAAATGGAGAGATAAAATTAACACACAGTGGCACTCAAAGTCTTTGATTTTTCTTCATTAAACAGATTCTAAATGTGACTAGCAAGCCAGTAAACTCGTCGTCACTGTGAAATCGATGTTATCAGCTTACTTAATTAGGAAATCTACTCGTCATCTATCTCCGAGCTTTCCATCGCTCCCCAATGCCATGTCAGAACTCAGACTATACTACACAAACACAATGGCATAACTATGCCCTTGGAGCATGGTGAGAAAGCACAGTAAGGCGGCGCAAATGTAGGCTATGCACAGCATGCGAAGTAGATCTGTATATATGAAGAGCCATTTTTTGCATAAAGGAATCAATTAAAACCAGTATACAAATTGTGACACGCTAACAACTCAACTCCAAAAGACATATACAAACTGTAACATTGTGATGCTATATTATTTTTTTGCGGAGAAAACTTTCGATCTATTCATCATCTGTCAAGGTAGTACAAAGAACACCAGAAGCAAAAAACACATCCAGATTCGTAGACCACCTAGCGACGCCTACAAGCACATTGTGATGCTATATTGTAGGCAAGGGGCACTAAAAACAACGGTATAAACCGTACGTAAGTAAAGCAAGCCAAAAAGGGACCAAAAGTGCTGAACTCGATACTACTGGATACACCTTTGCAGGTGCGGCATCAGAAAGCCTCTTTACGAGAAAGTTGCATTCTCTGAGGGAATAAACTAACGCGCCAGTGAAAATCACAACTCGAACAAGATTAAACGTTCTGAATGTGGCTTGTGAGCCTATCAATTACTCTTTGTTGGGTGTGCGTGTAGCTCTTGATAGATCTTAAAATGGAGTACCACTACAACGTTGGAGAATACAGAATACTGTACTAATTTTCACAGAGAGTGGCCGTAAGCTGCTGTGAATGGAAATTTCAGAAAGAAACAAGTCGTTAATAAATAACCAAAGCCAAAAGTCCTCACTCACCTCAGTTTCAGCCAGATCTGAAACCCACCGGGGGTGCAGCACCAAAGCAGATTCGCTCCTAACCGGACGCGGGGCTCCCTCGCGGCACCACGGTAGCCAGAGCAATGGCTCGGGCAGCCACCCAAGAAACACCCCCGAAAAGAACCAAAGCCGCCGCCGCCGCCGCCGCCGCCGCGATGAAAGCGCGAACAGGAGCCCAGACGATGGAGACGGAGGAGTAAGTGGCGCGGACGGACGAGCGGAGATCTCCGGTGGCAAATGCGCGCGAGGCTCCGAGAGGAATCACACCGGCATTCGCGGCCTCTCTCCTGCCTCCGCGTCTTCTTTTTGGCTATCTCGGCTGGATTAGGGGAGAGGCGGAGAGGCGGAGAGGAGGAGGAGCAGACCGCAACGGCGCGGGACCTGAAGGCCCGAATGGTACCGGACGGATCACGAATTTAATTGGCGGCGTTATGTAGATGAACTAATTAAATGCTACGGACGAGATTTACTACTCGTAGCCTCACACTCACACTCACACGCCTGCGCACACAGATCCCCGTCAATCTCTCGATGGAACGACCGATCCCGCCGCTACAGTGTTGTATGGTGCTGCAGCGCCGATGACACGCGGGGTCGGACCCGCGTCAGTGACGACAGTACGACTCTACTGCACCGTGTTACCGTTACTGTTACTGCAGAGGATCCCAATCTATCTTTCTTTCCGCTCCAAAATATAGTCTTCTATCTATTAAGCTTCTTGGCTTTTGTATAAATTCAACCAACAAGATCAATTGCGAAGGGAGCAAAAGTTATATCAGTGAATACATATCTAAAAGAAGTTTTCAATTATATATATTTTTTTCCACCGCAGTTGTTCCCATTGGTTAAATTTACTGTCAAAGTTGGACCTCGGAAAGTGTGAGCGTACTATATTTTGGAATGGAGGGAGTATTAAACGGGAGTTGGTATGACGTCATTTCACATGTAGCCATTAATACGAAAATAATTTGAAACCATTAATACAATTAATTAGTCTAATTACATGTATGCAATTAATTAGCATGTCAGCTGATTTTTTTTAGGATGCTTGTGATGGTAGGAAAGCTCAAACTCGGCGGATCGGTACGGACTGGTGTTCGGACGCAGATTTGAAAGCCGGTCATCCAATCGTATCTCCCAAACTATTTTTTGACGGACCGAGCCTCGTGTTTTTTAGTTGATGTGTTAGCAAACGCTGTATCCTTATTTATGCATTTTTCTTTTGTGGAGTATCCTTATTTACGCATGAAGTAAAACCATCATGATGACACTTCCGAAAAAACATGGAGTTAAAAAAAGAGAAAGTTGTAACTGCGCTGCCATGTAGCTATACCTTTTATCTAGACTATCCATTTTTCTGTCAACATTCGCGCGTACAAACTTTTTCTTTGTTTCTCCCAAATAAGAAAACATATAAACCTAAAACTTTGCAGGTCAACATCAAGACTAGCATGTGCAGATTTCTTTTTTGTTTTTCTAAACAAAAATATATAAAATGGTAAAACTCATGCAAAATTTTAATTTGACAAATTTCTTTTGCATAAAAAATCTTTATTTATATAGTGGTACTACCTCCGTCAGAGTTTACTTGTCACCCTAGTATTTTTAGTGATTTGCATTAACATTTTGTTAGTCAAATAGGTGGTCAAAGTTTGATCCAAAATACAATGAAGACTAATAAACCAGGATGGAGATAGTACTTGTATGGCGTTGACCTAAAAAAATCAAGATCAAATGTTCTCTTATTTGAAAGAAACAAAAAAGAGAAATTACTATATAAACACAACATAGATCTTGACGCAAAATTGAATGGCCTAGATAGAATGTGTAGCTACATAGGGGTGTAGAAAATCCATAGAAAAAGAGGAATTTATTTCCATTAATATATGCCATGCCTGAACCACGATCATGCATTAATTAGCAACTTTAATCTCTTTATATAAATCAACATATGCTAATGGGTTGACCCAAAAAATTTGATACCCATTACAATAACATGATCTAGACATGACCCGATGAACATGAAGCATGGAGCCTAGGCATCATGGTGCCCCATTACATGTGTCGTCCATTGCTAGCTTCTATGTCATTAATTTATGCCTGAAAGAAAAAATAAATATACAATTAAGCACAAAAGAAGACATCATTTGGTGATAACAACTATGCGAACATGTAATTAGTATAACCATAAAAAAGTAGAATGACATCATCATAGAGAAATAACTATGTATTACTTATATTCTCCATCACTGATCAATTTTGTCTATCTTTTTACACTATTCTTTCACAAGCTTAAATAGGATTAATTTGGTTGTGTAGAATACAATAGCAGAAGACGTAAATCCAAATTGAAAATCATTACACGGTGTACAATCAGCCCTAACCGACTTCGCCCACGTGTGCCAATCCCGCAACCACGGCCTCCTCTCCCGTCAACGGCGCTGGTGCTGCCACTGCCACCACTGCTGCTTCCTTCCGCAGCCCCGCCACTCCCGCCTCCGCCAGGGGCGCCGTCGTCGACGACGGCGTCGTCCGCATCATCGCATGGGGCGCTGCCACTGCCACCACTCTCGTTTCCACCAGGGGCACCGCCGTCATGCACACCATCGTGTTTCTCTGAAACAATGGGACACCGGTCATTGCGATCAAAAGGGCGGACGGAGTAGTACAGAGCAAGCTTACCGTCGTCGCCCTCTTCAAGACGCATACACATATCGCAGGTCAGCCGCGCATCGCCATTGTATCGCTTCGTCGACCTCATCCCGGTTTATGGGCACGTTGAGGTCAGATTAGCCATCGGATACTCGAGAGAAGGGAGCGGAGAGGTGAGAAACAAAGGAGAAAAGTGCAGAGTTCTTCCATGGCGTGGGCGAATTTATAAGCATGCTACTCTCGGTTTCAAAGGTCCATGGCGCTATAGCTGAAATTCCATGGCGCCAAGACAGTTTTGGAGGAATGGAAATTGGCGACTGGCTAAAATTTGCGTCGTTGAACCGAAAAATGGCGCTCTCGTAGTGCGAGATGATTCAAGAGCTGCGCATGCGCGGGGAGGGGGGGGACTGTTGGGGAACGAGTAATTTCAAAAATTTCCTACGCACACGCAAGATCATGGTGATGCATAGCAGCGAGAGGAGAGTGTTGTCTCGTACCCTCGTGACCAAGCGAAGCGATCTGGCGTAGAGGAAGTAGTCGACGTTCTCCTCGCGATCCAACCGATCCTAGCGCCGTTACTCGGCGCCTCCGAGTTCTTGACACACGACAGCTCGGTGGCGCTCCTCGAGCTCCAATCCGGCAAAGCTCGGGGAGAGAGTTCCATCAAGACGACGGCGTGGTGGCGATCTTGATGTTCTACCGAGCAGGGCTTCGCCTAAGCACCGCCACGATATGACCGAGGTGGAATATGGTGGAGGGGGCACCGCACACAGCTAAGAGCGATCTCAAGGATCAACTTGTGTGTTCTAGGGTGCCCCCTGCCTGTATATAAAGGAGCAAGGGGAGGGCGGCCGGCCCTAGGAGGCGCGCCAGGGAGGGAGTCCTCCTCCTAGTGGGAGTAGGACTCCTTTCCTAGTCCAACTAGGAAGGAGGAAGGGGAAGGAAGAGAGAGAGGGAGAGGAAGGGGGGCGCCCCCTTCCTTGTCCTATTCGGACTCCCCATGGGGGCGCGCCACCTCTGGTGCGGCCTCTCTCTCCCTCTTGGCCCAATAAGGCCCATTACTTCCCGGGGGGTTCAGTAACCCTCGGCACTTCGGTTTTCTCCGGAAACTTCCGGAACCTTTCCGGTGTCCGAATATAGCCGTCCAATATATCAATATTTATGTCTCGACCATTTCGAGACTCCTCGTCATGTCCGTGATCACATCCGGGACTCCGAACTCCTTCGGTACATCAAAATACACAAACTCATAATATAACCGTCATCGAAACCTTAAGCGTGCGGACCCTACGGTTCGAGAACAATGTAGACATGACCGAGACACGTCTCCGGTCAATAACCAATAGCGGGACCTGGATGCCCATATTGGCTCCTACATATTCTCGAAGATCTTTATCGGTCGACCGCATAACAACATACGTTGTTCCCTTTGTCATCGGTATGTTACTTGCGAGATTCGATCGTCGGTATCCAATACCTAGTTCAATCTCATTCTTGGCAAGTCTCTTTACTCGTTCCGTAATACATCATCTCACAGCTAACTCATTAGTTGTAATGCTTGCAAGGCTTAGTGATGTGCATTACCGAGAGGGCCCAGAGATACCTCTCCGACAATCGGAGTGACAAATCCTAATCTCGAAATCGCCAACCCAACATCGCCTTTGGAGACACTGTAGTACTCCTTTATAATCACCCGAGCACGTTGTGGACGTTTGGTAGTACCAAAGTGTTCCTCCGTAAAGCAGGAGTTGCATAATCTCATAGTTATAGGAACATGTATAAGTCATGGATAAAAGCAATAGCAACATACTAAGCGATCGGGTGCTAAGCTAATGGAATGGGTCATGTCAATCAGATCATTCAACTAATGATGTGACCTTGTTAATCAAATGACAACTCCTTTGTCTATGGTTAGGAAACTTAACCATCTTTGATTAACAAGCTAGTCTAATAGAGGCATACTAGTGACACTTTGTTTGTCTATGTATTCACACATGTATTATGTTTCCGGTTAATACAATTCTAGCATGAATAATAAACATTTATCATGAAATAAGGAAATAAATAATAACTTTATTATTGCCTCTAGGGCATATTTCCTTCAGTCTCCCACTTGCACTAGAGTCAATAATCTAGATTACATAGTAATGATTCTAACACCCATGGAGTCTTGGTGCTGATCATGTTTTGCTCGTGGAAGAGGCTTAGTCAACGGGTCTGCTACATTCAGATCCGTATGTATCTTGCAAATCTCTATGTCTCCCACTTGGACTAAGTCCCGGATGGAATTGAAGCGTCTCTTGATGTGTTTGGTTCTCTTGTGAAATCTGGATTCCTTTGCTAAAGCAATTGCTCCAGTATTGTCACAAAAGATTTTCATTGGACCCGATGCACTAGGTATGACACCTAGATCGGATATGAACTCCTTCATCCAGACTCCTTCATTAGCTGCTTCCAAAGCTGCTATGTATTCTGCTTCACATGTAGATCCCGCTACGACGCTTTGTTTAGAACTGCACTAACCGACAGCTCCTCCGTTTAGTGTAAATATTATCCGGTTTGCGATTTAGAATCGTCCGGATCGGTGTCAAAGCTTGCATCAACGTAACCGTTTACGATGAGCTCTTTGTCACCTCCATATCGAGAAACATATCCTTAGTCCTTTTCGGTATTTGGGGATGTTCTTGACCGCTGTCCGATGATCCACTCTGGATTACTTTGGTACCTCCTGCTAAGCTTATAGCAAGGCACACATCAGGTCTGGTACACAGCATTGCATACATGATAGAGCCTATGGCTGAGGCATAGGAACATCTTTCATTTTCTCTCTATCTTCTGCGGTGGTCGGGCATTGAGTCTTACTCAACTTCACACCTTGTAAAACAGGCAAGAACCCTTTCTTTGCTTGATCCATTTTGAACTTCTTCAAAATTTTGTCAAGGTATGTGCTTTGTGAAAGTCCAATTAAGCGTCTTGATCTATCTCTATAGATTTTGATGCCCAATATGTAAGCAGCTTCACCGAGGTCCTTCATCGAAAACTCTTATTCAAGTATCCCTTTATGCTATCCAGAAATTCTATATCATTTCCGATTAGTAATATGTCATCTACATATAATATCGAAATGCTCAGAGCTCCCACTCACTTTCTTGTAAATACTGAGCTTCTCCAAAAGTCTCATATAAACCCAAATGCTTTGATCACACTATCAAAGCGTTTATTCCAACTCCGAGATGCTTGCACCAGTCCATAAATGGATTCTGGAGCTTGCACACTTTGTTAGCTCCTTTGGATCGATAAAACCTTCGGTTGCATCATATACAACTCTTCTTCCGTAAATCCATTCAGAATGCGGTCTTTACATCCATTTGCCAAATTTCATAATCATAAAATGCGGCAATTGCTAACATGATTCGGACAGACTTAAGCATCGCTACGGGTGAGAAGGTCTCATCGTAGTCAATCCCTTGAACTTGTCGAAAACCCTTTGCGACTAGTCGAGCTTTGTAGACGATAATATTACCGTCGTCGTCGGTCTTCTTCTTGAAGATCCACTTGTTTTCTATTGCTTGCCGACCCTCGGGCAAGTCAACCAAAGTCCACACTTTGTTTTCATACATGGATCCCATCTCAGATTTCATGGTCTCAAGCCATTTTGCGGAATCTGGGCTCACCATCGCTTCTTCGTAGTTCGTAGGTTCATCATGATCTAGTAGCATGACTTCCAGAACAGGATTACCGTACCACTCAGTGCGGATCTTACTCTGGTTGATCTACGAGGTTACGTAGTAACTTGATCTGAAGTTTCATGATCAACATCATCAACTTCCTCACTATTTGGTGTAGATGTCGCAGAAACCGGTTTCGTGATAAACTACTTTCAAATAAGGGAGAAGGTACGATTACCTCATCAAGTTCTACTTTCCTCCCACTCACTTCTTTCGAGAGAAACTCCTTCTCTAGAAAGGATCCATTCTTAGCAAAAATGTCTTGCCTTCGGATCTGTGATAGAAGGTGTACCCAACTGTCTCCTTTGGGTATCCTATGAAGACACATTTCTCGATTTAGGTTCGAGCTTATCGGGTTGAAGCTTTTTCACATAAGCATCGCATCCCCAAACTTTAAGAAACGACAACTTTGGTTTCTTGCTAAACCATAGTTCATAAGGTGTCATCTCAGCGGATTTTGGCGGTGTTCTATTCAGCGTGAATGCGGCCGTCTCAAGAGCATAACCCCAAAAGCGATAGCGGTAAATCTGTAAGAGACATCATAGATCGCACCATATCTAGTAAAGTGCGATTCGACGTTCGGACACACCATTGCTTATTTGTGGTGTTCCGGTGGCGTGAGTTGCGAAACTATTCCGCATTGTTTCAAATGTAGACCAAACTCGTAACTCAAATATTCGCCTCCACGATCGGATCGTAGAAACTTTATTTTCTTATTACGATGATTTTCAACTTCACTCTGAAATTCTTTGAACTTTTCAAATGTCTCGGACTTATGTTTCATTAAGTAGATATACCCATATCGCTTAAATCATCTGTGAAGGTGAGAAAATAACGATATCCGCCACGAGCCTCAACATTCATCGGACCACATACATCTGTATGTATGATTTCCAACAAATCTGTTGCTCTCTCCATAGTACCGGAGAACGGGTTTTAGTCATCTTGCCCATGAGGCACGGTTCATAAGTGCCAAGTGATTCATAATCAAGTGACTCCAAAAGTCCATCAATATGGAGTTTCTTCATGCGCTTTATACCGATATGACCTAAATGGCAGTGCCACAAATAAGTTGCACTATCATTATCAACTCTGCATTTTTTTGGTTTCAACATTATGAATATGTGTATCACTACTATCGAGATTCATTAAAAATAGACCATTCTTCAAGGGTGCATGACCATAAAAGATATTATTCATATAAATAGAACAACCATTATTCTCTGATTTAAATGAATAACCGTCTCTGTAAGTGCATCTAGTGCCCCTTAGTGATTTTGGTGTATTGAAGACTTATAGGTTAAGTGGCGATGCGTTTGTGAGTGTACACAGGTCTATAAGTCTATGAGGAGTTTGATATTTACGGTGAAAAGTCGACCCTAAAATGAATTTCTTCATTTGAAGAATTTGATATTCGAAGACTTTTTCAAGACTTTGAAAGTGAAGAAATTGGTGTGATTCGAAGACTTGGTATTCGCTTGAGGAATATGAAGCGTGAAGACTTTTGTTTTCGTAGTTTCATTTTCTCTTTCTTGAGTCATAGGAAACACCGTCATTGTTAAAGGGGTCGAGGAAATACTAAGGAAAAATTTCCATTTGATGCTCAACTCAAAATCCTCACCTACCAATCCCTTGAGTGAAGCCTTTGAAATCTCATACAGTTCAGTCAATTTCTTGAAGGATGAGACGAAGCTCTTACAGTCATTTGAGAATTTGTTCGGCGAGGAGTTAGGAATTCGCCAAAGTCTGAATTGCCTACACTGATGAGGAACATGATAGCCCCGAGGAATTTGATGTTCAAATTTCCGACCAATTCTTTGTCTTCTTGCTACGGCTGTCCAAAATATCTTATCCACCTAACGGTCATATCATTGAAGGGCATTTATGTCTTATCATGTCGGGCTGCTCCCTAGGCTATAAATAGCCGCCCCCTACAACCACTAGTTGGTTGGCTGCTCCGAGAGAACTTGACACTTGTCATTTGAGAGCAACCCATCCTCTGAGGACTTTGAGTGAAAATCATCAAGTGAGGAAAAACCCAAAAGTGAGGAAAAACCCAAAAACCAAACCCCAACAAACCCAAAGTGATTGAGCATCACTGAAGAAATTGATCCCGCGTGGATCCGACGCTTTTTACCTTTGAAGACTGTGCTTCTTCCAGACGGTTAGGCGTCACGGTCTAGAGCATCCAAGAGGAATTGTGGATCGCCGAGTGACCAAGTATGTGAAGGTTTGGAAGTCGCCTGAAGACTTACCACGAGTGGATTGGACGAGGTCTGCGTGACCTTAGTTCAAGGAGAATACTGGTGAGGACTTGGTGTCTGAGCTGCGTGCTTTCGATGGATTGGGTGTCCGGACTGCGTGTCCTCGAGTTTAAATACTCGGCCGCTCCAACCAGGACGTATAACCGAGACAGCAGTTGGAACTGGTCTACCAAATCATTGTCTTCACCAACCTAATCGGTTCTATTTCCTCAACCCTTTCATTTCCTCATTCTTGTGTTGAGTGTTTGTCATATCGTGTTTGAAGACTTTGATGAAGACTTTCTCAATTTCCTCAGTTCAATTTCTTGACCGTTTGTCTTCATCTTGTGTTATCCTGTGATTACGCTTTACGTACTCTGTGATTGACTTCATTTCATCATGATGACTATGCTTGTAATCTGTTATGCTTACTTCGAGTACTTATTCCGCTGCATGTATTTCTTCGCTAAGGAATTTCCTCACCGCAAATTCCTCGATGAAGAATTTGTAAAATTCATAAAATCGCCTATTCACCCCCTCTAGTCGATATAACGCACTTTCAATTGGTATCGAGCGAGGTACTCCTTGTTACGTGTGATTTTGGTTTAACCACCGGAGTTTTAGTTATGTCGACCACGGTATGAAGAAAGTGACATGCCCTATCTTTGACGGTCACGATTATCCCAAGTGGAAGGCCTTGATGAGGAAGCACCTCATGGCAATGGACAGCGAGCTGTGGACCGTCACTCGAAATTGGCCTTCTTGATCTATGCAAGGCGGCGAACACTGATGATATTCGCAAGTTCACTCGACTTGATATCATGGCGAAGGATATCATCTGTTCCTGCCTATCTAGAGATGAATTCAAGCGCATTATGCATCTTTGCAATGCGAAGCTTATCTGGGACCGAATCTCTGATGTTTATGAAGGTCATCGAACTCGTCATGATCCCTGGTTTGAGGACTTCAAGGAATCTCTCAAAACGATGACTTTCGAGCCAGAATCATCATCATCTGCATTATGTCTCATGGCAAAAGGTGCCAAGGTACTCAATTTCACCTCCTCTGAATCTAGTGAAAATGAATCTGATGAGGATCTCAAGCCTAGCTACTCTAAACTTGCTAAGATTGCTCTAAAACAACAAAGGGCTTTTGAAAAGGTTCAAAACATGCTAGATAAGAGTGATGATATGTTAGGTGAAGAAATGGATCGCACTCAAGCCGGTGAAAATCTTCAGAGAGTTCGGTCTAGGCTTGACACCTTCAAGGTCATCATAACACTCTCTTATCGATCATGAGAAACTTTCTTATGAATTTCTTCAAAGAAAGCAAGATCTTGAGAAGCTAAGAGCGAGTTATGAAGATCTTGAAGGAGCGCGATTCATTACTTGCTCAACAAATCAGCGCTTCTCAAGAAGAATTTGTTCCTCCATGCTTAAAGTGCATTGAGCGTGAATCGCTAATTCTTCACCGAATGTTCAAATGCTTCAAGCTGTTACAAATTCTTCACCTGCCTCTGCTATCACTAATTCCTCACCGAGGACATTGCTAGTATCACCGACGATGCAGGGCTGAAGAAATTGTACATGACAGGCATGTACAAAAGCCTCAAAGGGCATCAGACTCTTTGTGATGTGCTTAAAAAGCAGATCCTCAACAGGAACCCTAGGAAAGAGGGTATCACATTTGAGAGGAAATTAAATGCCGATGGAGCGTCTTTGGAAGCTTTGAGCGGTATCCCAAAACCTCATGGGTTGCTGCAAAGGGACCTCAGATTGATCCATCTACCTTATCTGGTTTTACATGTGAATTTCCTCATTACGATGATGAATCATTTGACTCAAACTATAAACTGTTCAAAAATCAGAATGGTGAAGTATTTGCTAGATATGTTGGTACTAGCTGCAGAGCGGTCCCCTATGAAGAAAATCTGGGTTCCCAAGAAGTGCCTTGAAAGTCTTGGTGAATGTCCTCATGACACCACCAGTGAAGAATAGGAACCCCAGATCAAATTCTTCATATGGACAAAATTCTTCATATGGATCCAAGTCCTCATACGGACCAAATTCCTCACGTGGATCAAATTCCTCAAAAGGATCAAAGTCCTCATATGATTATCATCGTGCTAATAACTCTGCTTCGCAGGTAGAGCTAAGGGCTATGAATATGTGCATTATTCTTCAAACCAATATGTTCATAAGTCCTCGAAGAATTTCTCCGCTTATTCATATGCTTACCCTAACCCCTCTTATGTGAAGCGAAATGGTTTGGCCTCTATGCCACCATTCTCATATGGTGCTCGCAGGATGATGAACTCTTTGCCACCCCTTCAGATGTGGGTGGTGAAGAAAAGAACTAATCTCTTCTGCGAGGTCAGGTCTCGGGCGTGCCTCAACGTCTGAAGAATTTCTTTGTCGGGGCACGACAAATTGCACGAAAGGACGCAGCTAATCATGATGAAATGGACTTTCATTTCACACGTCCTCCTACTGCTTATCGAATCTTGATGATGAAATTCATCGATGAACTTGATATCATATTCTTCACCGATGAAGTATATGAGATCGTAAGTTGTACTAATTCATCTGCAGGATGATCAACCCAAAGCCACCGAGTGGGTTCTCGATAGTGGGTGTACAAATCACATGATTGGTGACAAGAATCTATTGATGGATGCTCCTTATCACCGTCACATCTGAAGCATATCATCTTTCTTGACAAAGGCAAAAGTCGGTATTGGGACTTGGTAAGGTTGCTATCTCTAAGGACATGCACATGGACAAAGTCATGCTTGTTGAGTCTTTAGGATATAACCTCATGTCGATCTCAATGCTTTGTGATCTTGATATGGTTGTTATCTTTGGCAAGTATCGTTGTGTTGTGATTATGGAAGTGACAATTCCAAAGTCTTGAAGGCTTGAGAGGAGACTTGTATATTGTTGATTTTTCCACAGGACCACAACCAGCCGTGTGCCTACTTGCAAAAGCTTCGAGAAGGCTGGCTATGGCATCGACGACTTGGTCACGCAGCATGAGGAATTTTGCACACGCGAAGAAGAAGCATGTCATTGGCATTGAGAATGTCAAATTCCTCAAGAATCACTTATGCGGAGCCTGTGAAGCCGGAAAAATGACCAAGGCCAAGCATCCAGCGAAGACTATCATGACCACTACTCGTCCCTTCGAATTGCTTCACATGGACCTCTTTGGTCCCAATCATTACTCAGCTGTCGTTAATGAAGCTGTTGGGTAACGTAGTAATTTCAAAAATTTTCCTACGATCACGCAAGACCATGGTGATGCATAGCAACGAGATGAGAGTGTTGTCTACGTACCCTCGTAGACCAGCAACGGAAGCGTTGACATAGCGTAGAGGAAGTAGTCGTACTTCTTCCCGATCCAACCGATCCAAGTACCGAGCGTCACGGCACCTCCGAGTTACGCACACGTTCAGCTCGATGGCGTCCCTCGAACTCCGATCCAGCCGAGTGTTGAGGAGAGTTTCGTCGACCTGACGGCGTGGTGGCGATGATGATGTTCCACCGCGCGAGGGCTTCGCCTAAGCTCCGCAAGCGGTATATTCGAGGTGTAATTTGGTGGAAGGGGCACCGCACACGGCTAAGGAATCGATCTCAATGATCAACTTGTGTGTCATGGGGTGCCCCTGCCCCTGTATATAAAGGAGGGAAGGGAGGGGCTGGCCGGCCAGGGGAGGCGCACAGGGTGTCCTACTCCTACTAGGAGTAGGATTCCCCCAAATCCTAGTCCAACTAGGGTTTGACCAAAGGGAGAGGGAGAGAGCGCCACCCCTTCTCCTAATCCTAATAGGACTAGGGAAGGGGAGGGCTGCGCCAGCTATAGGGCCCCTTTCTCTTTCCCCTTAAGGCCCATCAAGGCCCATTGACTCCCGGGGTTCCAGTAACCCCGGTACTCGATAAAATTCCCAATTTCACCGGAGTGATTCCGAATCAAACATAGGTTTCCAATATATCAATCTTTATGTCTCGACCATTTGAGACTCCTCGTCATGTCCGTGATCTCATCCGGGACTCGAACAACCTTGGTACATCAACATCATAAAACTCATAGTAAGCATCATCGAAGCGTTAAGCGTGCGGACCCTACGGGTTCGAGAACTATGTAGACATGACCGAGACACCTCTCGGTCAATAACCAATAGCGGGACCTGGATGCCCATATTGGTTCCTACATATTCTCGAAGATCTTTATCGGTCGACCGCATAACAACATCGTTGTTCCTTTGTCATCGATATGTTACTTGCCCGAGATTCGATCGTCGGTATCCAATACCTAGTTCAATCTCGTTACGGCAAGTCTCTTTACTCGTTCCGTAATACATCATCTCATAACTAACTCATTAGTTACAATGCTTGCAAGGCTTAGGTGATGAGCATTACCGAGAGGGCCAGAGATACCTCTCCGAGCAATCGGAGTGACAAATCCTAATCTCGAAATATGCCAACCCAACATGTACCTTTGGAGACACTTGTAATGTACCTTTATAATCACCCGATTCGTTGTGACGTTTGGTAGCACCCAAAGTGTTCCTCGGCAAACGGAGTTGCATAATCTCATAGTCATAGGAACATGTATAAGTCATGAAGAAAAGCACTAGCAACAAACTATACGATCAGGTGCTATGCTAATGGAATGGGTCATGTCAATCAGATCATTCAACCAATGATGTGATCCCGTTAATCAAATAACAACTCCTTGTTCATGGTTAGGAAACATAACCATCTTTGATTAACGAGCTAGTCAAGTAGAGGCATACTAGTGACACTCTGTAGGTTTATGTATTCACACATGTATTATGTTTCCGGTTAATACAATTCTAGCATGAATAATAAACATTTATCATGATATAAGGAAATAAATAATAACATTATTATTGCCTCTAGGGCATATTTCCTTCAGTCTCCCACTTGCACTAGAGTCAATAATCTAGTTCACATCGCCATGTGATTTAACATCAATAGTTCACATCTATATGTGGTTAACACCCATAGTTCACATCGACATGTGACCAACACCCAAAGGGTTTACTAGAGTCGATAATCTAGTTCACATCGCTATGTGATTAACACCCAAAGAGTACTAAGGTGTGATCATGTTTTGCTTGTGAGATAATTTTAGTCAGCGGTGCATCACATTGAGCCGTAAGTATTTTGCAAATTTCTATGTCTACAATGCTCTTGCGGAGCTACTCTAGCTAATTGCTCCCACTTTCAATATGTATCCAGATTGAGACTCGAGTCATCTAGATTAGTGTTAAAACTTGCATCGGCGTAACCTTTACGACGAACCTTTTTTCACTTCCATAATCGAGAAATATATCCTTATTCTACTAAGGATAATTTTGACCGCTGTCCATTGATCTACTCCTAGATCTCTATTGCACTCCCTTGCCAATCTTAGTGGTAGGGTATGCAATAGATCAGTATCTGACATGACATACTTTATAGAACCTATGGCTGATGCATAGGGAATGACTTTCATTCTCTTTCTATCTTCTGCCGTGGTCTGGTCTTGAGTCTTACTCAATCTCACACCTTGTAACACAGGCAAGAACTCTTTCTTTGACTGTTCCATTTTGAACTACTTCAAAATCTTGTCAAGGTATGTATTCATTGAAAAACTTATCAAGCGTCTTGATCTATCTCTATAGATCTTGATGCTCAATTTGTACGTAGCTTCACCGAGGCCCTTCTTTGAAAAACTCCTTTCAAATACTCCTTTATGCTTTACAGAATAATTCTACATTATTTCCGATCAACAATATGTCATTCACATATACTTATCGGAAATCTTTGTAGTGCTCCCACTCACTTTCTTGTAAATCTGAGGCTTCTCCAAAAGTCTGTATAAAACCATATCTTTGATCACACTATCAAAGCGTTTATTCCAACTCCGAGATGCTTGCACCAGTCCATAGATGGATCATTGGAGCTTGCACATTTTGTTAGCTCCTTTAGGATTGACAAAACCTTCGGTTGCATCATATACAACTCTTCTTTAATAAATCCATTAAAGAATGTAGTTTTGACATCCATTTGCCGATTTCATAAAATGTGGCGATTGCTAATATGATTCGGACAGACATAAGCATCGTTACTGAGTGAGAAAATCTCATCGTATTCAACACATTGATCTTGTCGAAAACCTTTTGCAACAAGTCAAGCTTTGTAGATAGTAACACTACTATCAGTGTCCGTCCTCCTCTTGAAGATCCATTTATTTAACATAGCTTGCTGATCATCGAGCAAGTCAATCAAAGTCCATACTTTGTTCTCATACATGGATCCTATCTCAGATTTCATGGCCTCAAGCCATTTCGCGGAATCTGGGCTCATCATCGCTTCCTCATAGTTCGTAGGTTCATCATGGTCTAGTAACATGACTTCTAGAATAGGATTACCGTACCACTCAGTGCGGATCTTACTCTGGAAGACCTACGAGGTTTGGTAACAACTTGATCTGAAGTTTCATGATCATCATCATTAACTTCCTCACTAATTGGTGTAGGAATCTTGGAACTGATTTACGTGATGAACTACTTTCCAATAAGGGAGAAGGTACAATTACCTCATCAAGTTTCTACTTTCCTCCCACTCACTTCTTTCGAGAGAAACTTCTTCTCTAGAAAGGATCCATCTTAACAACGAAAAACTTGCCTTCGGATCTGTGATAGAAGGTGTACCCAATAGTTACCTTTGGGTATTCTATGAAGACGCACTTCTCCGATTTGGGTTCGAGCTTATCGGTGAAAACTTTTCACATAAGCATCACAACTCAAACTTTAAGAAACGACAGCTTAGGTTTCTTTGCTAAACCATAGTTCATACGGTGTCATCTCAGCGGATTTAGATGGTGCCCTATTAAGCGTGAATGCAGCTGTCTCTAATGCATAACCCCAAAGCGATAGTGGTAAATCGGTAAGATACATCATAGATCGCATCATATCCAATAAAGTGCGATTCTGACGTTCGGACACACCATTATCTTTGTGGTGTTCGGTGGCGTGAGTAGTGAAACTATTTCACATTGTTTTAAGCGAAGGCCAAACTCGTAACTCAAATATTTTTCCTCTGCGATCATATCGTAGAAACTTTATTTTCTTGTTACGATGATTCTTCACTTCACTCTGAAATTCTTTGAACTTTTCAAATGTTTCAGACTTGTGTTTCATCAAGTAGATATACCCATATCTGCTCAAATCATCTGTGAAGGTCGAAAATAACGATACTTGCCGTGAGCTTTAACACTCATCGGACCGCATACATCGGTATGTATTATTTCCAATAAGTCATTTGCTCGCTCCATTGTTCGGAGAACGAGTCTTTTAGTCATCTTGCCCATAAGGCATGGTTCATAAGCATCAAGTGATTCATAATCAAGTGATTCCAAAATCCCATCGGCATGGAGTTTCTTCATGCGCTTTACACCAATATGACCTAAGCGGCGAGTGCCACAAATAAGTTGCACTATCATTATTAACTTTGCATCTTTTGGCATCAATATTATGAATATGTGTATCACTACGATCGAGATCCAACAAACTATTTTCATTGGGTGCATAACCATCGAAGGTTTTATTCATTTAAGCAGAACAACAATTATTCTTTGACTTTAAATGAATAACCGTTTTGCAATAAATATGATCAAATCATATTCATGCTCAACGCAAACACCAAATAACATTTATTTGGGTTTAACACTAATCCGAAAGTATAGGGAGTGTGCGATGATGATCATATCAATCTTGGAACTACTTCCAACACTCATCGTCACTTCCCTTCAACTAGTTTCTGTTCATTCGCAACTCTTGTTTGAGTTACTAATCTTAGCAACCGAGCAGTATCAAATACTCGGGGCTACTATAAACACTAGTAAGGCACACATCAATAACCTGTATATCAAATATACTTTTGTTCACTTTGCCATCCTTATTATCCACCAAATATTCAGGGCATTTCCGCTTCCAGTGACCATTTCCTTTGCAGTGTAAGCACTTAGTTTCAGGCCTTGGTCCAGCTTTGGGCTTCTTTGCAGGAGTGACAACTTACTTGTCTTTCTACTTGAAGTTCCTTTCTTTCCTTTGACCTTCTCTTGAAACTAGTGGTCTTTGTCAATCATCAACACTTGATGCTCTTTCTTGATTTCTACCTTCGTCGATTTCAACATCACGAAAAGCTCGGGAATCGTTTTCGTCATCCCTTGCATACTATAGTTCATCACGAAGTTCTACTAACTTGGTGATGGTGACTAGAGAATTTGTCAATCACTATCTTATCGGAAGATCAACTCCCACTTGATTCAAGCGATTGAAGTACCCAGACAATCTGAGCACATGCTCACTAGTTGAGCGATTCTCCTCCATCTTTTAGCTATAGAACTTGTTGGAGACTTCATATCTCTCAACTCGGGTATTTGCTTGAAATATTAACTTCAATTCTGGAACATCTCATATGGTCCATGACGTTCAAAACGTCTTTGAAGTCCCGATTCTAAGCCGTTAAGTATGGTGCACTAAACTATCAAGTAGTCATCATATTGAGCTAGCCAAAGCGTTCATAACGTCGCATCCGCTCCTGCAATAGGTCTGTCACCTAGCGGTGCATTAAGGACATAATCTTACGTGCAGCAATGAGGATAAACCTCAGATCACGGATCCAATCCGCATCATTGCTACTAACATTTTTCAATACAATTTTCTCTAGGAACATATTAAAATAAACATATGAAAGCAACAACGCGAGCTATTGATCTACAACATAATCTGCAAAATACTACCGGGACTAAGTTCATGATAAATTAAAGTTCAATTAATCATATTACTTAAGAACTCCCACTTAGAAAAATATCCTCAATTCTCTAAGTGATTGCGTGATCCATTTCAACTACACCATGACCGATCATCACGTGTGATGGAGTAGTTTCAATGGTGAACATCAATATGTTGATCATATCTACTATATGATTCACGCTCGACCTTTCGGTCTCCGTGTTCGAGGTCATATCTTATATGCATAGCTCGTCAAGTATAACCTGAGTATTCGCGTGTGCAACTGTTTTGCACCGTTGTATTTGAGCGTAGAGCCTATCACACCCGATCATCACGTGGTGTCTCAAAGACGAAGAACTTTCATAGCGGTGCATACTCGGGAGAACACTTCTTGATAATTTAGTAAGGGATCATCTTATAATGCTACCGTCAATCAAAGCAAAATAAGATGCATAAAGGATTAACATCACATGCAATCAATATAAGTGATATGATATGGCCATCATCATCTTGTGCTTGTGATCTCCATCTCGAAGCACCGTCATGATCACCATCGTCACCGCGCGACACCTTGATCTCCATCGTAGCATCGTTGTCGTCTCGCCAACTATTGCTTCTCGACTATCGCTACTCCTTAGTGATAAAGTAAAGCAATTACATGGCGTTGCATTTCATACAATAAGCGACAACCATATGGCTCCTGCCGATTGCCGATAACTTCGGTTACAAAACATGATCATCTCATACAATAAAATATAGCATCACGTCTTGACCATATCACATCACAACATGCCCTGCAAAAACAAGTTAGGCGTCCTCTACTTTGTTGTTGCAAGTTTTACGTGGCTGCTACGGGCTGAGCAAGAACCGTTCTTACCTACGCATCAAAGCCACAGCGATACTTCGTCAAATAGACTCCGTTTTAACCTTCTCAAGGACCGGCGTATACACTCAGTTCAACTAAAGTGAGAGAGACAGACACCCTTGGTCACCTTTAAGCAACGAGTGCTCACAGCGGTGAAACCAGTCTCGCGTAAGCGTCGCGTAATGTCGGTCCGGGCCGCTTCATCTCACAATACCGCTGAACCAAAGTATGACATGCTGGTAGGTAGTATGACTTGTATCGCCCACAACTCACTTGTGTTCTACTCGTGCATATGACATCAACGCATAAAACCTGGCTCGGATGCCCTTTGTTGGGTAACGTAGTAATTTCAAAAATTTTCCTACGATCACGCAAGACCATGGTGATGCATAGCAGCGAGATGAGAGTGTTGTCTCACGTACCCTCGTGAGACCAAAGAACGGAAGCGTTGACGCAGCGTAGAGGAAGTAGTCGTACTTCTTCCCGATCCAACCGATCCAAGTACCGAGCGTCACGGCACCTCCGAGTTCTGCACACGTTCAGCTCGATGGCGTCCCTCGAACTCCGATCCAGCCGAGTGTTGAGGAGAGTTTCGTCGAGACGACGGCGTGGTGGCGATGATGATGTTCCACCGGCGCGAGGGCTTCGCCTAAGCTCCATAGCGGTATATTCGAGGTGTAATTTGGTGGAAGGGGCACCGACACGGCTAAGGAATCGATCTCAATGATCAACTTGTGTGTCATGGGTGCCCCCCCCTGTATATAAAGGAGGGAAGGGGAGGGGCTGGCCGGCCAGGAGGGAGGCGCACCAGGGGTGTCCTACTCCTACTAGGAGTAGGATTCCCCCCCCAAATCCTAGTCCAACTAGGGTTTGACCAAAGGGAGAGGGAGAGAGGGGGCGCCACCCCCTTCTCCTAATCCTAATAGGACTAGGGAAGGGGGGAGGGCTGCGGCCAGCTATAGGGCCCCCTTTTCTCTTTCCCTTAAGGCCCATCAAGGCCCATTGACTCCCGGGGGTTCGGTAACCCCGGTACTCGATAAAATTCCCAATTTCACCGGAGTGATTCCGAATCAAACATAGGTTTCCAATATATCAATCTTTATGTCTCGACCATTTGAGACTCCTCGTCATGTCCGTGATCTCATCCGGGACTCGAACAACCTTGGTACATCAACATCATAAAACTCATAATAGCTGTCATCGAAGCGTTAAGCGTGCGGACCCTACGGGTTCGAGAACTATGTAGACATGACCGAGACACCTCTCGGTCAATAACCAATAGCGGGACCTGGATGCCCATATTGGTTCCTACATATTCTCGAAGATCTTTATCGGTCGGACCGCATAACAACATCGTTGTTCCCTTTGTCATCGGTATGTTACTTGCGAGATTCGATCGTCGGTATCAATACCTAGTTCAATCTCGTACCGGCAAGTCTCTTTACTCGTTCCGTAATACATCATCTCATAACTAACTCATTAGTTACAATGCTTGCAAGGCTTAGGTGATGAGCATTACCGAGAGGGCCCAGAGATACCTCTCCGACAATCGGAGTGACAAATCCTAATCTCGAAATATGCCAACCCAACATGTACCTTCGGAGACACTTGTAATGTACCTTTATAATCACCCGATTCGTTGTGGCGTTTGGTAGCACCAAAGTGTTCCTCGGGCAAACGGGAGTTGCATAATCTCATAGTCATAGGAACATGTATAAGTCATGAAGAAAAGCACTAGCAACAAACTATACGATCAGGTGCTATGCTAATGGAATGGGTCATGTCAATCAGATCATTCAACCAATGATGTGATCCCGTTAATCAAATAACAACTCCTTGTTCATGGTTAGGAAACATAACCATCTTTGATTAACGAGCTAGTCAAGTAGAGGCATACTAGTGACACTCTGTAGGTTTATGTATTCACACATGTATTATGTTTCCGGTTAATACAATTCTAGCATGAATAATAAACATTTATCATGATATAAGGAAATAAATAATAACATTATTATTGCCTCTAGGGCATATTTCCTTCAGAAGCATCACTATATGGCTTTGTTATTGTTGATGATTACTCTCGTTACACATGGGTACACATTGTTACTTACAAAAATCAAGTGCAGGAAATCTTCAAACGATTTTCCTCGAGGGCTTCAACCAACTTTGGTGTGAAGATCAAGCACATCGAAGTGACAATGGAACTGAGTTCAAGAATTCGGTCTTGATGATTATCTTGATGAACTTGGTATTACTCATGAGTTATCTGCTCCTTATACTCCTCGGCAAAATGGCGTCGTGGGCGCAAGAACAGAACTCTTGTTGAGATGGCTCGCACTATGCTTGATGAATACAAAACGCATGATCGTTTCGGATTGAAGCAATTGACATTGCGTGCCACATCATCAACAGAGTATATCTTCACAAATTCTTCAAAAGACGCCTATGAACTCCTCACCGACAAGAAACCCAATGTAAGTTATTTCAAAGTCTTGATTGCTAAATGCTGGATTAGAGATCCTCACCACACCTCTAAATTTGCACCGAAAGCACATGAAGGTTTTATGCTTGGTTACGGAAAGGACTCGCACACCTCTGAGTCTTCAACATCGCACTTCACAAGATTGTTGACTTTGTAGATGTGCGGTTCGATGAAACTAATGGCTGCAAAGAGAGCACCTACCTTCTGTGTTAGACTTAACCAGCACCGAGGATTCTATCGGGTTCAAGGCAACCGAGGATGTCATTCCTCTTGAAGAAACTGCTGAAGAATTCATACACTGTCTGTGAAGAACGTCGAGTGATGCACTGAAGATAATGTTGAAGAAAATGGTGCTGAGGAAAATGATCAAATTCCTCGAAGACAACCAGCTCATCCTCGCGTTGCAAAAGAAGTGCAAGTTGACAAGATCATCGATGACATTGAAGCGCCAGGTCCTCTCACTCACTCAAAAGCTTCACACTTATCTAACTTTTGTGGGCACTATGCTTTTGTCTCTATCACAGAGCCCACTAAGGTAGATGAAGCATTTCTGGAGCCGGAGTGGATTCAGGCCATGCAAGAAGAACTACATCAGTTCGAGCTCAACAACGTGTGGGAACTGGTCAAACGTCCAGATCCTCGCAAGCATAATATCATTGGCACAAAGTGGATCTATCGCAACAAGCAAGATGAAAATGGTCTTGTGGTGAGGAATAAGGCACGACTAGTAGCTCAAGGCTACACGCAGGTTTTGAAGATCCAAAGAATCCTGACAAAGTCTTCAGACTAAATAAGGCCCTCTATGGCCTCAAGCAAGCCCCTCGGGCGTGGTATGATACATTGAAGGAATTCTTCGTGAAGAATGGCTTCACACCCGGTTCACTCGACCCTACTCTCTTTACTAAATCTTATGATGGTGAACTATTTGTGTGCCAAATATATGTTGATGATATTATCTTTGGCTGTACTGACCAACGTTATAGTGATGAATTTGCCTATATGATGAGTGAAGAATATCAAATGTCTATGATGGGAGAGTTGAAATTCTTCTTAGGTCTTCAAATTAAATCAACAACACAATGGCATATTCATATCTCGGAGAAATACCTCAAAGATGTCTGAAGAAATTCGGCATGCAAGATTGCAAAGGCGTCAAAATTCCTATGCCCACAAATGGCCATCTATGCACTGATGAAAATGGTATTGACTTCGATCACAAGGTATACCGCTCCATGATTGGTTCTTTATTGTACTTATGTGCATCTAGGCCAGATATAATGCTTAGTGTTTGCATGTGTGCCCGATTTCAAGCTACACCGAAGGAATCACACCATAAGGCTGTGAAGCATATTCTTGATATCTAGCTCACACACCAACACTAGGATTATGGTACCCCAAGGGCTCTACTTTTGATCTCATTGGATATTACGACTCGACTATCTTTGGTGATCGTGTGGACCGCAAGTCAACATCTGGTACTTGTCATTTCCTCGGACGATCTTTGGTGCGTTGGTCCTCGAAGAAAGCAGGCTGTGTATCTCATCCCTTCTTTGAAGCTGAATACATTGCTGCTGGCTCGTGTTGTGCTCAATTACTATGGATGAAGCAAACCCTCAAGGACTACGGCATCAACGTGAAGAATGTGCCTCTCTACTGTGACAATGAGAGTGCCATCAAGATTGCTCACAACCCAGTTCAGCACTCGAAGACAAAGCACATTCAAATTCGTCATCATTTTCTTCGTGATCATGTGTTGAAGGGCGACATCTCCATCGAGCACGTGAAGACTGAAGAACAGCTAGCTGATATCTTCACTAAGCCCTTGGATGAGAAGAGATTTAGCAAGTTGCGGTGTGAGCTAAATATCTTAGAATCTTCAAATGTTCTCTGAAAAGGCACACATCCTAACACTTATGCAAAATTGATGACTTAGATGTGCAACACATGAAGAAAAGTTTTTCTTCAATCAATGAAGAATAACACTCTAAGTGTGAAGAAATTAATGAAGAATTTGATTCTCGAACCCTCGACAATTATGCAGCGGTGTCTGAAATCATCATTCTTATCTGATGGGTTACGCCACCACCAAAGTTGAAATTCTTCAATTTGAGTTTTCCTCGTTTTGAAATTCTTCAGTTTTGAAATTCTTGAGTTTTTGAAATTCTTCAGTTTTTCAAATTCTTTAGTTTTCAAATTCTTCAACTTTGCAAATTCTTCACTGTTTCCGTCGTTTTTCTTCATTGGCTATATATATATATGGATTTATGTCCTCTCTGACATTCACTTATGGCTATTTCTTCAAGTCGTTTTTTACGCTAAGTGAATGTGATCGGACCCTTCCCCTCTATGCTATACTCAACCCAATCCATTCACAAATTCTTCATGTGCGTTCTACTTTGAAACTCGTTCAAATTCTTCTTTGTGTCCTTGACGGTGAAGAAATTGCGAACGGAACTTTTAAAACGAATCTTATCCAAACTTGATTTTACCACTCAAACCGTTCCGCATCCCACGATGCATTATTATATCCACCCACGATGCACACGATCTCCACTACACGAAGACGTGGGTGACACATGTCGTGAGAAGGGAAGCGGTCAGGCACGTTAAGTCCTAAATCTTGGACGAGCCGTTTTCACCGTGGATATAAATACCCTCTCTCCCTTCCTCACTCTTTTACCTCGCTCGACCTCTCTCTCCCGCTCGAGCTCTTGAAACCCTAAGCGCCGCCGCTTCTCCATCGTCGCCGGTGAGGAAAAGCTTCCTTGCCTTGACCTCTTCGCCGGCGTACTCGCGCCGACCGTGGAATTTCTTCACTCCGCCGTCGCCGTAGCTGGTTTCCTCTGCCAAGTTAGGGCGGAGAAGATCTGAACGGACGAACTTCTAAACTGTTCATCTCAGTTCATCGTGTTCTTCACTTCGGGTAAATTAAAAGTTACTTTTATTACTCGCTTTGATTCTTAAATCTTCTTCAAATTCTTCAAAGGTGTTTATTTCAAATTCCTCACACATATGAACACCTCAAATCTCTTGACTCATTTCTCTAAGCAATGATTTTCTTCAAGATTCCTCAATTGTGTGGATCTTGATCTATACAACTCTGGAACCTAAGATAAAAAACGCTTATTGAAATTCTTCAAGGCTCATCTGGTCAAAATCCTCAAACTTGTTCTTTTGAAAACCCTCGAGAACGCATATGACCTCTTCAAATTCCTCGCACCTATACTCTGTTCACGGTACAAATGTCTGCTGCTGAATCCCTAGGTTCTCATCAACTTAACTCATTTGCAGCGTTCCTCGAAGAAAAACTGCACACTTCTTGAGAGAACTCAATTGTTCAATTTCCTCACCGAAGAAAATGGCGAGATGGTAAGAAGCCGAGAAGGGAGGAAAGAAACACGAGGTCATGACAGCATTGAAATCCACGAGGAAATATATGCTGACTATTGCACACGGATGAGGAAAGCAAAAACCAACGCAAAGTGCGCATTCAGAAAATTGAGCGGAGATGGGCACGGGAATGGAAGGAATACCGATATGTTACACCTAAGTACATGAAGAAATTAGCGTTAAATCCTCCATGCCCAAGAGCTCCTTTGGCACCAGGCCAAATAGCTGATCCCACTAGCGTCAAAAGCGGTGAGGACTTTCCGATGAGTGGGCTAAGCGCCAAGCAAAGTTGGCTAAGCAAGCAAAGGAAGCGGTGAAGAAATTCAATGAGGATTACGCATGCTGCTGCTGCTCGAGGTCTCGGCCAAGCCGAGAAATCGATGCAAAAGAAGTCGCCAATAAGCCAAGTGCTTCTTCATCTGTGCCCTCACGGCCAAGTTCTCGGCAGCTCCCTCAAGGCAAATTCCTCGTGACAAATTCCTCACACCCTTCGCTGCTCCATCAAAGTCCTCGGCTGCTCCGTCCAAACCTTCGGCCATGTGCACTGGCTACTTGTCAAAGGACTGCTGGTTTTCAATTGCCTCGGGCACCTCTGCAAATTCCTCGGCTGCTTTCAATTCTTCATCGGCCCGACGCTGCTGAAGACAAAAGCAACATTGGGCGTGGTCCTCGGCCTAGCCCAAGGAAGAAACAGCTTGTAGTCCACGTGCCATCGATGATGAGGCATCGATGAAGAACTTGAAGAAATCATCGAGACCGTCAAGCTAGAGCCGCAAGAGCCAAGGGAACAGCTGTGCCCTTTGCTTTTGGACCGAAGAAAGTCCTCGATTTCATCGACCTTTGGCTACTTGATCCCAATACCCCTCTGCTGATCTTCCTTTGACACCTGGTCAAAGTCATATGTTGACTCACTTCATCATTGAAGAAAATGGAAGTTCGAGAAGGCGAAGGAAATCAAGAAGGCTCAATACAAGAAGGAGAGGTTTACGAAGAAAAATGTAGTCAAGATGACACCGAGGAACTTCTTCAAGTCAAACTGAAATTCAGAACCTCGGCAAGAATTTTGACACGTACTATGCTGATTGGCAAGTTGTCAAGACCAGATTAAATCAATCGGCGAAGAATCTCACAAGTGTTGCTGCACCGAGCAACATGAAAATCCTCAGTGAAGCCTCTGCTCAGCCTAATGAAGAAAATGCCCGAGAACGCTGAAGCTCGACTTCTGAAGAAAATGCTGATTCGAGGCTGATGAAGAAATTCCAGCCCATTGAAGAAGCGCGGGGCACCCACTAGTGGTGCGCTGAAGAAACTACTCAAGGCAGAGGCTGCATCGGTTGCTCTGAAGAAACTGCCCCAAATTCCTCAGCTCCTCCAGCGCCAACTCCAACACCAATTCTTCCATCCGCTTCGATGTGAAGAAAACCAAGGCTCGGAAAGAGCTGCTGTGAAGAAGAGAAAAGCATCATTGCGTCAGATTCTTGACTGCGAAGAAAATGAAGCCAATGACCAGCTCGATTGAGAACCCGATTGATGCTATTCCAATTTCCTCCATACCTTCAAAGGAAGTAGTTCCTTTTGGAGAAGAATATGATGTGCCAACCGGATCTGATGAAGAACATCAATCTCCTACTCTGTCTGAGAAAATTGATGAAGAAATTGAAGTGGAAGCAATCCCTTCAACCCCGATCGATCCCTCATCAGACCATGAAATTCCTCAAGATGGTCTTGAGGAAATTGAAAATGAAGATGTGGATATTGGATGCACCACTCCAATAATCAATGATGATTTTGGGAAAATCAACATCCCAACACTCCGCTCTTCACCCCGCTTCAACAAGTTCCTCACTCCCTGCACCTGATTGTCCGGATCGACTCTGAAGAAAATCAACCCACGAGTCCATGCATGAAGAAATTCCAGCCTCTAGTGCTTGATGAAGCTGCTGGCGATGAAGCTGCTGCTGCTGCTGAAAATCCTCGATGCACAAGTTGAGGATCAAGAAATTCCTCAAGTGAAGAACCTGAACTTACGGTTCCAGAGGTGGTGATGCAACCGATCGACACCCTCTGCCAAAGCAGAAGAATCCGTTCTCGACCAAGCAAAAGTTCAAGGCTAAAGATTTCTTTCTTTGAGCATGTGTTCTTCATGAATATAATCCCTATGATTCTGCTTGGATTAGGAAGAGGCGCTTACGGACTGCCGGTCAAGCCAACTTCTATTCCTCGGTGCTTTTCAACAAGGACAAAATCTTGATCATGCTCATATTCCTCATGTGGATATGGAGTCATTTGCCGAGCTTTGAGCCCGTCCTAAGTGTTCTTCACGATGCAGGTCTTCTCAACTTTTGCAGCGATATATGTGATTGGAGCGAAGAGCTAATTCTTGAGTTCTATGCAACCCTTCACATCACCGGAGACGCTGAAGATGTGACTTCATGGGTCTTGGATTGGATGACCGAAAACACCCACTACAAGGCACCAAACAAGTGAATTGCTTGAGCCCTTCCACTCAGTCCTCCGGTTGGCGGTGCACGTCGCATCTATGAAGAAAAGGAACTTTCAAATCACTATATGCAAGTCTTGATGAAGCCTTTGAAACCAAGGCAAGCTCAAGGACCAAATTCCTCGTCAAGGAATTGTTATATGTGCCTCGAGCAGTCTATCGAATTACGTCGAAGACTATGAGTCCTATCAAGGGCCACGACTCGAATGATGAAGAAGTCGTTGGCATCATGAAGAATATGCTTTTCAACATCATCCATGGCGTTCCGTCAATTTCCATGATTTCTTCATGAGGACTCGGCTAACATTGCCATGTCACCTTTTGAGTGAAGCCTTATCGCCTTGGATCATGAGATTCATCGGTCAAGATCTTCACTGAATTACAAGGTCGACACTTTGAACCACTGCAGCTACGCCTCGATTGAAGTCCTCAAGCGGCCAATTACCTCGGTGATGAAAAGGGAAAGGCTCTTGTTGTGATAGATGAAGGCACACGTCCATTGGATGGACAGTTTAGCAAAGCGACATCCTACTCCACCAATGATGACTCGCCACACATGACTCAAAGACAAATACCTCGATTAAGCATAGTCCTCAAGCTATCGCACCGTGGTGATGGTGATCGTGAGTTACTCCTCGGTCTTCATCGGAAGGTTGATCGCAATCACAAGTGGGTCAAGCGTCGGTTTGGCACTCTTCTTCTAACTGACCTCAACTCACAATGCGGTGAGGAAAAACCACTACTATCTTCATGAAACCTTCAAGCGCTCTGGGCTGTTCTTTCACATGTCTACAATGAAGAAGAACGCAATCAATGGGACTCAAGGAAGAATTTGGTGGTGCGCACCTCCTCGAAGAAATTCAAGAAGGTCAAAGTTCCTTCCTTGGTGGCCAGCTCCTATTCTTCATCTCGCGATCTTGATGAAAATGAAGATTTGGAAGACACTGCTGCTGGTCCTACTTCAACAAACAACCTCGACAATCTTTGGCGCTCCGCCTTCAACTTGAATTTCCTCAAGGCGTTAGTCCTCGGTTTGATCCTTTTGGTCATTCGATGACAAAGGGGAGAAATTTGAGTTAGTCTTCAAGCGGGTCTCGTTTTTGTCTATATACAGTATTTTACTAAGTTACAACTCTCGTTCTTGAAACCTTTTATTGGATCGAGTTGTAATCTTAAACCCGATGGTGCTTTGATACTTTTGATGCATTATGTTTTTGCTCTATGCTCGATTACGATGAGTGTTGATATGCGTTGATCCTTGTTATGCTCTGATCCTCATGAGCTCGGTGAAAATCCTCAAATCGATTTGAGATCTGATACTCATTTTGAGTTTCAAATTCCTCATACGCATTGGGCTCTGATACTCTTTATGCATTATTTTGCATGCTCTGCATATCATCAAGCACCATATTTCATCATGCATTTCGAATTCCTCATATTATATGTCAAATGCGTGTATGAATTACAAGATATAGGGGGAGATCTCCATGATTCAATTCTTCAAATGTGCATTGCCTCAAAAGCAATTTCCTCACTATGCACACCTTCGGGGAGTTCTTCTATATCTTGCAATCAAAATCCTCATTATCAGTATTTACACTTCATATATTTATCCCGTTGAAAACTTAACTGTATTGTCATCAATCACCAAAAGGGGAGATTGTAAGTGCATCTAGTGCCCTTAGTGATTTTGGTGTATTGAAGACTTATAGGTTAAGTAACTGATGCGTTGTGAGTGTACACAGGTCTATAAGTCTATGAGGAGTTTGATATTTACGGTAAAAGTCGACCCTAAAATGAATTTCTTCAATGAAGAATTTGATATTCGAAGACTTTCGAAGACTTTGAAAGTGAAGAAATTGGTGTGATTACGAAGACTTGGTATTCGCTTGAGGAATATGAAGCGTGAAGACTTTTGTTTTCGTAGTTTCATTTTCTCTTTCTTGAGTCATAGGAAACACCGTCATTGTTAAAGGGGTCGAGGAAATACTAAGGAAAAATTTCCATTTGATGCTCAACTCAAAATCCTCACCTACCAATCCCTTGAGTGAAGCCTTTGGAAATCTCATACGATTCAGTCAATTTCTTGATGTGAGACGAAGCTCTTCAGTCGTTGAGGAATTTATTCGGCGAGGAGTTAAAATTCGCCGGTCTGAATTGCCTACACGATGAGGAACATGATATACGAGGAATTTGATGTTCAAATTTCCGACCGTTCTTTGTCTTCTTGCGGCTGTCCAAAATATCTTATCCACCTAACGGTCATATCATTGAAGGGCATTTATGTCTTATCATGTCGGGCTGCTCCCTAGGCTATAAATAGCCGCCCCTACAACCACTAGTTGGTTGGCTGCTCGAGAGAACTTGACACTTGTCATTTGAGAGCAACCCATCCTCCGAGGACTTTGAGTGAAAATCATCAAGTGAGGAAAAACCCAAAAGTGAGGAAAACCCAAAACCAAACCCCAACAAACCCAAAGTGATTGAGCATCATGAAGAAATTGATCCAGCGTGGATCCGGCGCTTTTACCTTTGAATACTGTGCTTCTTCCAGACGGTTAGGCGTCACGGTCTAGAGCATCCAAGAGGAATTGTGGATCGCCGAGTGACCAAGTATGTGAAGGTTTGGAAGTCGCTGAAGACTTACCACAGTGATTGGACGAGGTCTGCGTGACCTTAGTTCAAGGAGAATACGGTGAGGACTTGGTGTCCCGAGCTGCGTGCTCGATGATCGGGTGTCCGGGACTGCGTGTCCTCGAGTTTAAATACTCGGCCGCTCCAACCAGACGTACAACCGAGACAGCAGTTGGAACTGGTCTACCAAATCATTGTCTTCACCAACCTAATCGGTTCTATTTCCTCAACCCTTTCATTTCCTCATTCTTGTGTTGAGTGTTTGTCATATCTGTGTTTGAAGACTTTGATGAAGACTTTCTCAATTTCCTCAGTTCAATTTCTTGATCTGTTTGTCTTCATCTTGTGTTATCCTGTGATTACGCTTTCGTACTCTGTGATTGACTTCATTTCATCATGATGACTATGCTTGTAATCTGTTATGCTTACTTCGAGTACTTATTCCGCTGCATGTATTTCTTCGCTAAGGAATTTCCTCACCGCAAATTCCTCGATGAAGAATTTGTAAAATTCATAAAAATCGCCTATTCACCCCCCCCTCTAGTCGATATAACGCACTTTCAGTCTCGCATCAAACAAGATCCAGATATAATGTTCATGCTCAACGCTGGCACCAAATAACAATTATTTAGGTCTAAAACTAATCCCGAAGGTAGATGTAGAGGTAGCGTGCCGACCGCGATTACATCGACTTTGGAACCATTTCCCACGCGCATCGTCACCTCGTCCTTTGCGGTGTTAAGCAATCCGTAGTCTCTGTTTGAGTTGCAAATATTAGCAAGCAGAACCAGTATCAAATACCCAGTGCTCTGCGAGCTCTAGTAAGGTACACATCAATAACATGTACATCACATATACCTTTGTTCACCTTGCCATCCTTCTTATCCGCCAAATACTTGGGGCAGTTCCGCTTCCAAAGTGACCAGTCGCTTGCGGTAGAAGCACTCGATTTCAGGTTTAGGTCCAGACTTAGGTTTCTTCTCTGAGCAAAGCAACTTGTTTGCTGTTCTTCTTGAAGTTCCTTCTTCTTCCCTTTGCCTTTCTTCTTGAAACTAGTGGTCTTATTGACCATCAACACTTGATGCTCCTTCTTGATTTCTACCTCCGCAGCCTTTAGCATTGCGAAGAGCTCGTGCATAGTCTTTACTAACCCTTGCATATTATAGTTCATCACGAAGCCTTTGTAGCTTGGTGGCGGTGATTGAAGAATTACATCAATGACACAATCATCCGGAAGATTAACTCCCAGTTGAGTCAAGTGATTGTAATACCCGGACATTACGAGTATGTGCTCACCGACAGACCCATTCTCTTCCATCTTGCAGCTATAGAACTTATTGGAGACTTCATATCTCTCAATCCGGGCATTCTGTTGAAATATCAACTTCAACTCTGGAACATCTCATATGCTCCATGAAGTTCAAAACGTCGTTGAAGACCGGTTCTAAGCCGTAAAGCATGGCACACTGAACTATAGAGTAGTCATCAGCTTTGCTCGCCAGACGTTCTTAACGTCGTCGGTTATCAAGAAGCGAGTCTGGCACCTAGCGGTGCATCCGGGGCGTAACTCTTACATGCAGCAATGAGGATAATCCTCGAGTTACGGACCCAGTCCATGTAATTGCTACCATCATCTTTCAACTTTGCTTTCTCAAGGAACGCATTAAAATTCAACGGAACAACAAAGACGAGCCATCTATCTATAAACAAACATAGACAAGCAAGATACTATCGGTACTAAGTTCATGATAAATTTAAGTTCAATTAATCATATTACTTAAGAACTCCCACTTAGACAGACATCTCTCTAGTCATCTAAGTGATCACGTGATCCAAATCAACTAAACCATAACCGATCATCACGTGAGATGGAGTAGTTTTCAATGGTGAACATCTTATGTTGATCATATCTACTATATGATTCACGCTCGACCTTTCGGTCTCCGTGTTCGAGGCCATATCTGCATATGCTAGGCTCGTCAAGTATAACTGAGTATTCTGCGTGTGCAAAACTGGCTTGCACCCGTTGTAGATGGACGTGAGCTTATCACACCCGATCATCACGTGGTGTCTCGACACGACGAACTTTGGCAGCGGTGCATACTCGTGGAGAACACTACTTGATAATTTTAGTGAGAGATCATCTTAAAATGCTACCGTCAATCAAAGCAAAATAAGATGCATAAAGGATAAACATCACATGCAATCAATATAAGTGATATGATATGGCCATCATCATCTTGTGCTTGTGATCTCCATCTCGAAGCACCGTCGTGATCACCATCGTCACCGGTAGCGACACCTTGATCTCCATCGTAGCATCGTTGTCGTTTCGCCATCTATTGCTTCTCGACTATCGCCATCGCTTAGTGATAAAGTAAAGCAATTATGAGCGTTGCATTTCATACAATAAAGCGACAACCATATGGCTCCAGCCGATTGCCGATAACCGGTTACAAAACATGATCATCTCATACAATAAAATATAGCATCACGTCTTGACCATATCACATCACAACATGCCTGCAAAAACAAGTTAGGCGTCCTCTACTTTGTTGTTGCAAATTTTACGTGGCTGCTACGGGCTTAAGCAAGAACCAATCTCACCTACGCATCAAGACCACAGCGATACTTTGTCAAATAGACTCCGTTTTAACCTTCTCAAGGACGGGCGTAGCCACACTCAGTTCAACTAAAGTGAGAGAGGCAGACACCCGCCAGCCACCTTTAAGCACGAGTGCTCGTAGCAGTGAAACCAGTCTCGCGTAAGCGTCTGGCGTAATGTCGGTCCGGCCGCTTCATCTCACAATACCGCTGAACCAAAGTATGACATGCTGGTAGGTAGTATGACTTGTATCGCCCACAACTCACTTGTGTTCTACTCGTGCAAAACATCAAACCATAAAACCTAGGCTCGGATGCCCTTTGTTGGGGAGCGTAGTAATTTCAAAAATTTCCCACGCACACGCAAGATCATGGTGATGCATAGCAACGAGAGGGAGAGTGTTGTCTACGTACCCTCGTGAGACCGAAGCGGAAGCGATCACTGGCGTAGAGGAAGTAGTCGACGTTCTCCTCGCGATCCAACCGATCCTAGCGCCGTTACTCCGGCGCCTCCGAGTTCTTGACACACGTACAGCTCGGTGGCGCTCCTCGAGCTCCAATCCAGCAAAGCTCCGGGAGAGAGAGTTCGTCAAGACGGCGTGGTGACGATCTTGATGTTCTATCGACGCAGGCTTCGCCTAAGCACCGCTTCGATATGACCGAGGTGGAATATGGTGGAGGGGCACCGCACACGGCTAAGGAACGATCTCAAGGATCAACTTGTGTGTTCTAGGGTGCCCCCCGGCCCCCGTATATAAAGGAGCAAGGGGAAGGGCCGGCCGGCCCTAGGAGGCGCGCCAAGGGAGGGGGGAGTCCTCCTCCTAGTGGGACTAGGACTCCCTTTCCTAGTCCAACTAGGAAGGAGGAAGGGGAAGGAAAGAGAGGAGAGAGGAGAGGGAAGGGGGCGCCCCCCTTCCTTGTCCTATTCGGACTCCCCATGGGGGGCGCGCCACCTCCTGGTGCGCCCTCTCTCTCCCTCTTGGCCCAATAAGGCCCATTACTTCCCCGAAGGGGTTCAGTAACCCCTCGGCACTCCGGTTTCTCCGAAACTTCCGGAACCTTTCCGGTGTCGAATATAGCCGTCAATATATCAATCTTTATGTCTCGACCATTTCGAGACTCCTCGTCATGTCCGTGATCACATCCGGGACTCGAACTCCTTGGTACATCAAAATACACAAACTCATAATATAACCGTCATTGAAACCTTAAGCGTGCGGACCCTACGGTTCGAGAACAATGTAGACATGACCGAGAACCGTCTCGGTCAATAACCAATAGCGGGACCTGGATGCCCATATTGGCTCCTACATATTCTCTGAAGATCTTTATCGGTCGGACCGCATAACAACATACGTTGTTCCCTTTGTCATCGGTATGTTACTTGCCCGAGATTCGATCGTCGGTATCCAATACCTAGTTCAATCTCGTTCTTGGCAAGTCTCTTTACTCGTTCCGTAATACATCATCTCACAGCTAACTCATTAGTTGTAATGCTTGCAAGGCTTAGTGATGTGCATTACCGAGAGGGCCCAGAGATACCTCTCCGACAATCGGAGTGACAAATCCTAATCTCGAAATCGCCAACCCAACATCGCCTTTGGAGACACTGTAGTACTCCTTTATAATCACCCGATTACGTTGTGACGTTTGGTAGTACCCAAAGTGTTCCTCCGTAAGCGGAGTTGCATAATCTCATAGTTATAGGAACATGTATAAGTCATGGATAAAAGCAATAGCAACATACTAAGCGATCGGGTGCTAAGCTAATGGAATGGGTCATGTCAATCAGATCATTCAACTAATGATGTGACCTTGTTAATCAAATGACAACTCCTTTGTCTATGGTTAGGAAACTTAACCATCTTTGATTAACAAGCTAGTCTAGTAGAGGCATACTAGTGACACTTTGTTTGTCTATGTATTCACACATGTATTATGTTTCCGGTTAATACAATTCTAGCATGAATAATAAACATTTATCATGAAATAAGGAAATAAATGATAACTTTATTATTGCCTCTAGGGCATATTTCCTTCAGGAACGGCAGCCAATCAGCAGCCATAGTGCATTAGAGGGTGTTTGGATACTCTCTAGTCATGTGACTAGTAGTAGTCAGACTAGAAGTTTTTAGTCAGGTCCTGTTTGGAAGGTAACTACTACTAGTCAGCATTAAATGTCTCAGTATTAAATGTCCTTTGTGCAACACCAAGAGGGTGTTTGGATCACTAGAGACTAGAGACTAGAGACTAGTAGTAGTCACCTTTAGTCAGTAAACCTCCAAACACCCCCGACTAGTGGGTGACTAAAACTAGTTTAGTCCCTAGTCACCCCACCCCAACTTTTCTTGACTAGAGACTAGTAGTAGTCACCTTTAGTCAATAAACCTCCAAACACCCCGACTTTTCTGACTAAAGTCCCCCTCTCTCATCTAATTGGTGTTGCACAAGGGACATTTAATATTGAGACATTTAATGCTGACTAGTAGTAGTCACCTTCCAAACAGGGCGACTAAAACTTCTAGTCGACTACTACTAGTCACATGACTAGAGAGTATCCAAACACCCTCCAATTAGAGAGAGAGAGGGGACTTTAGTCACTAAAAGTCAGGGGTGTTTGGAGGTTTCTTGACTAAAGGTGACTACTACTAGTCTCTAGTCAAGAAAGTTGGGGTGGGGTGACTAGGGACTAAACTAGTTTTAGTCACCCACTAGTCAGGGGTGTTTGGAGGTTTACTGACTAAAGGTGACTACTACTAGTCTCTAGTCTCTAGTCTCTATTGATCCAAACACCCTCTTAGAAGGCGCGGGACTCGACTGCATGCGGCATTTATTCTCCTCCATGCAGCGCATGCTAAGTCAGGGGCAAAATAGTCCAGAATTTTACTCCAGCAGCTGTCCTTGGTATCCGGGATTCCTCTTATACGCAAACAAAAGAAAAACGGAGGGAGTACTATAAATCCAAATTGGGATGTCAGCTAGGATCCTTCCCTTTCACCTGTGTAGGTATCCTCTTTTTCTGCGCACACTATATGGGTCTCCTCAAAATTAATAAGCTCAAAATAATGACATGATACAAAGAATTGATAGAATAATTGCCGGTTGTTCCACTCTTCTTTCATATGATGAAAGACTACAACTAATCAAGTCTGTCTTTTCTTCCCTTCCTACCTATTTCATTTGCTGCTTTGCTCTACCTGTGGTTGTAGTGGATCGGGTCAACAAATACCTAAGGCTTTGTTAACAAGGACATTTGACTCCAAAAATATTGGCCCGACGCTTATTGCTTGGAACATAGTTTGCAAACACAAAGGCATAGTGGTCTAGGAGTTTTAGAAATTGCTTCCCAAGATAAAGCTCTGCTTATGAAGAGCCTACACAAATTCTATAACAAAGAAGACATGCCTTTGGTCCGCCCGATGTGGGAAACATATTATTCAACTCCACCACCCCATGGAAGAATGATGGTTTGTTTTGGTGGAAGCTCACTTTAAATTAATTCTAGTTTACAAGGAGGAGGCAATTTGAATTGTTGGAATGGGTCAATCTGTCTTGTTCTGGGATCATAAATGGATAGGAAAACCTTTAGCACAACAATTACCAAAACTTTACTCTTTTGTGAAAAACAACAATGTCTCTCTGGCCAATGTGTTGGTCACTCAGAATTTTGGCTGAAGAATCCACAGACCTCTGTCAAATCAGGCATTTATGCAATTCAATGTGCTTGATGATGATTGCCCAAGTTAACCCATCCTCACCTATAGACACCTGGTCCAACAAATTGAAGCCTCGAAACTTCTCTCCCAACAATATGCATAAGAATATGATGGGGCAATCAGAAGCAAGCTTCCTTTTCAAATGGTTATGGAAATGTGCTAGCAGAATTAGACATGAAATATTCTTTTGGGTTGCCATACATGACATAATTAATACCAGGGGGCTGCTCAAAGGTAGATCATTCCCCATGGAAGCTTATGATTGTCTGATATGGAATAAATCTTTTGAAGAATCTACCTTGCATCTCCTCTGGGATCTTTGCTCAATCTTGCTAGGAGTCTATTTGCCCCAAACAAATAAAGAGGCATTTCTTTCTTTGATGAAGTGGTGCTTTTGCAACAAGCTCTTCCTAAGAAAGTTGTCGGGACATTGTAATTGTGGGATGTTGGAACATTTGGATGAAAAAGGGATGAAAACATTTTCTAGAATGTAATTCCAGGACTAATCTCTCGGAGACATAGATTGGAGCAAGATCTTCTCCTGGTTAGGCGTAGAAAGAAAGCAAAGAATATAGACTACCTTGATCAATGGATTGCATCCCTGATTTAATTTCAGCTAGTTTCTTCTATTATTGGTCATGTTAGAAAAAACAAGATGGGGATGTAGGGTTTTGTTCCATTTTATGTAAATAACTTTACTTTATTAATTAATAGAGAATTGTTCTATGGTTATGAGGTAACAAATGGTTATATAGTATCAAGTAGGATAAGTAAGTCTGATAGCGTATGTACCCCAACTTGAAACTCTCGTTTCACCTTCCACTCAGGTCGTCTACAACCAGTAGCTGGGTAACCTTTTCCTTTGTTCCTACAAGCAGGGAGAAGAAAATACAATGATAGTTAACCACAAGTATATAAGATAACAATTTATTTATAGTATTGTGCAACAAAAGAAACCTACATACGAGGTACGTACCAATGCGCAAGAGAGCAACATGTTAAGATATGACATATAAGGTTACGGGGGGCTTGTGCTGCACCGATCCATAGCCCGTGACCAGGTGCGACTGAAGGAAATAAGCCCTAGAGGCAATAATAAAGTTATTATTTATTTCCTTATTTCATGATAAATGTTTATTATTCATGCTAGAATTGTATTAACCGGAAACTTAGTACATGTGTGAATACATAGACAAACATAGTGTCACTAGTATGCCTCTACTTGACTAGCTCGTTAAATCAAAGATGGTTAAGTTTCCTAACCATAGACATGAGTTGTCATTTGATTAACGGGATCACATCATTAGAGAATGATGTGATTGACTTGACTCATTTCGTTAGCTTAGCACTTGATCGTTTAGTATGTTGCTATTGCTTTCTTCATGACTTATACATGTTCCTATGACTATGAGATTATGCAACTCCCGTTTACCGGAGGAACACTTTGTGTGCTACCAAACGTCACAACGTAACTAGGTGATTATAAAGAAGCTCTACAGGTGTCTCCGAAGGTACATGTTGAGTTGGCGTATTTCGAGATTAGGATTTGTCACTCTGATTGTCGGAGAGGTATCTCTGGGCCCTCTCGGTAATGCACATCACTATAAGCCTTGCAAGCAAAGTGACTAATGAGTTAGTTGCAGGATGATGCATTACATAACGAGTAAAGAGACTTGCCGGTAACGAGATTGAACTAGGTATTGAGATACTGACGATCGAATCTTGGGCAAGTAACATACCGATGACAAAGGGAACAACGTATGTTGTTACGCGGTTTGACCGATAAAGATTTTCGTAGAATATGTGGGAGCCAATATGAGTATCCAGGTTCCGCTATTGGTTATTGATCGGAGACGTGTCTCGGTCATGTCTACATTGTTCTCGAACCCGTAGGTCCGCACGCTTAAAGTTCGGTGACGATCGGTATTATGAGTTTATGTGTTTTGATGTACCGAAGGTAGTTCGGAGTCCCGGATGAGATCGGGGACATGATGAGGAGTCTTGAAATGGTCGAGCCGTAAAGATCGATATATTGGACGACTATATTCGGACTTCGGAAAGGTTGCGAGTGATTCGAGTATTTCTCGGAGTACCGGAGAGTTACGGGAATTCGCCAGGGAGTATATGGGCCTTATTGGGCCATACGGGAATAGAAGAGAGAGGCCAAAAGGAAGGAGGCATGCCCCCCCTCTGGTCCGAATTGGACAAGGGGTGCAGCCCCCTTTTCCTTCTCCCTCTCCCCCTCTTTCCTTCTCTCCTACTCCAGAAAGGAAAGGGGAATCCTACTAGGACTTGGGAGTCCTAGTAGGACTCCCCACACTTGACGCGCCCTCCTCTAGGGCCGGCCTCTCCCTCCCTCCTTTATATACGGGGGCAGGGGGGCACCTCCAGACACAACAATTGATCTATTGATTTCTTAGCCGTGTGCGGTGCCCCTTCCACCATATTTCACCTTGGTAATATCGTAGCGGTGCTTAGGCGAAGCCCTGCATCGGTAGCATCATCGACACCGTCATCACGCCGTCGTGCTGACGGAACTCTCCCGCAAAGCTCTGCTGGATCGGAGTTCGTGGGACGTCATCGAGCTGAACGTGTGCTGAACTCGGAGGTGCCGTACGTTCGGTACTTGATCGGTTGGATCGTGAAGACGTACGACTACATCAACCGCATTGTGCTAACACTTCCACTTTCGGCCTACGAGGGTACGTGGACAACACTCTCCCCTCTCGTTGCTATGCATCACCATGATCTTGCGTGTGCGTATGATTTTTTTTGAAATTACTACGTTTCCCAACAACGACTACCAATGTTGTATTGCGCAAAGCAGTGTTTGATCGGATGGTAGTAGGCAATGGTATTGGCCTCGATCGATAGCCTACTACCATCCGATCCTGACAATAATTCTCTCCCCCTGATTTCCAGTGGGGGTAGGGCCCTCAACCCCTCTTAATCCAATCCTGATTGTTCATATTGCATATTACGTAAAACACGTACATTACTTTACGTAGGTGTAGCATTGCCGGGCCTCGATGGTAGGAAATGCCTTGGAAGAGACACAAATGTTTCTTGGTCCCATGAAGATGTGTTTTCTCCGATACCTGTTACCGGGATAAAATTTCCCAAGACAAAGTCGGCAAGCCTATAGACAGTAATATCTAATATGGGTTAAGTTATCGTCGTCGTGGCTAACCACTAAGATCTCAGAGCCATGCTCTACCAGATGGCACGAGTAGAGGTGCTCCTCTCTGGGGCATGTGAAGATCAACTTTGGTGTGGCTCGATGGTGGTGTGCCGCGTCCGTCTCGAAGATCACTGGTGCACCTGTCACATGAGTTGGTTAAGGCCCCATGCGAGAGGATTTTCTGTTTCCTAATTGTGCTTCCTAGTAAGTACATAAACTGCTCCACCAAAACGAGGGGATTGCTTCCGTAAATCACGTACGTGGATCCCTGATTACTTAGGGATTGACTGTGGATATGGATTGGTCCTTGATTTCAGGAAACAGCTTACACATTTTAGGTAGCTAGCCTCCTTACAAAGCAAAAACTTGTAACTAATGTTATTCAAATTTGCATCACAGGGAACTACTTCGTGCTTCCACCTTTCTTTGCAATGTTGTGTATCAGTTTTCTTTACAACAAATAAATTTGTGTTTCCGTTCATTGGAAAATTTGCTTGTATGGTGAATAAAGAGCTTAAATTTATTTGATATTTGATGTCCTATGTAACATGACATTTTGTTTCAGAAGAATCACTATCTTGCTTCAATCAATAAGAGAATTGCTTCGTATATGCTCCAACCAAAAAAGAAATTATTCCACATGTTTGAGACACATCACATATCTTGTTTACATCGAGTAGTCTTGCTTCCATCAAAGAGAAAAATAATTCCAGTAAAAAAATACACTTGTTTCGTACTCCCTCCGTCCCAAAATAAGTGACTCAACTTTGTACTTCACTTATTTCGGGACGGAGGGAGTACCAATTAGGGATTTGTTTGCAAAGAAAAAAATTGCTACTGTCAAATGGAGGATATGCTTCAATAAGCAAAGTCAATTTGCTTCCATGAGTCCAATTTCGCTCATTCAAATGTGACCTAGCCATCGGGTGATGGAAGACGTGGATCTACAACCCCGGCGGGTAGAAGTTGCATGCCCCTGCGAGTGTGCCTTGATCTTCTTCATTATGAAGTCCTTGAGGATGTATACCCTGAAAGTCCAAATGTCTCACTGACAGCGATTGGTGTGGAACTCGGCTCTCTGAAGTAGACACAACAAGCCTTGATCTCTGGGCAGCTCCTCATTGTCATAAAAACATTTGTGAGAAAACAAATAGTAGGAGGCATGGCTAACACAAAATCATTGATTTGATGCTATCATGCAGTAGAAGCATAGAAACTTCATTGAGATATCTACATCCTTGCTAGGCTTGGGTGCACAAACTTAATGTCTAGAAACATTGTTGTTGTGTGCCACTAAATGTCTGTATTAGAAGCATATATTACAAATCAAGGAAGCGTGATTAACAAGCACTAAATTGGTACTTTTCAACATGTCGGTAGTCAGCAATTAAGAACAATGTACAAGCACAATGCATAAGAAGCACGGAAACAGTGCTCTCGATACATAAGTAGTATTACTTGGAAGCATGGATATTTGAAAAAAGGACAATACGAAACAAAATTGCAGCCAACATGGACAAGCATATTTCTATCATGTACATACGAAATACACATATATTATTGATGATTTAGTGGTCCACTACATAATGTAATAACTTTTTTCTTTCAAAAAGACATAATGTACATAACTAAACCAGCCCCCAAAATATCAATACAATTGCATTCAGCGAGAAAGGTGGATGCACACACTCGTTTTGTGTACGATCGCTGTTTCGGTCGGCTCCGTTTTCTACATATTTGTTACTAAAAAAAGTTTTCTACATATTTTTATTTTTTTTTCTTTTTTTTTTTCACCGATTTTCTTCTGTTTCCTTTATTCTTTGTTATGTTTCCAGTTTTCTTTGTTTTTGACGGTTTTGTCGGTTTTCCTTTTTTTTATTATACTTTGAGTTTCATTTTCTGTTTCTTTTTTTTCCTTTTGTTTTGTGTCAGTTTTTTCAGATTTTATTTTCTGAACATTTCTGTTTTTTTTCCTTTTTTCAACAATGTCTGCTTTTTCATAAAAGTTGGACATTTTTGTTTACAAGTAAAACATTTTTATACACATTTGACATTTAAAATTACATGTTTAATTTTTTTATAAAAAATAGGTTTTGAATATGTTTTCCAAATACTCCCTCCATCCCATATTAATTGTCGCTGAAATGAATGTATCAAGATGTATTTTCAGTGCTAGATTCATCCGTTTGGTCGACAACTAATATCGAGGAGTACATGTTAAACATTTTTTTCAAATACATGTTGAAACTTTTTCTAATGACAAAAGAATAAAAATGTGAAGAAAAAGGAAACATGAAAAATAAAAAATATGCACGACTTCATCCTAACGTCAACATGACTCCACATGTACTTAAGGTGTCGGCCCTGTTCGGGCTCCCTTTAGGCGAGCCCTGCGTCGGCGTCGCTGCGTGCGGCACGTAGCCGCGACGGATAGTTTTCGCACAGGAGATGCGATGTTATCGCTCGAATGGGCCGGTCTATATTCAGCTAGCGTACACACTGGTTTTCATATCCTTCCAGTAGGTTCCTTCTGGTTTTACCGGTTTTAGGAACCTTCCAGAAGATTCAGGCTTTGTTTTTTCTGTTTTTTAGCAGTTTTATTTGGGTTTTTATTTTTATTTTTATTATTTTATTTGTATAATAGTTTCCTTTTTCGAAATATTCTGAAATTTAAAATAATTCCCGAAGTTCAATGAATGTTCACTTCTTTCAAAAAAATAGTCTAGATTTTTAAAAAATGTTCATGTTTTCGTATTTTGTTTGGAATTTTAGAAAATGCTCCCGTTTCCAAAATTTGTTCACAAGTTCAATAAATTTTCTTATTTCATATTTTGGTAGAAATATGTTCATGATTTTTCAAAAAAATTAACATTTTCAAATTTTGTTCAGAATTTCAAAAATTTCTTGTTTCTATTTTTTTTTTCAAAAATCCAAAATAAATCACATTTGAAAAAGTGATTGACATATTAAAATATGTGCACATTTTAAAAAGTTCTATGTTTCAAAAAGAACTTGCTACAGTAAATCACTACAGGAGCACCAAACTATAGTAATTTGCCACAGTATGCGGGAGGTACAGTAACCGGGTATCATCAACGCTCGATACCTCCTCAACTGGTGCTACAAGCCTACAATGTGCATGGGCGGGCCATCAAGACACCACATGTGTGCAACAGCCACCTATTAGGCGCAAAAAACGTGAAAATAGGAGTGTTCCCCGACTGATTATTTAACCGACCCATTGCTAACACCATGTCATAGGCAACTAGCGGCAATTTTTCAGTTTAGCCCTCTTTTTAGACTTCAAATTCTTTTTTTTTTGCAAGGAAAAGGGGTTTCATTCATCAAGCAGCAGCCAGATCTGCATTACATAGGTCCGGCACCTCGTCCGGACCGGACGAAGCCACACCGCAGTGCGCTTGTTTATTCTACCATAGTTCGCTAAGTAATGGCTAACAACATTTTGTTCTCTCCTTACATGCTTGACTAGATATTCCCCACGTTCCTGTAGAAGCCTAGTGATCTCACGAACCATCATCAGGTGCTCCGACCTGTTTGCTCCACCTTCCTTCACCAGCTTGGCCACATCTAGGCAGTCCGTTTGAACAACAAGTGGTAGTGCAGACCATTGGGAGGCTAGGGAAATGCCCTCCCTACATGCTGCAAGTTTTAGACTTCAAATTCAACTCCTTGCTCCCAGCATTTCATGTAGTTTTGGCCTAAGCACCGGGCTAAAGGCTAGGCTAGGTCCGCCCTAGGCTAGGTCCACCATAGGGCAAACGTTGTGGTCCCTTCACTTTTTTTTTAAAGTCCGAAGGCAATATATTTAGTAGCACAATTCCTTACAAAAACACTCTTACAAAAATTGAAAATTGCATCTAAATCCTTGAAGGTACCCAAGTCCTCTTCCTCCTACATCAACAACGGCGCAGCATGAGCAAGATTGATTGTCGTCTCTGGGTTTATCAGCAAAGCAAACTTATTTAAACCCAAGAGTTTGTAGAAGGAGCGGCTGAGAAGTCATCAATGTAGACCAGAAGAAGCCGGCGGTCGCGATCTGCGTAGGAAATTGCCGCCCTATAGAAGAAAACAACGGAGAGAGAACGCCACAGTTGCAACCAGACAGAATCTGGGCACACAAACCTTCCACACACTCCGACAAGGTCAAGGCTGGCCAATCTTCGTTGGTCAGAATTAGAGCAGGAGGACCAAGACATAGAACCACGTCTCCGCTTCGCAAGACAGCGTGACTGAGATAAACCTGCGAAATATGAGGACACACCATCTTCCACATGTCTCCCGACGATACGAGTAAGCATCACTGGAACGAGGGCGAAATTCCACGCCAACCGGGCACCATCGTCACCCCACCTCCGAACGGGAACTTATCTAATGCTCCAAGAGGACGAAACTATATATAGCTCCCACCGGTACATTCGGGTCTCCTCACACACTCCCACCGATGGAGCCGACGGCGGTGGAGGAGGCCGGTGATCGACCAGCGGACGAGGATAAGGACCACCCTAGATCTCATATCACTGGGGCCACGTGTGTCTCTTGCCATGTTGCCCATACGCAGATACGCTTGTGTACCACAGCATTAGCCCCATGTGTTGCCACGGAACAATAAGCAAAGTATGTGTGCATCGGTTCGTCAATCAAGCGCGCCACATGTTTAGTATTTCACAAGCAAGAACAAATTTCTTTTGCTCACTAACTCTCAGCCACCATACCCCCACCAAAAAAATGTACTGTTGGGGAAGGTATCATTTGTGCAGGCTCCTAAAATCTCTCATTCCCTTTCTACCATATTCGCGTTCTGCCACACTATCCTGCCCGTCCGCGTGGATGCGGAATAGGTCATATGAAAAAACCACTCACGACGTCGCACAACAATTAAGCCAGTAATAGCAACCTCAAAAAAAAAGTTAGTAATAGCAACTGGTTAGGGCATCTCCAACGTATACCCGCAAACCTCCCGCATGCGTCTGAACCGCGACGTCCGAACAGTGGAAGCCATCCACGCGAGTCTGTATAGGTTCATGAAGCGGTCCGGACGCAATTTCTTCCGTAAACCGGAGCCAAACGTGGGGGCTTTGCAAGAGTCCGGACCGATCACACGCTTGCTTTTGACCGCCCTGGCCCATCAAAAACCCCTCCCCTCTCCCACGTGTTTTCGGTCAGCGCCGCTCCAGAGTGTCAACGCCCGTATTCTTGCCCGGCCAGAGCGGACGCGACCGCTCACTGACACCGACATTGAAGCGGCGCGCCGGCGGAGAGAGGGTCACTCGCGCCGCTTTCCGGTGCAGCCTTGCAGGCGACTGCCGCACGTTCAAACGACAACGGGCGCCCGTCCGTCCGTCTGCCGCCCACATTGATGGCATACGGTTGCCGAGGCATCTCCTCCAGCGTCACCCGTCCGTCCCTCTACTGCCCACCATTGCTATAAAAGCCGGTGCCTCAGCCATAGCCGCACTCATCCACCTCTGATCCCTCTCCGCACCACTCCCACCATGGATCCCTTCCCCGCCAAAGCTCTCTATGACGGGTTGACGTCGGACCAGAAGAAGGAGATGGTCGCCGCCGGCAGGCAGCCGGAGGACGACAACATCCCAGTGAAGGATGCTGCCGACGACGAATCGGCGCCACCATCCTCCTCCTCCATGCCACCCTCGCCGGTGCATTGCACCATGACCATCGGCAAAGCCCGTGCGAATTACATGGACATGGTGCGGAAGGAGCGGGAGGAGCTGTTTTGGGAGGCCCAGGCTGACGCCGCCTACAACCACCACCTCCTCCAGGAGCATCTGCAGGCGGAGGAGCAGCTCGCCGCCGGCAAAGCGGTTGCGCCGGATGCAGACATGGCGGAGCAGGGGGCGCTGCTCGAGTCCTACCGCTCCGCTCGCGAGATCCACCTCGCCCGCTGGCGGTACCAGCAGCGGGTGGCGGAGGTGGCGGTCGCCGGCAAGGAGTGCGGCGACGAGGCGGGCGATGCAGTGTTCGGTGAGACCGACAACAAGGAGGAGGACATTGCCAAGTCTGCGCCCCGCCTTGAGCACCACGAAGCCGGCACATCCGCGGGCGCCGCCGACAGTGGGGAAGAGTAGTGTACGGTAGGTGTTTATATGAAATCCGTCATGTTTATATGAAATTCGGTTGTGTTTATATGAAATCCAGGCGTCTTTGACCGAATTTCGTTTGGTCAGTTTGAGTTGTTGTCAAAATGTATACGACTAATGTTGGATGATGGCCTTCCACATTTATGTTCGCGAACTGGTCCCCTGTCCACGAACAGATACGAAAGAAAATTTGCGGGTTGTGGTTGAAGATGCCCTTAGATCAAAGCCGAAAGCAACCATGCATGCATGTCCGGAACTCAAGTCCCAACCTAGCGCAGTTTCAGTGTGCACCGCCTAGCCCTGATCCTGCTATACATGGGAGTACTCATTCCCATGCGGTAGGATCGTAGCTAGCCATGTCGTCCTTGCCTCCTTGGGCTCCGGCCTCTGGCTGCAGCTAAACCTATGTCAGCAGTAGTAGCAAGTACAATAAGGTGATGTAGGCGGGCTGTAAGATATTAAATATTATATTTTTACTTATTTGGAAGAGAGAGAAGAGAAGTGGGCTACTAGTTAACAGCCGGCTGCAGCACGTGCTTCTAGATCCTTTGTGAGAGAGTGGAATAGGCCATGTATCAACAAAGTAGTACATATTTATATCTAGCTATTGTACTTATTGGCTATAAGCTTGGCTATATGTGACATGGCAACGTCATATAGCCAGCAGCAGGCTATATTATTAACCATGCTCTCAGCAGGTCGCCATGCATCGTCAGCCATCGCTGCCTCTCGCAGCTCGTCGTAGCGAGGTTCAAGGCCCGGATCAGCAGCCATGCAGACGTACTGAACCTCAAAATGCGCGTCTCGACAGCAGCGGCAGCTCAAGAGAAAAAAGATAAAGCGACCAAAGAGACGATGCGGCTCCTCCTCCTTGTGTCTGCGTGCAAAAGAAGTGGCGCGGCCAACCATGAAATCACCTAGCAGTGACGACGTTGCCCAGTTATCAATGTGCATGTGGGTGTGATGGGTCTAGCGGCACTCTGCTAGCTCTTCCACTCCATGCACCCTGCTCTGGTTTCCGCGTGACAAGAACCTCACCTACACCTACACCCACACGAACGTTTGCACTGCACCACAGCATCTCGAATTCCGGAGTATTACGATTGATCGTTGATGGTTGTTACTATGAGTACACACATGTAAGTGTGTGCAGAGACTGGTGTCAGTCACTTGTTAGTACTCCTTTGAGTCCTTTGAAAGCATGCAAACATACGGCCCAATTACTATATATTAAACAGATCATTGGGAAGAATGAAAGCTAATAGTAGTAGGAGTAGAATCGACATGTGCATGCCAAGAATCTTTGAGCTTTACTCTCTGTGTGAGCGAAGTGAGTAGTGGTAGCAGGCTTAGCTTGGAGTTGGAGTGCTCCTTTTAACACCATTAACCCCTCCTCCAAAGAAGAAAAAGAAGAAAAAGAGCAAAACCTCATCAAGAGAGGAGAACAAAGCAGCACTTTGACCAAAGCAACCACGGTGCAATGGAGTGTGCACCATGCATCTTCCTCTACCCCTCTGTATCTACTACTACTAATACATGAATGAATACTTATAACTATATAGCTGCCCCTCGACCATCATGAGCACCACCACATGCATGCATGCATGCATGGCTCTTAGCCATGGAACCTTCCATTCCACCTCAATGTTTGTGTGCTCTGCTCGCTCGCCGAGCCGCTCAACATTGATCGACGGTTTATGTGATTGCTCCTGTCCTGCCTCACACTCTCCTTGCCGGTGCGTCTCCCCATCTGGCTCTCCTGAAAAAGCAAGCAAGCACATCATGGTTTGGTTAGCCACATGCACAAGAGGTGAACACAAGCCGGTGAGTCGAGGTAAGTCTGCATGGCCATGATGCAGGGGACCAGCCAGAGGATCCTTCCATATTTTTTTATCTAAAAAAACTGAGTATATGCATACTATATATATGATTCTGCATTATTAGCATTTGCAGTTATATTTTTGTCTACTTTGTACTAGTATTGAGAGTTTATACAGTACAATTAGGTGTGATTATATTACTAGAGGTTTTGTACTAGAGAAGTAACTAAAACACGAGCACAATGGGAGGAAGGAAGAAGTACCAGAGATGAGATGAGTAACAATACCTATTGTGAATCGGATCGGGCCCATTGGGCACCTTCCTCTTGCTGTTCTTGTATGTATCCTCCAATGCAGCTCGCTCCGAAGTCGGTGCCGTGGCGGCGGCGGCGACGGGAGGAGCCGCGACTAGGGTGGCAGCCTGTGCCGCGGCAGCAGCCGGACCAGGAGCACCCATGCCGCCAACTGCCCCGGTCCTGATGCCCTTCGCCATCGTCGCCGACAAGAGCACGGCGCAGACGATCAGCAAGGCCAACCCACTGATCCGGCATCGACCACCAGCAATGCCGCCCATGGCTCGCTCTGGCTAGACTTCTCTTGCTTTCTTCCGGCCGCTAGATCAGGTGACTGATCGCTGATCAGTTCACCACAGCCTGAATTCTCTCGTGCCCAGCTAGCTAGCTTGCTTCTCAGAAGTGCTACGACGTCTCCTCCTCGGCTCCTCCTGCCCCTCCTGATGCTGAAGAGGAGGTGATGGAGTTGGAGCTCCTCTGTTCGGAGCAGTGAGCAGAGGAGAGTGACAAGTGGCCGGCGATTGGAAGAAGAGAGAGCGAGTGTGTGTGTGTGTGATACTATGGTCCTAGCTAGCTGCCGATAATAGTATGGTCTTCTATCTATCTATATATATATGGGAAATCTGTTCTTGTGTCTCTATCCGGCGTAGTTTTAGCTTTGATCGATCCCCTGACGTTGATGTGCAGCAGATAGAGATGTGGCGAGGCTCTGGTTTCCCTTTGTTGCTTGGCTCGAAAAAAGCAGCAGAGAAATCAGCAGCACACACAGACACAGACACAGCAGGTCTAGTCGTGATCAGCCTACGTATAAATAGCAGAATTTAGCTGCGCGACCGAGGAGGACAGGGAGGTTCCAAAACGGGTAGAGTAGATTATCTATCTAGCCATGCATGCAGGGCCCTACTGCTCCACTTAGCAATAGCATGCACTATCAGATTGATTGATATGATACTATGGTTGCTTTAGCAAGGATGATTCTTGGAGTGAGTATGGTATGGCTCCAATGATTCCACCGCATATGGGTTTGGTCGATCGACGGCGACATGTGATGTGAGGGAAGCCAAGCTCGTATCGGCGAGCAGGGGAGCCGGCCGGAGGTGGTGGTCATCAGGTAGGTCATTCCCTTTGCTTCTTCCCCGGCCGGCGGCTTTGGGTTTGGGTTTCCGTTCCTGGTTAATTTTGGGATGGAAAGCGACCATGTGATACTCCCGGGGCCCTACGGCTTCTGCCGCTGAGTAGTGAGTTGGGTTTCCCGATCGAAGAGGACCCATCGCTGTCGCCGGCTGCCTCCTGGTTGGGTTGGGTTGGGACTCTCGGCCAATGGCCATGGCGCATCGCTGTCCCGGCCCTGGAATCATAGCATGGCTGCCTCCTGGCCTGCTCTCTCGGTTCCGGCGACCGAGCTTTTCCGGCTTTTGAGACAGGCCGGCCAGATCTCAGGTTGGAGCCATGCCTGCCATCGTCGCGCGCCATGGATCGCTATCTCCTGGAATATCCTGCCGCGCCGCAGAGACAGGATGGAGGAATGTTTTTTGTAAGGGATCTTTTGACCGGACGGGGACGGCCCTTGGACCGTGGAGCTCTTGGGGCTGGCGGTGGTGTGCGCGCGCCGCGTGCTGCAATGAGTGGTGCCACCGGGCTGCCACGCCGTCGCCGGACCAGCCGAGGTACCGCGCTGTGGATTTGTGATTGGAGTAGCTAGTGGCGAATGAACCGGGCAGGCTTTAATAGGCCTGAGCCTGCCCTCAAATAATGAAAAAAGGAAATTAGTAGTTAAATAGTACATGTTCCTAGTAGTATTATGGCAAATTCTAGCCTTCTTTGAACAAAGAATTGAGACTCGGTGGCTTTTTCTTCACGCCATTGACTTTGAGCCTGCCCTTGATTTCCTCCAAGATTCGCCACGGGTGGCGACTGCATGATCGGGCGAGCCAGTCGTATCGTGCGATGTGGGCCATAGTTCAAGTAGCTTCAATTTTTTATTCATCACGTAGTGCAAGTAAAATGTTTGGCAATTTTTTTAGGGGTTCATATGTTTGGCAATTGATTGCAGGGTATCAACAAATAATTGTCTGCATACATTCTTGTGGGGGACGGCTGCCTTATTATCATTGTGGCTCGGCAGAAATGATGTGATTTTAAATAACAAATGTGTTTTATCACATGTGCAAGTTATTCATGCATGTACGTGATGGTTCCGTACATGGTCCATTCTATAGAGGTCGAAGGACAGAGACCTTTATATGATAACGTTTACCCAACTCGAGCATACGGATAGGGAGGTTCTTACAATTCATGGATGGTGGTGTAATCTCCGAATAGGATCTACGTACCGCACCTTAGATCAAACTTTTTTATTATTGCTGTAAAATCATCTTTTTGTGTGTGTTTGACATGTTGGTTGTGTGCATCGTGCAATGCAGATGCCGGGCATTCCTTTAGTACGGTTGTCTCACTGTGATATATCAATTGTATGAAATGTCCTTTGTTGAAAAAACAGGTTCATGTGTGTATTTTTTTTCTTCTTTTTGCAATCAGTGACCGACGGAGTGAGGGGACCCGGCACGAAGAAAAAGAACGCTTGCAAACAGCCGGCTGATAACTCAACACGTGTCGGCCGTCTCCGCGGTTGTTGGGTCTAATTTGACGGGCAGCCCACAGTGCAACTTCCTCTCATGCGGAACAAACAATTGTTTTCTTTTTTTTAGAAACACCTATAATTTTATTTAAACTTATAACAATTACAGGTACATTGATCTAAAATCGAAGTAAAGATAAAGTAACTCCTATGACTAAGAATTATAATGAAATCTTTTGGAAACGCCTTTTTTACGGTATCAGTCTCTGCTAGAAAAAAATACTCCAAAGACGTCGGTAAAGACGCTGCAATTTGACTGCAGCAACAATGTTGTCACTTTTTCACCCGCATGAACATTACCAATATTTTTTGAAAGCACCTTAACTGACTCATCCAAAAATATGCGAAGCCTTGATCCACATGAACATACTTGGGCTGGTGATGATCCCCTAGAAGTGTAGGTCGTCGGATTACAATATCTTTACCATGATGTCGATGAAAGATTTCAACTACATAAAGAATCAAACCAACAAAAAAGGTTGACACTGTTGGAAATATGAGCAATTTACCGAGTGATTTTATTAACAGAAATACTAGATAAAGCATGACTAGTATAGCAGTGATAAAACAAGCCATGCAATTTAACAAAGAGAAGGTAAACAACATGTTCATATATGAACCGTAACTAAACATATCTAAAGCAAACAGTATAGCAGGTTGCATATATGAAATAGAGTCTAACATATCTAGGGCAAAAACTAGAACAAGGAACTGTAGCAGAACCTCCAATAGAAAGGGGAAAAACACGTGACATGCAGCAGGAGCAGAGGCCTTTGGACTTGGGGTCGGTGTCCTCCATGTCGTCGAGGAGGTAGTCGATGTCAGGGAAGTAGTCGTCGTCGGGGAAGTAGTCGCCGAAGTCCGGGGCGTCCGTGGCAAAGAAGTCGATGGTCGCACAGAAGCGCTCCCAAAAACCTTATCACCCTTCTCCGTGACAGGACTCAAAAGGTGCGGTTTCGGAGGCCTACTGTCCCGACCTGCGGTGCACGCCGCAAGCCGGGATGGGGAAGAACGTAGCAGCAGCGCAGTGCTCAGGAACTTGTGGCGAGAGGAACAAGAGGTTCTGGTGCGTCTCTCTGGGAGGAGCGACCTCCGTTTTATAGGCGCAAGAGAAGGAGGCGAGAGGGCAGCGACGAGAGGCGAAATGAAGAGACGGAGATGAAGCGAACAGCCAGCAGCCGAAGAGCTACACCGTTCGCATTCGAACTCCACTTTCGCAAAAATCTTTTCATCTTCCGTGTGACCTTCCGTATACCCGTAGTGCGTGGCAAAAATTTAGATATCGGCTTGGCTCATTCCCGCGGCGCGGCGCGTCGTGACGAGGCGTGGCGTGGCGTGGCGCGGCGGGCGGCGGAGGAGGAGCGCGCGTGGATGTCCCTCTTGTTCTCATGCTCATACAAGTGTGAAAAGAACCTCCCTTATAAGGAGGTCCAATTCCCACTCAACTAGCAATGTGGGACTAAACTTTAGTAGTATCCCTTGCCTTGCACAAATGGGCTAAGTGGGCCTCTAGGATTTATTAGGAAAGTTATTGGGCTGCCCCAATATAGACTAAATTTCAGCAATCCCCCACCAGATCCCAGAGGCACACAGAAATTTGCCTTTGGTTCCAAAACATTGTTTTATATACCGGTACTACAGTGGACACTGTTAAGTTGAACTTCCACCCAGAACTCTATGCTACACTAGTAAGCAACTTGAACAGTGGACTGGGCCTTGAACTGCAAGTTTTCTGCGAATCTAGCTTCACCTAAAGCCTTGACCGATACGTGGCTACCGTGGGTCTTCCCCGCAGGTGGAGCTTATGCGTCATACTCCGTGACCTTTCATGAGTTTACTAGAGAGAACCCTACTCTCATAGATTGCGACGTTTGACAATCAGACTCATATAGGTGCGTTCTTCAAAAGATGTTCTGCAGAAAAAAACATCTCTGCTTCAAAGAGCCACTTAGAACACATTAAGATATATATCAACCTGCCATGCAGATTAGGAGAGTATTGCATCTTCATGGAGTGGTATTGTGAATAGTAAGGATACTCTCCTCTCAGTTGACCAACAGCTTGTCTTCCACATCTAATTCACGGGATCTCCGATCACAAAGAATAGGTTACCGCTGTGAACAACTCATATTGTGGGTCTCATACCCATCTCCCTCGATGCATTATCTATCACATTACACGATAGACCTTTAGTAAAAGGATCTGCTAGATTTTTAGGCGTTTGGATATAATCCAGCGCAATAACTCGAGTTTTTCATTTTCTGACAGACTTTAACCTTCTCGAGCGTGTCTTGATGACTTCATGTTATGCTTTGAGCTGCTCACTTTCGTGATCACAGTTTGATTGTCGCAGTTCATAAGGACACCCGTACAGGTTTCTCAACAACCGCAAGTCATTCAAGAGCCGTGAAGCCAATCTGCTTCAACCGTAGCTGTATCTAGTCTTGTGAGTTCTGCTTCCATTGTTGACCTCATTAAGATGGTGCTTGCAAGACTTCAAGAAACAGCGCCACCTCCATGAGTGAAAACATATCCGCTCGTGGCCTTTATCTCATCGCATCGAGATCCAGTTTGAGTCACTATACCCTTCAAGCACCTTTGGGTGCCGGTGTAGTGAATTCCATAATTTGATGCCTTTCAAATAACGCAAAACTCTCTCTAGAGCTTTCCAATGCACATCTCCTGGTTTTGAGACAAACCGACTTAGTTTGCTACCAGCAAAAGAGATGTCAGGTCTTGTAGCACTAGCTAAGTACATAAGCGAGCCAATAATCTGAGAATACTTCAATTGATCTCTAGCAATTCTTCGATTCTTTCGAAGCAGCACGCTAGCATCATATGGTGTTGGAGAGGGCTTGTAGTCACTATAGCCAAAGCGACTCAAGATCTTTTCCACATAGTGAGATTGAAGCAATGTAATCCCACCATCATAGTCTCTCAACAACTTGATGTTCAGAATTACATCAGCCACTCCTAAATCCTTCATCTCAAAACAGCGAGATAGGAAATCCTTGACCTCCTTAATAACATTCAGATTTGTTCCGAAAATCAGTATGTCATCAACATACAAGCAAAGCATAACTCCCTCGCCCCCACCATGGCGATAGTACACACATTTATCAGCCGTTCACAACAAAGCCTGCAGCTGTTAAAGTTCTTTCGAACTTCTTATGCCCTTTGTTTGGGTGCTTGCTTGAGTCCATACAAAGACTTCACAACTTGCACACTTTTCCTTCCCGACCATCTATTACAAACCCATCTGGTTGTTCCATATAAATTTCCTCATCCAACTCTCCATTTAGGAAAGCAGTCTTAACATCCATTTGATGAGCGAGAAGACCATGTGAGGCAGCTAGTGAAAGTAGAACTTCGAATAGTGGTCGGTCGAGCCACAGTGAGTAAGTATCAAAGAAGTCTTCACCTTCCTTTTGGGTATAACCCTTAGCCACGAGCAGGCCTTGTACTTTTCGATAGTACCATCAGGCCTAAGCTTCTTCTTGAATACCCATTTGCATCCTATAGGTTTGCACCCATAAGGACGATCAGTTATCTCCCAAGTTTCATTCGCCAAGATGGAATCCATCTCGCTACGAACTGCTTCCTTCTAGTAGTCAGCATCTTCATATGCATAGGCCTCTGAAATAGAACTGGGAGTGTCATCTATGAGATACACAAGAAAATCATCACCAAAGGACTTTGCAGTCCTCTGTCTCTTGCTCCTAGTAGGAACTTCATTGTTCTCCTCCACAGGACTTTCAAAGTGTTCCATCGAAATGGCAGGTTCGGTAATTGTGGCTGGTTCTGATTCGATGAACTAGGCATCTCTGATTAGATGAGGTAGCCATATCCTTCATGGGAAAGATATCTTCAAAGAAAGTCGCATCATTCAACTCCATGATCGCACCGACATGCATGTCGGTACCTCAGATTTACAACCAAGAATCTATAGCCAATGCTATGAAAAGCATATCGAGGAAAACACAGTCCACGATCTTTGGTCCAAGCTTCGCTTCTTTGGAATTGGAACATTGACTTTCGCCAAACAACCCCATGTTCGTAGATAAGAGAGTTTTAACCTTTTCTTCTCCCATTCCTCGAATGGAGTTATATCTTTGTTCTTTGTGGGAACTCGGTTTAGGACATGACATGCAGTCAATATCGCCTCCCCCCACCATGCCTTGGAGAGACCCGATGTGTCTAACATGGCGTTAACCAAATCAGTTAGAGTACGGTTCTTTCTTTCGCCACCCCATTTGGTGAGGTGAATAGGAGGCGTCCTCTCATGGATTATACCATGTTCCGCACAAAAAGCATCAAATTCATTGGAAAAATACTCTCCACCACGGTCGGACCTAAGCCTCTTGATTTTTCGATCAAGTTGGTTTTCCACTTCAGCTTTATAGATCTTGAAAAAGTTCAAAGCCTCATCCTTAGATTTCAGAAGATACACACGGCAGTATCTAGTGGAGTCATCTATTAACGTCATGAAATATTTCTTTCCACCTTTTGTCAAGACACCATTCATTTCACATAGATCTGAATGTATGAGCTCTAGTGGTGCAAGATTTCTCATTTCCGCAGTCGTGTGAGACTTACGAGGTTGCATATCTTGCACACACACTTGACACTTAGATCCCTTGATAGTGGTGAAACTAGGGATTAAGTTCAACTTCGCTAGTCGCGACATGCAACCAAAGTTAACATGACAAAGACATGAATGCCACATATTTGATTCACTATTGTTGCAAATATGATTAACAAATTTATTGCGAACATATGATAAAGATAAACGAAACAGGCCTCCTGACTCATAGCCTTTACCAACAAAGGTTCCATACTTGGATATTACAAATTTATTTGACTCAAAGACAAGCTTGTAGCCATCTCTACACAGAAGAGATCCGCTAACAAGATTTTTATTGACGGAGGGACATAATGTACATTCTTGACCAAGACGATCTTCCCAAGTAAACTTCAGATCGACCGTGCCAACACCACGGACGAAGCACTTGAACCGTTGCCCATCAGCACGGTTGAAGTCCCTATGATCGATAAGACGAAAACATGGAAATATCACCGCATACATGCACATTAGCACCGTGTCAATCAACCAATCAGAGAATGACATCTTGAAAGAATAGTGGAAATATACCATACCCGGCATCCTTCATGTCGGTGTCTCCAATGACAACATTAGCGGTCTTGCCGCCTTTCCTGAGATGGCGCTTGTCATAGCGATTAGGGCAACTAGGAGCCCAATGATCAGGATCTCCACACACATGACAAGCACCTTTCTTCTTGCCATTCTTCTTCTTGAAGTTAGTGTGTTGCACAGCCTTGTTCTTCCCATCAAACTTTGCTTTACCATCAAACTTGCCCTTGTTCTTGAACTTGTGGGGCTGGAAGTTCATACATGCACCACATTGGCACTAGATCCTCCTCAATACCTTGAGCACGTGTGTCCTTTGCTCTCGCCTTTTCTTCCACATCAAGAGTACCAATGAGATCCGAAACGGAAAACTCATGTCTCTTATGCTTCAGTAAGGTAGCAAAGTTCCTCCATGAAGGAGGAAGCTTAGTGATGATACCCCCAACAACAAACTTGTCCGGTAGCATGCAATTGAAGTGCTTAAGTTCTCTAGCAAATGACTGTATCTCATGAGCCTGCTCAACCACGGAGCGCTTTTCAGTCATCCTGTAATCATAGAATTGCTCCATGATGTACAACTCAGTGCCGGCATCCGAGACCCCAAACTTGGCCTCGAGTGCGTCCCACATATCTTTTCCATTATCAATTGACGCATAAGCATCAACTCTGTTCTCACCAAGAACACTCAAGAGCGCAGCCTTAAACAAGGTATCCATTTTCTAAAAAGCTTGTGCCTGTTGGGCATCTTGCTCTCCTTCAGGTTTGCCAAGAGTGGCGTCATAGCAACTCATGGTTTGAAACCATAAGACTGCTCTCACGCGCCACCTCTTATAGTGGATACCCTCAAACATAGGAGGTCTCATGGAAGCAGCAAAACCACTTGGGGTAAATTGCCTATAATAAGGTTTTTGGATTGTTGGAAATATGAGCAATTTACCGAGTGATTTTATTAACAGAAATACTAGATAAAGCATGACTAGTGTAGCAGTGATAAAACAAGCCATGCAATTTGACAAAGAGAAGGTAAACAGCATGTTCATATATGAACCGTAACTAAACATATCTAAAGCAGACAGTATATCAGGTTGCATATATGACATAGAGTCTAACATATCTAGGGAAAAAACTAGAACAAGGAACTGTAGCAGAACCTCCAATAGAAAGGGGAGAAACACGACGTGACAAAGAGAGAGAGCAGAGGCCTTTGGACTTGGGGTCGAGTGTCCTCCATGTCGTCGAGGAGGTAGTTGACGCGTCGAAGAAGTAGTCGTCGTCGGGGAAGTAGTCGTCGAGTCCGGGCGTCCGTGACGAAGAAGTCGATGGTCGCAGAGCGCTCCCAAAACCTTATCACCCTTCTCCCGTACAGGCTCAAAAGGTGCAGTTTCGGAGGCCTACTGTCTCGACCTGCGGTGCACGCCGCAAGCCGGGATGGGGAAGAACGTAGCAGCAGCGCAGTGCTCAGGAACTTGTGGCGAGAGGAAGAAGAGGTTCTGGTGCGTCTCTCTGGGAGGAGCGACCTCCGTTTTATAGGCGCAAGAGAAGGAGGCGAGAGGGCAGCGACGGAGGCGAAACGAAGAGACGGAGATGAAGCGAACAGCCAGCAGCCAAAGAGCTGCACCGTTCGCATTCGAACTCCACTTTCGCAAAAATCTTTTCAGCTTCCGTGTGACCTTTCGTATACCCGTAGTGCGTGGCAAAAATTTAGACATCGGCTCGGCTCATTCCCGCAACCCGCGGCGCGGTGCGTCGTGACGAGGCGGGCGGCGGAGGAGGAGCGCGTGTGGATGTCCCTCTTGTTCTCATGCTCATACAAGTGGGGAAAGAACCTCCCTTATAAGGAGGTCCAATTCCCAGTCAACTAGAAATGTGGGACTAAACTTTAGTAGTATCCCTTGCCTTGCACAAATGGGCTAAGTGGGCCTCTAGGATTTATTAGGAATCTCTGAAATAGTTATTGGGCTGCCCCAATATAGACTAAATTCCAGCAGACACACCAACATAAACTCATCAGATCCGAATAGTCGAGTCTACGAGAACAAAAAACTCTCTAATCTCATGGCACCACCAAAAGAATGAGAGTAGATTTATTCTCACGAAAGACGATGATCACTAGACGACAACAAAAAATGTAGAACTCTTGGAGATGTGAGGTCCCTCACCTCTCAGCGCCAAGATGACAGCCGCGGGCGAGGGAACAAGAAATTCCCTGGTGGCGGTGGCTGCCCTAGACGAAACCCTCGGGAGTTATGTATGATTTGTACATTTAACAAATGTTTTCACGAGTGTAACACCATGTTGCAACCAAGTGGTGGAACCTGAAGCAAAGCATGGGCCCAACTTTTTTCCATGAATATAAAAAAACTTTGGCACTTGCAACTACCCGAAAACACATCATGACATTTAAAAATATATCACATACGAGAACATTCAAAATAAATCTTACTCAATAATTCTAGAATTTCTAACAAAAGAGATAAAATATGATAAAACTAGAAATAATAATACATGACACAAAAGAGTACCAAATGAGCTATAGACCCTTCCATTGCGGCAATAATGAAAATAATGAAAAATATCTCTTCATCTTCTATTTCTTCAACATGAATGAAAATTGATATCAAAATGCATTCAGTTTGAAATCAACAATACATATATGATTGATGAATAATGACTGAACATACACATACACATTAACACTTATACACTCTCATACATGGTTTTTAATTCAATTTCAAATAAAATTTCTTCATTGCAATTTGCAAAGGAGAGGATGAAAATTCTTAGAAATTACCCAGTCATCCGACAGGTTACAGCTGAGACGAGTAGCAATAACTAACCAGCAGAGGTGGGTAGAGGCTGTCAGGCCAGACCACTAGAGTAGAGCCGGCGTGGCGGCGCCCGGCTGGCCACTAGTAGAAAACATGGCTTTCGTTCGGGCCTGGCCAACCCATTAGTCCCGGTTCAGTCACGAACCGGGACCCATGGGGGAATTCGTCCCGGTTCGTGAGCCCAGGGGGCTGGCCGGGGCCTCGTGGGCATTGGTCCCGGTTCGTATGGACCCAATTGTCCCGGTTCCAGGCACGAACCGGGACCAATGGTCCTCGCTCCTGGCCCACAACCATTGGTGCCGGTTCGTGGCTTGAACCGGGACAGAATGCTTGGCTTTAGTCCCGGTTTATACCATGAACCGGGACAAATGAGTTGCCTATATATACCCCATCGCCACAGCAGAGCACTCCACAGTGCTCTGTTTTTTCTGGTCGGCGAGGGGAGGGCATTTGGGTGCTCTAGCTCACCTCCTATGCACATGAGGTGTTCGATGAAATGTTCGAGCCACACTAGTTAATCTTTCTCCTCTCGAAACTCGACCTCCGAGCTCCATTTTCCCCAAGATTTTTCTAGGTTTAGCGGTCCGTCACGTCCTGTCCCCGTCTTCACCACCGTCGATCGCCCGCGCCGATCTCGTCGCTGGCACCACCGTGGTGAGCCTCTTGTTCTTATCTTCTTTCTGAAAGAAAAAAAATTCTTACTTCAGATAGATACTTGTCTAATTTTATTACTTTTATTATTCCTTGTTATTATATAGTGCGATGGTTTTGGTATCCGCCCCCGTCGGCCCTCGTCCTGTCTATGATTCGGATGTGGTATATATTATTTTTTTATAACTATTTGGTTCATTTATTGTTTATGACAATTATGCCGACCAACGTGACATAGATTTTATTTATCTAGGAGGTGGTTGAACCGGAAATTCCAATCGACCCTATTGTCGAGAGGTTAAATTTAGTTGAAGAAGAAAACAATTACTTGAAGGAAAAAATAAGAAAAATTGAGGAGGAGAAGATGATACTGGAGTTGCATGTTGCGGATGTCGTCGATGATCACAAAATCAAGATGGACGCAATGCGGTTGAAGACTAGAAAGATTAGAAAATATGCCATTCATACCGAGGCTTGGTATCATTATGCAGTTGGATCAGTTGTTACCTTGGTTGCGATTATGATCGCATTTGTTGTTGCATTGAAATATTTTACATAATTTCAATGTATGGTTTAATTAGATGCTCTGGAGAGCTATACGTCATTCAATGAGAACTATGTATGTACTTTGGTTTTAATGTGATGATGAACTTCTATTAATTTGGTCACTTATCTATTCATGAGAGGGATAAAATTGATGATGTGGCTTTGAATGGTGCATTTTGAACACAGAAAAACTATGGTGTTCAAATAAGTTCAAAAAAATGAAATCCCTTTGTAACAGACGAGTTTCCGTATGAAACCCTGATACTTCGAAAGAGATTGTCCGTTTTGTACACGAAGTGCATCCAGTTTTTGCCGTAACCCTCTCTACTTTCTTGCAAATGCTATGTGGGTGAAATGATGATACCATGCCAACTTTCAACCTTTTTAGAGTTCATTTCAAATGCTTTTCAATTTCATGGTCTTATATCTCAAAATAATCAGAAAATGCATGAAAAATAACAAATGAAGTCAGAAAGGGTTGAAAATTGATGATGTGGCTTTGAATGGTGCATTTTGAACACATAAAACTATGGAGTTCAAATAAGTTCAAAAAAATGAAATCCCTTTGTAACAGACGAGTTTCCGTATGAAACCCTGATACTTCGAAAAAGATTGTCCGTTTTGTACACGAAGTGCATCCAGTTTTTGCCGAAAAAGTTTTATATATGCAAAAGTTACATTTTTAGAAATTTTTTATATATCTAGCTAGGAAAGGAAGAAGAAGAAAAAGAATGAGAGGAAAAAGGATAATAAGAAGAGGAAGAAAGGAGAAGAAGAGGAGAGGAAGAAGAGGAGAAATAAATAAGAAGAGGAAAAAGAAGAAAAGAAGAGAGAGAAGAAGAAAGGAATAGAGGAGAAGAAGAAAATAGAAAATATTCTATTTTCTCTTCTTCTCCTCTATTCCTCTTCTTCTTCTCCTTTTTTTCTTCTTTTTTTCTTCGATCTTCTTCTATTCCTTTCTTCTTCTCCTTTTTATTTCTCTTTTGTCTTCTTATTTTTATCGGGTATGTCGTTGTCGATATACCCTCCCGATAACTTCAACACGAGGGGGTGAGGGAGTCTGGATTAGAGGGTATCCGGACAGCGGATTGTGTACAACGTCCGGACTATTGAGCGTGAAGATACAAGACTCAAGACTTCGCCCGTGTCCGGATGGGACTTTCCTTGGTGTGGAAGGCAAGCTTGGCGATCCGGATATTATATTTCCTTCCTTGTAACCGACTCCATGTAAACCCTAGCCCTCTCCGATGTCTATATAAACCGGAGAGGTTGGTCCTTAGAAGGCCGATCACAATTACAATCTTACCATCATAGGCTAGCTCCTAGGGTTTAGCCTCTACGATCTCGTGGTAGATCTACTCTTGTACTACCCATATCATCAATATTAATCAAGCATGAAGTAGGGTTTTACCTCCATCGAGAGGGTCCGAACACAGGTAAACATCTCGTGTCCCTTGCTTCTGTTACCATCAGCCTTGGCCGCACGATCGGGACCCCCTACTCGAGATCCGCCGGTTTTGACACCGACATTGATGCTTTCATTGAGAGTTCCTCCGTCGTCGCCGCTGTCGGGCTCGATGGCTCCTTCAATCATCATCAACGACCTTTGTCGGCGAGACTTTCCTCCCGGACAGATCTTCGTGTTCGGCCGCGCTCGCTGGGCCAACTTCGCAGCCATCTGGAGCAGATCGATAGCTTCGCCCACAGCCACCGTGTCGGTTGAAAACCTGAACTACACGGCGTACATCCGCGGAGACTTGATCTTCGATGGATTTGGGCCTATGCCAGGAGCACCGGATAGTCACGACGAGCTTAGCTTAGACCTGCCGTCGGACAAAGCTCAGGGCATCATCCCTGTACTGTCCCCGGACCTAGATTAGGAGCAGACTGCATTGCCTAAGGATGGAGGGATGGACCCCGCCACCCAGATCGCACACTCATCGGCGGTGGAGCTGAACACGGGTCTCACCTCGGCGGTGGCCTGTGACTCCGAACCCCCGGATTCGTATCCGGACGTTGGTTCCAGTCCGCACACTCCCTTGCCCGTCGGGAAAGGATGGGCTCCGATAATGGAGTTCACCACTGCGGATATCTTCCAGCACTCGCCCTTTGGAGACATGCTGGACTCATTAAAGTCTCTCTCTTTGTCAGGAGGCTCTTCGCCGAACTATGTCCGGCTCGAGTGGGAGGCAGGCGACGAGGAAATTCGTTGCCCTCCCACCACCCACTTTATTGCCACGGTTGACGATTTAACCAGGTATTAAACTTCGACTCCGAAGACGTCGACGATATGGACAACGATGCAGGAGAAGAACACGAACCACCGCTCATTGGGCGGTGGAAAGCCACCTCTTCCTATGACATATATATGGTGGACACCCCGAAGGAAACAAATGGCGATGAGGCAACGAAGGATAAAACCTCAAGGAAAAAAGCAATGAATGGGCGTCGTCGGCGCCACTCCAAGCCCCGCCACACCAACACCGGCCCAGGAGACGAAAACAATCCGAATGGTGGCGAAGAAGAATACAATCCCGATCAGCCCGCCTTCGAGCAGACCGAACAGGAAGATGAGCAGGTCAGCCTAGATGAACAGGCAACGGACGAATACCCGGAGGAGGATGGCTACATGCCCCCCTCCGAAGACGAGATTAGCCTCGGCGACGACGAGTTTGGCGTGCCTGAGGATCCCGTAGAGCAGGAACGCTTCAATCGTCGGCTTATAGCCACTACAAGGAGCCTGAAAAAGAAGCAACGGCAACTCCAAGCTGATCAAGACCTGCTCACAGACAGATGGACTGAAGTCCTGGCAGCCGAGGAATATGGACTCGAGCACCACACGGCTGATCGGCCACCTCGTGGCCAGGATAAAGCGGCATACCAGTCCGCATACCAGCCAACACCCCCACGCCAACATACTACGGCCCGGGGCAACAAATCAGGACAGCCAAGATCGATCAGATCGCGGGGGCGCGCCTCGACACGCGACGAGGACCGTCGCGCCGGACATGCCTTCAACAAGTCCGGTCGGGCCGAATATAGCCACCCAGATCAATTCGACCTGTAGCCACATAGCCCGGCATAGAGGCGCCGTGCACCCCCTCTGCTTCACTGACGAAGTAATGGATCATGAATTCCCAGAAGGGTTCAAACCCGTAAACATCGAATCATACGATGGCACAACAGACCCCGCGGTATGGATCGAAGATTTTCTTCTCCACATCCACATGGCCCGCGGTGACGATCTACACGCCATCAAGTATCTTCCCCTTAAGCTCAAAGGACCAGCCCACGCGGCTAAACAGCCTGCCAAACCAAATTCCATTGGCAGCTGGGAAAGCTGGAAGGCGCATTCTCGACAACTTCTGGGGCACATATGTGCGACCACCCGGCGATTTACGACTTGAGCCACATTACTCAACAGCCCGGAGAGTCAGCCAGGAAATTCTGGACTTGGTTCCTAACTAAGAAGAACCAAATAGTAGACTGTCCGGACACCGAAGCCCTGGCAACTTTCAAGCATAATATCCGTGATGAGTGGCTCGCTCGACACCTCGGCCAGGAAAAACCCAAGTCCATGGGAGCTCTCACAACACTAATGACCCGCTTTTGTGCGGGCGAGGACAGTTGGTTGGCCCGCAGCAGCACTACGCCACAGTCTGGCAATTCGGATGGCCGCGACAATAACGGCAAGCCACGGCGTAACAGGCATAAGCGACGGAGCAACGGCGACAACACTAAAGACACGGCATTCAATGCCGGATTCAGTGGATCCAAACCCGGTCAACGGAAGAAGCCGTTCAAAAGAAATAATCAGGGACCGCCGATCTGGACCGCATCTTTGGGCGCTCGTGCCAAATTCATGGCACACTGGACAAGCCAGCCAACCACGCCAATAGAGATTGCTGGGTATTCAAACTGGCCGGCAAGATAAACACCGAAGACAAGGACAAGGGGCTGCACAGCGACGATGATGAGGAGCCCCGATGTCCGAACACGGGGACGAAGAAATTTCCCCTCGGTGAAAGCGGTCAACATGATCTCGCCACGCACATCCCCAAGTGGGAGCAGCGGGCACTAAGGGGCGTCTATGCGATGGAGCGATCGCCCCCAAATTCAACCCTTGGTCAGCTTGCCCGATCACCTTTGATCGTAGGGATCACCCTACTAGCATCCGTCACGGTGGCTCGGCCGCATTGGTCCTAGACCCAATCATTGACGGATTCCACCTCACGCGTCCTTATGGGCGGTGGCGATGCTGAACCTGCTTTACCGGGACACGGTCGCAAAATGGGCATTGACCCTTCAAGGATCAAGCCCACCAAAACCACCTTTAAAGGTGTAATTCTCGGAGTAGAGGCCCGCTGTACGGGCTCTATAACATTGGAAGTGGTCTTCGGATCTCCGGACAACTTCCGTAGCGAAGAGTTAATCTTCGACATCGTCCCTTTCCGCAGTGGTTACCATGCACTGCTCGGACGAACTGCATTCGCCAGATTCAATGCGGTACCACACTACGCATATCTCAAGCTCAAGATGCCAGGACCACGCGGGGTCATAACGGTGAACGAAAACATGGATCGCTCCCTACGAACAGAAGAACATACTGCAGCCCTTGCGGCGGAAGTACAATGCGGCCTTCTCCGACAAACCAATCCGGCAACAACAACTTCGAGCACATTCAAGCGAGTCCGGAGCACCCCGCAACAGGATAATCAGGCACACCAAGAGCGCGACTAGCAGTCCGGCCTCCGCTTAAGCCCCATAAAAGCAGCATTCGTGCCACGTGCACACAATTATGCACTTAAAATACCATGGGCATAGGCGGAGGCGCATCAACGACTCAGTCAATAGTGCGGGTAACCGCCAAATACTTTGATACTCTTTCCCTCTTACCTTTCAGGACACCGCGTTGGCGCAGCATCCTCAAAAGCCGAATTGTCGGACTTATAGGGAAGAGACATCCACGGAGGCAACAGACGTTGTGCACAGAAGGAAATACAGAGGTGAAGTCTATTTACGATCATTATACCTGCTATATCTATCCGAACATAGCCTGTCCCTGGATAGGACATGTCACATAGTCCTATTTTATCTCTTCTTAACGCATCCATTGTAAATGTACGCTTAAACGTATTTTTCGTCAATGTGAGATTATACATAGCGTCAGCTTATTATTCTTATCTGAGCATTTTTCTCTTATAAATGTTTGTTTGCTATTGCATCCGTACACCTTGGTACGGCCGGTTTGCCAGGGGCTTCTTATGGCGCCCTGCTATATGGCAACTAAAAGTCCGAACACTTTCAGCAGTGCGACACCCCAAACTTATAGCACTATATGCATCAGCTCTGAATCGTGTCTTGGGTCTACAGTTGGGATAGCCTGGCTCCCTTGTTTTGGTGCCTTACGTTCCGTTATATCGGCTAAGGTAGCGCAAGGAGAACTACCGCGATTGTGTCCCAGTTCTTCCGGACGAGCACCTAAGTAGAGAAAGCCGAAAACTGACCGGCATGATGTAGCGAGAGCTGGTCGCTGTTAGAGAGGTTCTAAAATCCTTAAAGATTTTCCGCTTTAGGCGATAAATCGGCTTCGTCCGATCTAGGCGTGTATAGCGCCCCGATTCGGTCTTCCGGATTGTAGGGGCTTCGCCAAAATTTAAAATTGTAGACTTCTATGGCTAAGTGAAAGTTATAAAGCCGCATAGTCCAATTGCCTAGTTCGTTGCGCCGGACACCTCCTTAAGGAACCAAACATTTGGGTAAAGAGTGTCTGGGTTTTCCACGAACACCCCAGTGCTAGTCACGCGGGGGCGGAAGCCGACGACTGGCCTAATTTCAGGATTTTATAAACAGCCGCACAGAAGGTAATATTTTAAATAAAAAAAGCGCTACATAGCGCAAGTAACTTCGTCTTTAATTACAAACACGACAGAAGTGAATTCATTCAAATATGGCGTCCCTGGTACACTCATCGGCGACGAGACGAGCACCCTTCATCACGCCATCATAGTACATTTCAGGATGGCGATGCGCCTTGCCCTCCGGAGGCCCGTCCTGGACCAGCTTCTCCGCATCCAACTTGCCCCAATGCACCTTGACGCGGGCAAGGGCCCGGCGGGCACCTTCAATGCAAACGGATCGCTTGATCACCTCAAGCCGCGGACAGGCATCCACCATCCGCTTGATCAGGCCGAAGTAGCTAGTGGGCAGGAGCTCACCAGGCCACATCCGGACTATGAAATCTTTCATAGACACTTCGGCCGCCCTGTGGAGTTCGACCAACTGCTTCAATTGGTCACTCAGAGGCGTTGGGTGTTCGGCCCCAGCATACTGGGACCAGAACAGCTTCTCCGTTGAGCTCCCCTCCTGGGCACGGTAGAACTCCGCGGCGTCAGATACGCTGCGTGGCAGATCTACGAATGCCCCTGGAGAGCTCCGAATCCGAGTAAGTAAAATAAACGCCTCCTCCACATGTTTTCTTTGCATAAAGAACTTCTTACTCGCTGCTATCTTTTTGGCCTCCTGGATTTCCCGCTCTGCCTTCTCGGCCTCGGCCTTGGCGTCTCTTACACTCTCTAGGGCCTTCACAAGCTCGGCCTCTTTCGCCTTCAGATCATGCTCCCTGGACTCGAACTTCTCGCCGAGGTCCTGGAGCTCCTGCTGTACCTCGCCCACTCTAGAATTTTGCTTTTTGCGCTCCTTGCATTCCAAGGCCGCTTTGTTTTCGGCCTCGGACAGCGCTTCCTTCAGGGACGCCACTTCAGCGGTGGCCCCTGTTACACAGTCATGACGCTTTGGCGTTAGATTGACACATTTTGCTTATCTTTAAATACACATACAGACGGGGAATCACTTACCTTCATTCTCCTCGAGCTGCCTCTTCGTGAGGCTGAGCTCTCCATGCGCCTGCTCCAGGTCCCGCTTTAGTTCGGCAACCTCGGCAGTACGGGCAGCAGCAGCAAGTAGCACAGCCTTCTTATTCACAACAATGCTTATTATTAGACTCCTGCGGATTATAATTGACCCACCGTTTGGCTTTTCCTTCGAGCATAAGCAGTATCGAGGCTACTACCTATCGGGTGATAATCTCATACATTTTTACTTACCTCAAAGCCCGTCGGGAGGCTTGTGAGCTTTGGTCGATCCGCTTTTGGCGGACAGAACCTTTAAATCACCGCACTCATAAAATGCGGTGCTCTTCTTCCATGGAAGCGCCTCGGCGCTTCCACCAGGCTATCGGCGCCGTTGATGCGACGGAAGTCCTGAAACGCGGGCGGCTCGCCCTCCCTAACGAGGGCTGCTCGCTAAGTCCGGAACCGTTGGAGGTTCCGGAACAGTGTTCGGTCGAGAGTCCGCCTTGTTGTGGCTCTCATCGACGCGATCTGCGGGAATCTTGAACCCCGCATGTCCGACGTTTGGGGGGGCCGCCTTGGGGCGTCTCCAGGGTCACCTCCCCCTGTTCGGGGAGCCTACAGGACAACTCCTCCGTGTCATCCGCAGGCTGAGGAGTGGTGGCCGTCGAGAGCGAGTTCATCTCCGAAGAACTCAGAGACCCATCCGAAGACGACACCGCCGGATGAGTCCGGGCCGGACTGCGTCAATATTCGGTGTTATTAAACAATTATGAAGTGAAACCCATGATAGAGTGCGGACACTTCCGATCGCGCCGGGGGCTTCCCCTAGGGCAGCCACCCCTCATCGCTGTGAGCGGCCGTGGTGGAGTAGTCTGGAAGGGATGTTTTCCCCTTCTTGGACGTCCCAGCCTTCCCCTCTGGGGCGGCTTTCCTCTTCTTCTCTCCCCTGGTGCGGAGAGGCGGAATTTCTTCCTGATTCCCCCCGCCTCCGCGGGAGGAATGTGTCTCGTCATCATCGGACGACAGAGGAATAACGGCCTTGCGCCGAGGGCCTTTTCCGCCCCCCTGGCCCGCTTCGCCGGGCCCCTCATCCTTCCCGGATGAGGCGTCTTCTTCTTCTTCTTCCTCCCCTTCGTGGGAGGAGTCCGCCTCGTCGTCTTCGGATGAGGCCTCGGACGCAACCTTACGCGGGGACCCTTCCTGGTCCCGGGGCCTTCTTCGGCCTTCTTCTCCGGCACCTTATGCGGTGCGGGACTATATCTCCGTCGGGAGAGCATCCGCTGGATCTTCGGCAGCGGGCAGACAGTCAATCTGCTCCGCTGTCTTCACATAATCTGAGGCAAATATATATAAATACTTAAAACTACCCCATGAATGTATTGGAAAAAAACTAAACCGGTGGGTGGTCCCAAAACTCACGGATTCGGGGTCGCGCTGCATGAAGTCCGCGGTCCTCGGATGTGGAGGAGGTACTTGAGGCCTTGAACAACACTTTCCATGCGCCTTTGTGCGTCATGCCGTAGAAACTTCGGGCGTCGGTGTTGGCGGGGCGAACTTCCACAGATTTATTGCCTGCCTTTGGCAGGGCAGGATCCGGCGAACGAGCATGACCTGGATCACATTGACAAGCTTGATGTTCTTGTCCTTCATGTTTTTGATGCATGTCTGGAGTCCGGCCAGCTCCGTGGAATCGCCCCAGGATAGGCCCTTCTTTTCCCAGGAGGTGAGCCGCATAGGGATTCCGGATCGGAATTCGGGGGCCGCCGCCCAGTTGGCGCCGCGTGGCTCGGTGATGTAGAACCACCCCGATTGCCATCCTTTTACGGTCTCCGCGAAGGATCCGTCCAGCCAGGTGACGTTAGGCATCTTGCCCACCGTGGCCCCTCCGCTTTTCTGCTTGTTGGCTGCGTACAATCTTGACTTCACGCGAAGACTTGCAGCCACAGGCGAAAGTGAGGCGGATGCGGAGAAAGCCTATAAGCGGCGATGAACGCCGAGATGTTGAGGGCGAAATTGGGGCTAAATCATGGAAATCTAGCCCATAGTAGAACATGAGCCCTTGAGCGAAGGGATGGGTAAATCCAGTCCACGGACGAGGTGGGCGGCGAACACGACTCTCTCGTGGGATCCACAGGTCGGAATGACCTGCCCGGCGTCCGTGGCGGTGCCCTATGTCTGCTGACCAAGTGTCCGGCCGCCGAAGATCTGTGATGTGCTTCTCCTCGACGGTGGAAGCCACCCACTTGCCTCCTGCTCCGGACATGTTTAGCTGTGCGGAGGAGACTGGAGCTTGGGCGCTGGAGCTTGAGGGGGAAAGAGTGGGCAGAGAAGGAAGAAGGCATGGGTAAAAATGAGGAAATCTTATCCCTTTATAGAGGCGACGAAAGCAGTGCGCCTCCCCACTTGCCCGTTGAGAATCGCTTGCTTCCCAAGCGCCACGATTAATGATGTGGTGGGACTACCCGTACCCGTATTGATGAGAATCCCATAATGAGGGGGCATGATCTCTGCTTTGACAAGACGTGTCAAGGAAACCTCCTCGCAATATGCGCTATGGCTGGTTGTGGAAAGACGGTTAGAATAATAACTTGACCGTAGTGACACGCCGCGTTGCCTAAAAGAGTTGTCAGCAAATTGCATTTGTGAAACGTTATTCTCTCTACGGTGGCATACGAAGATCATCTTGTGGATTCGGACACGGTTTAAGTGTTCGATAATTACATTGGAGTATTCGGAGGAGGAACCCGCCTGCAATGCGAAGACAAGACTGCGCGCGGACTCATCGTCATTGAAGCCTGGTTAGAGGCTCTTGAGGAGTCTGGATTAGGGGTATCCGGACAGCGGACTATGTACAACGTCCGGACTATTGAGCGTGAAGATACAAGACTCAAGACTTCGCCCGTGTCGGATGGGACTTTCCTTGGCGTGGAAGGCAAGCTTGGCGATCCGGATATTATATTTCCTTCTTTGTAACCGACTCCATGTAAACCCTAGCCCTCTCCGGTGTCTAAATAAACCGGAGAGGTTGGTCCTTAGAAGGCCGATCACAATTACAATCATACCATCATAGGCTAGCTCCTAGGGTTTAGCCTCTACGATCTCGTGGTAGATCTACTCTTGTACTACCCATATCATCAATATTAATCAAGCAAGAAGTAGGGTTTTACCTCCATCGAGAGGGCCCGAACCTGGGTAAACAATCTGCGTCCCTTGCTTCATGTTACCATCAGCCTTGACGCACAGATCGGGACCCCCTACCCGAGATCCGCCGGTTTTGACACCGACAGGGGGGGTCGATATACCCCGTCCCCGATAACATTATTTTCCCATGTATGTATGTCGTCTTTGTCTATATAACCCCCTCCCGGATAACTCCGACATGAGGGGCGGTCGATATATATACCCCTCTCGACCATGATAACTTATACCACGGGAGCACCCCCGGCCCTCTCGCTCGACCAAAACTCTCGAGGACACCCAAACCTAGAAAAAAACTATGTCGGTCTCCTACCCCCTCCCGTCGCGCCCCTACCCGGCAAACTCTCACGAGGCCACCCAAATTTCTACCAAGTTAAAAGAGCGTTGTCACCGAGGCCACCCCAAACACTTGAAGCGTTGTCGAGGCCACCCCAAACCCTTGAAGCGTTGCCGAGGCCACTCCAAACCCTAGAGAAGCATCGTCGAGGCCACTAATATGATTCCTTATTGTGATTAGCTAGCTAGTTCTATGTTTGCCACTAATATATCCATTTGTCATGTTTGAATAATAATTGCCATGTTGTAAATATTTGCAGAAACTATGGAGCACCCCCGAGACGAAGCAACATAAGCGATGTTGGGGGACATAATCGCAAAAGGAAGTGATGCCGTCTTGTCGTATCTCAACGACACCGATGGTCTGGAAGGACAGGGTGAAGAAGAAGACTATGGTTATGATGGTGCCGGTGACCCAATGCCGGTACAAGAAGGAGACCGTGATGACGGCTCCAATGACCGAACCGAGTCCGGCCAGGTATATATATTAGTTAATCCTGTGATGACTAGCTAATTGATGCATTCATTGTTTTCGTATGTACACATATTAATTAACTCTCATCTTTCTTCTTTTTTCTAGCCCTCCGGATCGAGCACAACTTCGGTAAAGAGACGAGGCCCGAAGAAAAAGTTGCGCTTGGATGAAAGTTTGGGATCACAACAATCGCGCGTGATGGCAAGCCGATTGAACCCATCCGGACAAAGGATGCATTTGCTGCTCAGTGCGGGGTTCTTGTTAGGGACAAGATCCCAATCAGTATCCACCAATGGTTAAAGCCTTAGAATGAAGACCCTGAGGTGTCTTATGTCTCTGATATGCAGAAAGATGATCTTTGGACATCGCTTAAGGCAAATTTCACCCTACCGCCAGAGGAGGGTCCAGAGAAGCCAGTTAAAGAGCAATTGATCAAGTCTCATGCTCTTAAGAAGATGGCAGAACTATCCAGGAGGTGGAAGAATGAGCTGAAAACAGAGTTTGTCGACCAAGAAAAGACACCAGAATTCACCGGAAAGTATGAGAAGATCAGAGATCACTGGCCCGCATTTATGGCCCACAAGACATCGGACAAGAGTAAGAAGATGTCAGCGACAAACAAGAAAAATGCTGCGAAGAAGAAGCATCACCATCGCACGGGGTCAGGTGGCTACCTCAAAGCCCAACCGTTGTGGGCCAAGGCTGAGAATGACCTGATTGATAAAGGGGTCGAACTAGAGACATTGAATTGGCCAGACCGTTGCCGAACTTGGTTCTTCGGGGTTGGCGGAACCTTGGACCCTGTATCAGGGAAGTGCGTTTGGACGGACGAGCAACTGCGAATACCCGTCACGAGGCTTCAGGAGTATATTGAGAAAGCGCGGCAAGGGACGTTCATTCCAGACAGAGAGAAGGACGAGCTCACAATGGCCCTCGGGAATCCTGAGCACCCTGGACAGACACAAGGCACACCAGGCTCCGTTCCGTGGAAGGCTGGGTTTCCGGACGCAGGGGCTTACAAATTCCAGGAGAGGAGGAAGAAAGTGGAGCATAGCCAACTGCAGGCGCTGCACGCAAGGGTACAAGGGCTAGAGGAACGAGAAGCAAATCGCAGCAAACGAACTGCCGAAGCTTCCCCTGAAGCTACCCCGCCATCTCAGCGGAGAAGCAGCATGGCTTCCACCAAGCAGCTTTAGCTGGAGCCTGTCTTCACGGCTCATGCTAGCTACCCCGTGGATGCTATCACGGAGTCTCAACATTTCCACCTTATGACGCAATGGATGAAATTAAAAGTCAAGGCGGCTGTTGGCTCTGTTTTACCTACTGAACCTGGCGCAACCTACCACTGTCGGTCGATTCTAGAAGGATATGCTAGGGTGATGGTGGATGAAATAACGGACGGATTTGAGGACCACGAGCTTGACCACCCTACGGATGAAGGGGAGATTCGGCTGGGTTCTTCTCTGAAGACTCCATGCCTATGGAGGAAGGAGCTCATCAACCTTCCGAACAGGACGCCTTCGCCTCCTCCTCCTCCTCCGGCGAGTCAGGGCACTCCGCCTCCTCCTCCGCCTCCTCCTCCGGCGAGTGATCAGGGCACTCAGCCTCCTCCTCCGATGAGTGATCAGGGCACTCAGCCTCCTTCTCCGGCGCGTGGTGGTACTCCGCCTCCTTCTCTGCCTACGCCGGTGCGCCCGAGCAGCCAGCCTCCTCCTTCTCCGCCTCGTCAACAAGGGCGAAAGAGACCCGTCGCTGCTCCGGCTGCTCCGGCGCGTTGTAATCCTTCTCCTCCGCCTCGTAAGAAAGGGAAGACAGCCGCACCTGCTCCATCTGCTCCGGCGTCTAGCAATACAGCCAGAGGCGGGAGGCAATACAGATTCGGTCCTTCTCTGAAGACTCCAGATAAGTTACCATACGAGAGGAGCCTGGAGGAAAACGCGAAGATCATGCGAGCCGAAGTGAAAAACTTCTTTGAAGGGGTGAAAGCAAAGAAACATCCACCTCCGGAGGAGAAGATAGATCCGGTAAAAGCGAAGCGTACTCTGGCTGCCCTGAAGAAACCACCAAAGTCTTCGGTGAAAGGCAACTATGAGCGCATTATTGAAAAGTCATTTACGAAGCGGAGCGGTCGGGAAGTACCGTCAATGATCAAAGGTTAGCAGAACGATGTACATTATGATTTCTTGGAGGTGGACGAACACAAATACGAATACGGGAAGCCTCTCGTCAAAGATGAAAGATCTCTAACAACGATGATGCGAAGATTCCATGATTGGTACATGAAAACCTGCAGAGAGTCTGAGGGGAGGAATATTTTGATGCCGAGAGTTAGAGAGGAGCATGACCTCGTTGGAATTGAACTGTTGAATGTTCCATTTCAGGAGTTCTTCACGTTTTTCAATCAAAAGGCCCTTGATAAATTAACGTTCACTTGCTACTGCCTGTAAGTAGTACTACTTCTATCATTAAGTCTCTATATGTAGGTCAGATCTTTCATTGCATGTATTTTTTATTATCCTCACTATATTATGCAGATTGAAGATCGGCGAATTGAAGAAAAGAAAAATCGGTGATATTGGGTTCATTAACACAAATCTCATAGCTGCATATATGGTTGAATTCAGGCCATAGATACTGAGCCAAGTTGCTACAATCATTTGTATTAAATCAAAACAAAACTATAATACTCTTTCCTTACAACTTCAAGTGAGTGTTACTGTCTTGTGCATATTCGGTTTCCCTTATTAGTCGAGGTTATAGTAATGTAATTTATGAGTTATGCATTGATACGTCTCCAACGTATCTATAAATTTTGATTGTTCCATGCTATTATATTACCCGTTTTGGATGTTTATGGGCTTTACTTTACACTTTTATATCATTTTTGGGACTAACACGCTCTTAGGAGGCCCAGCCCGTATTCTTGTTTTTGCCTATTTGGTGTTTGAAGAAAAGGAATATCAAGCGGAGTCCAAGCGGAATGAAACCTTTGGGGCGATCTTTTTGGAACAAGCGTGATCCAGAGGACTTGGAGTGGAAGTCACGCAACAAGCGAGGTGGCCTAGCGGTGCCCGCGCGCGCCCCTAGGGCTGGGGCGCCCCACCCTCGTGGGCCCCTCGGCGTCCACCTACCTACTTCTTCCTCCTATATATACCCATGTACCCGAAAACATCGAGCGGCCACGAAAACTATTTCCACCGCCGTAACCTTACATCTCATGAGATCCCATCTTGGAGCCTTGGCGGCGCTCCCGGGGAGAATTGATCATGGAGGGCCTCTACATCATCTCAAGGCCTCTCCAATGAGTTGTGAGTAGTTTACCACAGACCTTCGGGTCCATAGTTATTAGCTAGATGGCTTCTTCTCTCTCTTTGAATCTCAATACAATGTTCTCCTCGGTATTCTTGGAGATCTATTCGATGTAACTCTTTTTGCGGTATGTTTGTCAAGATCCAATGAATTGTGGGTTTATGATCAAGTTTATCTATGAGAAATATTTGAATCTCCTCTGAATTCTTTTATGTGTGATTAAGTTATGTTTGCAAGTCTCTTCGAATTATCAGTTTGGTTTGGCCTACTAGATTGATCTTTCTTGCAATGGGAGAAGTGCTTAGCTTTGGGTTCAATGTTGCGGTGTCCTTTCCCAGTGACAGCAGGGGCAGCAAGGCACGTATTGTATTGTTGCCATCGAGGATAAAAATATGGGGTTTATATCATATTGCATGAGTTTATCCCTCTACATCATGTCATCTTTCTTAATGCGTTACTCTGTTCTTTATGAACTTAATACTCTAGATGCATGCTGGATAGCGGTCGATGTGTGGAGTAATAGTAGTAGATGCAGGCAGGAGTCGGTCTACTTGTCACGGACGTGATGCCTATATACATGGTCTCTAACATCCCAAATTTTCAATTTGGAATGTTATACATTAAATCATCATTGCATATTATATTTTACTGCATTTTTGGCTTGATCCTAGAAATTCTACGCAACTCAAGGACCCACGGAGAGAGTTGGGGATTTCGTTATTTTCATATTTGAGTTTCTCAAATTTTGAAAATAGGATCATTTGCTTTTAATTATTTTTCTTCAATTATTTCTATTATAAAAATATGAGAGAGGGAATAAAATGACTTTCCCAAAAATAAAGAAATATTTAGGGTTTAATATTAAAATCAAATAAGATTTTATTTCGGAGTTTTATCGCTATTTTATTTGAATTAGGAAAAAATGCGCGTTTTTCAAAATTTCATTTAGGCCCCAAATAAATGTTCATCTTGTCCGGCTCGATTTAGAGGACGGGGAAATTTCTTTCGGGATTTTTGGAGTCCGTTTAGTATTTCTTTTATTTGTTTTTCTGCGCGAAATTATTTTTAAAAAAAGTCAACCGACCTAACCGGGCTGTGTCCGTCCTGGACTCCGACCCGGCCGGGCCTTTAAAGCCAGGCGCCAAACCAGCCCAGCCCAGCCGCCCAGCCCGCCAAACCCTAAGCGCCGCGCCGCCCTCGATTAGCGTTGCCGCCGCCGCATGTGCTGCCGCTGCCCGTCCTTGGAGCCGCCGCCCGTCGCGGACCCGCCGAGGTAGCCGCCGGACTTGCCGGCGCCGGCGGCGGTTTTCTTCGGAAAAACCACCCGGTTTTTTATATAAAACCGCGGTTGATTTTTTTAAATAGATCGGTTTTTATTTTTTTGCCGGTTTAGTTATTTAGCGGACGTTCGTCCGTACATTCGTTTTAACAAACGGTTTTCGTCGTTTAGCCGCAGGCAACGAACGTTCATTCGTTAGCCTGTTCGTCCATTTTTCTTTTTCTCAGATTTTCCGCGATTATTTCTGATCGCGATTTCTTATCCGATTTTTGTTTTAGTATAACTTTTCGCTCGTTTATAGGAATCTGGCGATTCAAGCGCCTGGAGTTTCGTCTCGAAACCCTCCTTCCGTTTAACCAACTCAAACAAGATTTTGCTACTGTAAAATTTGACTTAGGTCCAGATTAGTAAATGAATCTTGTTTCTTTCGCCGTTTGAGTTTCGTTGTTTCGTTTGATTTGATTCTTTTTGCAAACCGGAGTTCTTAAGTTGAACTTTCTGGTTAGATATTTTATTTGAGTTTTACCTCTGCATTAGATGAGTGCTTATTGTATGCTTGTTTGTTTGCGATAGAGTACCTGGAGTGCGCCGCTTGCTACATCGAATCTCTAGGTTTCACGGATCATCAGCAAGGCAAGTAACACTTTGATCATACCCCTTTACTACCCAGTTTTATTGCATTAGATCAATCCTCAAACAATTGCATGATGAGAATCTGTTTAACATGTGGGTTTTGGGAAGTAGATGAGGCAACTTAAATTCACATCTGGGTGGATTGAGGCACCTAGGGAACCCAGTGTTGCCTGTATTTTTCAGAAATCCCGGGGTACCGTGTGATTCTCCTATGGACCGCCACCCAGGCTCAAAGGGATCATGAGATTATTCATGCTAGAAACTTCCGTGTGCAGCCGCAAGCTACTGTAGGCTCTAGCATAGTTGAGTATGTTGTGTGAGCTCTTTCAGTGGTAGACTAGCAGATGTAGGGGATGTAGGTTGGTACTGTCTACCCAGAGTAAAGAGTTAATGCTTCTCAAAGACTGTGTCTCGGTCATCCGTTTCTCAAACACCATGTAGTGCGAGAAATCAAGCGGAGGAGATCAAGTCTTGTGGGGAAAGTGCGCAAACCTGTGCAGAGTGTATAAACTAATCATGGTTAGTCGTGTCCCCGGTTATGAACGTTTTGAGTATCTAGTACCTGGATTATCATGTGAATCTCATCATGTTACTTAATTTAATTATGTTGGGTTAATGACGATGCTTAATTGGGATTGAGTTGGAGGAACCTTCTCAATGTTTAACAACCACCATGATAGTTAAATAAAATTTATTCCTTTGTTGTAGGGAAAAATTGGCTTTATGCAAAACTGTAACCATAGAGCTTTCCACCAGCCATATATGCATGTAGTGATAGCATTATTTTGTTCATTACTCTCTATGTGTTACATTGCCAGCATATTCCATGTGCTGACCCGTTTTCGGGCTGCAACGTTCATGTTGCAGACTTTTCAAACGACGAATAAGGTGCCTTAGGTCGTGATCTTATACTCAGTGATGCCGTTGGAGTTGATGGACTCGCTTATCTTCCAAGCCTTCCATTGTTATCGTTATTAGATGGCCTTAAGCCATATTTATTGTAATAAGTTCTCTTTTGAGACATTCGATGTAATAAGTGTGTGATTGCTACTCTGTTATAAATCCTTCAAATCTTATGCGTGTCAACATTACCGATCCGAGGATGACAACGATGCACAGAGATCGATTATTTGAGGTGCGGTCGCTACGAGATAGTATCGAGCGACGCCGACCTGAGGACACGACCACTAAGCTAAAAGCCCTAGATCACTACTCTCTTCTCATTTCTGACTCCTCATCTTTTCTACTCTTTTAGGATGGCGGATGAAAGGAACAAGTTCACGCAACCGGATGAAGATAAACCCTTTGGACGCCACTTGAAGGAAGTCACTAGATACCTGAACATCGGAGTACCAAGCTTCACCTGGACCTACATCGCCACTTTACCCGAAGAGGAGCGTTGGATGATTCAAGTTCAAGTTCCAGGAAGGATGTTCATGCCCGTCACTGATCCCATAGAGTTTTGCTTTGATGCACCAACCTGGAGTCTAGGAAAGAGCATGGCAGCCCACATAACCATTGGACGCATTTGAGAAGTTTACCACAAGGATCTCAAAGATACTATCTACCAGATTTGTGGGCGCCGAGATGAGCAATGGGAAATGATCAGCACCAGGAAGGATAGATCAATTGCAGCTTTCATCCAGGAGTTAAACCAGCACATACATCGCCAGGAGAACCAGATGTGCGCAGGCATGATAGATCTGAAGAAGGCTATGTCCCGGATCACGAAGCTGGAGGAAGAACTCAAGTCTACACGCGATGGATATGAGGAGGAAATGACGACACTCGTGGATAAGAATGATGATCTGAAGAAGAAGCTAAAAGTATTTATGGGATTCCCCGCGACTGGAGGAGAAGACGATGATTGCACTTGCCCGGAGAACTACATCGTCATCGACGACACCGACTCGGACCCAGACGATAGCGATGATGACTTTGTTGATGAAGCTGGAGCAGATATCATGGAGTCTTCGACCGATCAATTTTTATAGTCGACCACCATAACAGTAGTAGTATTCCCCCATGTATATAGTATATTCCGAGCACTTTTGTAACGATAGTTAGACCGTTTTATGCCCTTGTTTGAATTGATTGAAGTGATATTGATTGTGTTTTGTCTCATGTGCATGTGGGTAGTGTTTCCTCTCTAGATCTATTTCTGTTCTATATTCTCATCTTTTCTAAACCCTCAGATGCCTCCGAGACGTGACAATGGATTTGCTTTCCCACTGGAGCTCACTCAGTTGATCCAGTAGCAGAATGCATTGATGTAGATGCTAGTCCAGAATTAGAATCAGGGGAACAACAACAACCAACCAACCAACCACCACCACCACCTATTGATCACTTAGCCCGTTTCTTGAGGCTGAATCCGCCGGTGTTCTCCAGTAGCACCGAGCCGATAGTTGCAGATGATTGGCTCCGCAAGATGGGAAGGGAGTTGACCACTGCAGGATGCATAGATGCGGAGAAGGTGCGTTTTGCCGCACATCAGCTTGATGGACCCGCAACATCATGGTGGGAGAATTTCACAGCCACTTATCTTATCGACCTTTGTCACATGGGATTAGTTTATTGAGCCTACATCTGCCCATGTTTCAGCAGGAGCTATGGCCATGAAGAAGCGTGAGTTTCGCAACTTGCGCCAAGGAGGACGTCTGATTGGCGATATGTGGATGACTTTAGTAAGCTAGCATGTTATGCCCCGGATAGCGTTACTACGGATGCGGCTAAGCGGGAGAAGTTTGGAAGGATGAATGATGAGTGAGCATGCAGTTGATGGTGGCAACCTTCAACAACTACCGGAGTTGGTAGATAGAGCTCTCATGATTGAAGGAAGCAGCACAAATTGACGACCGCAAGAGGAAGTATGGACAAGGAAGTACAATTACGGAACTCGTGAAGCCTCATTTTACCCCAAACTCGGGAGGACATTTTTAGCATACTCATGGAGGAGGGAGTTCGCACAACCATAGTGGCCCCAAGAATGGTAATGGGAATGGAGGAAGCAACGGATAGAACCGTACCAATCCATCAACACCAGCCAAGAGGGATCTGAGCCACATTACCTGTTTCAAGTGCCAGAAGACTGGACATTATGCCACTGAATGTCTTGAAGCGAAGAATGGAAATGGCAATGGAAGCTCTAGGAAGAAGCTTAACCCTTTCAGCAAAGGACAGGTGAACCATGTTAGCGTGGAGGAGGTTGAAGACCAGCCAGATGCAGTAATAGGTAAGTTTTTGGTTAAGTCATTTACTGCAATCGTTCTTTTTGATACCGGTGCATCACATTCATACATATCAAGGGGATTCGTGGATAAGTATAAACTGCCAACCCAAGCCCTTAGGTCACCCATGTTAGTAACCTCGCCAGGAGCAGAGTATATGGCTAGTCTCTGGTGTGATCGGTTACCATTAAGGATTGGTAACTATGTGTTTCCCTCAGACCTAATAGTATTGGAATCGCAAGGACTGGATGTGATATTAGGCATGGATTGGTTATCAAAGTATGGAGGGAACATTGAATCCACCAGTAAGTCGATTTTGCTTACCACGCCAGAAGGAAGAAGGATCAAGTATGTATCCCGGCATGTGCCGAAGAGGACTCAAGTAAATTCCTTATCAGGAGTTGTACAGGAGGAAGTACCAGTGGTGAAGGATTTCCCTGATGTATTTCCAGAGGAGTTGCCAGGCATGCCACCGGATAGAGACGTTAAGTTCTTGATTGAGCTTTTGCCAGGCACAGGACCAATATCAAAGAGACAGTACAGGATGCCCGCAAAAGATTTGGAGGAAATTAAGAAGCAGATAAATGAGCTACTGGATAAATGCTATATTCGCCCAAGTTCTTCACCTTGGGGATCGCCAGTGCTTCTAGTGGAGAAAAATGATGGATCATTAAGGATGGTTGTTGATTATCAAGGATTGAATGAAGTGACAATCAAGAACAAGTACCCACTGCCGATGATCAATGACTTGTTTGACCAATTGCAAGGAGCTAAGGTATTTTCAAAGATCTATCTGCGATCAGGATACCACCAGTTGAAGATTCGAGAGCAGGATATACCTAAGACGGCTTTTACCACCAGATACGGGTTGTATGAGTATACCGTTATGTCATTTGGTCTGACTAACGCACCTGCCTATTTCATGAACATGATGAACAAGGTGTTTATGGAGTTTCTAGATAAGTTCGTTGTGGTGTTCATTGATGACATTTTGGTCTACGCAAAGAATGAATAAGAGCATAAGGAGCATTTGCGTTTGGTACTTGGGAAGCTCAGAGAACATCAGCTATATGCCAAGTTCAGCAAATGTGAATTTTGGTTCAAGGAAGTTGGATTCCTCAGACATGTTATATCCAGAGAAGGAATAGCAGTAGACCCCACCAAAGTTGTCACTATGACAAATTGGGAAGCCCCAACAACAGTTGGAGAGATCCGTAGTTTTCTTGGACTCGCAGGATACTACCGGAGGTTCATTGAGAATTTCTCGAAGATAGCAAAGCCCATGACGGAGTTGTTGAAGAAGGACACCAAATTTAAATGGACTGAGGAATGTGAGGACAGTTTTCAGGAGTTGAAGAAACGTTTGGTTACATCACCAGTGTTGATTCTGCCAGATCAGCGCAAGGATTATGAAGTATATTGTGACGCTTCTCGTCGAGGACTTGGAGCAGTGCTTATGCAGGAAGGAAGAGTTGTTTCTTACGCCTCACAACAGCTTAAGCCCCATGAATTGAATTATGCCACACATGATTTGGAGTTAGCAGCCGTAGTGCATGCTTTGAAGGCATGGAGACATTTCTGTTGGAAATATGCCCTAGAGGCAATAATAAAATGGTTATTATTATATTTCCTTGTTCATGATAATTGTCTATTGTTCATGCTATAATTGTGTTATCCGGAAATCGTAATAAATGTGTGAATACATAGACCACACCATGTCCCTAGTGAGCCTCTAGTTGACTAGCTCGTTGATCAATGGATGGTTACGGTTTCCTGACCATGGACATTGGATGTCATTGATAACGGGATCACATCATTGGGAGAATGATGTGATGGACAAGACCCAATCCTAAACATAGCACAAGATCGTGTAGTTCGTTTGCTAGAGCTTTTCTAATGTCAAGTATCATTTCCTCAGACCATGAGATCGTGCAACCCCGGATACCGTAGGGAGTGCTTTGGGTGTACCAAACTTCACAGCATGGCGGGTGGCTATAAAGGTACACTACGGTATCTCCGAAAGTGTACATTGGGTTAGCCTGATCGAGGCGGGATTTGTCACTCCGTATGACGGAGAGGTATCTCTGGGCCCACTCGGTAATACATCATCATAATGAGCTCAATGTGACCAAGTGGTTGGTCACGGGATCATGCATTATGGAGCGAGTAAAGTGACTTGCCGTGCGAGATTGAGCGAGGTATTGGGATACCGACGATCGAATCTCGGGCAAATAACGTACCAGTTGACAAAGGGAATTGTATACGGGATTACTTGAATCCTCGACATCATGGTTCATCCGATGAGATCATTGTGGAACATGTAGGAGCCAACATGGGTATCCAAATCCCGCTGTTGGTTATTGGCCGGAGAGCTGTCTCTGTTATGTCTGCATGATTCCCGAACCCGTAGGGTCTAAACACATAAGGTTCGATGACGCTAGGGTTATTAGGAAGACTTGTATGTGATTACCGAATGTTATTCGGAGTCCCGGATGGGATCCCGGACGTCACGAGGAGTTCCGGAATGGTCCGAAGGTGAAGATTTATATATGGGAAGTTGTCATACGGTCACCGGAAAAGTTCAGGGTCATAACGGTATTGTATCGAGGCCACCGAAGGGGTTCCGGGGGTCCACCGGGAGGGGCCACCTCTCTCGGAGGGCCTCATGGGCCGTGGGGGAAAGGGAACCAGCCCTTGGAGGGCTGGGCGCATCCCCCCTTGGGCCCATGTGCATAGGGTTTGGGGGGAACCCTAGAGGCGCCCCCTTGGGGGCAAGCCCCCTCCCTGGCCGCCCCCCCCTCTAGATCTCATCTAGAGGGCAGCCCCTTCCCCTTCCCCTATAAATAGAGGCGGGGAGGGCTGCACACCACATCCAAGGCGCAGCCCTCCCTCCCAACACCTCTCCTCCTCCGTTAAGAGCTTGGCGAAGCCACAGCCGAGATCTTGGCACTCCATCACCACCACGCCGTCGTCTTGCTGTTGGAGCTCTCTTCCTCAACCTCTCCTTTCCCCTTGCTGGATCAAGAAGGAGGAGACGTCACCGCTCCGTCGTGTGTTGAGCAGCGGAGGTGCCGTCCGTTCGGCGCTAGGATCATCGGTGATTTGGATCACGACGAGTACGACTCCATCGACCCCGTTCTCTTGAACGCTTCCGCTCGCGATCTAAAAGGGTATGTAGATGCACCCCTCTCTCTCGTTGCTAGATGACTCTATAGATTGATCTTGTTGATGCATAGAAAATTTTCAATATCTGCTGCGATCCCCAACAGTGGCATCATGAGCTAGGTCTATACGTAGTTTCTATGCACGAGTAGAACACAATTTTGTTGTGGGCGTAGATTTTGTCAATTTACTTGCCACTACTAGTCTTATCTTGTTTCGGCGGCATCGTGGGATGAAGCGGTCCGGACCGACCTTACACGTACGCTTACGTGAGACAGGTTCCACCGACTGACATGCACTAGTTGCATAAGGTGGCTAGCGGGTGTCTGTCTCTCCCACCTTAGTCGAATCGGATTCGATGAAAAGGGTCCTTATGAAGGGTAAATAGAAATTGGCATATCAGGTTGTGGTTTTGGCGTAGGTAAGAAACGTTCTTGCTAGAACCCTATTGCAGCCACGTAAAAACATGCAACAACAATTAGTGGACGTCTAACTTGTTTTTGCAGCATATGCCTTGTGATGTGATATGGCCAAAAAGGATGCGATGAATGAAATATATGTGATGTTTGAGATTGATCATGTTCTTGTAATAGGAATCACGACTTGCATGTCGATGAGTATGACAACCGGCAGGAGCCATAGGAGTTGTCTTTATTTATTGTATGACCTGCGTGTCACTGAATAACGCCATGTAATTACTTTACTTCATTGCTAAACCGTTAGCTATAGTAGTAGAAGTAATAGTTGGCGAGACAACTTCATGGAGACACGATGATGGAGATCATGGTGTCATGCCGGTGACGATGATGATCATGGCGCCCCGAAGATGTAGATCAAAAGGAGCAAAATGATATTGGCCATATCATGTCACTATTTGATTGCATGTGATGTTTATTATGTTTTTGCATCTTATTTGCTTAAAACGACAGTAGTAAATAAGATGATCCCTCATAATAATTTCAAGAAAGTGTTTCCCCTAACTGTGCGCCGTTGCGAAATTTCGTTGTTTCGAAGCACCACGTGATGATCGGGTGTGATATATTCTAACGTTCACATACAACGGGTGTAAGCCAGATTTACACATGCAGAACACTTAGGTTGACTTGACGAGCCTTGCATGTACAGACATGGCCTCAGAACACAAGAGACCGAAAGGTCAAACATGAGTCGTATAGAAGATACGATCAACATGAAGATGTTCACCGATTATGACTAGTCTGTCTCACGTGATGATCGGACACGGCCTAGTTGACTCGGATCATGTATCACTTAGATGACTAGAGGGATCTCTATCTGAGTGGGAGTTCATTTAATTTGATTAGATGAACTTAATTATCATGAACTTAGTCTAAAGACTTTTGCAAAATGTCTTGTAGATCAAATGGCCAACGCTCATGTCAACCTCAACTTCAACGCGTTCCTAGAGAAAATCAAGCTGAAAGACGATGGTAGCAACTATAAGGACTGGGTCCGGAACTTGAGGATCATCCTCATAGCTGCCAAGAAAGCATATGTCCTAGAAGCACCGCTAGGTGGCGCACTCCCTTGTGAACCAAGGCGTTATGAGCGCTAAGCGATCGGCGTGTTGATGATTACTCCCTCATTCAGTGCGGCATGCTTTACAGCTTAGAACCGGGGCTCCAAAAGCGTTTTGAGCAGCACGGAGCATATGAGATGTTCCAGGAGCTGAAAATGGTTTTCCAAGCTCATGCCCGGGTCGAGAGATATGAAGTCTCCGACAATTTCTCAGATTGTAAGATGGAGGAAAATAGTTACGTCGTGACACATACTCAAAATGTCTGGGTTGCACAACCGCTTGTCCCAGCTGGACATTAACCTCCCGGATGAGGCGGTCATTGACAGAATCCTTCAGTCGCTACCACCTAGCTACAAGAGCTTTGTGATGAACTACAATATGCAGGGGATGGTGAAAACTATTCCTGAGGTATTTTCAATGCTGAAATCAGGAGGTAGAAATCAAAAAGGAACATCAAGTGTTGATGGTCAATAAAACCACTAGTTTCAAGAAAGGCAAGGGTAAGAAGAACTTCAAGAAGGACGGCAAGGGAGTTGCGCGCCCGTAAGCCGATTGCGGGAAGAAGCCAAAGCACGGACCCAAACACGAGGTGAGTGCTTTTATTGCAAGGGGAACGGTCACTAGAAGCGAAACTGCCCCAAGTACTTAGCGGACAAGAAGGCCGGCAACACCAAAGGTATATGTGATATACATGTTATTGATGTGTACCTTACATGTACTCGTAGTAGCTCCTGGGTATTTGATACCGGTGCGGTTGCTCATATTTTTAACTCAAAACAGGAGCTGCGGAATAAGCGGAGACTGTCGAAGGACAAGGTGACGATGCGCATCGGGAATGGTTCCAAGGTCGATGTGATCGCCGTCGGCACACTGCCTCTACATTTACCTACGGGATTAGTTTTAAACCTCAATAATTGTTATTTAGTACCAGCTTTGAGCATGAACATTGTATCTGGATCTCGTTTAATACAAGATGGCTACTCATTTAAATCCGAGAATAATGGTTGTTCTATTTATATGAGAGATATGTTTTATGGTCATGCCCCGCTGGTCAATGGTTTATTCTTAATGAATCTCGAACATGATGTTACACATATTCATAGTGTGAATACCAAAAGATGTAAGATTGATAATGATAGTCCCACATATCTGTGGCACTGCCGCCTTGGACACATTGGTGTCAAACGCATGAAGAAGCTCCATGCAGATGGACTTTTGGAGTCTCTTGATTTCGAATCATTTGACATGTGTGAACCATGCCTCATGGGCAAAATGACCAAGACTCCGTTCTCTGGAACAATGGAGCGAGCAACCAACTTATTGGAAATTATACATACTGATGTGTGCGGTCCAATGAGCATTGAGGCTCGCGCTGGCTATCGTTATGTTCTCACCCTCACTGATGGCTTAAGTAGATATGGGTATGTCTACTTAATGAAACACAAGTCTGAGACCTTTGAAAAGTTCAAGGAATTTCAGAATGAGGTAGAGAATAAACGTGACAGAAAAATAAAGTTCTTCCGATCAGATCATGGGGGAGAATATTTAAGTCACGAGTTTGGAACGCACTTAAGGAAATGTGGAATTGTTTCACAACTCACGCCGCCTGGAACACCTCAGCGTAACAGTGTGTCCGACTGTTGTAATCGCACTCTACTGGATATGGTGCGGTCTATGATGTCTCTTACCAATTTACCGCTATCATTTTGGGGATACGCTTTAGAGACAGCTACATTCACTTTAAATAGGGCACCGTCTAAATCTGTTGAGACGACACCATATGAATTATGGTTTGGAAAGAAACCTAAGCTGTCGTTTATAAAAGTTTGGGGATGCGATGCTTATGTCAAGAAACTTCAACCTGAAAAGCTCGAACCCAAGTCGGAAAAATGCGTCTTCATAGGATACCCTAAGGAAACCATTGGGTATACCTTCTACCTCAGATCCGAAGGCAAGATTTTCGTTGCCAAGAACGGGTCCTTTCTGGAGAAAGAGTTTCTCTCGAAAGAAGCAAGTGGGAGGAAAGTGGAACTTAATGAAGTACTACCTCTTGAACCGATAAGTAGCGCAGCTCAGGAAGATGTTCCTGTGGTGCCTGCACCGACTGGAGAGGAAGTTAATGATGATGATCAAGGTACTTGGATCAAGTTACTCTTGAACCAGAGGTCCACAAGGACACGTTCCACACCAGTGGTATGGCAACCCTGTCACGGAAATCATGTTGTTAGACAACGGTGAACCTTGAACTATGAAGAAGCGATGGCGGGCCCAGATTCCAACAAATGGCTTGAAGCCATGCAATCCGAGATAGGATCCATGTATGAAAACAAAGTATGGACTTTGTGAGACTTGCCGATGATCGAGCGGTAGAAAATAAATGGATCTTTAAGAAGAAGACGGACGCAGATGGTAATGTTACCATCTATAGGGCTCGACTTGTCACTAAGGGTTATCGACAAGTTCAAGGGGTTGACTATGATGAGACTCTCTCCCGTAGCGAAGCTGAAGTCCGTCCGAATCATGTTAGCAATTGCCGCATACTATGATTATGAGATATGGCAAATGGACGTCAAAACGGCATTCCTTAACGGCTATCTTAAGGAAGAGTTGTATATGATGCAGCCGGAAGATTTTGTCGATCCTAAGAATGCCAACAAGGTATGCAAGCTCCAGCGATCCATCTATGGGCTGGTGCAAGCATCTCGGAGTTGGAACATTCACTTTGATGAGATGATCAAAGCGTTTGGGTTTATGCAGACTTATGGAGAAGCCTGCGTTTACAAGAAAGTGAGTGGGAGCTCTGTAGCATTTCTCATATTATATGTGGATGACATACTTTTGATGGGAAATGATATAGAACTTTTGGACAACATAAAGGCCTACTTGAATAAGTGTTTTTCAATGAAGGACCTTGGAGAAGCTGCTTATATATTAGGCATCAAGATCTATAGAGATAGATTGAGACGCCTCATAGGTCTTTCACAAAGCACATACCTTGATAAGATATTGAAGAAGTTCAATATGGATCAGTCCAAGAAGGGGTTCTTGCCTGTGTTGCAAGGTGTGAAATTGAGCTCGGCTCAATGCCCGACCACGACAGAAGATAAAGAAAAGATGAGTGTCATCCCCTATGCCTCGGCCATAGGGTCTATTATGTATGCCATGCTGTGTATCAGACCTGATGTAAAACTTGCCGTAAGTTTGGTAGGAAGGTACCAAAGTAATCCCGGCATGAAACACTGGACAGCGGTCAAGAATATCCTGAAGTACCTGAAAAGTACTAAGGATATGTTTCTCGTTTATGGAGGTGACGAAGAGCTCGTCGTAAAGGGTTACAAACCAGATACATGTATATTTTGAATGGTGGGGCAGTAAGCTGGTGCAATTGCAAGCAAAGCGTCGTGCTGGGATCTACATGTGAAGCGGAATACATGGCAGCCTCGGAGGCAGCACATGAAGCAATCTGGATGAAGGAGTTCATTACCGACCTAGTAGTTATTCCCAATGCGTCGGGGCCGATGACTCTCTTATGTGACAACACTAGAGCCATTGCCCTTGCCAAGGAGCCCAGGTTTCACAAGAAGACCAGGCACATCAAGCGTCGCTTCAACTCCATTCGTGAAAATGTTCAAGATGGAGACATAGATATTTGCAAAGTGCATATGGATCTGAATGTTGCAGATCCGTTGACTAAACCTCTTCCACGAGCAAAACATGATCAACACCAGAACTCTATGGGTGTTCGATTCATCACAATGTAACTAGATTATTGACTATAGTGCAAGTGGGAGACTGTTGGAAATATGCCCTAGAGGCAATAATAAAATGGTTATTATTATATTTCCTTGTTCATGATAATTGTCTATTGTTCATGCTATAATTGTGTTATCCGGAAATCGTAATACATGTGTGAATACATAGACCACAACATGTCCCTAGTGAGCCTCTAGTTGACTAGCTCATTGATCAATGGATGGTTACAGTTTCCTGACCATGGACATTGGATGTCATTGATAACGGGATCACATCATAAGGAGAATGATGTGATGGACAAGACCCAATCCTAAGCATAGCACAAGATCGTGTAGTTCGTTTGCTAGAGCTTTTCTAATGTCAAGTATCATTTCCTTAGACCATGAGATCGTGCAACTCCCGGATACCGTAGGAGTGCTTTGGATGTACCAAATGTCACAGCGTAATCGGGTGGCTATAAAGGTACACTACAGGTATCTCCGAAAGTGTCATTGGGTTGTACGGATCGAGGCTGGATTTGTCACTCCGTATGACGGAGAGGTATCTCTGGGCCCACTCGGTAATGCATCATCATAATGAGCTCAATGTGACCAAGTGGTTGGTCACGGGATCATGCATTATGGAGCGAGTAAAGTGACTTGCCGTGCGAGATTGAGCGAGGTATTGGGATACCGACGATCGAATCTCGGGCAAGTAACGTACCGGTTGACAAAGGGAATTGTATACGGGATTACTTGAATCCTTGACATCGTGGTTCATCCAATGAGATCATCGTGGAACATGTAGGAGCCAACATGGGTATCCAGATCCCGTTGTTGGTTATTGGTCGGAGAGCTGTCTCGGTCATGTCTGCATGATTCCCGAACCCATAGGGTCTACACACTTAAGGTTCGATGACGCTAGGGTTATTAGGAAGACTTGTATGTGATTACCGAATGTTATTGAGTCCGGATGGGATCCGGACATCACGAGGAGTTCGGAATGGTCGGAGGTGAAGATTTATATATGGGAAGTTGTCATACGGTCACCGGAAAAGTTGAGGTCATACGGTATTGTACAGGGGCCACCGGAGGGGTTCTGGGGTCCACGGGAGGGCCACTCTCTCGGAGGGCCTCATGGGCTGTGGGGAAAGGGAACCAGCCCTTGGAGGGCTGGGCGCATCCCCTTGGGCCTATCGCCTAGGGTTGGGGAACCCTAGAGGCGCCCCTTGCTTGGGGGCAAGCCCCTCCCTTGGCCGCCGCCCCCTCTAGATCTCATCTAGAGGGTCGCCCCTTCCCCTTCCCCTATAAATAGAGGGGCGGGGAGGCTGCACACCACATCCAAGGCGCAGCCTCCCCTCCCCAACACCTCTACTCCTCCGTTAAGAGCTTGGCGAGGCCCTGTCGGAGTACTGCCACTCCATCACCACCACGCCGTCGTGCTGCTGTTGGAGCTCTGTTCCTCAACCTCTCCTTCCCCCTTGCTGGATGAAGGAGGAGGAGACGTCACCGCTCCGTGCGTGTTTTGAACGCAGAGGTGCCGTCCGTTCGGCGCTAGGATCATCGGTGATTTGGATCACGACGAGTACGACTCCATCAACCCCGTTCTGTTGAACGCTTCCGCTCACGATCTACAAGGGTATGTAGATGCACCCCTCTCTATCGTTGCTAGATGACTCCATAGATTGATCTTGGTGATGCGTAGAAATTTTAAATTTCTGCTACGATCCCCAACAATTTCCTCATAGGAAACCATTGTGAGGTGTACACGGATCACAAGAGTTTGAAGTACATTTTTACGCAGAAGGAGTTAAACCTCAGCCAAAGGAGATGGTTGGAGCTCATCAGGGATTATGATATGAGATTGCATTATCACCCCGGAAAGGCTAACGTAGTAGCCGATGCATTGAGCCGCAAGAGCCATGTCAACACTCTCATGACCGGAGAGTTACCGAAGGAGTTAGCCGAGGATGTTCACGAGCTATGTTTGGAGATAGTTCTGAGAGGCTATGTAGCAGCATTGGAGACTCGGTCTTCTTTGATGGATAAGATCAGAGAAGCTCAGAAAACTGACAAGGAAATTGCCGAGATAAAGGAGAAGATGAGCAAAGGAAAAGCTAAAGGTTTACGTGAGGATGAACACGATACCTTATGGTTTGAGGACCGCATTTATGTGCCTAATGACCCGGAGATCAGGAAGTTGATTCTGCAAGAGGCCCATGATTCGCCGTATTCGATTCACCCAGGAAATACCAAGATGTATTTGGATTTGAAGGACACTTTCTGGTGGACCGGAATGAAAAAGGATATTGCGGAGTATGTAGCGGTATGTGATGTATGTCGAGAGTGAAGGCAGAGCATCGAAGCGGCGAGGGATTACTGACCATTGCCAATACCGAATGGAAGTGGGATAAGCTAGGCATGGATTTTATCAGGATTGCCCAAGACTCGTTCAGGCTATGACTCGATATGGGTTGTAGTCGATCGTTTGTGAAGGTAGCTCATTTCATTCGGTGAAGACCACTTACACGGTGCTAAGTTGGCAAAGATATACATGACCAGGATCGTATATGCGCATGGAGTTCGAGGAGCATTGTATCAGATAGAGGAACCAGTTCTCAAACTTTTGGAATCAGTTGCACGAAACTTTGGGTACCAGGCTAGAATTGAGACTGCCTTTCATCTCTGAACATGAGCAGACGGACCGAGAGAGTCAATCAGATTACGGAGGACATCTTTGAGAGCTTGTGCGCTAGATTATGGATCTAGTTGGGGCGACAATTTGCCATATGCGGAGTTCTCTTACAACAACAGTTATCAATCCGATTGAAGATGGCCCCTTCGAAGCTACGTATGGAAAAAGGTGCGAGGACACCATTGTTGTGGGATGAAGTTGAGACGCCGATTGTTTGGACCAGATTTGATTAAAGAGTGCGGCGAAGGTGAAGTTGATTCGCGATAGGCTCAAGGTAGCCCGATCGAGCGTAAGAGCTACATGATTCTAAACGCAAGGAGATAGTTTATGAAGTCGGAGACAGAGTTTATCTTCGTGTATCTCCACTTCGAGGAGTTAAGCACTTTGGAGTTAAGGGAAAGTTAGCGCCACGTTTTGTCGGACCATACAAAGTTTTGGAGCGTATGGGAGAGGTTGCTTACAAATTGGAATTGCCCGAAGGATTGTCAGGAGTTCACGATGTGTTCCACGTTTCCCAGTTGAAAAAGTGCCACGCAGAGATGGCTGATACACCGCTGAGAGATACAGTGCCACTGGAAGCGATTCGGTTGGATAGTGATTTGACCTATGAGGAGAAACCAGTCAAGACTATTGAATATGCCAGTCGAGTCATCCGCAGCAAGGTTATCAAGTTTTGCAAAGTTCAGTGGAGCCACCATACCGAAGATGAAGCCACCTGGGAGCGAGAGGAAGATCTACTGAAGGACCACCCTCACCTATTTTCTAGCCAACCCGAATCTCGAGGACGAGATTCATCTTAAGGGGGTAGGTTTGTAACATCCCATATTTTCAATTTGGAATTTTATACATTAGATCATCATTGCATATCATATTTTACTGCATTGTTGGCTTGATCCTAGAAATTCTACGCAACTCAAGGACCCACGGAGAGAGTTGGGGATTTCGTTATTTTCATATTTGAGTTTTCTCAAATTTTGAAAATAGGATCATTTGATTTTAATTATTTTTTCTTCAATTATTTCTATTATAAAAATATGAGAGAGGGAATAAAATGACTTTCCCAAAATAAAGAAATATTGAGGGTTTAATATTAAAATAAAATAAGATTTTATTTCGGAGTTTTATCGCTATTTTATTTGAATTAGGAAAAATGCGCGTTTTTCAAAATTGCATTTAGGCCCCAAATAAATGTTCATCTTGTCTGGCTCGATTTTAGAGGATGGGGAAAATTTATTTTGGGATTTTTGGAGTCCGTTTAGTATTTCTTTTGTTTATTTTTCTATGCAAAATTATTTTCAAAAAAAGTCAACCGACCTAACCGGGCCGTGTCCGTCCTGGACTCCGACCCGGCCGGGCCTTTAAAGCCCGAGGCGCCCGAGCCAGCCCAACCGAGCCCCCCCTACCGCGAACACTAAACACTAGCCCCGCCCCGCCTCGCCTTCATTGCCGCCGCCCTTTGTCTTTGTCGCCGCCCGTCCCCTTGCCAGAACCGCCCGACCCGCCCGCCGAACCGCCGCCCGCCTCGCGGACCCGCCGAGGTAACCGCGGACTTGCCGCCGCCGGCGGCGTTTTTCTTCGGAAAAACCGCCCGGTTTTTTTATATAAAACCGCGGTTGATTTTTTTAAATAGATCGGTTTTTATTTTTTTCCCTGTTTAGTTATTTAGCGGACGTTCGTCCGTACGTTCGTTTTAACGAACGGTTTTCATCGTTTAGCCGCAGGCAGCGAACGTTCGTTCGTTAGCCTGTTCGTCCGTTTTTCTTTTTCTCGGATTTTCCGCGATTATTTCTGATCGCGATTTCTGATCCGATTTTCGTTTTAGTATAACTTTTCGCTCGTTTATCGGAATCAGGTGATTCAAGCGCCTGGAGTTTCGTCTCGAAACCCTCTTTATGTTTAACCAAGTCAAACAAGTTTTTGCTACTGTAAAATTTGACTTAGGTCCAGATTAGTAAATGAAGCTTGTTTCTTTCGCCGTTTGAGTTTCGTTGTTTCGTTTGATTTGATTCTTTTTGCAAATCGGAGTTCTTAAGTTGAACTTTATGGTTAGATCTTTATTTGAGTTTTACCTGTGCATTATATGAGTGCTTATTGTATGCTTGTTTGTTTGCGATAGAGTACCCAGAGTGCGCCGCTTGCTACTTCGAATCTCTAGGTTTCACGGATCATCAGCAAGGCAAGTAACACTTTGATCATACCCCTTTACTACCCAGTTTTATTGCATTAGATCAATCCTCAAACAATTGCATGATTAGGATCTGTTTAACATGTGGGTTTTGGGAAGTAGATGAGGTAGTACCTATTACCTGTTTTGTTATCAAACCTTTGGGAGTTACTTCTACGTTTGCTTATATTGCCATGCTATGCTAGTAGACGTGGATTGGGTGAGTGTATCCATGACAGATGTGAGATTGTTATTTAATGGTTTACTTAAGGTGGCAACTTAAATTCACATCTGGGTGGATTGAGGCACCTGGGGAACCCAGTGTTGCCTGTATTTTTCAGAAATCCCGGGGTACCGTGTGATTCTCCTATGGATCGCCGCCCAGGCTCAATAGGATCATGAGATTATTCATGCTAGAAACTTCCGTGTGCAGCCACAAGCTACTATGGGCTCTAGCATAGTTGAGTATGTTGTGTGACCTCTTTCAGTGGTAGACTAGCAGATGTAGGGGATGTAGGTTGGTACTGTCTACCCAGAGTAAAGAGTTAATGCTTCTGAAAGACTGTGTCCCGGTCATCCGTTTCTCAAACACCATGTAGTGCGAGAAATCAAGCGGAGGAGATCGAGTCTTGTGGGGAAAGTGCGCAAACCTCTGCAGAATGTATAAACTAATCATGGTTAGCCGTGTCCCCGGTTATGGACGTTTTGAGTATCTAGTACCTGGATTATCATGTGAATCTCATCATGTTACTTAATTTAATTCTGTTGGGTTAATGATGATGCTTAATTGGGATTGAGTTGGAGGAACCTTCTCAATGTTTAACAACCACCAGGATAGTTAAATAAAATTTATTCCTTTGTTGTAGGGAAAAATTGGCTTTATGGCAAAACTGTAACCATAGAGCTTTCCACCAGCCATATATGCATGTAGTGATAGCATTATTCTGTTCATTACTATCTATGTGTTACATTGCGGCATATTCCATGTCTTGACCGTTTTCGGGCTGCAACGTTCATGTTGCAGACTTTTCAGACGACGAGTAAGGTGCCTTAGGTCGTGGTCTTATACTCAGTGATGTTGTTGGAGTTGATGGACTCGCTTATCTTCCAAGCCTTCCGCTGTTATCGTTATTAGATGGCCTTAAGCCATATTTATTGTAGTAAGTTCTCTTTTGAGACATTCGATGTAATAAGTGTGTGATTGCTACTCTGTTATAAATCCTTCAAGTACTGCGCATGTCAGCATTACCGATCCAGGGATTACACTGATGCACAGAGATCAGACTGTTTGAGGTCTGGTCGCTACATGATCATGCCTAGATAATCTCATAACTATGTGCTTTTCTATCAATTGCTCGACAGTAATTTGTTCACCCACCGTAATACTTATGCTATCTTGAGAGAAGCCACTAGTGAAACCTATGGCCCCCGGGTCTATCTTTTATCATATAAGCTTTCAATCTACTTTTATTTGCATATTTACTTTTCCAATCTATATCATAAAAATACCAAAAATATATTTATCTTATCATATTATCTCTATCAGATCTCACTTTCGCAAGTGGCCTTGAAGGGATTGACAACCCCTTTATTGCGTTGGTTGCGAGTTCTTGTTTGTTTGTGTAGGTGCGTGGGACTTTTGAGGAGCCTCCTACTGGATTGATACCTTGGTTCTCAAAAACTGAGGAAAATACTTACGCTACTGTGCTGCATCACCCTTTCCTCTTCAAGGAAAACCAACGCAAGCTCAAGACGTAGCATGCATGCTTGCACAGCTTCCACTATATTCTCCTAGAGATTAAGCTTGAGCAGGGACTAGTAACCGTCTTAGACTCGAGACGAAAAGATCCCAAGGAGTATGCGGACATGACTGAAATTCTAGAGAAGTAAGTTAAATCAATCATTATCGCACCATATCAGCAACTTTGTTCATTTCCTGATATCAAGTAACTGTTTTCTTTGTCTGGCAAGGTTTGGAAAAAAATCACCTCAAAAACGCCGGGACTGCCGAAGAAGCTGCAATTTAAACACCCGAAAGTAAGTACTATAGTAGCATGTTCTGCGCATCTCCTAGTGATTCAAGCGCTAGTTTCATCAATACCATTTAGCATGCTTGCTTATCTGTTTGATTGACCTCTATTTCTTGTAAAGTGATTGTGGCAGGACCAAGGGAATGATTACTGTGGATACTACATTTGTGAGTCCATCCACCACACGACCTGTGAGCGGGGCTACTCTGACAAACAATATGAAGTGCGTAAATAATAATATTCGCAATTTTATTTTATTACCATCATTTGTGTTGAGTTTCATTTATTCATATATATGTATTGACCCCCTTCTTCAAATTAGATATTTCGGACGCGGGATGAACTCCTACCACCAGATCGTATGCGAGCAATTCAAGAGGAATTGGCGGCATTCTTTCTTGACCACGTGATCGATAAAGACGGAGAATACCATGTGGACCCTGAGTTCATATATAATTAGGATATTATATTGTAAGAGATAATTATATTGTATATATGTAGTCAGTAGTGATCGGATAGATATACGAGAACTTGTTGTTCGACCAATCTCTCGGAGAAGGAGAGGTGGTTGATATCACTTCTCTCTGTATGCATATGTTCATCACGATCTTCTGTTTCCTTCATATGGTTACTAGCTAGTGTGTCTAGTCCTCTCTATACGTATAGTACGTAGCGTCGACCAAGCACGGAGATAAGAGAGGAAACTTCTCTCTATTAATTAGCTAGCTAACACAATATATGAAACACCTAAATTAACCCCCAAAACCCCTAACCCCCTTCAAAAAACCCAGCCCACGAAATCGACGCGCATGGATGCCTATTGGTCCCGGTTGGTGCCACCAACCGGGACCAAAACCTCTGCTGGGCTCGCCAAGATCGCCCACGTATGCCCATCATCCCGGTTTGTATAAGAATCGGTACTAAAGGTCTAGGGCATTAGTAACGACACTTTAGTCCCGGTTCAATAACCGGGACAGATTGCCCTTACGAACCAGGACAATAGGCCCTTTTTCTACTAGTGGGCTAGAGCTCGAGGGGGGCGACCGGGAGGAAGGAAGAGAAGCGAGAGCCAGAGGCGTCTGGGGAATGGAGTGCTGTCGTGTCGACTGACACTGAGACGGGGAACACATCAGGGGATGTCATCGGGTGGCGGCAGCAAACTGGCAGCAGGCAGGACCACGTCCATGTTTAGGTCTCGTGAGTGCGTGTGTGCATTCTAGGGAAATGTGTTAGGCAACAAAAATGTATGTTACACGATCACACCCAGATACACTATGATGATGGAAGGTAACTATGATCTTATTGACGAGCAGAACAACAGAAGAAGTCTAGGTTGTAGGTGAAACCAAAATATTTGACCACTTCATCGAAACAAACATTCCAACTTCTCAATGCCTACTTTAGTCCATAACTAATCTATGAAGTTTGCATATCCTTTTACCATTCGTAGGATCATCAAAACCCTCGGACTGTATCTGATGTCTACTATGCAACCTTCTTCTTGTAGACGTTGTTGGGCCTCCAAGTGTAGAGGTTTGTAGGACAGTAGCAAATTTCCCTCAGGTGGATGACCTAAGGTTTGTCAATCCGTGAGAGGCATAGGATGAAGATGGTCTCTCTCAAACAACCTGCAACCAAATAACAAAGAGTCTCTTGTGTCCTCAACACACCCAATACAATGGTAAATTGTATAGGTGCACTAGTTCGGCGAAGAGGTGGTGATACAAGTGCAATATGGATGGTAGATATAAGTTTTTGTAATCTGAAATTATAAAAACAGAAAGGTAGCTAATGATAAAAGTGAGCACAAACGGTATTGCAATGCTAGGAAACAAGGCCTAGGGTTCATACTTTCACTAGTGCAAGTTCTCTCAACAATAATAACATAACTGGATCATATAACTATCCCTCAACATGCAACAAAGAGTCACTCCAAAGTCACTAATAGCGGAGAACAAATGAAGAGATTATTGTAGGGTAAGAAACCACCTCAAAGTTATCCTTTCTGATCGATCTATTCAAGAGTCCGTAGTAAAATAACATGAAGCTATTCTTTCCGTTCGATCTATCATAGAGTTCGTACTAGAATAACACCTTAAGACACAAATCAACCAAAACCCTAATGTCACCTAGATATTCCAATGTCACCTCAAGTATCCGCGGGTATGATTATACGATATGCATCACACAATCTCAGATTCATATATTCAACCAACACAAAGTACTTCAAAGAGTGCCCCAAAGTTTCTACCAAAGAGTCAAGACGAAAATGTGTGCCAACCCCTATGCATAAGTTCACAAGGTTACTGAACCCGCAAGTGTTGGAAATATGCCCTAGAGGCAATAATAAATTAGTTATTATTATATTTCCTTGTTCATGATAATCGTTTATTATCCATTCTATAATTGTATTGATAGGAAACTCAGATACATGTGTGGATACATAGACAACACCATGTCCCTAGTAAGCCTCTAGTTGACTAGCTCGTTGATCAATAGATGGTTACGGTTTCCTGACCATGGACATTGGATGTCATTGATAACGAGATCACATCATTAGGAGAATGATGTGATGGACAAGACCCAATCCTAAGCCTAGCACAGATCGTTTAGTTCGTATGCTAAAGCTTTTCTAAATGTCAAGTATCATTTCCTTAGACCATGAGATTGTGCAACTCCGGATACCGTAGGAATGCTTTGGGTGTACCAAGCGTCACAACGAAGCGGGTGGCTATAAAGGTGCATTACAGGTATCTCCGAAAGTGTCTGTTGGGTTGGCACGAATCGAGACTGGGATTTGTCACTCCGTGTGACGGAGAGGTATCTCTGGGCCCACTCGGTAGGACATCATCATAATGTGCACAATGTGACCAAGGGGTTGATCACGGGATGATGTGTTGCGGAACGAGTAAAGAGACTTGCCGGTAACGAGATTGAACAAGGTATCGGATACCGACGATCGAATCTCGGGCAAGTACAATACCGCTAGACAAAGGGAATTGTATACGGGATCGATTGAGTCCTTGACATCGTGGTTCATCCGATGAGATCATCGTGGAACATGTGGGAGCCAACATGGGTATCTAGATCCCGCTGTTGGTTATTGACCAGAGAACGTCTCGGTCATGTCTACATGTCTCCCGAACCCGTAGGGTCTACACACTTAAGGTTCGATGACACTAGGGTTATAAAGGAAGTTTGTATGTGGTTACCGAATGTTGTTTGGAGTCACGGATGAGATCCCGGACGTCACGAGGAGTTCGGAATGGTCCGGAGGTAAAGATTTATATATAGAAAGTTGTTGTCGGGTTAGGAAAAAGTTCGGGTTTTTCGGTATTGTACGTGAAGCTTCGAGAAGGTTCTGAGGATTCAGAGGGGTCCGGAGGTCCGGAAATTGTTCCACCACGTCCAATACAGTAGCATGGGCTGTAAGGGGGCGCCCTAGCCTTAATGGGCCAGGGGCACCAGCCCCCCCAAGGCCCATGCGCATGGGAAGGGGAAACCCTAAGGGGGAGGGCCTCCACTTGACTTGGGAGACACTCCTCCCCCCCTTGGCCGCACCCCTTCCTTGGAGGAAGGGGCAAGGCTGCGCCTCCCCCCTCTCCCTTGCCCCTATATATAGTGGAGGGGAGGGAGGGCAGCCACACCTGAGTCCATGACACCTCCTCCTCTCCCGCAGGTGCTTGGCGAAGCCCTGCAGGATTACCACGCTCCTCCACCACCACCACGCCTTTGTGCTGCTGCTGGATGGAGTCTTCCTCAACCTCTCCCTCTCTCCTTGCTGGATCAAGGCATGGGAGACGTCACCGGGCTGTACGTGTGTTGAACGCGGAGGTGCCGTCCGTTCGGCACTAGGATCATCGGTGATCTGAATCACGACGAGTATGACTCCTTCAACCCCGTTCTCTTGAACGCTTCCGCTTAGCGATCTACAAGGGTATGTAGATGCACTCTCCTTCCCTCGTTGCTGGTTTCTCCATAGACAGATCTTGGTGACACGTAGGAAAATTTTGAATTTCTGCTACGTTCCCCAACAGTGGCATCATGAGCTAGGTCTATTGCGTAGATTCTTTGCACGAGTAGAACACAAAGTAGTTGTGGGCGTTGATGTTGTTCAATAAGCTTACCGTTACTAGTCCAATCTTGTTTCGACGGTATTGTGGGATGAAGCGGCCTGGACCGACCTTACACGTACTCTTACGTGAGACAGGTTCCACCGACTGACATGCACTTGGTGCATAAGGTGGCTAGCGGGTGCCAGTCTCTCCCACTTTAGTCGGAACGGATTCGATGAAAAGGGTCCTTATGAAGGGTAAATAGCAATTGACATATCACGTTGTGGTTTTGCGTAGGTAAGAAACGTTCTTGCTAGAAACCCATAGCAGCCACGTAAAACATGCAAACAACAATTAGAGGACGTCTAACTTGTTTTTGCGGGGTATGCTATGTGATGTGATATGGCCAAGAAGAATGTGATGAATGATATGTGATGTATGAGATTGATCATGTTCTTGTAATAGGAATCACGACTTGCATGTCGATGAGTATGACAACCGGCAGGAGCCATAGGAGTTGTCTTTATTTATTGTATGACCTGTGAGTCATTAAACAACGCCATGTAATTACTTTACTTTATTGCTAACCGATAGCCATAGTAGTAGAAGTAATAAGTTGGCGAGACAACTTCATGGAGACACGATGATGGAGATCATGATGATGGAGATCATGGTGTCATGCCGGTGATGATGATGATCATGGAGCCCCGAAGATGGAGATCAATGGAGCTATATGATATTGGCCATATCATGTCACTACTATATAATTGCATGTGATGTTTATTATGTTTATGCATCTTGTTTACTTAGAACGACGGTAGTAAATAAGATGATCCCTTACAACAATTTCAAGAAGTGTTCTCCCTAACGTGCACCGTTGCTAAAGTTCGTCGCTTCTAAGCACCACGTGATGATCGGGTGTGATGGATTCTTACGTTCACATACAACGGGTGTAAGACAGATTTACACACGCGAAACACTTAGGGTTAACTTGACGAGCCTAGCATGTACAGACATGGCCTCGGAATACAGAGACCGAAAGGTCGAGCATGAGTCGTATAGTAGATACGATCAACATGAAGATGTTCACCGATGATGACTAGTCCGTCTCACGTGATGATCGGACACGGCCTAGTTGACTCGGATCATGTAATCACTTAGATGACTTGAGGGATGTCTATCTGAGTGGGAGTTCATAAGATGAACTTAATTATCCTGAACATAGTCAAAAGATCTTTGCAAATTATGTCGTAAGCTCGCGCTTTAGTTCCACCGTTTTAGATATGTTCCTAGAGAAAATATAGTTGATAGTAGCAATCATGCGATCAGTAGAAAGCTTATGTCCTTAATGCACCGCTCAGTGTGCTGAACCCCAAACGTCGTTTGTCGATGTTGCGAACATCGGACATACACGTTTTGATAACTACGTGATAGTTCAGTTAAATGGTTTAAGTAGAGGCACCAAAGACGTTTTCGAAACGTCGCGGAACCTATGAGATGTTTCGAGGGCTGAAATTGGGATTTCAGGCTCGTGCCCACGTCAAGAGGTATAAGACCTCCGGCGATTTTCTTAGCCTGCAAACTCAGGGAGAGTAGCTCAATCGTTGAGCTTGTGCTCAGATTGTCTGAGTGCAACAATCACTTGAATCGAGTGGGAGTTAATCTTCCAGATGAGATAGTGATGTTTCCCCAAAGTCATTGCCACCAAGCTGCTAGAAGCTTCGTGATGAACTATAACATATCAAGGATAGAGATGATGATCCTTGAGGTATTCGCGTTGTTTGACATCGCGAAAGTAGAAATCAAGAAGGAGCATCAATTGTTGATGGTTGGTGAAACTACTAGTTTCAAGAAGGGCAAGGGCAAGAAGGGATACTTCATGAAACGGCAAATCAGCTGCTGCTCTAGTGAAGAAACCCAAGGTTGAACCCAAACCCGAGACTAAGTGCTTCGTAATAAGGGAACAACCTTTGAGCAGAATTACCCTAGATACTTGGTAGATGAGAAGGCTGGCAAAGTCGATAGAAGTATATTGGATATACATTATGTTAATGTGTACTTTACTAGTATTCCTAGTAGCACCAGGTATTAAGATACGGTTCGGTTGCTAAGTGTTAGTAACTCGAAATAAAAGAGCTACGGAATAAACGGAGACTAGCTAAAGGTGAGCTGACGATATGTGTTGGAAGTGTTTCCAAGTTTGATGTGATCAAACATCGCACGCTCCCTCTACCATCAAGATTAGTATTAAACCTGAATAATTGTCATTTGGTGTTTGCGTTGAGCATAGACATGATTGGATTATGTCTATCGCAATACGTTATTCATTTAAGGAGAATAATGGTTACTCTATTTATTTGAATAATACCTTCAATGGTCTTGCACCTAAAGGAATGGTTTATTGAATCTCGATCGTAGTGATACACATTTTCATGCCAAAAGATATAAGATAGTAATGATAGTACCACTTACTTGTGGCATCGCCATGTAAGTCATATTGGTGTAATGTCATGAAGAAGCTCCATGTTGATGGATCTTTGGACTCACTCATTTTGAAAAGTTTGAGACATGCGAACCATGTCTATTGGTGTATATGCATGAAGAAACTCCATGCAAATGGATCGTTTGGACTCACTTGATTTTGAATCACTTGAGATATGCAAATCATACCACATAGGCAAGATGGTGAAAAGCCTCGGTTTGATAAAATGGAACAAGATAGCAACTTGTTGGAAGCAACACATTTTGATGTGTGTAGTCCAATGAGTCTTTGAGGCATCTGATGAATATCGTTATGTTCTTACTTCATAGATGATTCGAGTAGATGTTGAGTATATTTACTTGATGAAACACAAGTCTGAATTATTGAATGGTTCAAGTAATTTCAGAGTGAAGTTTAAGATCTTCGTGACAAGAGGATAGAATGTCTATGATATGATCATAGAGATGAGTATCTGAGTTACGAGCTTTGGCACGCAATTAAGACATTGTGGAAATTGTTTCACAATTAATACCGCCTAGAACACCATAGTGTGATGGTGTGTCCGAACATCATAGTTGCACCCTATTGGATATGGTGCGTACCATGATGTCTCTTATCGAATTACCACTATCGTTCATGGTTAGGCATTAGAGACAACCGCACTCATTTTAATAGGGCACCACGTTATTCCGTTGAGACGACACCGTTTGAACTATGGTTTGGAGAAACCTAAGCTTTCGTTTCGTAAAGGTTTGGGGCTGCGACGCTTATGTGAAAAAGTTTCAGGTTGATAAGCTCGAACCCAAAGCGGATAAAATGCATCTTCATAGGACACCCAAAATAGTTGGGTAAACCTCCTAATTCAGATCCGAAAGCAATAGGGATTGTTTCTTGAATCGGGTCCTTTCTCGAGGAAAAGTTTGTCTCGAAAAGTTGAGTGGGAGGATGGTGGAGACTTGATATGGTTATTGAACCATCACTACAACCAGTGTGTAGCAGGGCACAGGAAGTTGTTCCTGTGGCACCTACACCAATTGAAGTAGAAGCTTATGATAGTGATCATGAAGTTTCCGATCAAGTCACTACCGTACCTCGTAGGGTGACAAGGATGCGTACTGCTTCAGAGTGGTGCAGTAATCCTGTCTTGAAGGTCATGTTGCTAGACAACAATGAACCTACGAGCTATGGAGAAGCAATGGTGGGCACAAATTCCGACAAATGGTTAGAAGCCATGAAAACCGAGATAGGATCCATGTATCAGAACAAAGCATGGACTTTGGTGGACTTGCCCAATGATCAGCAAGCCATTGAGATGAATGGATCTTTAAGAAGAAGACGGACGTGGACGGTAATATCACCGTCTATGAAGCTCGACTTGTGGCGAAGAGTTTTCACAAGTTCAAGGAGTTGACTACGATGAGATTTTCTCATCCGTGATGCTTAAGTCCGTCGGAATCATGTTAGCATAAGCTGCATTTATGAAATCTGGCAGATGGATGTCAAAATGAGTTTCCTTACCAGTTTTCGTAAGGAAAGGTTGTATGTGATACAATCATAAAGTTTTGTCGATCCTAAGGATGCTAAAAGGTATGCTGGCTCCAGCGATCCCTTCTAAGGACTGGAGTAAGCATCTCGGAGTTGGAATGTGCGCTTTGATGAGATGATCAAAGATTTTGGGTTTATACAAAGTTTATGAGAAACTTGTATTTCCAAAGAAGTGAGTGGGAGCACTATAGAATTTCTGATGAGTATATGTTGTTGACATATTTTGTTGATCAGAAATGATGTACAATTTCTGGAAAGCATATAGGGTTATTTGAAAAGTGTTTTTCAAGTGAAAACCTGTATTAAGCTACTTGAACATTGAGCATCAAGATCTATAGGGATAGATCAAAACCGCTTAATGGTACTTTCAAATGAGCATATACCTTGACATGATCTTGAAGGTGTTCAAGATGGATCGATCAAAGAAGGAGTTCTTTCACGAGATGTAAGGTATGAAGTTAAGACTTAAAGCTCGACCACGGCGAGAAGAGAGAGAAAGGACGAAGGCCGTCCCTATGCTTGAGACGTAGGCTCTATAGTAAGTTATCTTGTGTACCTTTGGAAGTGTGCCTTGCCATGAGTCATCAAGGGTACAAGAATGATCCAGAATGGATCATTGGACAATGATCAAAATTGTCCTTGGAGTGAATAAGGACATGTTTCTCGGTTATGGAGGTGATAAAGAGTTCGGCGTAAAGGGTTACGTCAATGCAAGCTTTAACACCTATCCGAGTGACTCTGAGTAGCAAACCGGATAGGTATAGTGGAGCAACCATTTGGAATAGCTCCAAGTGGAGCGTGGAAGCAGCGTTTACAATATGACCTAGAAATTTGCAAAGCACACACGGATCTGAAAGGTTCAGACCCGTTGACTAAAACCTCTCTCACAAGCAAAACATGATCAAACCTCAAAACTCATTGAGTCTAAATCACATGATGATGTGAACTAGTTTACAGACACTAGTAAACTCTTTGGGTGTTGGTCACATGGCGATGTGACCTATCAGTGTTAATCACATGACAATGTGAACTAGATTATTGACTCTAGTGCAAGTGGGAGACTGTTGGAAATATGCCCTAGAGGCAATAATAAATTAGTTATTATTATATTTCCTTGTTCATGATAATCATTTATTATCCATGCTTTAATTGTATTGATAGGAAACTCAGATACATGTGTGGATACATAGACAACACCATGTCCCTAGTAAGCCTCTAGTTGACTAGCTCGTTGATCAATAGATGGTTACGGTTTCCTGACCATGGACATTGGATGTCATTGATAACGGGATCACATCATTAGGAGAATGATGTGGCGGACAAGACCCAATCCTAAGCCTAGCACAGATCGTGTATTTCGTATGCTAAAGCTTTTCTAAATGTCAAGTATCATTTCATTAGACCATGAGATTGTGCAACTCCCAGATACCCTAGGAATGCTTTGGGTGTACCAAACGTCCAACGAAAGCGGGTGGCTATAAAGGTGCATTACAGGTATCTCGAAAGTGTCATTGGGTTGGCACGAATCGAGACTAGGATTTGTCACTCCGTGTGACGGAGAGGTATCTCTGGGCCCACTCGGTAGGACATCATCATAATGTGCACAATGTGACCAAGGGGTTGATCACGGGATGATGTGTTGCGGAACGAGTAAAGAGACTTTCCGGTAACGAGATTGAACAAGGTATCGGATACCGACGATCGAATCTCGGGCAAGTACAATACCGCTAGACAAAGGGAATTGTATACGGGATCGATTGAGTCCTTGACATCGTGGTTCATCCGATGAGATCATCGTGGAACATGTGGGAGCTCTGTTGGAAAAGGCAGTGCCTAGAAGGCGCTTAGGCACGCCTAGGCGCTAGGCAATGGCCAAACGCCTCGCCTAGGGCATAAATGGATGTCTAGGCAGGGCAAGCAAGGAATTGCCTACCCAAGCAAGAAATCATGCCACATACTACATCGATATGCCAAACGGGTTATATTCCAATGGAAATAGGTGGTAATTAACTTATTTATATGCCCTAAACTAATATCAACACCCATATAATAATCACAAATACACTACGAGTAAAAACTATATTACCGCCTAGGCTGCGCCTAGGGCGCTTATGCACCGCCTAGGCACTAGGCGAAGGCCAACCGCCTCGCTTACGCCTACCGCTTTTTCCAACCTTGTGTGGGAGCCAACATGTGTATCCAGATCCCGCTGTTGGTTATTGACCGGAGAACGTCTCGGTCATGTCTACATGTCTCCCGAACCCGTAGGGTCTACACACTTAAGGTTCGATGACGCTAGGGTTATAAAGGAAGTTTGTATGTGGTTACCGAATGTTGTTCGGAGTCACGGATGAGATCCCGGACGTCACGAGGAGTTCGGAATGGTCCGGAGGTAAAGATTTATATATGGAAAGTTGTTGTTCGGGTTAGGAAAAAGTTCGGTTTTTCGGTATTGTCTTTGGGAAGCTTCGAGAAGGTTCGGAGGATTCGGAGGTCCGGAAATTGTTCCACCACGTCCAATACAGTAGCATGGGCTGTAAGGGGTGCCCTAGCCTTAATGGGCCAGGGGCACCAGCCCCCAAGGCCCATGCGCATGGGAAGGAAACCCCTGGGGAGGGCCTCCACTTGACTTGGGAGGCACTCCTCCCCTGGCTGCACCCCTTCCTTGGAGGAAGGGCAGGCTGCGCCTCCCCTCTCCCTTGCCCCTATATATAGTGGAGGGAGGGAGGCAGCCACACCGAGTCCATGACACCTCCTCCTCTCCCGCAGTGCTTGGCGAAGCCTGCGGAGACCACGCTCCTCCACCACCACCACGTCGTTGTCTGCTGCTGCTGGATGGAGTCTTCCTCAACCTCTCCCTCTCTCCTTTCTGGATCAAGGCATGGGAGACGTCACCGGGCTGTACGTGTGTTGAACGTGGAGGTGCCGTCCGTTCGGCACTAGGATCATCGGTAATCTGAATCACGACGAGTACGACTCCTTCAACCCCGTTCTCTTGAACGCTTCCGCTTAGCGATCTACAAGGGTATGTAGATGCACTCTCCTTCCCTCGTTGCTGGTTTCTCCATAGACAGATCTTGGTGACACGTAGGAAAATTTTGAATTTCTGCTACGTTCCCCAACAGCAAGTTGATCACCAAAACGTACATCAAGTAGATCACGTGAATATCCATTGTCACCATAGATAACCACATGCAAGACATACATCAAGTGTTCTCAAATCCTTAAAGACTCAATCCGATAAGATAACTTCAAAGGGAAAACTCAATCCATTACAAGAGAGTAGAGGGGGAGAAACATCATAAGATCCAACTATAATAGCAAAGCTCGCGGTACATCAAGATCGTGCCAAATCAAGAACACGAGAGAGAGAGAGAGAGATCAAACACATAGCTATTGGTACATACCCTCAGCCCCGAGGGTGAATTACTCCCTCCTCGTCATGGAGAGCGCCGGGATGATGAAGATGGCCACCGGTGATGGATCCCCCCCTCCGGCAGGGTGCCGGAACGGGCTCCCAAGAGGTTTTTTGTGGCTACAGAGGCTTGCGGCGGCGGAACTCCCGGTCTATTGTGATCCTCGATGTTTTTAGGGTATATGGACATATATAGGTGAAAGAAGTCGGTCAGGGGAGCCATGAGGGGCCCACGAGGGTGGGGGCGCGCCCAGGGGGTAGGGCGCGCCTCCCTGCCTCGTGGCCACCTCACAGCTGCCTTGACGTCTACTCCAGGCCTCCTGGATTGCTTCCGTTCCAAAAATAACTCCCCAGAAGGTTTCATTCCGTTTGGACTCCGTTTGATATTCCTTTTCTTCGAAACACTGAAATAGGAAAGAAAACAACAATTTGGGCTAGGCCTCCGGTAATAGGTTAGTCCCAAAAATAATATAAAAGTGTATAATAAAGCCCATAAACTTCCAAAACAGATAATATAATAGCATGAATACTTCATAAATTATAGATACGTTGGAGACGTACCAGTATCATGTATACATCTTCAGTTAAAATCATTGAGGAAATCCACTTTCACACTTCAGGATCAAAAGTATGTCTAGAGGAGGGTGATTAGACTACTTGCCAAATTAAAGATGACTTTATTCCCAATTTTAGTTCTTGACAGATTTTTGCAATTCTAAGCAAGTCTAGAAACACCCTACACATGCAAGTTTAATCATAGATAGCGAAAGTAAAGACATTGCAAGTGATAGTAGTAATGGGATGTGTTTGGAGATATGCAAACGCTATGGTGACATGAAAGATTTTGACCTATGGTTCTGATAGGTGGTGATATCATATGTGCATGTTGATGGAGGCTTCATTCTCATGGATCAATGAGCACGAGGATAACGTTGGGAGATTCCACTGGGGGATCCACCCACGAAGGGTCCACGAAGAAGAAGCAACTTTGTCTATTCCACCATGGCTTATGCCCACGAAGGACTAACTTCAGTCAGGGTAGATCTTCATGAAGTAGGCAATTACCTTGCCCTTACAAACCCCTTGGTTTTTCCACACAATTTGGAGACTCCCAAGTACACATAGCTAATCTAGGAGGCAGCAACCTCCAAAAGGTAATAGGTGGGGTTGTTGATGATGAACTTTCTTGCTCTTGTACTTTAAACAATAATCTCCTGGTCACACAAACACTCTACCATAGATTTTGGCTTTGGGGTAGGAGAGGATTTGGGTGGAAAGCAATGAGGTGACTAGAGATCAAAGTTTCTATGGACGGAGTGGAATCCCTTTCATCTCACACAAGAATGAGGAGCTCTCTCTCAGAAAAATGGATATGGGAAATGTATGCTTCGCTCTGGTTGCTCTCTGAGAGTTGGCGGAATGGGTGGGGATTGAAGGAAATATGCCCTAGAGGCAATAATAAAGTTGTTATTTTATATTTCCTTATTCATGATAAAGGTTTATTATTCATGCTAGAATTGTATTCATCGGAAACTTAAATGCATGTGTTAATACATAAACAAATACCGTGTCCCTAGTAAGCCTCTACTAGACTAGCTCGTTGATCAAAGATGGTTAAGGTTTCCTAACCATAGACATGTGTTGTCATTTGATAACGGGATCACATCATTAGGAGAATGATGTGATGGACAAGACCCATCCTTAGCATAACATAATAATCGTTCAGTTTTATTGCTACTGCTTTCTTCATGTCAAAAACATATTCCTCTGAGTGTGAGATTATGCAACTCCCAGACACGGGAGGAATGCCTTGTGTGCTATCAAACGTCACAACGTAACTGGGTGATCATAAAGATGCACTACAGGTATCTCCGAAGGTGTTTGTTGAGTTGGCATGGATCGAGATTGGCATTTGTCACTCCGAGTATCAGAGAGGTATCTTTGGGCCCTCTCGGTAATACACATCATAATAAGCTTGCAAGAAAATGACTAAGGAGTTAGTTATGATATGATGTATTACGGAACGAGTAAAGAGACTTGCCGATAACGAGATTGAACTAGGGATGAAGATACCGACAATCGAATCTCGGGTAAGTAACATACCGACAGACAAAGGGAGTTACGTACGTTGTCATAACGGTTCGACCGATAAAGATCTTCGTAGAATATGTAGGTACCAATATGGGCATCCAGGTTTTGCTATTGGTTATTGACCGGAGCGGTGTATCAGTCATGTCTACATTGTTATCGAACCCGTAGGGACCGCACGCTTAACGTCCATTGACGATATAGTGTTATATGAGTTATATGATTTGGTGACCAAATGTTGTTTGGAGTCCCGTATGAGAACACTGACATGACGAGGAGCTCCGAATGGTCCGGAGGTAAAGATTGATATATAGGACGATGATGTTTAGACACCAGAAGAGTTTTGGGGGTACCGGGTATTCATCGGATCACCGGAAGGGGTTCCGAGAAGCCCTGGGAGGCTACATGGGCTTAATGGGGTAAAGGGGGGAACACGCTAGCCCACAAGGAGCTGGTGCGTCCCTCTCCCTGGCCGCCGGCCCTAGGGGAAGGAAAGGGGGAGGGTTGGCCCCTCCCGCCTTTCCCTCCTCATGAGAGAAAGGAAAGGAGGGGGGCGCCACCTCTCCCAGCCTTCCTCATATGTGTTTGTTTGTACATATATTTGCGTTTGTCAGGTTTAATATGAAGTTCCAAACTTGATTTTTTTTGACAGAAAGACTATAAGGGAACCCCTTACAGTATAATTGGTGCAACAAACCCAAATTGCAAGTACCATGCCTTGAACCCAGGTGGGTGGGAAGGCATCAGCCCCTTCCCACCACTAGGCTATGCCTTAGTCTGCTGTTCCAAACTTGATTATCGTACATGGATACTATCTCAAATTACTTGGCATTAAAAAAATCAGAGTCAGGGCCAGCAGAGCACCTTTGTATATTGCAGGTTTATTGTTGTCTAATAATAACATCTTGTTTGCCTACCACAATAGTTTGCATGAGTTTTTTCTTATCCTGTGTGGTTCAGCTGCAAATTGGATTGAAATATCTACATCGAATGTAGTGGTTTCCATGTCAGTGTTAGTGGTAAACTTTGGAGCTAGTTCCAATGTTTTGTTTCTTTGACCTGATGATGAAGATTCTCTAATCTCGTCGAGTTTCAATGTCCTCTCACTCACCTTTTTGCAAAAAACCTTCTTCTCCAAAACACATCATTCTTTTTGGTAAATAGTTTGCCTTCGATGTAGTGATAGAAAACATACTCAACAATTTGGGATAACCAACAAAGTAGCACTTATCTGATTTAGGATTTTTGCTTGAGTTTAAAAACTTTACATATGCATCACATTCCCAAATTTTAAGAAAAGATAAATTGGGTTCGCTTCCCAAGCCATATATGATGTCATTTCAACAGATATGATGGCTCTATTTTCAGCAGTCACTAAAGCATAGCCCAAAAAGATAATGGCAAATTAGTTGATAATATCTATGATCTTACGATGTCGTACAAGGATTGATTATGTTTCTTGGACACTCCACTCCCCAGTGGAGTTCCGGGAGTTGCAAGTTATGAAACTATTTATGACTCATCAAATGTTCACTAAACTTGTAACTTAAATATTTCTTTCCACAATCTGATCGCAGAAACTTATTCTTTTTTCTCCTTGCAATGATTTTCTACTTTATTATGAAATTTCTTGAATTTTCGAAGGATTTAGACATGTCTCATTAAGTAAATATACTCATATCTACTTAAATCACATGTTAAAGTAATAAATTAGAAGAAATCCACTGTGTAAAAATACACCATGCCAATCTGTATGTATGATTATCAATAAGTTAGTTACCCATTCTATATGGCATGTGAATGACGTCTTAGTCATTTTACCCTTTAGACAAAAGTGTTCAAGTGCCAAATGATTCAAAATCAAGATGACTCCAAAATCCATCACTATGGAGTTTCTTCTTTTAGTTTTTGCTAATGTGACCCAAACGGTAGTGACACAATCATGTAGTATTCGTATCAATCTTGCAACATTTAGTGTCAGCATTATGGATGTCAATATTATCATCAAGATTCAAAACATACAAATGATTCATAATGGAAGTATGGCCTTTATGTGATTCATGTCATCAGACAACACTTGCTCTCTCACTTGTATGAACAATCTTTCGCAACAAATATGATTCTGAAATAATCTTCTTGCACAAGGCTAAGTGTAGTAATATTACTAAATTCTAATATGAATCATGGAGACAAATTCAAAGGTAATAAGTTGATGACGAGTAAAGGTAATATCCCAGCACGTATCCAAAAATCAATTTTGTTGGAATCAGAAAAATCCTACATGGAAGATTTTGAAATATATTTTAAAGATTTTAACATTCTTTTCAGAAAAAATTAATAAAAAACATAAACCAGACTGTAACCTTCTAGATGGTTACCAAAATAGGTCAAAATTGGACAGAAACCATGTGAAAAGTTCATAAAATCGAGATTGTGTGGATCAAGTACCTGCAAAATGGGTCATCCATCTTTTACGCTTGGTCGTCCGCCCTGAAGCGCCAACAACTTGACACATTGATCATCCAACATGGAATACCCATGGAATGGCCCACCAACAAAGCACCGTGCGGGTGATTGTGTGGAAATCACTAATTGAGGAGTACTTTTTCAAAGGTCACTCCCATCACCTAGACTGTGACAAGTGGCGTGTTGCGTGTGCGTCACTTGTTGCAACTTGAGAGTTTTTTTTTCTTTTTTTCGCAGATCCATTTTATTCAAAACCTTTTATCTCTTAAACAGTGCGTCCAAATCTTGAACTGTTTTCATCGTTGGGTTCCTCGCGTTGAGATCTTCAAAACTAGATCCAATGTTGATAGGTTTTGATGAACTTTCTTTTTCATGAAAAAACAGACGGAAAACCGAATTGGGAGCTCTTTTTTCCGTTTCCTCTCGCGGAAGCAAAAACCGTGCCTCTCGCAGAAGAAGAAAAAAAGAGAAAATGTATTTTTTCGTTTTCGAGAGGCATGGCCGTACCTCTCATTGAAGCAAAACCGTGGCTCTCGCGGAAGGAAAAAAAGAAAGAAAAGGCGTTTTTTCGTTTCCTTGTGCCTCTCACAAAAAAAGAAGAAGAGAAAACACATTTTTTTTCGTTTTCAAAAGTAAAATCGTGTCTTTCGCGAAAGAAAAATAATAAAAAACACATTCTTTTTCGTTTTTGAGAAGCACGGTGAACTTCAAAATCAATCAACTTTTCTGAAATCTATGATTGTTTTTTCAAAACCGATGAACTTTCAAGTGTCTGAACGGTTTTTCAAAACCTATGAATTCTTTGGAAATCTGTGAACTTTTTTATTGAAATTGATGAACTTTTTCAAGTTCAACAAACTTTTTTGCAGAATCAATGAGATTTTTTCAAATCCGTGAATTTCTTTTTCAAATTCGTTGAACTTTTCAGATTTTGAAAAGTCAATAGTCAACACAGTCAACTGCTAGCGGTCAAAGGTTCAATGGTCACCGGTGTGTGAGCTAGTAGGGTGAGTCGAACGAACGAGCTTCTATTCTTTTTATGGAGGGAAGCGATCGAACGGAGTGATCGATTTGTGCTAACTGGGCTGACCCAAGAGAGCTTGCATGTGAGCGCCGCGAGCCAAAACGGGTGCATAAGGCGCATGCGATGGGAGATCTTGGGGAGGTCTTTGAAAAATAAACCGAGTTTTTACGAAGCGGCGGTCTATTCTATAGAAGAGACGCTTAGTTAAGCGTCTACCTGTACAAATAAGACCGGTCTTAAAAAAGTTTCAGTTTATTTCTCTAAGCGCCTCCCCTAAACACCTTGCATTGTACAAGGCCTAAGGCACCAACGAGGAGCTCTCATTATCACCACCCTTTGATTGTACGCCAGTCATCTTGTCTAATAAGTTCACGGGTCGTTCAACCCAAACGCGGTAGTTATATCTCACCTACTATGAAATGGTACTCGGTCCCGCACTAGACAGTTGCCAGATGGGTCAGCCTGATAAGGGTTTAGCTAGCTTCTACTCCCTCCGTTCCAAATTACTCGTCGCTGAAATGGATGTATCTAGAACTAAAATACATCTAGATACATTCATATATGCGACAAGTAATTCGGAACGGAGGGAGTACAACCTGTGCGGTTTGGTTTTAAAATTTTATGCATGGCTTTTTTTGTGGGTTTTCTGTGTTGATGTTTTTTTTAGTTTCCTGTTTCCTTTTTATTTTTTTAAATTCATTAACTTTTTTCAAATCAATGATTTTTTTAAAAATTGATGACTTTTTTAGTTTCAATGAACCTTTTCAAATTCGATTAACTTTAAAAAATCAATGTAGTTACTTAACAATTTGCTAAACTTTTTAATAAAATTCCTGAACTCTCTTTTAAATCTGATGATTATTTTTCAATTCCATCATTTTTTTAAACATGATGAACTTTATTGAATCCGAAGAACTTTTTTCAAATCCAATGAACTTTTTTTCAAAATTGATGAACCTTTTTTCAAATCCGATGAACTTTTTCCAAGATTCACGCGCTTTTTTCAGATATTTGAACTTTTTCCGAATTTGTGACCTTTTTTCAACACCGACAAACTTTTTCCAAATTGACAAACTTTTCCAAAATCATGAACTTTTTCAAAAATCGATGATTTGTTTTAAAATTCGATCATTTTTTTCTAAATCGGTGATCTTCTTTCCCAAATCAATGAAGAATTTTCAAATTTGTTTAAATATTTGCCAAATCGATTAAGGTTTTGTCAAAATTGATGAACTTTTTCCAAATCGATGATGTTTTCTTAAAAGATGATGGACTTATTTTCAAAATCGATGAACTTTTCCATAATTCATGATTTTTTTCATTTGTATAATCAATCCCAAACTTGTGAACTTTTGAAACCCATGAACATTTTGAATAAATCTATGAACTTTTTTAATTTCAGGAACATATTCAAATCGTATAAAACCGGAGGCCAGTCCTTTTCCTGAACCAGCAGCGCATAACAATTGAAAAAAATATGCCAACAAGGCAAGTTGATGGAGCGAACGATTTTTTTTCCAGCGAGCGAGGGAAAGCGTATCCGGACGGAGCGAGTGAGTGATGTTTAATAGGCGACGGCCCGTTGCTGGTCGCTATATGTGTCGCTTCTCCAACGGTCGCCAACATCGCTGAATATTAGCTCTCGTTTGGTCGCTGGTTTTGAGAAACTTCCAGAAGCTGACAAGTCGGTTTTTTTTATATGGTATTTTTTATGGACCAGTTTTGTTTATTTTTTATTTATTTTTCTACTCTTTTATTATTATTTTCTTTTTCTATGACCAGTGTTTTAAAAGAAAGAAATAATTCATGTTTGCGAACTTTTTAAAATTTGTGAAAACAAATTCAAAATTAATGTACATTTGAAATTTGTGAACCTTTTTTAAAAATTGGTGACATATTTTTAAAAGTTGACCAAAAAAATTCGTATTCAGTGAATTTGTTTTGTGCACTTTTTGTTGAATTCCTACTTTTTCGAAAAAATATGTGTTCTTTTATCTCAGCCTACGGGCAGAAATAGCTTGCGAGTCCAATACTATAGTAAAATATTTTGCTAGGTTTCTTGTTTTTGGTTTTTTCCATTGCTTGTACACTGGTTTTTCTTGAGATGTTTTTAGTTTCTCTCCCCCACACTCCCCCCCCCCCCCACCCACCCACCTTTTTCCTATTTCTTTCTTCGGATTTATTTCTTTATTCCTTTGTCAAGTTTTTTCTTTCCGGTTTTCAATGTTTTTTTTCGTTATTCTTTCTTTCAACCCGTGTCTACTTTTTCATACATAACTTAAATTTTTGGTGTACATAACGGACATTTTTCTTGCACACCTTTAACATTTTAGAATACATAGTTAACCATTCTTTTAACATATGTTCTAATGTCTATGTTTATTCATACACATTGTACAATTTTATACATATCAGGACATTTTCTTTTACATGTTTATCATTTTCAAACACATAATTAACATTTCTCAAATAAATGTTGTAATGTATACTTATTTTAACACATGTGTACACTGTTTAATACACATTGTACATTTTTTGTAAACATCAAAAAAAAATTTATACATGTTTCACATTTTCAAATACATGATTAACATCTTTTAATATATATGTTTTGATGTCTACTTTTCTCGCGACATATTATACCTTTACGTATACATATGAATATTTTTTCATATACGATTACGATTTCTTAAAACATATGTTTTGCTGTCTACTTTTTTATTATACGTTATACATTTTTGCATACATCAGAAATATTTTTTATACATGTTTAACGTTTTTCAAATACATGATTAACATGTTTTCATATATATGTTTTGATATCTACTTTTCTCCTAGATGTTATAGATTTTTCAAACGCATATGATTAGTTTTTATGTGCGGGTATATCTTTTCAAATACAGGATTAACATTTCTTGAAACATATGTTTTCATGTCTGCTTTTTTCATACACATTGTGCAATTTCATATGCACCTGAAACATTTTTATACATGTTTAACATTATTTGAATACATGATTGACATTTTCAAATATAAATTTTAATTGTATTTAGTTCATACACATTGTATATTTCCGAGTACATTAGAAACGTCTTTTTATATATGTTTATATTTTTCTAATGCATGATTAACATTTTTAAAAGTGTGATAAACAGTTAAAAGTAGAAAGGATAAAGGGAAAAAATAAATGAAAAAAAATAACAAAAGAAAAAAAACCCAGTAATAAAAAAATGAAAATTGCAAGTAAAGAAAAGAAAAAGGCGTGTGTGACATCATGAATGGCGAATGGGCTAGCCCGCGAACTGGCTGCCTGCAGGCGAGGTGATCAACGGCATCGCACAAGGCGAGACATAGCCACTCCCGCCTGGTAGTTGGCCTTGAACCGAATATGCTTAAACGCACACATGTCTCAATAACTGAAAATCACACTTTATATTAGCTAAAAAACGAAAATCACACTTAGAAGTGCATTTCCTGTGCTGAGAATTCTTAGACGAGCAATTCATGTTTCTTCAAAGCAACAGCTATAAAACTTTTGTGGTGGTTTGGCCTGATGACATAACTTCCATTTTTATACGCATGCGAATTCTAAAAAAAACTTGCACTTTTATCTCCGTTTAGCTTTCTTGCTACTGCTTTTGTACCATTATTATACTTTTTTCATGTTCAAAAACAATATTATACTTTTTTTCCAGGGGGTACCGCTATTATACTTTCTCAGAAAAGTTAGCCATTAGTTCAAAAAAAAAAGTTAGCCATTCTTAAAAGAAAACCAGTTCTAATGATGAAAAACCTTACACGTGCATTTGTTGTTTCGTTGTAAGTTTTAATTACAAAAAGTACCTATCATATCAGCACATATAATGAAATGAGATTCAGCCGTTTATTATTCAGTCTAATGGTTTTTTTTTTTTGAAATAGAGAGTTGTATTAATTAAGTAGAGAAACATAGTTCGTACAATCGTGCAAGGCCTCACTCAACACGCAGGTTGGCACAGAGCCTTGCATAACCCCACCACGCAACTCTCTACGCCCCAACTGGGCAAGACTATGAGCTAACCTATTGTCCCTTCTATCTACTTTGCAAACTTTTACTTCTCTGTTCCCTTTTATGGCTTGAAACTCCTTTACAATTGTTGCAACCTCCGATCTATCAATAGACGAGATGATAAGCGCCTTTGTCACCGAGCTGCAATCCGTCTCGATGATTAAGGGTAGATTCGTCCCCGACATTGCCATCCTTAGTCCTTCTAGGCAAGCCATGGCTTCCGCGCAGTCCGCTCCATTGCACATGATATATAATCCCAAGCTGATAAGATAATTCTTCCATCATGATCTCGAATCACAGCTCCCAGGCTCCACTCCTATTTTCCTCCAAAAACTTCCATCAACATTGACCTTAGCCCATCCGAGCTCTGGCATTGTCCATCCTTTTTCCTTTGTATGATCATGTTGTTGCACTGATGGCAAGTTAACCATCGGACTTTTCCCTTTTCGATCTATCTCAGAAGTTCCCGCCGCAATCAAGCGGATGTTTGCAAGGTAGTTTTGCAGAAAACGAGCAGAGTGGGAAATTTTCGCTTTACCTTCTGCGAAGATCGCGTCATTTCTATGGTGCCAAACACGCCACCAAAATAGCATAAATTTTTGTTTCATATCTTCACTCACCTTATCTAGCAGGATTAGGACCCAATCCCTTCCAGTATATTCTACTTCCTGCTCAGGGGGCAGGTTCCATGCCTCCTTGAGTTCGTGCCACAAGGCCCTTGCAAATGTGCATCGATGTGCCATATTCAGTCTAATGGTTTGGTGGCCATTGAAACACTTCTAAACAGGGTGTTTTCTTCCACGATAACTGCTCGGTATTGTTATAATATAGAGTTAATTCTATTTTTAACCACCAAAATGGACGCTTATGACAAAGAACATCATAAATCCGAAATTTATCAAAATTTTACCCCTAATTTAAAGATTTCTTCCTCATTTTGCCCCCATTCGAAATTTTCCCCAAACGAGTCCTGACTAGGTTGCTACGTGGGCGATTTTTTATTTTGTGCTGTTTTCTATTTATTTTTGTCTCTATAAAAACCGGTTCAGACGTTTGGCTTGCCATTTTGTCAAATAGGTTGGGGGAAAAACCGCTACTTCTTTCTCTCGTGTCGAGTTTTCTAATAGAGACGCAAACATTGTGGCTCTCATAGTTTAGACTAGCTAGGGAGCATGTGCTGCAACTGTGTGTTTGGGTTGAGGAGCAGCTGACTTTTATTATATATCTAATAAACACATAAATATATACTCCCTCCTTTTCAAAATACATGACTCAATTTTGTACTAACTTTAGTACAAAGTTGGGTCATCTATTTTGAAACGGGAGGGAGTATCAATTACTCCATCTATAACTTTATATAAGACATTTTTAGTGTCAAAAAACGTCTTATATCAAGTTACAGAGGAAGTATTTGGAGGAAGTATTTGTTTATTAACAAAGCTAGCCATGATGACATTCCTAAAGAAACATGCACTTACAAGTTACAACTGATAACGAGGACAAAATTTCAACGAAAAGAAACAACATTAAAAATGCATCACGCCGAACAGACCGAACGCCTGAAGAACAAAGCTAACACACTACACATCTCAAGAAAGAAAACACAAACTCGTCAGCAACTCATTCATCATCATCTAAAGAAGCAAAGAGAGCGCCACATCACGCGGCCAGGTCAGCTGCAAGTCCAGGAGGCTTCAGAGCGCATCTTCGTCGCCGTCGTCGCAGGGCACGGTGCACTGGATCACGACGCGAGCTCCCGACGACAGCCTGCGCGCACACGATCCACAACAAAAACCTCAATACCATCGTCGCATATCGCGCGGGTTCTTTTATAATGTTGCAAGGGGAATATTTCAAAGCATCGAGTGCATACCCAGTGCAGTGACAAAGAGTTGGAGCACTTAACTTTCCTCGATCTTGACGAGCTTCTCCTTGCTCTCCTTCCTGAAGGACTCTACCCTGGACGACGCGTCGGTGAACCGCTTGCTCCCGCCGTCTATCGAGTCCGTCCCCGCCGAGGAGCTCCTCCGGCAGTCCGACACCGGGGACTTCTGCGTCTCGCTCTTCGGGTGCAGCAAGGACGACAGTATCGGCGTCCGGGGCAGGCACCTCGAGCGCGGTACCATCTCTTCTTCATCGGGCCCCGTGCAGTCGCAGAGGTTCTCGCCGCCCCTGCGAGATCGTCCATCCATGGTCAAGAACACCACCACATGAATGAATTAACTGAAAACCGATGAAACTCGCATGGTAAGTAAGTAAGATAGATCCCAGGCAAATGACAAGGAAAAGTTACTGCCTCTGAACTGAAACAACTGTTGCGCCGACTACCAAATCTCCTGCTAACAAAATTCAGACGTATGCTACCTGAATTCTTTGGATTCTAACAGGGTGAAACAGAAAATGGTCCAGCCGGGATCGGGATCGGCGCACGAACTGCGCTGGCATTTGCAGTACAGTTCACGGATCTGTCCGTCTATAACAGTGACAATTCTTCTAGGATAGCAACAAACACTGTTCATCAGTATGAAGCAATAGGATATCTGCTACTACTGCATGTTCAGTTGAGCAACTGAAGAATCTCGCCAGCCAGCTATGTAGTGTGGTCCTCTACACTATATCTGACATATGCTCGTGTTGTGGCTGGCAATGAAGAAGTGAAGGTACTGCCAAAGAATTTAAACCGTAGAATTGGAGTGGTGACAAAAAGGAGTAACAGGAGGGCAAAAAAATCTTCAGAAGAAAATCGCCAACCTTTACTTTCAGTAACTCCTGCTTGCACCGATCTACTCGTGTTCTTCATCTACCAACTAACAAGAATTTGTGCAAGGCAAGCTACGCATGGCACCGTTCCTAATTCAGAAATATACATCGCATTTTCCGAAACAAAACTACTAAGGCCTTGTTTGGATTACCGTTTTAGTCTCAGATACCTCTGTAGAAAAAATACAGACCTCTATCCATCGTTTTGTTTCCGACTGAAAATGTGCTAGTGGCCGATAAGTTACACGTGTAAAATAAATAAGTCTGTATTTGATTACACTGATTCCAAGCGCGGCCTAAGGTGAAATGCGCAAAAGTAAAATTTCCGATCTCGCTTAGTAGGCGCATCTACCAATCTTGCAATGCCCTGATCTCAGTTTTTTCCAGTAGATTCCCTGTACTTTGTTATTTTGTTTGCTGCATGGATGCCAGCTGCACCATGGCAACACAGGACATGATCGTGGAGTGCCGTTGGCACCGAGGTAACTGCAAAATGGCCTCGTCTAGAGTCTGGGGATCACTAAATGCCGGAAAACGGGAAAAGCCAATGGTCCTTGAATTCATAAAATCTATATGGTACGTGGCCCTTTTCCTATCTCTAAATTCTCCGAGCCCAGCTGTGGATATTATGCGCAACTCAATGCTCTTAAATGAGCAATCACTGCAAAAGTTCAGCTTTAATATCCATACTTCAAACGCTGACATCTCATGACTACAAAATACAAATGGTTTTGCAAAATGAAGCATCCAGGCAATCAAATCTAAGTTGGCATGCCAAGAAACACAAGGACAAAATGCATTCTACGATGGTAAAGTATTTTCTGCGACAGCAAAAACAGAAAATCGCTACAGAATTAGCCAGAAAATTTGAATGACAACAGAACATAATGTGCTGTTTTCTCAACCAGCGGCATATCTCAAGTAAACACAAATAGTCCCAAACTATCCAAGCGCACAAGGTGAAATTTCTAGATTATAAGCTATTTAAGCACAACCGAAATGTAATGTGTTAAGCACTGAATTTTACCTTTCTGCATTGTAAGAAGAAGACCTTTTAAGCACCGAGTGCCTCTCGGCGGGAACATCTCTCTGCGTCTTGGTCTCGATGATGCTCCCACTAAAATACTCCTTATCTTCAATCCGTGTCCCAATGAATCTGGGGTTCTCTGATAGGTAATCGAGCTCACCCATCATCATGGAGCGAGAAATCAGCGGCGACGGGAACTTGAGGTTTGGGAACCTTGGCTTGTAAGCCCCAACAAACCCAATGTTGTCATGATCCTTCACTGAAAGTGAACCACAGGTGATGAGCTGCATCAGCACATTCGCCGGCCTCAGCTTCGGGCAGGTTGGCACGACAATGTCGTCCTCCTCAAGGATCCTGAAGCTGTTAGCTGACGCGTTGTCGGCACGTATCAACGACTCCAAGCTCTCGGACTTGCCATGGGTTGAGGCCATGCTCAGTGGGGTGGCACAGTGGGACATGACATCCCTGGAGATCCCCTGGAGCTCGGCCGACCGGCGAGGATGGCTCTGCTGCCGGTACTCGGTGACATCACGAACCACAGCGTCATGATCAGTACTCAGACTCTTCTTATGCATCTCAGGTACTCTCCGAGCTGATCTTCGGCCGAGGTCATCGGTTTGAGTTGCGGCATCCATCAAACCGGTGGGCTTGAAAACCCTGAATTCTGCCGGCGTCGGCCGTGACATGACAGTCCTCTGAGGCTCCGACTCCGGCGACATTGTCTCCGAGGAGGTACCCCGGCACGGCGACAGTGAGTCGTCCTCCTCTCGCGAAGGCACCGAAGGCGCGCGCCGAGGCTTGGCTTCTCTGACTGTCACACTGGGTGGGGAGGAGGAGAAGGAGGCCTCCCTTGACAAAGGCAACCTTGTGCTACCCTCTTTCACCCTGCTCTGCTGCTTCTGGTTGCCATTACTACCATGGTGAAATTGACCTGTGTATTTGTACAGGCAAAAGATGGTATGGCAACACCAATCAGCACTGAAGCTCCCAGTCAATGTTCACAAGAGCAAATGGCAGCTCGAAGGAACAAAAAGAATTACCTGAAGAAGGTTGGTCCAGGATCTCGGAGCCCTTGAGCACATACTCGCCGTCGGTGGCCGGGAGGACGAGGTCGTCCTCGGCGAGATCGTGCCACACGAATCCGTTCTTGTAGCTCCTGAAAAACCAGAGACCTCAAAAATTCAGAAAAACTTCATATCAAGCTCGGCAAAGTTCAGACAACTCATGGAGTGCATGGAGTTCAGAAAATTCAGAGAACTTCACGAAATTCTTCAGAGAGCTTCATGAAATTCTTGAGAGAATTTCGCTTGGTTGCTTGGTTTGTTTACCTCTTGCAGGACCAGGAGTACATGGAGGCCATGCCCTTGCCGCGCACCATGTTGAGGTGACGAATCACATCTGCGCACCAAAGCAATCAACCAATCAATCAATCGCCATTACACAAGTTGTGGTACGAGCAGACTGATTGCGCTGCACGCGGGGGCCATGTGGTGGTGTCATCCGTCCGTGCACTGACCTCGGAGGTAGAGCCCCTCGGAGGAGGAGGGCGCCGGCACCTCGACGAAGTGCGGGTGCTCGAGGTGGCGGCTCCGCGTGAGGTAGTACACCACCGGCACCTTCCTCGCCGGCGGCCTCTGCCGCTCCGGGCTCCGCGGCCGCCTCCCCCGCCCCTCCATTCCCGCTCTCCCACCCTCGGCAATGGCGGCTCGGTCTCTCAGCACCGCCGAAACGCACACCTGAAATGCAAGATCGCGGGGCCGGCGTCAGTTCGCCTGGCTGGCTCGAAATCAGCGCCGGAGGGGACTAGCAGAGGCAGAGCATCCGAAGAAAAAGCGGTTTGGACTGTTGCGGCTGTTCCGTCCATCCGTCGGGCGGCACAAAATACAAGATCATGGCCAGAATTGGCTCGCCGGGTGCCACCAAAATCCGGTAGCTTCCCGGCGAGCAAGAAAACAGCGGGGCGGGGTTACCTCCGAGACGACGGAAGCTTTCGAGAATGGAGGAATCACCCGGCGCGCGCCTCCAGAACCTGCATTTTAGTATTTTTCTTTGAGCAATCAGAGGAGAGAGGAGAGCAGAGAGAGAATTCTACTGCTACTCCAAGATGAAGAAATCGGTTCTGCGAGGTAGGCGCTGGATAGAGGTACCTGAGAAAGGCTGAGCCTGAAGGCTCCGGCCAAAATTCAACCCACACGCACACGGGAGGTGGACTGAAGTGGGGATGGCTGCGACGCAGACGCTTTTATTGGAGCCGCGGTTGCGGAGGAACGGGAGGGGTGGCTGGATGAGAGAGGAGAGAGATGGGGAGGAGGAGTAGGGGGGGATAACAATAAGGGGGTGGCTCCAAGATTGAAACTTTTTGGACAGGCTGCGGGTGCGAGGGCGGGCGTGGGCGGGCAGGGGAACACGAGAGGGAAGGGGACAAGCAGATGGCTCCAAGCCCGGGGGAAAGCTCCCAGCGGGACGGAAGCAGAGCAGATCGAGCAGGGGAAGCACGCACGAGAACGGCAACAGCGGCAGCGAGACGGAGGAGGAATCTCTGACCGGGAAGCTGCCGAGGAAGGAAGGGAGGGCATTAATGGCGGGCATGGAGCTGCATTGCGAACTTTTATCGAGCAGGGGATGGGCGAGGGGAGGGGAGGAGAGAACTTTTCTCCGCGGGACAAGCTAGTAACTGCGGGGCGAGCCGGAGACGCAAGGCAAGGTCGCCGTCCTCGGCGGCAGGGCTACGTGCGGTGCAGTGCAGCGCGCGTCAGGGCAGGGCAGGGAGCATGGACCATGGAGAGGGACGGGACGGGCGCGAGGTCAAACGGCACGGCCGGGCAGAGGGGCGGCGGGGTGGGAGGAGTGAGGAGGGCGCTGCAGTGAGCTGAACTGGTGGGTGAAACGGCGGTGGACGGGACGGGACGGACGGACGGCGAGCGGTTGTGGCGGGTGGGGTGACGAGGGAGGGAGAGGCGGGGGCGCGTAGCGTACTAGGAGGCGCGCTTTTGGCGGGGTGGGTGGCAATGGCGGGCATTTAATGCGTGCCGTCGGGTCGGCGACGCAGCGCAACGCGAAGCGGGAGCGGAGGGGAGGCCATTGGTGGTGGCGCTGGTGGATGCGGTGGTGATTGGCGGGATCGTGGTCGGCATGGCAGAGGGCTGTGGACCAGGCGGACGAGCCCACGGTGTTCCTTAATTTGGCCGGCGATCGTTTCGGAGCAGAGGTGGTTTGAAACAAGAGGAAATTTGCAGAGATTTTATACGTAGGATCGTTTTCTCGTGGGAACTTTTCCTCCTCGGAGTCCTCCCTTGGACATGATGATACATTTGGAGAATATCACTCCTTTCATCCACATTTTGGAGAACATACAAGTAAATCTGGGTTGCCTCCTCGAGTCCATGTGCTCTCTCTCCACCGCACGTTAACCACCTACCGTTCGGCGAATCCAAACGGTTTTTTGGGGACATGATTGGCTTCGTTTTTCTTTTGAGAAGATGATTGCCTCAGTTTTCTTTTCCCCAGGAAAATGGGGGCTTTGTTCCAATGTGGTAATACGGTTACAATCTAGAGGCAACAATTCCTTGATATATGGAGGATCTCTGGTCATCCAAACAGCCGCTCAAGACTCGGTACGACCGTACGTAAACACCTAACTGATCTGCTACCCCATTTTGTACTCTTCGAGTTTTTCGTGGAACAAAATCCCTCCCTTCTATATGCATGAGGGCCTTAATCTCGGCAACTAAATGACCATACGCCGAGCGGGAAAAGGTATCACCGGATAGAATAGAGAGAGCTTCGCACAAGTCGGATTGCAACAAGGACCGGCAAGTCCGTACGTTGGATGGCATGTGCCATACCTTGCAATAGCCATATTTACCAGTTTCTTTGACGATATCCTCGTTGCAATAGCCATCTGGGAGCTTGTGAATTTGCAACTAGATTGATATGTACACAAACTACACCAACTGAGCGTCCTCTGCACGACTCGGACCATCATACGACAGAAGCAACACCGCCCGGAACCAGAAAATCCATGGACCATGATAGATGATACGGTTCCCAGTCATCGAACAAGAGGCCTGCACCATGAAGGGATGGCGCCGACCGGCCAGAAAAACACCTCTTGTGCGGGATTCCAGGCAACCCTCATCTCGTGGAAGAATGCCACCTGGCTGAAAGATTTCTCAGTATGCCCTATACCTAGCCATCCCTCGGGCCGGGCCGGGCTTCGGGCCAGGCCTAACCAAGCCCAATGCGAAAAACCTTGGCCCGGGCCGGGCCGGGCCCGGGCGTTGGGCTTAAAAATCAGGCCCAAGCCCAGCCCATCGGCGTAAAAGCCCGCCGGACCTTGGGCCGGGCCTCTTCGTTAATGCGCTAATATGGCGGGCCTGGGCCCAGACCGTGTACAAGGCAGGGTCGGGCTTTTTCGGGCCGGGGCTGCCCATGGTCAGGTCTAGTATGCACACGTGCTCGGGCAAGCCAACACACACACACACACACTCACTCATTGATCACCAGGTCCTCCTCGTTGATTATCAGATCATCGGATTCTTCCTCTCCCATGTCGAGCTGCCCGAAGAAAATCATCTTGGTCAACTGGCCGAGAACCACCACTTGTCGCAGATCACGCATCCGAAGGAGATGCCATAGCGAAGGCTTGAGACTAGCGCCGTCGAACTCCGGCGAGGTTCAGTCGGGAACTCGGCGGCGAGGTGAACGCCGGTCGAAACCCTAGCCGCCGCCTAGGGCGAGACATGTGTATGTACGAGGTGAGTGCATGTGCATGTAGGAGTACAAGTGATGATTGCCTCAGTAAACCTAAGCCGTTTTTCACGGTGAAGGCAATACGTACAATATCGCGTGTAAACGTAACACTGGACATTTCGTCGGTTTTGTGGGCATTTTTTTTCATGGTAATATGTGTCTCATTTATATAGAATAAAGATCAAGTTACAAGGCACGTAAGCATCGACCATGCATGACTGAAAAGATAGGAAAATCCCATGCAAAATACCAGCGCATGTCCCTTTCCTTCGACACCACCGAAGCGGCGACCAAAGGGTAAGAAGACAGATCGCCTCTTCGCCCAAGCTCGACGCGGCTCCATCGCTGATCAGCAGCTTTATGGACCTTCAAAGTAGTTTGCCAAAAGCAAAACCAGACCGTTGAAAGAATCAGATCGGGGCAACATGTCCCCGGACACGCCATCGAACTTCAGAACTGACACCCTCGCATGACGACGGCGTCGGAGAAGGAAACCGAACGCCCGCCGACCACGGACCCAACACAAGATACTCCATCTTCCAAATTGTCACTTGTGTAGACAACCGCTGCGCGTACTCTGAACGACAAAACCTCCTGCTCCACCATGGCGTCGGAGACAACGCCCAAACAACGGGGACGAGAGCAGAAGAAGAGACACACCTGATGGAGTCGCCGCCGCCGCCTCACCAACACCATCCATGAACCCTAACGTTGTCGATCTAAGGGATCGACAGAGACACGATGTCATCAACTCCGAAACGCCGCCATGAAGGACACCGCCGGTGTGGGGGTGGGGTTAAGGCAGATTTATTCGTCCGGACGCCGCTCCCACCACCCCAACGACGCACCGCGACCTATAAATCCAAAACCTAACTACAGAACGGAGGAACGGGGTCCCCCCTTCCTCCTGCCGCCGGAGCAGCGGCCGAAGGGAGAGGGGGCCAGCGCACGGACCGGTGGAGATCGGAGGAAAAGAGTCGCCTCGCCCTAATCGCCTGGTGGCGGCGGCGGCTAGGGTAGGAAAAAGATTACAAGTTTACAACTAGTTCAAGACGCTGCCGGTTTTGTGGGCATCTACTAGGAGTTTCCCCCACTGGAGCAGAGCGGTGGACCAATCCCACGGAGTGACGCGGCCTACCACACGAAGCAGTCCCGGGAGAGAGGTCCGAGAGCGGAAAGGCCTTGGGTGCCATGATTGGCGCATAGAGGACCCTGCACGAAAAGTACCACGCACCTTTTTACGGTGGTAGAGGCGGCATGGTAGCCTCGAGTGTGTGTGTACTTGGAGCTGCTTTCTTTAATAAATAAATAAATAAATAGTCCTCACACTCAGTCAATGCTAGGAGGATCGTATCGTGTGCCTAGGATTGTCTGCGGGTGGAGGACACTCCGTATGAGCCCCATACTGCTATACATCTCCTTTTAGTAGGCGTTGAAGAAGAAGAAAAAGGCACTACGACTTGCCATAAATGAAGCTTTATTATAAAAAAGAAAAAAGTAATATAAGAGCAATTCCAATGGGGCGACCCATTTCGTCCGCCGCCGTTCGTTTGGGTCGGCGCGGACATAAAAGGCGGCCCAACGCGCCGATCCAAACGGACGCGCGTCCGCTTTTCGTCCGCGGGCGTCCCATTCCGACCCATTTTTGAGCCGGATTTGCGTCGGCGGGGACACGCGACGGACACGCGCACGCTCGCCCTCTCCTCCCCCGGGCCCGCTGGTCCGTGTCACATTGCCCATACAACAGCAACCCTCACCCTCCTCCTCTGTTGCCGACGCGGCCTCTCCATTTTTGCCGGCGACTCTGCCAGCTGCCGGGGCATCCACATCCGCCCAGCTACGCCCCCCATTCCCACGTCGTCCGCCACCGCCGTCTTGCCGCCGGGAGCCGACTGCTTCCCTCTCCCACCCCCCACCGCACAGCCGCTACCAAGAAGCCGCCTTGCCGCCCGGCCAGATCCTCACCGGCACGCTCGTCAGAAGCCGGCACGCTCGTCGGACGCCGGCAGGACAGCTAGTTGGTCCGTGCGCGCCGCGACTCCCTTCGCCGGCCATCTCCTTCGCCGACGCCCGCAAGCTGTTCGATAGTTTTTTTTTTCACAATTTCCTTTCCGACTCCGACGATTCGTCCTCGATGATGGGGAGGAGATATTGGCTATCACCACCTCAACACCCAGCGACCATTGTTTCATGGCTCCATTCCGGGCCACCTTCCGGCGTTGAATCACAACTGAGAGAGCGGGCATTTCCTTCTTTGGAAGGACTACTTTGATACAACAAACCCGTTGTTCAAACATCAGAAATTCCGCCGCCGTTTTCGTATGAGTAGGCATCTTTTCAACCGTATTAGAGAGGGGGTGGTCGGCTATGATGACTATTTCGAGTGCAAAGGGGATGCCGTTGGCAAGATTGGTTTTCCTCTTATCGAATGCCTTTGCCGCCATCCGAATGCTTGCATACGGAGTGCCCGGTGATCTCATTGACGAAATACGTCCGTATAAGCGAGTCTACTTGCCTAGAGTCCTGTATAAGTTACGCAAGGCTGTTATTGCTGTGTTTGGCCCTGAGTACTTGAGAGAGCTGACTGCTAAAAATACAGACTGTTTGTTGACGATGAATGCCGTGAGGGCTTCCGAGGATGCTTGGTAGTATGGACTGCATGCATTGGGAGTGAAAGAACGCCCTACGCTTGGCAAGGGCGTTATAAAGAACCATGTAAGGGCTTGTAGTGTCATACTTGAGGTCGTGGCGTCTCAAGATCTCGGATCGGCACTCTTTCTTTGGCATGGCCAGATCACACAATGGTATCAACGTGCTTCAGCGCTCGCCGGTGTTTGCTAGGTTTGTCGAAGGCAACAGCCCGCCGGTGAACTTTACTGTCAACGACCACACCTACGACAAAGGATACTATCTGGGTGACGGTATCTATTCTCAGTGGACCACTATTGTCAAGACAATACCCAACCCTGTCGGAGAAAAGAGAAAAATATTTTTCCCAAGAGCAAGAGAGTGCTAGGAAGGATGTCGAGCGTGGCTTTGGTGTTTTGCAATCTCGACGGGGCATCGTCCGGTATCCTGCTAATACATGGAGAACGCAGAAACTGTGGGAGGTGATGACTGCTTGTGTGATCATGCATAATATGATCGTAGAAGACGAGCGCCCGGAACGTCTGTATAATCAAGAGTTTCAGTTTTAGGGTGAGAATGTTGTGCCTGAGCATGGAGTAGCGGCAACGTTTGGACAGTTCAGCCAATTTCATCAAGACATGCGTGATTGGAAAACTCACGTGCAACTGCAAAATGATTTGGTTGAGCATATGTGGGCTCATGTTCTCAACCAATAGATGTATCTTCTTTTATTCGTTTGCAAAACTATGTGAGACCTTTTTATTTTCATTTGGCTTGTAATAAACTACACTATTTTATTTGGTCCAAAATGATTTTATTTTGAACTATGCAATCATGCAAAAAATAAGGGGGCCACGCAGCCACGCCGGCACATATGGGTCGGCGCGTTGAGCGCCCTGCCGACCCATATGCAAAACAGGGCGGACGTCGCGCGGGCGGCTGACCCAAACGAAAAAAAAACGGACGAAATTGCCGTCTGTTTGGGTCGCCCCATTAGAGTTGCTCTAATCCCTCTCTTTTGCGGCGGCGCGATCTTGAAACTGCCACCGCAATTGTGTTCCTGTAAGGCCAACTCCACCGCACGACCCTATCCTGTCCGGGTATGTCCGTTTGAGGTAAAACGGACAAAAGAGCAAGACCCACCCAGACCCATCTGATTTTTTGTCCCTTTTCGTCCGTTCGACCCGTTCATGCCCAAACTTGGTCTCGCTTTGGGGTAAGCGGACACAAGCGGACAACTTTGTGGCGTCCTCATCCGCCGCATGTCCGGTGGCCCATGTGTCATCCTCACTCTCTCTCTCCTCTTTTTCTCTCGCCCATGAACTAGCATCGACATCTCCGTGATGCAGTGAAGCGGGCGAGGCGGCGTGGGCGGTGGTGAGGCGACGGGCGGCGAGGCAGCCGGCATGTGAACGTTTGGGCTCGCCATGCGGCCAGGCGAGGGGCGCAGTGCTGTATGGCCAGGCGGCGCTGCCATTGCCAGCGGGCGGGCGAAGCGAAGGCGACGGGCTCGCCCATAACGAAGTAGGCAAGCGGTGAATGAGCGTCGCCGTTCATGGCTCTGCCAGCAATTTCAAAGCGCCAGCGGTGACGGGCTTGATGTGCGCGAACTCGACCCCTATGCTCGTATTGTTTGATGAAATGCCTGGGTCGGACAAAGCCGGGCGCATTTTTGGGATGGGGCAGCCGCGCTGGGCGCCTCGACGCCAGGCTTGTCCGACACGGACATTGGTCACCCCATTCTCACCCCAAACGGACGACTTTCGGACGAAACGGACGTCCGTCTGGGGTGTTGCGGTGGAGTTGGCCTAGTGGCGGCAGCATCAGATTCGTTTTGCACTGTGATATAATGGCTTTGGCCGGCCGCATCCGCGTGGCTCCCCAGAAGCAGAAGCAGTAGCAGTAGACCCTGCCTCTGCGTGGCCGCGTACTGTACCATACAAGAAGCACAATGTACGCGAGCAGAGAATAGCAGCGGCGGGGTCAACCCCTCCTTGGCCGGCGCGGGCTCCGTCTCCACGTCCCATTTCTCCCCGAGTCTACCATCATCATCATTGAAAATCGAGCACAGCAACCAGCATGGAGCACGAGACGGCCAGACGGCGTATGCTAGTGGTACTCCTAGTGGATACTCTGCAGCCTGGCAGAAAATCGTCCAGAGAATTTTAAATCCGTCAGTGGCCTCTCTCTCCCTTTCCTCCGGCGACCAGGACGACGGCGGTAGGTCAGCGGGGCTTTGAGGGCGCAACAGTGGAGGCCGTGCGTGCGTGAATCGGTCTCCCATCGAGGACGCTGACGCCGCGGGCCCACCATGACCCGCTGTAGTGGCGGTAATAAATGAAAGACTGTTGCTTTTGCTTTTTTACTCCATCAGAGGCAGTGCTGTTTTTTTTTCCTCTCTCGGCCAGAAGTCAAAGGCTCGGACTGTTAAACAACTGCTGCCGTGCGTTCGGGGGGAAGGGAAGGCCTTTTTTGACCTGATAATAATTCAGACTGTTTGTAGTTTAGCTCGTGGCGCCACGCTGCTGGGCGCTGGCAGTGTTAATACTAAAGCTAGCCAGCGTCCATTTTGTTCGGTTAGGCTGACGCTGCTGATGATTTGGTCCTTGTGCGTGTGATTGGGGGGTTGATCGATTGATTGGTGATGGATCATTGGCGCTTACCCACGCTTTTGCGGACTATGTCTTCCGCTCTAGAGGTTAGGGCGGCCATAGCTAGTAGCTTCTGGAATGTTTTACTATGTTAATTTGTCACTTACAATGATCACCCTGGCATAGCTTGGAACACGCAAATTCTGAGTCTTCTTCATATTTGTTGTCTCCATAAGGGCACCTCCAACAGATGTAAGATAGGTGTTGGTAAATGTGGAGAGAGAACAAAGTTGTACTATGTAGAATAACCAACAACCTTTGCACAAGCTCCAAGATAAAATAGAGAGCAACCACATTTATTTTCTCATCATCTATTGGATAGCTTACATACAATTATTGGAGTTGTTGTATGATAGCTTGTTGGTAGATGACATGAACATTTTATCAACAAGAGTAACATACAATCTATTGGAGATGCCCTAATCATACACCCACTCATCAAATTCTGAGTCTTCTTCATATTTGTTGTCTCCATAATCATGGGACCCACTCATCAATGACACATCTTTCATTTTTCAACCTCCTTGCCATCCCACGCGAGATGAGAGGTCAACTGAAGTTTTCTTTGCGCCACATGCAACCGTCATATAAAGTGCGCTCCAAAAGACAGGTCCACATGTCATATATGGCAACCGGGGAGGCCGGATATGAGGGACGCTCCATAAATTGTAGCGATACAAGGCATATGAAGACTTTGCTAGACTATCTTTTTTTGACCAGAATCATCATAACTACAAGGGTTGGGCATGCTTTGCTGCATCGTTGATGTTGTTGGGTATCTTTAAATAAAATACTCTCTCTGTTTTCAAAATACGAGGTGTATTACATTTTCTAGAAGTCAAACCTTTTTAAGTTTGTAGATAAATATATTAAAATCCATAACATGGTGATTTGATCGGCCTTTCGCGGTGTGATTCTGTATTATTAGCTATTAAACCCATATTCATGTGAGAAAATTCTGCGTCGGTAGCTGCATGTACTATATTGGTGCTACTGTATCAGATGATGGCGTTTTTTTCTAGGTGGTAGAAGGGTGCGCGAGGTTGCTATTTTTTCTATAGGCCGGTTGCTATTGATTGATTTGAAAAATCATTGGCCCAATCAAAATCATAAACGAAATCTAAATTGAATACCTCAACCTAATGAAAAAGCTACAAAATTAGGGAACATAGTGAATTAAAATAATTGAATAGGAGAGCTCCTTGAGAAATTGTGGACCCGGTCAAAATCAAGTGATCCAATTCAACATTGAAGACACCAATTAATTATGAGGCCTTAAAACTTAGGAAGCATAGTGTATAGTATAAAATAATTGAATGTGGCAGCTTCGAAAAATTATTGAACCGGTCAAAATCGGATGACCCAATTCTATTTGGAGACCTCAATTGATTGTGAGGCCATAAAAATTAGGGAGCTTAGTATTATTGACCCGGTTAAAATCGAGCTGAACCAATTCTAAATTAAAGACATCAATTAATTGCGAGGGCTTACAAATTAAGGAGCATAGTGTATAGTATAAAAGAATTGAATGGAAGAGCTTTGAGAAATTGTTGATCCGGTCAAAATCGCGTGACTCAATCTCAATTGAAGGCCTCAATTGAATGTGGGCTCTCTAAAACCGGAAAGCATAGCGTCAGAGGATAATAGTTATTATGGCGATCGGCCGATATGATGACTCCGTTAGAGTTGCTCTTAGAGGCAGCAAACAGTCATGCAATGATAAGAGGTGTCTTTAAGGCCGTGGAGTCAAGTTCCCCTCCATGTGTGTGTGCTTAGAGATTCCCCACACATGTCAACATCTCAGCCCACACGTGCAACCATCTTGAGATTTTGATAAAACTTTCGAATAAAGCTATGTGTAGCACAATAATGATTGCTCTCGATATGTTACGATTTACTAGTCCCCTTCGTATTTCGTGTCAAAAAAATTATCAGTTTTCATCCAAAATGATAGTACTATTTTTTTGGCTTATGTTTCACTTTTTGCTAGTTAAATATAAAATGAAGCTTCTACCCAGAATACGAGAGGAGGCTAATAAACCCGAACGAAGAGAGTGCAGATATTTTGCTTGTATGGTAGTACATCCTTTGACAGGTCAATTTAGACCACCAAAATGTCTTATATTTGAAAACAGAGATAGTAGTACATGGTATCTACTCCCTCCGTCTGGAAATACTTGTCACCAAAATGGATAGAAAAAGATGTATCTATAACTAAAATATGTCTAGATACATCTCTTTCTATTCATTTTGATGACAAGTATTTCCGGACGGAGGGAGTAATTTTTAACGAATCTTCTGTCTGTGTTTCTAGTCTGTATTGGACTACAAAGAGAACGTTGCAAAGAGCATGTGGGAGCACCAGATCGGCAGGTCCAGTGTACTAAATCATTGTACTAAATCATTCTAGCATGACCACCCGCGTCTATGGATAGGTTGGTGGCGCGTCCCTCTTGTCCATACACACCGTGCGCAAGCACAAGCATGATGAAGTGGAGCAGCTCCCCGGTCTCCACTCTCCAGGTCCACGTAACACATGATGAGACCATCAGAGGCTCAGAACTCCGCTGGCTTTTGGCCATGCATGCATGCATGCATGGTAAATTGAACGGGGTGAAAAGGAGAGGACAAGGCCGGCTAGAATTTCAGATCTAACGACTGACAGTCACTTCACCGGAGATGATGGGCAGACAAGGGTAAACAGACGCAAACGGGGCGTGACGGTGAGATTTGGTGCCAGATTTTGCAAACGGGGTCGTGGAGTCAAAACGATGACCGCGCTCCAAGGGCCGGTCCTTAGGGATACATGCACGAAACCTCTCTCGCCCGTCATCGACAAGGTCAGCTGGCTAGGTGTGGAAGCAGTGACAGCACATCGTAAGTGGCTTGTTTTTTTGGCGACAATTCCGTGGTCCGGAGATCTCCGACGTAACTTTTTCCATGATTGGGATGGTTCGTACTTCCGGTAACCTTTATAATTCACCATAGATCCGGATCTTTTCAAAAAACAATTTTTTTAAAAAAAAGAAAGCGGGGGCGTGAGGGCCAACATTATGGCCATGTTCAGCGTCGCTTTGATCATCTCCTAGTAGTATCTGACCACCATAGTTTACCAGAAGGCGCAGCAGCAGCAGCAGAAAGAGAAGTGTTGTACTCCAGTACAGTATAACAGCAGCAGTACTAAATAAACAAATACACAACCGCAGCAGAGAGGCGCAGGCAAAACGCCTAGCGCAGCAGGCAGGAGGCGCATGTTAGTAGGGTCAACCTCGACCAGCACCGGCAGCGGCAAGGCAAGCAACAGCACTCCGGCGCGTGCTATTCCCTCCTGCCACCACCACCACCACGGCGCATGTCGCCGCTGCCCCCACAACCACATGTCGACCGATCATGGGTCATGGCTGCATCCCTAGTTAAATTTACAGACAGACAGACAGACATTCCTACTAGTTAAATTTACCAGCATGTTATGGGCTTGGCGCCAAAATATGATCGGTGCTAGTACTCGTGGACTCTGGGAGCGTTGGTCGCCAGAGCCACAGGGAAAGGGACATGGAGGAGAAAACAAAGACACCCATCACGTGCAATCGTCGATCATGATGATGATGATGACAGCATGGAGAGCCGGCTAGTTTAGTTTATAATAATAACATGTATAATTATAATGATTTGGTAAGTATATATAGGTAACTAATGTTTGTACCACTACCTGGCTGGTTATGTGCATTACATGTGAGGTGAGGTGGTGCAAGTGAGTAGTAATTAACTTAAACTTGTCAGGTTCCACTGCTGCCTAAGGCTGCTGCTCAGCTCATACGTCACAACCAACCTCCCCTGAAAAATGAGCTTGGATCGTCCCACGCAGGGCAGTAAGAGCTCCGGTAACTTTGTTTGCCATGTCATCTGGCGTTGCAGCACTGCGGCCTGCCCTGCCGTAGCTTCTCCCAGAGGCACAGCATCTGCCCCGGCGACTGGTAGTGCGCCGTGAGGTAGTCGTCGGCGCAGCCCGCCTGGCAGAAGCGCGCGCCGTGGACGTACTCCACGCCGCCGGCGGCCTTCGCCGCGCCGCCGACGGCGTCGAGCTGCCCCACCCACATGCCCACGCTCACGTCCTCCATCTTGAACAGCTGCCATTGCCAAAGCAGAACGCAATCATTCGTTTTGTTAATACAAGGTGATGTACTATGTATTGATGATTGAATTGATGCACGATACAACTTTTGGCTTTTCTAGTGCAGCATGGGCCATCTTTTCAGCCCACGCATGATTGGGCCCGTGCCGATTCCCCCGATTTTCGACCAGAATCGGCATCATTCATAGCACCAAACTTTAAACCAGGCCAGCCAGATGGTACTACATGGGATCCCAATTCCCAGTGCCACTTGATAATCGATATGGAATGAACACAGAGGATGGGAGATGTTTTAGGTGCAGAGAGCTTACATTCAGCCTGCCCTTCTCCATCTCGTCCGCGACGAAGCCCGCGATGTCGGAAGAAACAATGTAGCCCGCGCCGTCGGCGTAGGTCGGGTACGTGTCCCTGGGCCACTCCTGGAATTTGAGCCGAGAATGTTACCAAAGAGGTCAGCACGGCAGCACAGGACGAGGTCAAATAATGGCGCGCCAATGATTGCGCTAACGACGAATGTAGTTAGCCAGCATGATTACATGAGACAATAACATATTCATGTGGACAACGCATACCATACCAGTCGTTCATGTGGTTCACATGTACATACGTACTATTATTTGGCACATCAAGAACATGAACACGCTGTCAGTTTTGCTAAGTCCAGGAACTGTAATAGGACTGATGAGTGGTGACACAAAAACATGCTGTTCATGAGCAGTAATCGTTTGAAATTGACTCGGTCGACAAAAAGTTTGTACAGCACTGGTTTGGTATCTTCTTTCTGATGAAATTTAATGCAGCTCCTATGTACTGGTTTGTCTTTCTGAGAGATACTCTACGTCAGGTATGAATGTTGTCATGGGGGCATTTAATTACTTTTGATAACTTGAGTAAAAGATATGCAAGTAGCCTGAGAGTCAATCTGTGTAATTTCACGATAACATTTGCAAAAATAGGAGGGTTTTTTTTGGCAGTAGATCACTTCACCTCATATGAGACGGCCCATTTTCCTTCTCGGAGTGGTCTGTGGTAGTAGTTCATGTTCCCCATATAGAAGCTTTTATCTTCTGGGATTTTCTTGATTTCAGCCATAACTGAATCAAGTCCAACAAAGGTATCATCATCGCACTTCATGACATACTTCGCAGAAACAACACGAGCCTTCAAGGACAAAGTATATATAAATAAAATGAACATTGAGATTGCATAAGAACTGTCTGAAAGGTAATTTAAATTCAGTGTGACTATGTTAAATCCACCCCTTATGCTACATACCGCATACTCGCAGATGGCAACAGTCTTCAGAACAACCAGGTCGTAGCTATCCACAAAAGGCACAATGATAATGTCCCCGAAGAAATCAGCTTCTTTCTTCAAATCTTCATTAACTTCCCTTCTTCCATTCTGCCCTGAAACATGGTTCAGTTATATATCTTTCCATGGGAAGAAGGTAGAGAAAACTACAAGAACTAAATGACAGGACAATAGATTACCAAGGCGACAAAAAAGCGAGCCATGGTACTGGATGAATTTCGTACTGCAGACATCCATGATCTCCTCACAGCCATGCGCTCGGTGAAGTGGCTTCCTGCCGAAAGAATGCCTATGAACAGCTCAACAGGTTCTTCAGGTGGAGGGGCTTTCAGTTCGGCGAGCAACTCCAGATTTCTTTGCAAGATGTTAGGATGGACCGCGGGTAATGTACCAGCAAACATTGATTCAACCTCAATATCACCATTTGCTTGCACCGTAGCGACATCCTCAAGATCAAAGCCCTTGAAAGAACAAATAATCAATGAATTGGCGCATCAGCAAATCTTGCCAAAATAACAGTGGGGAGGAGCTGATCTACATCCTAACCACATTTTCAGTTGAAATGCTAATCTACATCCTAACCACCGCAAAGATGTGCACGGGTTCCAGCTAGGAAGTATAGAAGCACATTGTAAGACAATTGCAGAAGGAAACACTACTTACAACGCGATAAGGAAAAGATGCGACATGCCTCCCATCAACTTGGATATGATAACCTTCCAAACCGGAGCTTATTGTTAGAGCAAACAATTCACCCTCCACAAAAGGATAAGGCCAATCTATCAAACCACTGCTGCTCTGTCCAGCAACACGGTTACGCAGCAACATACTCTTCAACTCCTCAAGTGTGCCACCAGTGTTCCAGGTCCATTGCTCACATGTCACCAATCCATCAACTGCGACACAGGAAAGCAATATAAGAAAATCTCGCGATGATCACCAGCTAAGCTAGCACATGTTAAATATTTTCTCAGCTCAAATTATTAGTAGAGCTCTCGTATTAGTAATGTAAATACCAAATGGACGTCCGGTGGGAATCACTAGCCCTAAAGCATTTGCAAGAAATTTATCATTAGATCATCAAAAAGATATCCCATCAAATGGATATCCATGGGAACCATGTAAATACCAAATATATTCGAACTATATTAGGAGAGGTCAGGCAGCAGTACCGCACATGTTATTGTCCTCTAGTCCTATTTTAGTTACCAAAGCCAAAGTAGAAAATGGATGAAGTTTGCCATGAAATTTTGTCGGTATGAGTGATGACAGGGTATGGGCGATCTAGTAATGGTACAGCCTCCACTCCTGATCATCAATCTACTTAGGCTTTTTAGACGAAAAATGCAGATGTCAGCCACCTGCCATCCGAGTCAGCTCAAAACTATCTGAAATAGGATCTTGGGGGTTATGTAAAGCTTGGGAAGTTCAGGTTTAAAACAGCAGGTCTTGAAGTTCAAGGTTGAAAATTGAGCATCTGCAATATTTCAGAACTTCAGATTCAAAATTGAGCATCTTGAAGTCCTCCTATCTATTCACACAGAGGAGAAACATAAGCATTTAGCAGGCATCGTACAGTGGGAAATGAGAGCATGAAGACGTCCTCAACACAAATGAGGCAAGGAGGCAATTCGAAATTTTATCAAGACATGGAATTATTGGTAAGAAGACGTGCCATCTATATCAAGGGCCAAATAGGTTGGCTGAACCTAAGTCAGTGGGGGAGTGCATCTACAATCCCACCACCCAGGTTCAGTGTCCTCGCGTATCTTCAAAGACTCCTCCTAGGTATTCTCTTTCAAATAGTTTTGCCGTAAACAGTTACGCCTTGTGCAGATTCAGCATGCCAAAATATGTGAATGAATGGTCAGTCTAATATACGTGCATGAATCAACTGAAGGATCTTGTTTCACTGCTGGAAAAACATCCAGCAAAAATCCCTACATAACTCTGCTAAACTCGTAGTTCTCCCCTCTTGTTATTACCTCTGGAAATGTTGAGATGGCACGGTGTTCATCAATGCCAAGGACCAAGGGCCATGGATCAAGATCAGTGATAAAAGTTATGAAACATGGTGAGTGAGGATGCTACACTTTCCGAGGACAGGCTTTCGCCCTGCACAGGACAAATGCTACGAATCATTGAAATTTTCCAAAAGGGAGCTATGGCCGTTTCACCAAACATGGTACTACGATGGAGCCCCAATGAGATTAAGTAACCAACCGCAAAACATGACACTGAATGCAAATCATATGTACAGGCCGCTTGGTTAATCACAATTTACCAGCACATATGCACTAGTGGTGGTACTGATATGCATATAGCCTAGAGCACTAGAGCTCCCCATGTATTGGTTGGTAATTAGTAGTACCAACAACTGCAGTGATCCTGATGTGCGTGTGTACTGCTGCTAACGAAAATGTTGATATGTGTCATCACGAAGTGAAATTTTGAAGGTGAACCAAAATTGAGTGAGGGTACAGGGAGGAGGTGACGCACCGGTGTCCTCGTCGGAGCGGCGCCAGCCCTCGCAGCGGAGCGCGGGGCCCCACTGGCCGCGGAAGCGGGTGTTGAGCTCGACGACGGGGCGGCCGCTCCAGTCGCCCCGGAGGCGCGGGTTGAGGTGGAGGATGGTGGTGGCGGCGTCCCCGTCCCCCTCGCCCCGCAGCTCCACCGCGAACTGCGCCAGGCCGCCGCCGGGCACCCGCCGCGGCCTGCCCACCACCGTGACGTGGGAGCCCAGCGCCAGCCCGCATGGCAGGGCGAGGGCGGGCGCGTCGCCGGGCCGCGCGACGGAGGTCGGGCACCGCGGCGGCGCGGGGACGGGAGGGCGTCGCGGCGGAGCGGGGACGGAGAGGGCGTCGCGGAGGAGGCGCGCGCCGTCGCGGAACGCGCGGGCGGCCGCCGCGTGGAGCGGCGCCGCGGCGTCGAGCGCGCGCACGTCGATCCGGGACACGTCGAGGCGGCGCCCGCGGCCGTGCGGGTGGGGAGCCGCGGCGGCCGCGGTATGTCGGCGCCGGTGGCCTCGGCGGCGGTGACGGCGACGGAGACGGTGGTGGGGCCGAGGGGGCGGCCGGGGTAGCGGAGGGAGAGGGCGGCGGCGTAGAGGAGCGCGGCGGCGGGGAGCAGCAGCAGCAGCGGCCGGAGCCCGGCGGCGGGGCGGCGCGGCCGGCGCATGCCTCTGTCTCTGGTGGGACGCCGGCTGCCCGCGTCGCGACGTGCGGCGGCTTCGTCGGTTACGTTTGGAGGTTGCTCCGAGGAGGGAAAGGTTGGAGCTTTCCCCGGGGTTTAAGACGGGAAGGAGATTACTATGAGATACCCATTTCCTTTCCCGGCTTGCCCGCTGATGATACGGCGTGGCGTGCGGCGTTTCTTTGGAGATTGTTAATGGCGCCGTTAATTGCCGCTCCGGCGATCGCTTGGCTTGTGTACATACATGCACTAAAAATTGTTGCTTTTGCTTGGAGGGCTAAGCATGCATCGTACTACATACATGCACTTCCACATCTATTTCTTTTAGGGACGCTTCCATATCTGTTGACACGTTGAAGATCGGGGGTACTTAGTGGGGTTGATTGCACACAATTTCGGCAGTTGTTTCCCATAAAGCAATCTTTCACCCAAAGTGTTGCTGCAATCGTGAGCACAAGGCATGTCCCGGAGGCAACTTGGGCAGAGGATCTAGTCAGCACCAGCGCCCCAGCTTTTTCTGCCCTCTTGTTCCCCTGCATATCTGCATGCAGCCAGTCAGGGTTAAGTTTGACAGCGAAATGGATTATGACACTTCTATTTATTTTTCTCCCCCCTCGGTGTACGAATGTAAGCCTTTTCGCCGTTTAATCCTACGCTAGAAGGGCTGGGCGCGTTTTACCGCGCCCTTGGTGTTGTTGGGTTTTCATAAATTTCTTAATCACCCTGTTTCAAAATAGAAGGTATATTAGTTTTTTTTTTGAAAAGCCAGACATCTTTTAAGTTAGATCAATTAGTAGAGAAGTATATCAAAAATCCATAACATCAAATCAATATCATAAGATTCATCATGAAATCTCTACTACCTAAAATAAAATAAAATAAAATAAATGTAACGGTTCCTCTCCCCTCTTATGTCCCCCACCCTTCGTCCCACCCTCTCGTAAGACCCCCTCCTATGCTTTTATTTTTGGCAACCATATTAATCTTTGGCAGTAATTAATCTTTTCTTTGGCAATGCAATAAATTTCCGGACGACAATCAATTTATTCTTGGTAAGCATTGTAATGCAATAAATTCATGCGAAGGAATAAATCACGGTAGGTAATCAAGCAAGGACCCCATACGCCGCCTTCCTATTGTGCTCTATCCATGCCTTCCATTCGTGGAGCCTTCCCTACATTCCGTTCCTCCTCTTCCATGGGGCGCCACCGCCCCGTTTCCTATGCTTCCTCGGACTGGCGCCACACCTCATCCCATCCCCTCTCCTATCTCTCCTAGAAATCAGGGCCTGATCTGAAGAACCGTAGGGCTACACCGTCCTACTACGATGGTCAGAGATTCCGGTGGAGGCGTGCAAGGGCATGCTGGTCGTCGCCTGAAAGGGGAAGTAGAATTTGACCGGAGACCTTAATGGCAGTGCAACTTTTATCACCCAACGACATCATCTACCTTGTCTCTAACTCATTCCCATCGACCACAGACGTCAGCAGGGGCAGAGATACGTCAACGCCATCATGTGCTTCACTCTGCTCCCTCACCATGGCAAGCAGATAGAGCGGGTGGAGGCGGCACCTCAACATATCATCGAACTGTCAAGGAAGTTCATAAAAAAGGAAGAGCTCGAGAAGTTGAAGGTCTACCGACTGCTTCGCCATCCATTCAGTCCACTTCATCTCTTACCTCTAGAAAAAATCCTGGTTGCTCTCTCCCTCGTTTTCTTGCTCCAAAACCTGAAATTTTCGATCTCTTTGCTCCGAGCTCCGTTTTTAAACTGTTTTGGGGGATTGCTACTTGGTATGTGACTCCGCCATTGCTCCAATTAGTTTTTGCTCTAGTGGATTATATTTTACATAATTAGCTGCTCTTGGTGCTACTGAAAATGAGCTTGCATGTTGCACTCTTTGAGTTCCAAGTAGTTTGAATGCTTGATATAGCCTTTAGACATTCATATGAGTAGTTGATATCAATCTTGTGAAGTTTTATTGACATCATTTTGTGGCCCAAAATTTTAGAAATTTGTGTTGGGTAACGTAGTAATTTCAAAAAATTTCCTACGATCACGCAAGACCATGGTGATGGCATAGCAACGAGAGGGGAGAGTGTCCGTCCACGTACCCTCGTGAGACCGAAAGCGAGCGTTATAACAACGCGGTTGATGTAGTCGTGCGTCTTCACGATCCGACCGATCCAAGCACCGAGCGCACGGCACCTCCGAGTTACGCACACGTTCACTCGATGGCGATCCCGGACTCCGATCCGGCAAAGTGTCGGGGATGAGTTCCGTCGACCGACGGCGTGGTGACGATAATGATGCTCCACCGACGCAGGGCTTCGCCTAAGCTCATGACGATATGACTTCTCCGCGCAGGGCTTCGCCTAAGCTCCGTGACGATATGACCAAGTGGAATATGGTGGAAGGGGCACCGCACACGGCTAAGGAACGATCCGTAGATCAACTTGTGTGTCATGGGGTGCCCCTGCCTCGTATATAAAGGAGCAAGGGGGTGCAGCCGGCCCTAGAGAGGCGCGCTGGAGGAGTCCTACTCCCACCGGAGTAGGACTCCCCCTCTCCTAGTTGGACTAGGTCTTGGGGAAGGGGAAGAGGGAAAGGTGCGGCCCCTCCCCTAGTCCAATTCGGACTAGGCCATGGGGCGCGCGGCCTGTCCTAGGCAGCCCTCTCTCTTTCCCTTGAGGGCCCAATAAGGCCCAATACTTCTCCCGGCGAATTCCCGTAACTCTCCGGTACTCGAGAAATACCGAATCATTCGAACCTTTCCGAACTCGAATATAGTCGTCCAATATATCGATCTTTACGTCTCGACCATTTCGAGACTCCTCGTCATGTCCCCGATCTCATCCGGGACTCGAACTCCTTCGTACATCAAAACTCATAAACTCATAATATAAGCATCATCGAAACCTTAGCGTGCGGACCCTACGGGTTCGAGAACTATGTAGACATGACCTAGAACTATTCTTGGTCAATAACCAATAGCGGAACCTGGATGCCCATATTGGTTCCTACATATTCTACGAAGATCTTTATCGGTCAAACCGCATAACAACATACGTTGTTCCCTTTGTCATCGGTATGTTACTTACCCGAGATTCGATCGTCGGTATCAATACCTAGTTCAATCTCGTTACGGTAAGTCTCTTTACTCGTTCCGTAATACATCATCTCACAACTAACTCATTAGTTGCAATGCTTGCAAGGCTTATGTGATGTGTATTACCGAGAAGGCCAGAGATACCTCTCCGACAATCGGAGTGACAAAACCTAATCTCGATTCATGCCAACTCAACATATACTTTTGGAGACACTTGTAGAGTACCTTTATAATCACCCGATTACGTTGTGACGTTTGGTAGCACCAAAGTGTTCCTCCGTAAGCGGAGTTGCATAATCTCATAGTTACAGGAACATGTATAAGTCATGAAGAAAGCAATAGCAGACATACTAAGCGATCAAGTGCTAGGCTAATGAGAATGGGTCATGTCAATCACATCATTCTCCTAATGATGTGATCCCGTTAATCAAATGACAACTCATGTCTATGGCTAGGAAACTTAACCATCTTTGATTCAACGAGCTAGTCAAGTAGATGCACACTAGTGACACTATGTTTGTCTATGTATTCACACATGTATTATGTTTCCGGTTAATACAATTCTAGCATGAATAATAAACTTTTATCATGAAATAAGGAAATAAATAATAACTTTATTGTTGCCTCTAGGGCATATTTCCTTCAATTTGTTCATAGGAAAAATGATTTTCTTCTGGAGGAGTTCCTCGAAACTGAATGCCAAGGGAGTCACTGGGGACTCCTCGGACAGTGACCTCAACATTCCGCATAGGACGGAGGTCTGGCCGTGCGAATGGCCGCACAATGCCTCCATGAATGAAGCCGGTTTTCACTAAGAGTTTATGCAATTCGTTGCAAATGCCGGGTTGACCGACTTCCTTGCAGATGAGTGTGATCAATACCACATCCTTACAAATTCATTTGTGCAAAATTTCCATTTCATGCATAGGCTCGACATTCCCATGGTACGTTTTGATTTATATGTTGAACATAATGAGATACCACTTATACTGAGTTTTGTGAGGTATGTTTGATTCCTTCTGATGGGGAATTGAGGGAGCCACGACCACAGGAGCTCGAGGGTTTCCTCTGTACTTTAACTGTGAGAGAGTATAGGGGCGTGGAGAGCCCGAGCTACTAGCTTGCATTTCTCTACCGTGCACTACTTTGCTTTATTCATGGGGAAATGCTTGACTTCTAGGGAGGAAGGTGGTACGCTTAGTGCCCCTGGCCTTGCCATTTTATGCCTTGCACTTCACAACGATAACACTTATAGCCTTGGGGCTATCATTCCACGCTGCTTACACACTAACATGACTAGTGGTAAAATTCATGGTGGTATTTATACTACTCACCTAGCGAGACGTTTTCATGTTGATATATACCACAATGATTACTTGCTGCCTAGGATCTACTTAGACCACCAGTCTATGATAGATCACCACTTTATTGATAAGCCTGAGCCTCCTCACCACATTTGTTATAACTTGGCATTTAGTGAGGATACTCATGAGATTATTCTGTTTCCTGCACCTTCTTTGTTTGACTCTCATGCCAGGAATGGATACACCATCATGCCACTAGATATTACTGCTTGCAAGAACAAGTTGGTTGTAGTGGAGAACGAGGCCCAACCTTGGGATCCTCGAGTGCCTCTGCCTCACCACTTTCCTACCAGACCCGATGGATACTACGGGTGGTGATCACTGATGTCTACTACGCAACCTTCTTCTTGTAGACGTTGTTGGGCCTGCAAGTGCACAGGTTTGTAGGACAGTAGCAAATTTTCCTCAAGTGGATGACCTAAGGCTTATCAATCCGTGGGAGGCGTAGGATGAAGATAGTCTCTCTCAAACAACCCTGCAACCAAATAACAAAGAGTCTCTTGTGTCCCCAACACACCCAATTCAATGGTAAATTGTATAGGTGCACTAGTTCGGCGAAGAGATGGTGATACAAGTGCAATATGGATGGTAGATAAAGGTATTTGTAATCTGCAAATATAAAAACAGTAAGGTAACTAATGATAAAAGTGAGTGTAAACGGTATTGCAATGGTAAGAAACAAGGCATAGGGTTCATACTTTCACTAGTGCAAGTTCTCTCAACAATAATAACATAGATAGATCATATAACAATCCCTCAACATGCAACAAAGAGTCACTCCAAAGCCACTAATAGCGGAGAACAAACGAAGAGATTATGGTAGGGTATGAAACCACCTCAAAGTTATTCTTTCAGATCAATCTATTCAAGAGTCCGTACTAGAATAACACCTTAAGACACAAATCAACCAAAACCCTAATGTCACCTAGATACTCCATTGTCACCTCAAGTATCTGTGGGCATGATTATACGATAAGCATCACACAATCTCAGATTCATCTATTCAACCAACACAAAGTACTTCAAAGAGTGCCCCAAAGTTTCTACCGAAGAGTCAAGACGAAAACGTGTGCCAATCCCTATGCATAGGTTCATGGGCGGAACCCGCAAGTTGATCACCAAAACATACATCAAGTTGCACGTGATATCCCATTGTCACCACAGATAAGCACGGCAAGACATACATCAAGTGTTCTCAAATCCTTAAAGACTCAATCCGATAAGATAACTTCAAAGGGAAAACTCAATCCATTACAAGAGAGTAGAGGGGGAGAAACATCATAAGATCCAACTATAATAGCAAAGCTCGCGATACATCAAGATCGTGCCATAGAGAGAACACGAGAGAGAGAGAGAGACCATACACATAGCTACTGGTACATACCCTCAGCCCCAAGGGTGAACTACTCCCTCCTCGCCATGGAGAGCGCCGGGATGATGAAGATGGCCACCGGTGATGGGTTCCCCCTCCGCAGGTGCCTGAGCGGGCTCCCGTGAGGTTTTTGGTGGCTACAGAGGCTTGCGGCGGCGGAACTCCCGATCTATCTTCGTCTTCGATGTTTTTAGGGTATATGGGAATATATAGGCGAAAGAAGTCGGTCGGGGGAGCCTCGAGGGGCCCACGAGAGGGTAGGGCGCGCCCAGGGGGTGGGTGCGCCCCCTATCTCGTGGCTTCCTCGATGCTCCCCTGGCTTGCACTCCAAGTTTCCTAGATCACGTTCGTTCCAAAAATCACGTTGCCGAAGGTTTCATTCCGTTTGGACTCCGTTTGATATTCCTTTTCTTCGAAATACTGAAACAAGCAATAAAACAGCAATATGGGCTGGGCCTCCGGTTAATAGGTTAGTCCCAAAAGTAATATAAAAGTGTATAATAAAGCCCGTAATCATTCAAAACAGATAATAAAATAGCGTGAATGCTTCATAAATTATAGATACGTTGGAGATGTATCATCATCCCCAAGCTTAATTCCTACTCGTCCTCGAGTAGGTAAATGATAAAAGAAAGAATTTATGAAGTGTGAATGCTAGACGGTGCACAAGTTTGATCAATGATAATTTCAATCACCTTTTCTAGCATGATTATATGTCATAACAGTAGTTCATCTCATAAAACTTCTCACGAACAAGCAAAAAGCAATTCACATGTTAAAGCATAGACTATAAACTTTCTTGAAAGCTAGCAAACTTCATTCTCAGTCATCAAACAATTACAATTCATCTTATTTTCAGAAAGGGTCTATGTCAGAGCTTTGATTTAGCAAACTCCACATACTCAACTATCACATAGTCTTCTACAATTGCTAACACTCACGCAATACTATTGGTTATGGAGTTTTAATCGGACACTGAGAAAGATAGGGGCTTATAGTGTTGCCTCCCAACGTATTCACCTTTGGGTGATGTCAACAATAATAGTTCATGCTAACTTACATCTATATATATATATATATATATATATATATATATATATATATATATATATATATATATATATATATATATATATATATATATATATATATATATATATATATATATATATATATATATATATATCAGGATCTTTCCAACACGAGGTTCTTGCCAAAGGATAAAATAAAAAGGGAAAGGTGAAGATCACCTTGACTCTTGCATAAAGCAAAAGACATAAAGTATAAGATAGGCCCTTCGCAGAGGGAAGCAAGGATTTGCAGAGGTGCCAGAGCTCAATTTTGAAATACAGATAAATAATTTTGAGAGGTATGATCTCATTGTCAACATAACAACCAAGAGTTCCCAATATCTTCCATACTACATACATTATAGGCGGTTCCCAAACAGAATGGTAAAAGTTTTTACTCCCCCTCCACCAATAATCATCAATCCATGGCTTGCCTGAAACAACGGGTGCCTCCAACTAACATCAATCCTGGGGGAGTTTTGTTCGCAATTATTTTTGATTTGATTTTGACCTTTTGATCATGGGACTGGGCATCCCGGTTACCAGCCATTTTACTCGTGAATGATGAGCGGAGTCCACTCATCTTGAGAATAACCCACATAGCATGGAAGATACTGACAGCCCCTAGTCGCTACATGAGCGATTCGGGCATACAAAAAAGATTATTATTTGAAGGTTTAGAGTTTGGGACATGCAAATTTACTTGGAACGGCAGGTAAATACCACACACTACTAGGGAAAAGCCTAGCAGCAACGCGGGTTTTAGACCTATCAGTAGCGCGGGGTTATGCGCTACTGATAAGGCGCTACAGCTAACGAATAGTAGTAGCGTGCCTCCTCCCATGCTACTGCTAAATCGACTTAGTAGTAGCGAGTTCCCAGAGGAGCGCTACTGGTAATTAGTAGTAGCGCTTCTCCCTGCCCGCGCTGCTACTATTATTTCATATTTTATTTCTTTTTTATTTCATGTTGTATTCGTACACCTTTACACAAGTTTTCATACAACAGGAATTTAGAAATTGTTTTTACATCATAATGAGTTATTACATCACGGGGTGAAAGAACCGTGTGGACTAGTTTCAAGTGGATGGACATCCACTTGAAACTAATCTGCGGTTCTTTCACCCAATGATATAATAAATATCATCATCATCATATCATTAGCAACTTATCATCATAATACATCATTGTCATATAACACCTCCTCAAGATCATCATTTTCATCAATGAGACATCACATAGCAAATTGGTCACTTGTCGTAATCACAAGTACTCCTCACATCATCAACTCTAACACATTGTATCACATAATAAACATATTGTACCTCATAGGACCTACTACATTCTCTTAGGACCTACTATATTCTCTAAGGTAAAATAGCAAAAAAAAAAAACAAGATAGCCCCTGACTCTCCATTATGGAGAATGGAGATTATCCTGTCTCCAATTCTTACCTTTCGCTTAATGTTACTTCCAAGAACCTCCTTGTGAATGTCCAAACATTTTTTCCATTCTTTGATTAGCATGTGTTCACCGCTTTTAGAAATCCGATATGCACAGGTGAGCTCCTTAGATTCACCTGGCTGTATGTTCATAACTGCAAGGCGACCATTATGATACATCAGATGAGGCACACAATCCATCGGGAATTTCTGTTGAAAAACATAGTAATAACTTCGTAGTTAGCAATGATGTACTAGTTTTAGAAGTATGCAAAAGATGCACGGATGTCGTAATAGTAAAAAATCTTACCAGGGTATCTTCATAGAAGTTACCGTGGTTCAACACGTGCATTAGTGGCACGTATTCACCATAATTTGGAGGAGTTCGATAATAGGTATTGTAATTCTCAAGAAAAGTACAATAAGCAATCAGATGACTTTTCTCCTTATAAGTTAATTCGGAGCCATCAGTGTAGTGGGTTTTGTCTACCATCTTCTGCACATTCTTTGAAGATTCAAAATAAGATGTCAATGGAAATAAGCTGTCAACTATTTTGAAATAAACAATATAAATTAGTTAATAACTATGTTTGAGAAACTCACATTGCGGTAGAATCAGAAGCGTATCAACAAGGACCCAAATGTCCATATTGTCTTGCTCGATGTCAGGATTACCAAGATCCATGGTGATAATCATACCCTCATAAAAACCATACATTTTGCAAAGTGCTTCCCAATTTTGGCAACCAAAATGGGTTACGGTCTGAGAATTGTACAGATTTACTTCAAAATCGATATCATGATGGGTCCTTGGGTGTATTTTCTTTGTTTCATAATTTTCATGGTCTTCAAAACCCATCCTCTCCAAGACATAGCGTCTTGCATGGCATGTGATAAGCTAGTCGAATTGTAAAAGATGAAAATTAGACGTTGAAATGGTTGAAGTCATGCTTAATTACGAAAAAAACACTTGTCGTTGTTGCGTACCGTTTCAACATCGAAGGTCTCCTCGAGCTTAATGTTGAAGCGCCGATCTTCATCCAGCTCAACGAACCCGTCGCACATACCTCGATCATCGTGGCACCAGCTGCACTCCCCCGGGAGACTGTTGTCATCCGAGTACGACATTTCCTACGTTCATAATTCAAAGATTAAACTTGTACATATTCTAGCACAAGTCATGCCAGAATTCACGGAAAAATCCGGCATGACCTTTGCTAAAAAAGGACATATCGAGCGCCTGAAATTTGCCGGAACGGAAATTAATCAACACTCCGGCAAAACATAGGCCACTCGGAGGTGTAACCAAAACATGAAATAATTGCTTAAACTAAAAAATAACAACAAATATGACATGTTCAACTAGTTCTATTAATTAAACTAGTTCTTACTAAATATAAACTTAGTATAAAAGAAAAAAACTAGTTCTTTTTAAAAATAAAGTAGTTCAACTAGTTATTAATTTACTTACTATACTAGTTCAACTAAAACTAAACTAGTTCTATTAATTCAACTCGTTCTTACTAAATATAAACTTACTATAAATAGAAAGAAACTAGTACATCTACTACTACTAATTAACATCTAACTACTACATCTACTACTAATTAACATCTACTACTGCTAATTATACAACTAGTTTACCATCACTACTAGTAATTAATATCCACTACTTCTAAAAATCATTATCTATGAACCCTAAATTAATATCTACTACTACTAAAATCATCTACTAACTAAGCAAAGAGAGAGGTGGGGGAGGTGGGGGGCTTCTGAGGAGAGAGGCGGTGGAGGTGAGGTGATCGAGGCGGGAGGCGGGCTCGAGATCGAGGCGGCGGTCTGGGCGGGCTCGGGCGGCGGCGGTGAGGTCGAGGGCGGCGACAGTGTGGTCGAGAGCGGCAGTGAGTGGTGGGCGGCGGCGGTGAGGTTGAGGGCGGGCTCGGGCGGCGGTGAGGGCAGGCTTCGGGCTCGGGCGGCGACAGGAGTAGGGGAACAGGCCGGGGGGGGGGGGGGAAGGAGGACTTCGCGAAATTTTGAGCCGGGGGAGGGGTGGTTAACTCGAACTAGCAGTAGCGCTCATAGGGAAAACACGCTATAGCTAACTTATTTATAGCGCGTTTAGTGAAAACCGCTACTGCTAATGGAACCAGTTATTTCTTTTGTTTATCCCAATATCAGTAACGCTTTGTCCTGAAAAAACGCTATAAGTCTAAGCAATGTAAAAACATCAAAAATATACATTGGTCATCATTGATCTTTTTGTGTATAATCTAAATAGTCAACATGAATCCACACTGTACCTGTATAGGTACAGGCGAGGATTCATATTGCAACCACAAATCATACACATATAGTTCAATGAAGACCAAGTGCTCTAGATAGGTTGAGAAGTAACATATTTAAGGTGGTAAACACCTTGTTCGCTTAGCAGTATGGGACTAAACTTAATTAGTTGCGGTGATACTTAGCAGTAGCGAGTTTTGAAGAAAACCGCTGCTACTAAGTTCTTTAGCAGTAGCGCGTCCATGGGAAGGGCGCTACTACTATATCTAGCCTGGAGGCAACACCGTGGCAATTATAGTAGTAGCGCTCTTTTCACCTAGAGCGCTACTGCTACTTAGTCATTAGTAGCGCTCTTTTCTGAAGCTCGCTACTGCTAATTAGCAGTAGCTTCTGTTTTTAAACCGCGCTGCTGCTAAGATTCTGTGTATAAGGTTTTCCCTTGTAGTGGCATATAGGTAGGTATGGTGGACACTCATGGCAAAAACTGGGTTTAAGGATATTTAGAAGCACAAGTAGTATCTCTACTTGGTGCAAGGAATTTGGCTAGCATGAGGGGGAAAGGCAAGCTCAACATGTTTGAATGATCCATGACAATATACTTTAACTGAGATGTGAGAAAACATAACCCATTACGTTGTCTTCCTTGTCCAACATCAACTCTTTAGCATGTCATACTTAATGAGTGCTCACAATTATAAAAGATGTCTAGGATAGTATATTTACATGTGGAATCTCTCTTCCTTCAATATTATTTCATGAATTGTTCAAATGACCAATACAATGCTTGCTAACCTTCAATAAATTTACAACCTCTACTTCTTAGATGTGAAGTCATTACTCCCCATGGGATAAGCAAATGAGGCATATATAATTTCAGATTTATGACATTCAACTCATTCAACCATTTACTCATAGGATATAAGTGAAGCACACGAGTAAATGACAAACTACTCCAAAAATATATAAGTGAAGATGAATGAGTAGCTAAATAATTATGCAACTATGTGAAGACTCTCTCTCATTTAAGAATTTCAGATCTTGGTATCTTATTCAAACAGCAAGCAAAGCAAAACAAAATGACATTGCAAGGATAGCACATCTTGTTGGGGAACGTTGCAGAAAATAAAAAATTTCCTACGGCTTCACCAAGATCCATCTATGAGTTCATCTAGCAATGAGTGATAAGAGTGCATCTACATACCTTTGTAGATCGCGAGCACAAGCGTTCAAGAGAACGGGGTTGAGGGAGTCGTACTCGTCGTGATCCAAATCACCGATGACCAAGTGCCGAACGGACAGCACCTCCGCGTTCAACACACGTACGGAGCGGATGACGTCTCCCGCACGTTGATCCAGCAAGGAGGAGGGAGAGGTTGAAGAAGATCCAGCAGCACGACGGCGTGGTGGTGGATGCAGCAGGGTTCCGGCAGAGCTTCGTCGAGCTTCTGCGAGAGGGAGAGGTGTAGCAAGGGGGAAGGGAGGCGCCGGGTGCAAGGGTGCGGCTTCCCTCCTTCCCCCTCTATATATATAGGGTCCCCAGGGGGGCGCCGGCCCTAGGAGATTGAATCTCCAAGGGGGCGGTGGGAGTGGAGTGCCCCAAGGCAAGTGGGCGCCCCCTAGGGTTCCCAACCCTAGGCGCGAGGGGGCCAGGGGTGGCGCACCAGCCCACCAGGGTGGTTCCTCCCACTTCATCCCATGGGGCCCTCAGGATAGGTGGCCCCACCGGTGGACCCCGGGACCCTTCGGTGGTCCCAGTGACCCAGAAACTCCCCGATGGCGGCTGCACTTCCTATATAATTCTTCACCTCCGGACCCCGAACTCCTCGTGATGTCAGGGATCTCATCGGGACTCGAACAACTTCGGTTTGCTGCATACTCATATCTCTACAACCCTAGCGTCACCGAACCTTAAGTGTGTAGACTCTCACGGGTTGGAGGCAATGAGACATGGCCAGAGCGGCTCTCGGTCAATAACCCGCAGCGGGATCTGGATACCCATGTTGGCTCCACATGCTCCTCGATGATCTCATCGGATGAACCACGATGTCGAGGTTTCAAGCAACCCGTATACAATTCCCTTTGTCAATCGATATTTTACATGCGAGATTGATCGTCGGTATCCCAATACCTTGTTCAATCTCGTTCCCGGCAAGTCACTTTACTCGTGTCGTAATGCATGATCCTGGACCAGACACTTGGTCACCTTGAGCTCATTATGATGATGCATTACCGAGTGGGCCGAGATACCTCTCCGTCATGCGGATGACAAATCGATCTCGATCGTGTCAACCAGCAGACACTTCGGAGGTACGGTAGTGCACCTTTATAGTCACCCGATTCGTTGTGACGTTTGGTACACAAAGCACTCCTACGGTATCGGGAGTTACACAATCTCATGGTCTAAGGAAAGATACTTGACATTGGAAAAGCTCTAGCAAGCGAACTACGATCTTTTGCTATGCTTAGGATTGGGTCTTGTCCATCACATCATTCTCCTAATGATGTGATCCCGTTATCAATGATATTCAATGTCCATAGTCAGGAAACCATGACTATCTATTGATCAACGAGCTAGTCAACTAGAGGCTCACTAGGGACATGATGTAGTCTATGTATTCACACGTGTATTACCATTTTCCGGATAATACAATTATAGCATGAATAAAAGACAATTATCATGAACAAGGAAATATAATAATAATCCTTTATTATTGCCTCTAGGGCATATTTCCAACAGTCTCCCACTTGCACTAGAGTCAATAATCTAGTTACATTGTTATGAATCGAACACCCATAGAGTTCTGGTGTTGATCATGTTTTGCTCGCGGAAGAGGTTTAGTCAACGGATCTGCGACATTCAGATCCGTATGCACTTTGCAAATATCTGTTGTTGGAAATATGCCCTAGAGGCAATAATAAAAGCATTATTGTTTTATTTCCTTGTTCATGATAATTGTCTTTTATTCATGCTATAATTGTATTATCCGGAAATCGTAATACATGTGTGAATACATAGACCACTATACGTCCCTAGTGAGCCTCTAGTTGACTAGCTCATTGGTCAATAGATAGTCATGGTTTCTCGACTATGGACATTGGATGTCGTTGATAACGGATCACGCCATTAGGAGAATGACGTGATGGACAAGACCCAATCCTAAGCATAGCACAAGATCGTAGTTCGCTTTGCTAGAGCTTTCAATGTCAAGTATCTATTCCTTAGACCATGAGGTCGTAACTCCCGGATACCGTGAGGAGTGCTTTGGTGTACCAAACGTCACAACGAATCGGGTGACTATAAAGGTGCATTACGGTATCTCCGAAGTGTCTCTGGTTGACACGGATCGAGACAGGATTTGTCACTCCAGACACGGAGAGGTATCACTGGGCCCACTCGGTAGTGCATCATCATAATGAGCTCAAAGTGACCAAGTGTCCGTCACGGATCATGCATTACGGTACGAGTAAAGTGACTTCTTGCAGAACTAGACCGAACGAGGTATTGGGATACCGACGATCGAAGTCTCGCAAGTAGCATACCGTCTGACGAAGGGAGTAGTATACGGGTTGCTTGAATCTCGACATCGTGGTTCATCCGATGACATCATCGAGGAGCATGTGGGAGCCAACATGGGTATCCAGATCCCGATGTTGGTTATTGACCGAGGGCTGCCTCGGTCATGTCTCAGATGTCTCCCGAACCCGTAGGGTCTACACACTTAAGGTTCGTGACGCTTAGGGTTATTAGGAAGACTTGTATGTGATTACCGAATGTTGTTTGAGTCCCGATGAGAACCTGGACGCCACGAGGAGTTCGGAAGGTCCGGAGGTAAAGATTTATATATGGAAGTTGTCAAACGGACACCGGAAAAGTTTCGGTCATATCGGTATTGTACTGGGGCCACGGAAAGGTTCGGAGGACCACCGGAGGGGCCACACCTCCCGGGGCCACTTGGGCTGCGTGGGAAGGGGCCAGCCCTGGTGGCTGGGCGCACCCCCTCCTTGGGCCCTTGCGCCTAGGGTTGGGGGGAACCCAGAGGGGCCCCCTTGCTTGGGGGCAAGCCCCCCCTTGTCGCCGCCTCCCCTCTAGATGCATCTAGAGGGTCGGCCCCTCTCCCTTCCCCTATAAATAGAGGGGTGAGGGAGGCAGCCGCACCCAAGCCAAGGCGCAGCCTCCCCCAACACCTCTCCTCCTCCGTTGTGTGCTCGGCGGCCTCGCCGAGTCTCGCTTCTCCACCATCATCACGCCGTCGTGCTGCCGGTGGAGCTGTCTTCCTCAACCTCTCCTTCCTCCTTGCTGGATCAAGACGGAGGAGACGTTGTCCGTACCGTACGTGTGTTGAACGCGGAGGTGCTGTCCGTTCAGCACTTGGTCATCGGTGATCCGAGTACGACTCCATCATCACCATCCCCTCGAACGCTTCCGCACGCGATCTACAAGTGGTATGTAGATGCAAACTCACTCCCTTGACTCGTTGCTTAGATGAACTCATAGATGGATCTTGGTGAAACCGTAGGAAAAATTTTAATTTTCTGCAACGTTCTCCAACAGTGGCATCATGAGCTAGGTCTATGCGTAGTTCTCTATTGCACGAGTAGAACACAATTTGGTTGTGGGCGTAGATCTTGTCAACTTGCTTGCCGCTACTAGTCTTATCTTGCTTCCGCGGTATTGTGGGATGAAGCGGCCCGACCAACCTTACACGTGCGCTTACGTGAGACCGGTTCCACCGACTAACATGCACTAGTTGCATAAGGTGGCTGGCGGGTGTCCGCCTCTCCACTTTAGTTGGAGCGGATTCGATGAAAAGGGTCCTTATGAAGGGTAAATAGAAGTTGACAAGATCACGTTGTGGTTATTCGTAGGTAAGAAAACGTTCTTGCTAGAACCCAATTGCAGCCACGTAAAAGATGCAACAACAATTAGAGGACGCCTAACTTGTTTTTGCAGCAATTGTCATGTGATGTGATATGGCCAAGTTGTGATGAATGATGAATGACATATTGTGATGTATGAGATCATGTTCTTGTAATAGGAATCACGACTTGCATGTCGATGAGTATGACAACCGGCAGGAGCCATAGGAGTTGTCTTTATTTTGTATGACCTGCGTGTCATTGAAGAACGCCATGTAAACTACTTTACTCTATTACTAAACACGTTAGTCATAGAAGTAGAAGTAGTCGTTGGCGTGACAACTTCATGAAGACACGATGATGGAGATCATGGTGTCATGCCGGTGACAAGATGATCATGGAGCCCCGAAGATGAAGATCAAAGGAGCTATATGATATTGGCCATATCATGTCACTACTTTATATAATTGCATGTGATGTTTATTATGTTTTATGCATCTTGTTTACTTAGAACGACGGTAGTAAATAAGATGATCCTTACAACAATTTCAAGAAGTGTTCTCCCTAACGTGCACCGTTGCTAAAGTTCGTCGCTTCTAAGCACCACGTGATGATCGGTGTGATGGATTCTTACGCTCACATACAACGGTGTAAGACAGATTTACACACGCAAAACACTTAGGGTTAACTTGACGAGCCTAGCATGTACAGACATGGCCTCGGAACACGGAGACCGAAAGGTCGAACACGAGTCGTATAGAAGATACGATCAACATGAGAATGTTCACCGACGATGACTAGTCCGTCTCACGTGATGATCAGACACGGCCTAGTCGACTCGTATCGTGTAACACTTAGATGACTAGAGGGATTTCAAATCTAAGTGGGAGTTCATTCAATAATTTGATTAAGATGAACTTAATTATCATGAACTTAGTCTAAACTTTTTGCAAAATATGTCTTGTAGATCAAATGGCTAACGCTCATGTCAACATGAACTTCAACGCGTTCCTAGAGAAAACCAAGCTGAAAGATGATGGCAGCAACTATACGGATCGGGTCCGAACCCGAGGATCATCCTCATAGCTGCCAAGAAGGCATATGTCCTAGAAGCACCATTAGGTGACCCACCTGCTCTCCGGCACTACAAGACGATTTGAACGCTTGGCGGAACGCATACTAATGATTACTCCCTCGTTCAGTGCGGCATGCTTTACAGCTTAGAATCGGGGCTCCAAAAGCGTTTTGAGCAACACGGAGCATATGAGATGTTCAAGAGCTGAAACTAGTTTTCCAAGCTCATGCCCGGTCGAGAGATATGAAGTCTCCGACAAGTTCTATAGTTGTAAGATGGAGGAAAACAGTTACATCGGTGAGCACATACTCAAAATGTCAGGTTGCACTTACCGTCCTCACTGGAGATTAACCTCCCGGACGAGGCGGTCATTGACAGAATCCTTCAGTCGCTCCCACCAAGCTACAAGAGCTTCGTGATGAACTACAATATGCAGGGGATGGTGAAGACCATTCCTAAAGTATTTTCAATGCTGAAGTCAGCAAAGGTTGAAATCAAGAAAGAACATCAAGTTTTGATGGTCAATAAGACCACTAAGTTTAAGAAGGGCAAGGGTAAGAAGAACTTCAAGAAGGACGACAAGGAGGTTGCCGCGCCCGGTAAGCAAGTTGCCAGGAAGAAGTCAAAGAATGGACCCAAGCCCGAGACTGAGTGCTTTTATTGCAAGGGAAGGGTCATCGAAGCGGAACTGCCCCAAATACTTAGCGGACAAGAAGGCCGGCAACACCAAAGGTATATTTGATATACATGTAATTGATGTGTACCTTACGATTACTCGTAGTAACTCCTGGGTATTTGATACCGTGCCGTTGCTCACATTTGTAACTCACAGCAGAGCTGCGGAATAAGCGGAGACCGGCGAAGGACGAGGTGACGATGCGGCGCCGGAATGGTTCCGAGTCGATGTGATCGCCGTCGCACGCTACCTCTACATTTACCTACGGGATTAGTTTTGAACCTTAATAATTGTTATTTGGTGCCAAGTTTGAGCATGAACATTGTTTCTGGATCTCGTTTAATGCGAGATGGCTAATCATTTAAATCCGAGAATAATGGTTGTTCTATTTATATGAGAGATATGTTTTATGGTCATGCTCCAATGGTCAATGGTTTATTCTTAATGAATCTCGAGCGTAATATTACACATATTCATAGCGTGAATACCAAAAGATGTAAAGTTGATAACGATAGTCCCACTTACTTGTGGCACTGCCGCCTTGGTCACATTGGTGTCAAGCGCATGAAGAAGCTCCATGCTGATGGACTTTTGGAGTCTCTAGATTATGAATCATTTGACACATGCGAACCATGCCTCATGGGCAAGATGACCAAGACTCCGTTCTCCGGAACAATGGAGCGAGCAACAACCTTGTTGGAAATCATACATACCGATGTGTGCGGTCCAATGAGCGTTGAGGCTCGCGGAGGATATCGTTATGTTCTCACTCTCACAGATGACTTGAGTAGATATGGGTATGTCTACTTGATGAAACACAAGTCTGAGACCTTTGAAAAGTTCAAGGAATTTCAGAATGAAGTAGAGAATCAACGAGACCGAAAGATAAATCTCTTACGATCGGATCGTGGAGGAGAATATTTAAGTCACAAATTTGGTACACACTTAAGAAAATGTGGAATCGTTTCACAACTCACGCTACCGAACACCTCAACAGAACGGTGTGTCCGAACGTCGAATCACACTCTATTGGATATGGTGCGACCTATGATGTCTCTCAACGATTTACCGCTATCATTTTGGGGATACGCCTAGAGACAGCTACATTCACTTTAAATAGGGCACCGTCTAAACCGCTGAGACGACACCGTATGAATTATGGTTTGGGAAGAAACCTAAGTCATCGTTTCTAAAAGTTTGGGGATGCGATGCTTATGTCAAGAAACTTCAACCTGAAAAGCTCGAACCCAAGTCGGAAAAATGCGCCTTCATAGGATACCCTAAGGAAACCATTGAGTATACCTTCTACTTAAGATCCGAGGGCAAGATCTTTGTTGCCAAGAACGGATCCTTTCTCGAAAAGAGTTTCTCTCGAAAGAAGTAAGTGGGAGGAAAGTAGAACTCGATGAAGTACTACCTCTTGAACAGGATAGTAGTGCAGCTCAGAAAATGTTCTGTGATGCCTACACCAACTAAAGAGGAAATTAATGATGATGATCAAGGTACTTGGATCAAGTTGCTCTGAACAGAGGTCCACAAGGACACGCCCGCACTGCAGTGGTACGGCAACCCTGTCCCGGAAATCATGTTGTTAGACAACGGTGAACCTTCAACTATGAAGAAGCAATGGCGGCCCAGATTCCAACAAATGGCTAGAAGCCATGAAACCGAGATAGAATCCATGTATGAAAACAAAGTATGGACTTTGAATGACTTGTTCGATGATCGGCGAGCGATAGAAAACAAATGGATCTTTAAGAAGAAGACGAACGCGATGGTAATGTCACCATCTATAAAGCTCGACTTGTCGCTAAGGGTTATCGGCAAGTTCAAGGGATTGACTACGATGAGACTTTCTCTCCGTAGCGAAGCTTAAGTCCGTCCGAATCATGTTAGCAATTGCCGATTACTATGATTATGAGATATGGCGATGGACGCCAAAACAGCGTTCCTTAACGGTTATCTTAAGGAAGAGCTGTATATGATGCAGCCGGAGGGTTTTGTCGATCCTAAGAATGCTGACAAAGTATGCAAACTCCAGCGATCCATTTATGGGCTGGTGCAAGCATCTCGGAGTTGGAACATTCGCTTTGATGAGATGATCAAAGCGTTTAGTTTATGCGCACTTATGGAGAAGCCTGCGTTTACAAGAAAGTGAGTGGGAGCTCTGTAGCATTTCTCATATTATATGTAGATGAAATACTTTTAAGGCCTACTTGAATAAGTGTTTTTCAATGAAGGACCTTGGAGAAGCTGCTTATATATTAGGCATCAAGATCTATAGAGATAGATCGAGACGCCTCATAGGTCTTTCACAAAGCACATACCTTGATAAGATTTTGAAGAAGTTCAAAATGGATCAGTCCAAGAAGGGTTCTTGCCTCATCGCAAGGTGTGAGATTGAGCTCGGCTCAATGCCCCACCACGGCAAAAGATAAAGAAGAGATGAGTGTCATCCCCTATGCTTCAGCCATAGGATCTATTATGTATGCCATGCTGTGTACCAGACCTGATGTAAACCTTACCGTAAGTTTGGTAGGTAGATACCAAAGTAATCCCGGCAAGGAACGCTGGACAGCGGTCAAGAATATCCTGAAGTACCTAAAAGGACAAAGGACATGTTTCGTTTATGGAGGTGACGAAGAGCTCGTCAGAAGGGTTACGCCGACGCTTAGCTTCGACACGATCCGATGACTCTAAGTCACAAACCGGATACGTGTATATGTTGAATGGTGGAGCAAGAAGCTGGTGCAGCTGCAAGCGAGCGCCGTGGCGGGATCTACATGTGATGCGGAGTACATGGCACCCTCGGAGGCAGCGCGATGAAGCAATTTGGGTGAAGGAGTTCATCACCGACCTAGGAGTCATACCCAATGCGTCGGGGCCGATCAAACTCTTCCGTGACAACTGGAGCTATTGCACTTGCCAAGGAGCCAGGTTTCACAAGAAGACCAGGCACATCAAGTTGTCGCTTCAACTCCATCCGTGAAAATGTTCGGGATGGAGACATAGAAATTTGTAAAGTGCATACGGATCTGAATGTCGCAGATCCGCTGACTAAACCTCTTCCATGGGCAAAACATGATCAACACCGTAACTCTATGGGTGTTCGATTCATCACAATGTAACTAGATTATTGACTCTAGTGCAAGTGGGAGACTGTTGGAAATATGCCCTAGAGGCAATAATAAAAGCATTATTGTTATATTTCCTTGTTCATGATAATTGTCTTTATTCATGCTATAATTGTATTATCCGGAAATCGTAATACATGTGTGAATACATAGACCACTATACGTCCCTAGTGAGCCTCTAGTTGACTAGCTCGTTGGTCAATAGATAGTCATGGTTTCGACTATGGACATTGGATGTCGTTGATAACGGATCACGCCATTAGAGAATGACGTGATGGACAAGACCCAATCCTAAGCATAGCACAAGATCGTAGTTCGTTTTGCTAGAGCTTTTCAATGTCAAGTATCTATTCCTTAGACCATGAGATCGTAACTCCCGGATACCGTAGGAGTGCTTTGGTGTACCAAACGTCACAACGAATCGGGTGACTATAAAGGTGCATTACGGTATCTCCGAAAGTGTCTGCTGGGTTGACACGGATCGAGACAGGATTTGTCACTCCGTATTACGGAGAGGTATCACTGGGCCCACTCGGTAGTGCATCATAATAATGAGCTCAAAGTGACCAAGTGTCCGGTCACGGATCATGCATTACGGCACGAGTAAAGTGATTAGCCAAGAACGAGACCGAACGAGGTATTGGGATACCGACGATCGAAGTCTCGCAAGTAGCATACCGTCTGACGAAGGGAGTAGTATACGGGTTGATTGAATCCTCGACATCGTGGTTCATCCGATGACATCATCGAGGAGCATGTGGGAGCCAACATGGGTATCCAGATCCCGCTGTTGGTTATTGACCTAAGAGCGCCTCGGTCATGTCTCAGATGTCTCCGAACCCGTAGGGTCTACACACTTAAGGTTCGTGACGCTTAGGGTTATTAGGAAGACTTGTATGTGATTACCGAATGTTGTTCTGAGTCCGGATGAGATCCCTGACGCCACGAGGAGTTCGGGAAGGGTCCGGAGGTAAAGATTTATATATGGAAGTTGTCAAACGAACACCGAAAAGTTTCGGGTCATATCGGTATTGTACCGGGGCCACCGAAAAGGTTCCGGAGGACCACCGGGAGGGGCCACCCCTCCCGTGGGGCCACTTGGGCTGCGTGGGAAGGGGCCAGCCCTTGGTGGCTGGGCGCACCCTCCCTTGGGCCCTTGCGCCTAGGGTTGAGGGGAACCCCAGAGGGGCGCCCTTGCTTGGGGGCAAGCCCCCTCCCTTGGTCGCCGCCTCTAGATGCATCTAGAGGGCTGTCCCCTCTCCTTCCCCTATAAATAGAGGGGTGAGGGAGGCAGCCGCACCAAGCCAAGGCGCAGCCCTCCCTCCCCAACACCTCTCCTCCTCCGCTGTGTGCTCGGGCGAAGCCCCTCGCCGAGATCTTGCTTCTCCACCATCATCACGCCGTCGTGCTGCCGGTGGAGCTGTCTTCCTCAAACTCTCCTTCCTCCTTGCTGGATCAAGACGGAGGAGACGTTGTCCGTACCGTACGTGTGTTGAACGCGGAGGTGATGTCCGTTCAACACTTGGTCATCGGTGATCCGAGTACGACTCCATCATCACCATCCCCTCGAACGCTTCCGCACGCGATCTACAAGTCGTATGTAGATGCAAACTCACTCCCTTGACTCGTTGCTTAGATGAACTCATAGATGGATCTTGGTGAAACCGTAGGAAAAATTTTAATTTTCTGCAACGTTCTCCAACATCTATGTCTCCATTTTGAACATTTTCACGAATGAAGTTGAAGCGACGCTTGATGTGCCTAGTCTTCTTGTGAAACCTGGGCTCCTTGGCAAGTGCAATAGCTCCAGTGTTGTCACAGAAGAGTTTGATCGTCCCCGACGCATTGGGTATGACTCCTAGGTTGGTGATGAACTCCTTCACCCAAATTGCTTCATGCGCTGCCTCCGAGGCTGCCATGTACTCCGCTTCACATGTAGATCCCGCCACGACGCTCTGCTTGTAGCTGCACCAGCTTACTGCTCCACCATTCAACATATACACGTATCCGATTTGTGACTTTGAGTCATCCAGATCTGTGTTGAAGCTAGCGTCGACGTAACCCTTTACGACGAGCTCTTCGTCACCTCCATAAACGAGAAACATGTCCTTAGGTCTTTTCAGGTACTTCAGGATATTCTTGACCGTTGTCCAGTGTTCCTTGCCGGGATTACTTTGGTACCTTCCTACCAAACTTACGGCAAGGTTTACATCAAGTCTGGTACACAGCATGGCATACATAATAGATCCTATGGCTGAAGCATAGGGGATGACACTCATCTCTTCTTTATCTTCTGCCGTGGTTGGGCATTGAGCCGAGCAATCTCACACATTGCAATACAGGAAAGAACCCTTTCTTGGACCGATCCATTTTGAACTTCTTCAATATCTTATCAAGGTATGTGCTTTGTGAAAGACCTATGAGGCGTCTCGATCTATCTCTATAGATCTTGATGCCTAATATATAAGCAACTTCTCCAAGGTCCTTCATTGAAAAACTCTTATTCAAGTAAGCCTTAATGCTGTCCAAAAGTTCTATATCATTTCCCATCAAAAAGATGTCATCTACATATAATATGAGAAATGCTACAGAGCTCCCACTCACTTTCTTGTAAACGCAGGCTTCTCCATAAGTCTGCATAAACCCAAACGCTTTGATCATCTCATCAAAGCGAATGTTCCAACTCTGAGATGCTTGCACCAGCCCATAAATGGATCGCTGGAGCTTGCATACCTTGTTAGCATTCTTAGGGTCGACAAAACCTTCCGGCTACATCATATACAGTTCTTCCTTAAGATAGCCGTTAAGGAATGTTGTTTTGACGTCCATTTGCCATATCTCATAATCATAGTATGCGGAAATTGCTAACATGATTCGGACGGACTTCAACTTTGCTACGGGAGAGAAAGTCTCATTGTAGTCAATCCCTTGAACTTGCCGATAACCCTTAGCGACAAGTCGAGCTTTATAGATGGTAACATTACCATCCGCGTCCGTCTTCTTCTTAAAGATCCATTTGTTTTCTATCGCTCGCAGATCATCGGGCAAGTCTGTCAAAGTCCATACTTTGTTTTCATACATGGATCCTATCTCGGATTGCATGGCTTCAAGCCATTTGTTGGAATCTGGGCCCGCCATCGCTTCTTCATAGTTCGAAGGTTCACCATTGTCCAACAACATGATTTCCAGGAGAGGGTTGCCATACCACTCTGGTGTGGAACTTGTCCTTGTGGACCTACGAAGTTCAGTAGCAACTTGATCCAAAGTACCTTGATCATCATCATTAATTTCCTCTCCAGTCGGTGTAGGCACCACAGGAACATTTTCTTGAGCTGCACTACTTTCCGGTTCAAGAGGTAGTACTACATCGAGTTCTACTTTCCTCCCACTTACTCCTTTCGAGAGAAACTCTTTTTCTAGAAAGGATCCGTTCTTGGCAACAAAGATCTTGCCTTCGGATCTAAGGTAGAAGGTATACCCAATGGTTTTCTTGGGGTATCCTATGAAGACGCATTTTTCCGACTTGGGTTCGGGCTTTTCAGGTTGAAGTTTCTTGACATAAGCATCGCATCCCCAAACTTTTAGAAACGACAGCTTAGGTTTCTTTCCAAACCATAATTCATACGGTGTCGTCTCAACGGATTTAGATGGTGCCCTATTTAAAGTGAATGTAGCTGTCTCTAGAGCGTATCCCCAAAATGATAGCGGTAAATCAAGAAGAGACATCATAGATCGCACCATATCCAATAGAGTGCGATTACGATGTTCGGACACACCGTTCTGTTGAGGTGTTCCAGCGGCGTGAGTTGTGAAACGATTCCACATTTCCTTAAGTGTGTACCAAATTCGTGACTTAAATATTCTCCTCCATGATCTGATCGTAAGAACTTTATTTTTCGGTCACGTAGATTCTCTACCTCATTCTGAAATTCCTTGAAATTTTCAAAGGTCTCAGACTTGTGTTTCATCAAGTAGACATACCCATATCTACTTAAGTTGTGCGTGAGAGTGAGAACATAATGATATCCTCTCGAGCCTCAACGCCATTGGACCGCATACATCAAGATGTATGATTTCCAATAAGTTGGTTGCTCGCCCATTGTTCCGAGAACGGAGTCTTGGTCATTTTTCCCATGAGGCATGGTTCGCATGTGTCAAATGATTCATAATCGAGAGACTCTAAAAGTCCATCAGCATGGAGCTTCTTCATGCGCTTGACACCAATGTGACCAAGGCGGCAAGTGCCACAAGTATGTGGGACTATCGCTGTCAACTTTACATCTTTTGGTATTCACACTATGAATGTGTGTAACATCACGCTCGAGATTCATTAAGAATAAACCATTGACCATCGGAGCATGACCATAAAACATATCTCTCATATAAATAGAACAACCATTATTCTCGGATTTAAATGAGTAGCCATCTCAGATTAAACGAGATCCCGATACAATGTTCATGCTCAAACTTGGCACTAAATAACAATTATTGAGGTTTAAAACTAATCCCGTAGGTAAATGTAGAGGTAGCGTGTCGACGGCGATCACATCGACCTCGAACCATTCCCGACGCGTGATCGTCACCTCGTCCTTCGCCAGCCTCCGCTTATTCCGCAGCTCCTGCTAGAGTTACATATATGAGCAACGGCACCGTATCAAATACCCAAGAGTTACTACGAGTAATTGGTAAGGTACACATCAATTACATGTATATCAAATATACCTTTAGTGTTGCCGGCCTTCTTGTCTTCTAAGTATTTGGGGCAGTTCCGCTTCAAAGGACCCTTCCTTTGCAATAAAAGCACTTAGTCTCGTGCTTGGGTCCATTCTTTGACTTCTTCCCGCAATCTGGCTTACCGTAGCGCTGAAACATCCTTGCCGTCCTTCTTGAAGTTCTTCTTACCCTTGCCCTTCTTGAACTTAGTGGTTTTATTGACCATCAACACTTGATGTTCCTTCTTGATTTCTACCTCACGACTTCAAAGATTGAAAATACTTCAGAATAGTTTTCACCATCCCCTGCATATTGTAGTTCATCACAAAGCTCTTGTAGCTCGGTGGGAGCGATCAAGGATTCTGTCAATGACCGCCTCATCCGGAGGTTAATGTCCACTGGGACAAAGCGGTTGTGCAACCTGCACATTTTGAGTATGTGCTCACCGATGTAACTATTTTCCTCCATCTTACAACTATAGAACTTGTCGGAGACTTCATATCTCTCGACCGGGCATGAGCTTGGAAAACCATTTTCAGCTCCTCGAACATCTCATATGCTCCGTGTTGCTCAAAACGCTTTTGGAGCCCCGGTTCTAAGTCTGTAAAGCATGCCGACCGAACGAGGGAGTAATCATCAAGACGCGATCGCCAAGCGCTCATAACGCCTTGGTTCTCTCGATGGGTGCTTCACCTAGCGGTGCTTCTAGGACATATTGTTTCTTGGCAGCTATGAGGATGATCTCGTGTTAGGACCCAGTCCGAATAGTTGCTGCCATCATCTTTCAGCTTGGTTTTCTAGGAGCAGCGTTGAAGTTCATGTTGACATGAGCGCTGGCCATTTGATCTACAAGATATTTTGCAAAGATTTTAGACTAATGTTCATGATAATTAAGTTCATATAATCAAATTATTTAATGAACTCCCACTCAGATTTGACATCCCTCTAGTCATCTAAGTGTTACATGATCCGAGTCGACTAGGCCGTGTCCGATCATCACGTGAGACGGACTAGTCATCATCGGTGAACATCTCCATGTTGATCGTATCTTCCATACGACTCATGTTTGACCTTTCGGTCTCTGTGTTCCGAGGCCATGTCTGTACATGCTAGGCTCGTCAAGTTAACCTAAGTGTTTTGCATGTGTAAAACTGTCTTACACCCATTGTACGTGAACGTAGGAATCTATCACACCCGATCATCACGTGGTGCTTCGAAACGACGAACTTTAGCAACGGCGCACAGTTAGGGGGAACACCTTCTTGAAATTATTATGAGGGATCATCTTATTTACTACCGTCGTTCTAAGTAAACAAGATGCATAAACATAATAAACATCACATGCAATTAAATAGTAGTGACATGATATGGCCAATATCATATAGCTCCTTTGATCTCCATCTTGGGGCTCCATGATCATCTTGTCACCGGCATGATCTCCATCATCGTGTCTCCATGAAGTTGCTCGCCAACTTTTACTTCTACTACTATAGTGTAACACCCCGGATGTAACTTTCCATATTTGTAACTCCAACTCTTGCCATTTTCGGCATTATGATATGATATTCCCTCCGTGGTTGGGTTCTTGCCTTTCGTTTTCGCATTTTGTCCATGTCATGCATTTTATATCATGTCATCATGTGCATCTCATTTGCATACGTGTTCGTCCCATGATTCCGAGCATTTTTCCCGTTGTCCGTTTTGCAATCCGGCACTCCTATGTTCCCTGGCGTCCCCTTTTACGTTTTTCCGTGAGCGGTACTAAACTTTCTCGGAATGGACCGAGGTTTGTCAAGTGGCCTTGGTATACCACCGGTCAAGTTTCGGGTCATTTGGAGCTCGTTTGGTACTCCAACGGTTAACCGCACTCTCGCAAAGGCCTCTTTTAAGTTGCAGCCCAACACCCCTCCAAGATAGTCCAATAACCCATCTAAGTCACTTCCATGCTCTCCGTCGTTCGATCACAATCGTGTGGGCGAAAACTACACCTCATTTGGACTCTCCTAGCTCCCTCTATGCCTATTTAAACACCCCCCATTCCAAATCGCGGTACAAACCCTAGCCTTCCCTACCTCGCCCCGGACACGTCCGTCCGGCCGGACGAAAATCGCCGCCGCCGCCGCCTGGGGCCCGTGAGACCCACGGTCGGCCCTCCGCGCCGCCATCCGACCCACGCCCGGCCCACGCCCATCCGGCGCCCGCGCCCGCCCCGCCGCGTTGCCGTCCTCCACAGCGCCGGCGCCTCCCGCCGCGCCGGCCGCGCCGGCCGCCGCCGCCGCCGCACCAGCCACCGCCACCATCACCTGGCATGGCCTGCCGCCGCTGCCTCCGTCTCCGGCCGCGGCGCCTCTCCTCCCGGCCGGCCCCCACCTCCTCCGGCCGGTGAGCCGCCGCTCCGGCCGGCGAGCCTCGAGCCGCCTCGGATCCGGCCAAATCCAATCGAGCCCGAGTGGTTGACTTCTCTCCCCCCCCCCCAAATTTCGTCTAAGTTTTTATCTCGGTGATTAATTTGTGGCATTTTCAACGCAGCATAACTTTGCACCTGTAGCTCCGTTTCGTGCGTGTAATATGTCAAAATGTTCGCCTCGAAGAGTAGATCATTTCATCTCATTGAATAATTTTCATTTGAGCTCATCTTGATGCCCGAAATGCTGTTGGAAGAGGGCTATGTGATGTTAGTTTCGCTTTTTAATGTAAGATGCACTTTTGTTATTTTTGCTATGATTGATGTGTGCACCCTATGAATTTGAGTCCTACATGTGTTTTGTAATATGCCATGCCATCTTTCCAGGGGTATATGCCATGTATTTTTGTGATCTATGTGGTGACTAGCACAAGCATGCAAAGTAGGCTTCTGATATTGCTGTTTTTAGCCCTTTTAATGATATTTTGATGCCATGTTAACTTGATGCTACCGAGAGATCCATGCATATTTTGAGATACTTCAGTAAGGATGTTTTGAACATATGGTTATGCTATATCCATCCATGCCCTTGTTTGCAATTATAGAGTGACATAGCTTGAGTCAATCGAGCTCTACTTTTGCTACCAAATGTTTCCTGGCAGATTGTTTACATGTTATTCAATTTTGCCAAGGTTGTTGTGGTTGATCCGTATGCTATGATGTTGTTCTTGCCATGTATGTCTTCTATGCCATGTCTTCTTGATGTATGTATGCTTAGTTTATCATGAAAGGCTCTGTAGTGAGTGCTTTGAGCTCTTAAACATGCCTACTTGCTATCTGTTTTGACATGCCATGTTGCTGAATCATAACTAAACTTGCGATATTGACATGGGTGTTACTATATTTTCTGACCCTTTTGGTTTATGGTCAGTAAGGGACTTTTCTATGCTTTGAGTAGATTCATGCCATGCCTTGTTTTGCTATTATAAGTTCCTGTAGCATGTAGTTTTCTTGCTCAACATTGCTACCCGATGCTGTTTTTGCCATGTTTAGTAATTTCACTAAGTCTGTGAAGCTGATATGTTTTGCACTTTTGCCATGCTTGTTTGGACCTGTTATGTTGTGATTTAGCCGTAGCTCAGTGTTCATCTTTTGTCAAGCTTCTTGAGTAGATCACTGCCATATGCTTTGTTGGTACATTTGGGTGCAGTAGCTTAATTTCTTGTTGCTTGCTAAGTGGCATCATGCTGTTAATGGCAGATTTGTGCCATTCTTGTTTTGCTTGTCATTTGCAAACCGTGCATCCGATTCCGGTGATCTTTATATCGATTTCAACCGAAATCATCTCATATTTCCAGTGGCATACTTGATTTGCCAAGTTGATGCATGGTTCATCATTTTCCTTCCGGAGCGCGCATACACATTGCATATCACATCCCGCATATCATGTCATGTTTTGCATCATGTTGCTTGTGCATTGCACCGTGATTTATTGTGGTTCCTTTGCTTGTGTTCTTGCTTTGGGTAGAGCCGGGAGACGAGTACGTGAACGAGGAACCTGTTAAGAACACTTACGAGGATCAAGCTTTCGACAACTCTGAGAACATTGCAGGCAAGATGACGATACCCTCGAAATCACTTCTATCTTTGCTATGCTAAATGCTCGCTCTTTTGCTATGCCTATGCTACGATGCCTATCACTTGCTATATCATGCCACCCATATTGCCATGTCAGCCCCTAACCATCCTTTCCCAGCAAACCGTTGATTGGCTATGTTACCGCTTTGCTCAGCCCTCTTATAGCGTTGCTAGTTGCGGTGAAGTGAAGTTTGTTCCTTGTTGAACATGGAGATGTTGTTCCTTATGGGAACAGGTTTACTTGTTGGGGACATCACAATATATATCTGCTATAATTAATGCATCTATATACTTGGTAAAGGGTGGAAGGCTCGGCCTTATGCCCGGTGATTTGTTCCACTCTTGCCACCCTAGTTTCCGCCATACCGTGTTATGTTCCTTGATTTCGCGCTCCTTACACGGTTGGGTGATTTATGGGACCCCTTGACAGTTCGCTTTGAATAAGACTCCTCCAAAGAAGGCCCAACATTGGTTTTACCATTTGCCACCTAAGCCTTTTTCCCCGGGGTTTTTCGCGAGCCCGAGGGTCATCTTTATTTAAACCCCCGGGCCAGTGCTCCTTCGAGCGTTGGTCCAAACTAGAGCACCGTGCGGGACCATTCCTTGGCAACTTGGATTACGTCGGTTCCTCAGACGCTTAGCTTATCCGGTGTGCCCTGAGAACGAGATATGTGCAGCTCCTATCGGGATTTGTCGGCACAATCGGGTGGTCTTGCTGGTCTTGTCTTATTGTGTCGAAATGTCTTGTAGTCCGGGATTCCGAGATTGATCGGGTCTTCCGGTAGAAGGAATATCCTTCGCTGACCGTGAGAGCTTATAATGGGCTAAGTTGGGACACCCCGCAGGTATTATCTTTCGAAAGCCGTGCCCGCAGTTATGAGGCAGATGGGAATTTGTTAATGTCCGGTTGTAGAAAACCCGAAGTTGATCTTAATTTAAAATACACATCAACCGCGTGTGTAACCGTGATGGTCTCTTCTCGGCGGAGTCCGGGAAGTGAACACGGTGTTGGAGTTATGCTTGACGTAAGTAGTTCAGATCACTTCTTGATCGCTACTAGCTTCACGACCGTGCTTTGCTCCTCTTCTCGCTCTTTTTGTAATGTAGCCACCATATATGCTAGTCGCTTGCTGCAGCTCCACCTCACAACTCTGTCCTTCCTTTAAGCTTAAATAGTCTTGATCTCGCGGGTGTGAGATTGCTGAGTCCCCGTGACTCATAGATTCTACCAAAACAGTTGCAGGTGCCGACGACGCCAGTGCAGGTGACGCAACCAAGCTCAAGTGGGAGTTCGATGAGGAACGTGGTCGTTACTATGTGTCTTTTCCTAATGATCAGTAGTGGAGCCCAGTTGGGACGATCGGGGATCTGTGTAGCATTTGGGGTATCTTCTTTTATTTTGGTTCCGTAGTCGGACCTTGAGTGTAATCTGAATGATGGATGTTTATTTATGTACTGTGTGAAGTGGCAAACTGTAAGCCAACTATGTATCTCTTTCCTTATGTATTACATGGGTTGTGTGAAGATTACCTCACTTGCGACATTGCTTTCAATGCGGTTATGCCTCTAAGTCGTGCTTCGACACGGGAGATATAGCCGCATCGAGGGCGCTAAGTTGGTAATCGAGCCTTCCCGACTTAGGAGCCCCCTCGCTGATTGTTTGTTTGGCGTTGTTGAGTCTAGAACGGAAAATGTTTTGAGTCTTAGGATTATATATATCGGAGAGTAGGATTCTTTTTACTCCCGGTCCTTCGTTGCTCTGGTGAGGTCTCCCGACGAGAAGTTTTGACTCTCCTCTCCTCAAGTTTCACTAAAAAAATTTTAGGATCACGCGGGTATCTTGGGATCGCTTCGATGGTTTTGTGACGAGAACATTGTTCTTGGTGCCTCGACATTTAGGGGTTGTGGCGGTGTCCCGGGAGTTGAGCTCCGAGGTGTTGTCGCCACAATTTTATCGCTGCGTTCTCGAATACCTGAGTTTTGCCGACATCGAAATCTCTTTTGTGCAGTTGTTGGTGAGATAACCCGATAACCCAAAGATCTTTGGGCGTAGCTCGGAGTATTGCCATGACTTGTATAACGGATGTTTTTCAAGGTCGAGGTACACGATTTCGAAGGTTTCTTGGTTATGTGTTGACGGATGGATACAATTTGGATCTAGGTATTGTTAGTTTGGGTGATATATTTTGTGTCCCCCGTATCCCCAACACCAGATTGCATAACCAGAAAGTTTCGGGAGTTTATAGGTGGGATTCCAGTAGCTCTTAGCATTTCTTCCCGCAGATATTTGGTTTGTGATTGGGTAATCCTTACCACTTATTTGTTCCGGTCGTACCTTGTTATTTTTTCATCAACCTTTAATCAAGTGGCTTCTCACCTTAATGGAAGTGTGATGATTAGCTTCTGGAATTCATTCGTTCATCTTTTGTTCGAATGTTTATTGTGAAGACTATATGTTGCAATTTCTATCCATTGATTCTACTTGTCTATCTGTCTATCAAGTGCTAACGGATGTCACCCTCTTCTGGATGGCTCCGCCAACGCGTCAGAATCCGGAACGCAATGAAGGGAATCACCGAACCTCCACCTCCACCTCCGCCTCCGGAGGCTCGGCAAGCTATCATGGCAGCCACCAATGCCAATGCTCGATGATTTTGCAGCTCTTGCAAGAGCGTACTCAAGGGCAAGGCAGTCAAGGAAATCAAGGTCAAGGCAACAACCAGCCGCACTTTGCTACTCTCGATCGGTTCCTCGCTAATCAGCCAAGTCTTTCGGTTTACGTGTCGAGGCCACAGACGCCAACGATTGGCTTGTGGACATCCGCAAGCATTTTGAATGTAGCAATGTCGGACTCGAGGACTTTGTCAAGTTTGCATCGCTTCAACTCAAGGACCAAGCTGCTAAGTGGTACCAAAGAATACAAAGATTCCAGAGGAGGTCGTGTCATCACCAGGATGAGTTCGCCGAGACTTGAGCTCACCACATTCAAAAGTGTTGTTGAGAGCAAGCGTGAGGAGTTCCGCAATCTCAAGCAAGGCAACATGTCGTGTATCAATACAATATCCAGTTCCAGAAACTCGCTCGCTTTGCTAAGCAAGACGTCCTTGATGAAAAGAGTATGATCTATCAATTCAGAGGTGGTCTCAAAGAAGATTTGCAATTAGCTCTTGTGCTTTTTGAGCCAGAAAAGTATGATGAATTCTACAACATGGCATCAAGCAAGAAGCTGCCCAGCTTAAATGTGAGGCTTCTAAGAAGAGAATCGGGGATGCAGTTCAGTCTTCTTCTTCCTCTCAAGTGGCAGCTAAGCAGCAGAAGTTCTACCTTCCTCCTCCTCCGTTCCGTCGGCCTTATCGCCAGAAGAACTCAGGTGGTCGTGGATCTTCCCACCCGCCCAACCCAGCTATCGTAACAAGTCTAATTCTCAAGCTTCAAGGTCAAATGCTCCTTACCACCGTCCGCTCTCGAGGTGACTTGCAACAAGTGTCGCAGAAGGTCACTATGCTAACAAGTGTTTCAACCAAAGGCGCCTTCCGCCTCCTCCTCTGTGAAATCTTCCGGCAATGCGGTGGTCAAGCATAATCCCAAGTCTGCCAAGGTCAATATGATGAATGCAGCATAGCGAGAGGATTCTTCCGATGTGATTATGGGTAATCTCTCGCTAATGATATTCTGCAAAAGTTTTATTTGATACCGGTGCATCGCATTGTTTCATGTCTAGACCATTTGTTGCAAAGCATGATTTCATTTCGAAATGTTGGAAAACCCTTGGGAGTTGTTTCTCCAGCCTCTTCTATGAGGGCTACCACAAGGATTCGGATGTTTCTATCAAGATGGGCGACTATAGATTTTGCTAAACCATTTGTCCTTGGTGACTCGGATATTGATCTTATTCTCGGGATGGATGGCTTTATCAGACAAAGCTCAGCTTGATTGTGCTGCTGTGGAAATTCAATTGACTCACTCTTCTAATGATGTGATCATCTATGCGCTTCGTGATGAAACCATTCTGTTGTTTTCTCTCAATGAGAAGGGCGAATTGGATGCTATCTCTCGATTCGATCGTTTGTGAGTACCAAGATGTCTTTCCGGAAGAGCTTCGGTATGCCTCCTCATCGGCCGCTTGAGTTCGTTATCGATCTTGAGCCCGCATCGAACCCGTTTGCAAGCGCCCATACAAGCTTGGACCTAATGAGCTGAAGGAATTGAAGAAGCAGCTCGATGAACAAGAGCGTCTGGTTTGATCGGACCGAGTTCATCTCCTTGGGGTTGTGGTGTTCTTTTGTCCGAAGAAGGATGGCACGGACCGACTTTGCGCCGATTACCGCCCATTGAATAAGAAGACTATCAAGAACAAGTATCCACTTCCCAACATCAATGAGCTTTTCGAGCAACTCAAAGGTGCTAAAGTGTTCTCCAAGCTTGACCTTCGTATGGGTTATCATCAGATTCGCATTCGTGAACAAGATATTCCCAAGACAGATTCGAACAAGCTTTGGTTCTTATGAATATACTTGTCATGTCTTTCGCCTTGTCAATGCTCCTCCAACATTCTCTCGGATGATGAACTTCATCTTCAACCCCTACACCAATGAATTCGTCTTGGTCTATCTTGATGATATTTTGGTCTTCTCCAAGAATAAGAAGGATCATGCCAAACATTTGCGATTGGTGCTAGACAAGCTCAGAGAGTATCAATTCTATGCTAAGTTCTCCAAATGTGAATTTTGGCTTGATGAAGTGCTTTATCTTGGTCATATCATCTCCGCCAAGGGCATCGCTGTTAATCCCGAGAAGGTGTCCGCAGTTGTGAATTGGGAACCTCCTCAGAATGTCAAGCAGCTTCGCAGTTTTCTTGGTCTTGCAAGCTATTGCCGAAGATTCGTTGAGAATTTCTCCAAGATTGCAAAGCCTCTTTCCAACCTCCTCCAGAAGCATGTGAAGTATGTCTGGTCTCCCGAGTGTGACGTTGCTTTCAATACTCTCAAAGAGAAACTCGTCACAGCTCCTGTCTTGACTCCTCCTGATGAATCCAAGCCATTTGAAGTTTTCTGTGATGCTTCTCTTCAAGGTCTCGGTGCTGTGTTAATGCAAGAGAAGAGGGTTGTGGCCTATACCTCTCGTCAGCTGAAGCCCAACGAAAAGAACTACCCCACTCACGATCTTGAGTTGGCGGCAGTTGTCCATGCATTGATAACATGGAGACATCTCTTGTTGGGAAGGAAAGTGGACATTTTCACCGATCACAAGAGTCTCAAGTATATCTTCACTCAACCCAACCTCAACCTCAGGCAGACTCGATGGGTCGAAATGATTCAAGAGTACAATCCGAGTATTGAATATACTCCGGGCAAGGCCAATGTGATTGCAGATGCTTTGAGCAGGAAGGCTTATTGCAACAGTTTAATCCTCAAGCCCTTCCAACCGGATCTTTGTGAAGCTTTCCGCAAGCTGAATCTTCAAGTTGTTCCTCAAGGCTTTCTGGCCAACCTCATAGTCTCTCCTACTTTGGAAGATCAGATTCGTGAGGCTCAACTCCTGGATACCATGGTGAAAAAGGTGAAACGTGGTATCGACAAGGGCATTTCCAAGTATAAGTGCTTCCACATTGATGACAAAGATACTCTTTTCTTCGAGGACCGGATTGTGGTTCCTAAGGGTGATCTACGTAAAGTCATTATGAACGAGGCGCACAATTCGCTTCTATCCATTCATCCTGGAAGTACGAAGATGTACCAGGACCTCAAGCAGTCTTATTGGTGAACTCGAATGAAGCGAGAAATTGCTCAATTCGTGAATGAATGTGATGTCTGCAGAAGAGTGAAAGCAGAACACCAACGACCAGCTGGTCTCCTTCAACCTCTTGCTATTCCAGAATGGAAGTTTGATCATATTGAAATGGACTTTGTGACGGGATTTCCAAAGTCCAAGCGTGGAAATGATGCTATCTTCGTTGTCATTGACAAGCTTACTAAAGTGGCTCATTTTCTTCCTATCAAAGAATCCATCACAACAGCTCGGTTGGCGAGCTATACACCTCCGAGATTGTCTCCTTGCACGGAATTCCACAAGTGATCTCTTCTGACCGTGGCAGCATCTTTACCTCCAAGTTTTGGGATTCTTTTCAAGGCCATGGGCACCAACATTCGTTTCAAAGACAGCTTTCCATCCTCAAACAAGTGGCCAAGTCGAGCGAGTGAATCAAATCCTTGAAGATATGCTCGGGGCTTGTGTCATTTCTTTCAAGATGAAGTGGGAAGATTGTCTTCCATATGCCGAAGTTCTCCTACAACAACAGCTTCCAGTTTAGTTGGGCAAGGCCCCATTCGAAATTCTCTATGGCGTAAAGTGCCGACTCCTCTCAATTGGTCCGAGACAGGTGAACGCCAAGTTCTTGGCAACAACTTGATCACAGAAGCCGAAGAAATGTGCAAAGTCATTCGTGAGAATCTCAAAGCGGCGCAATCGCGCCAAAAGAGCTATTATGATGATAAGCACCGTGATGTGGCTTTTGAAATCGGAGACCATGTCTACCTCCGCGTCTCTCCAAGGAAAGGCACTCGTCGCTTCGGTTTCAAAGGGAAGCTTGCCCCTAGATACGTGGGTCCTTTCAAGATCATTGGCAAAAGAGGCGATCTCGCCTATCAACTTGAGCTTCCGTCCAACTTCGCGAATGTGCACGATGTGTTTCACGTGTCACAGCTTCGCAAGTGCTTCAAGACTCCTGAACGCACCATCAACTTCGAAGAAATTGACCTTCAAGAAGATCTTTCTTACCTTGAGCACCCCGTTGCTATTCTTGAAGAAACCGAGCGCAAGACTCGCAACAAGTCAATCAAATTCCTGAAAGTGAAGTGGTCACACCATTCCGACCGTGAAGCCACCTGGGAGCGCGAGGATCACCTCCGTTCCGAATATCCGGAGTTCTTTCAGTCCTAGATCTCGAGACGAGATCCTCTTGTAGTGGTGGAGTGTTGTAACACCCCGGATGTAACTTTCCATATTTGTAACTCCAACTCTTGCCATTTTCGGCATTGTGATATGATATTCCCTCCGTGGTTGGGTTCTTGCCTTTCGTTTTGCATTTTGTCCATGTCATGCATTTTATATCATGTCATCATGTGCATCTCATTTGCATACGTGTTCGCCTCATGATTCCGAGCATTTTCCCGCTGTCCGTTTTGCAATCCGCACTCCTATGTTCCCCGCGCGCCCCTTTTACGCTTTTCCTTGAGCGGTACTAAACTTTCTCGGAATGGACCGAGGTTTGTCAAGTGGCCTTGGTATACCACCGTAGACCACTGGTCAAGTTTCGGTCATTTGGAGCTCGCTTGGTACTCCAACGGTTAACCGCACTCTCGCAAAGGCCTCTTTTAAGTTGCAGCCCAACACCCTCCAAGATAGTCCAATAACCCATCTAAGTCACTTCCATGCTCTCCGTCGTTCGATCACGATCGTGGTCGAAAACTACACCTCATTTGGACTCTCCTAGCTCCTCTATGCCTATTTAAACACCCCCATTCCAAATCGCGGACAAACCCTAGCCTTCCCTACCTCGCCCCCGGACACGTCCGGTCCGGCGGACGAAAATCCACCGCCACGCCCGCCAATCGGACGCGCCACCTGTCCCGCCACGCGCCAGACCCACGGCCGGCCCCAGCGCCCGCCATCCGGCGCGCCTCCGCCCGCAGCCCATCCGGCGCCTCGCTGCCCGCCGCGCCGTTGCCGTCCTCCACCGCGCTGGCTGGCGCCGCCGCCAGCGCGCCGGCCGCCACGCCGGCCGCCATCACCGGCATGGCGCGCAGCCACTGCCTGCGCGCTGCCCCTGTCTCCGGCCCGGCGCCTCCTCCTCCGGCCGCCCCCTCCTCCTCCGCCCCGGCGAGCCACCGCTCCGGCCGGCGAGCCTCGAGCCGCCTCGGATCCGGCCAGATCCAATCGAGCCCGAGTGGTTGACTTCCCCCCCCCAAATTTCGTCTAAGTTTTTATCTCGGTGATTAATTTGTGGCATTTTCAACGCATCATAACTTTGCACCTGTAGCTCCGTTTCATGCGTGTAATATGTCAAAATGTTCGACTCGAAGAGTAGATCGTTTCATCTCATTGCATCATTTTCATTTGAGCTCATCTTGATGCCCGAAATGCTGTTGGAAGAGGGCTATGTGATGTTAGTTTCTGTTTCTTAACAGAAGATGCACTTTTGTTATTTTTGCTATGATTGATGTGTGCACACTATGAAATTGAGTCCTACATGTGTTTTATAATATGCCATGCCATCTTTCCAGGGGTATACGCCATGTATTTTTGTGATCTATGTGGTGACTAGCACAAGCATGCAAAGTAGGCTTCCTAATGTTGCTGTTTTCAGCCCTGTTTAGCTGATATTTTGATGCCATGTTAACTTGATGCTACCGAGAGATCCATGCATATTTTGAGATACTTCAGTAAGGATGTTTTGAACATATGGTTATGCTCTATCCATCCATGCCCTTGTTTGCAATTATAGAGTGTCATAGCTTGAGTCAATCGAGCTCTACTTTTGCTACCAAATGTTTCCTGGCAGATTGTTTACATGTTATTCAATTTTGCCAAGGTTGTTGTGGTTGATCCGTGTATGCTATGATGTTGTTCTTGCCATGTATGTCTTCTATGCCATGTCTTCTTGATGTATGTATGCTTAGTTTATCATGAAAGGCTCTGTAGTGAGTGCTTTGAGCTCTTAAACATGCCTACTTGCTATCTGTTTTTGACATGCCATGTTGCTGAATCTGTTAACGAAACTTGCGATATTGACATGGGTGTTACTATATTTTCTGACCCTTTTTGGTTTATGGTCAGTAAGGGACTTTTGTTCTATTCTTTGAGTAGATTCATTCCATGCCTTGCTTTGCTATTATAAGTTCCTGTAGCATGTAGTTTTCTTGCTCTGAACATTGCTACCTGATGCTGTTTTTGCCATGTTTAGTAATTTCACTAAGTCTGTGAAGCTGATATGTTTTGCACTTTTGCCATGCTTGTTTGGACCTGTTATGTTGTGATTTAGCCGTAGCTCAGTGTTCATCTTTTGTCAAGCTTCTTGAGTAGATCACTGCCATATGCTTTGTTGGTACGTTTGGGTGCAGTAGCTTAATTTCTTGTTGCTTGCTAAGTGGCATCATGCTGTTAATGGCAGATTTGTGCCATTCTTGTTTTGCTTGTCATTTGCAAACCGTGCATCCGATTCCGGTGATCTTTATATCGATTTCAATCGAAATCATCTCATATTTCCAGTGGCATACTTGGTTTGCCAAGTTGATGCCTAGTTCATCATTTTCCTTCCGGAGCGCGCATACGCATTGCATATCACATCCCGCATATCATGTCATGTTTTGCATCATGTTGCTTGTGCATTGCACCGTGATTTATTGTGGTTCCTTTGCTTGTGTTCTTGCTTTGGGTAGAGCCGGGAGACGAGTACGTGAACGAGGAACCTGTTGAGAACGCTTACGAGGATCAAGCTTTCGACAACTCGAGAACATTGCGTGCAAGATGACCATACCTCGAAATCACTTCTATCTTTGCTATGCTAGATGCTCGCTCTTTTGCTATGCCTATGCTACGATGCCTATCACTTGCTATATCATGCCACCCATATTGCCATGTCAGCCCCTAACCATCCTTTCCCAGCAAACCGTTGATTGGCTATGTTACCGCTTTGCTCAGCCCCTCTTATAGCGTTGCTAGTTGCAGGTGAAGCTGAAGTTTGTTCCTTGTTGGAACATGGAGATGTTGTTCCTTATGGGAACAGGTTTACTTGTTGGGGACATCACAATATATATCTGCTATAATTAATGCATCTATATACTTGGTAAAGGGTGGAAGGCTCGGCCTTATGCCTGGTGATTTGTTCCACTCTTGCCACCCTAGTTTCCGTCATACCGGTGTTATGTTCCTTGATTTCGCGTTCCTTACACGGTTGGGTGATTTATGGGACCCCCTTGACAGTTCGCTTTGAATAAGACTCCTCCAAAGCAAGGCCCAACATTGGTTTTACCATTTGCCACCTAAGCCTTTTTCCCCGGGTTTCGCGAGCCCGAGGGTCATCTTTATTTAAACCCCCGGGCCAGTGCTCCTTCGAGCGTTGGTCCAAACTAGAGCACCGTGCGGGACCATTCCTTGGCAACTTGGATTACGTCGGTTCCTGTACGCTTAGCTTATCCGGTGTGCCCTGAGAACGAGATATGTGCAGCTCCTATCGGGATTTGTCGGCACAGTCGGGTGGTCTTGCTGGTCTTGTCTTATTGCTGTCGAAATGTCTTGTAGTCCGGGATTCCGAGATTGATCGGGTCTTCCCGGTAGAAGGAATATCCTTCGTTGACCGTGAGAGCTTATAATGGGCTGTTGGGACACCCCGCAGGTATTATCTTTCAAAGCCGTGCCCCATGTTATGAGGCAGATGGGAATTTGTTAATGTCCGTTGTAGAAAACCGAAGTTGATCTTAATTTAAAATACACATCAACGCGTGTGTAACCGTGATGGTCTCTTCTCGGCGGAGTCCGGAAGTGAACACGGTGTTGGAGTTATGCTTGACGAAGTAGTTCAGATCACTTCTTGATCGCTACTAGCTTCACGACCGTGCTTTGCTCCTCTTCTCGCTCTCTTTTGCGAATGTAGCCACCATATATGCTAGTCGCTTGCTGCAGCTCCACCTCACAACTCTGTCCTTCCTTTAAGCTTAAATAGTCTTGATCTCGCGGGTGTGAGATTGCTGAGTCCCCGTGACTCACAGATTCTACCAAAACAGTTGCAGGTGCCGACGACGCCAGTGCAGGTGACGCAACCGAGCTCAAGTGGGAGTTCGATGAGGAACGTGGTCGTTACTATGTGTCTTTTCCTGATGATCAGTAGTGGAGCCTAGTTGGGACGATCGGGGATCTGTGTAGCATTTGGGGTATCTTCTTTTATTTTGGTTCCGTAGTCGGACCTTGAGTGTAATCTGAATGATGGATGTTTATTTATGTACTGTGTGAAGTGGCGACTGTAAGCCAACTATGTATCTCTTTCCCTTATGTATTACATGGGTTGTGTGAAGATTACCTCACTTGCGACATTGCTTTGAATGCGGTTATGCCTCTAAGTCGTGCTTCGACACGTGGGAGATATAGCCGCATCGAAGGCGTTACATATAGCTAACGGTTTAGCAATAAAGTAAAGTAATTACATGGCGTTGAATCAATGACACGCAGGTCATACAATAGTTAAGACAACTCCTATGGCTCCTGCCGGTTGTCATACTCATCGACATGCAAGTCGTGATTCCTATTACAAGGACATGATTTCATACATCACAATATATCATTCATCATTCATCATTCATCACAACTTTTGGCCATATCACATCACAAGGCAATTGCTGCAAAAACAAGTTAGACGTCCTCTAATTGTTGTTGCATCTTTTACGTGGCTGCAATAGGGTTCTAGCAAGAATGTTTTCTTACCTACAAAAAAGTCACAACGTGATTTGTCAACTTCTATTTACCCTTCATAAGGACCCTCTTCATCGAATCCGCTTCAACTAAAGTGGGAGAGACAGACACCCGCTAGCCACCTTATGCAACTAGTGCATGTCAGTCGGTGGAACCTGTCTCGCGTAAGCGTACGTGTAAGGTCGGTCCGGGCCGCTTCATCTCACAATACCACTGAAGCAAAATAAGACTAGTAGCGGCAAGAAAGTTGACAACATCTACGCCCACAACAGATTTGTGTTCTACTCGTGCAATAGAGAACTACGCATAAACCTAGCTCATGATGCCATTGTTGGGGAACGTTGCAGAAAATAAAAATTTTCCTACGGCTTCACCAAGATCCATCTATGAGTTCATCTAGCAACGAGTGATAGGAGTGCATCTACATACCTTTGTAGATCGCGAGCGGAAGCGCTCAAGAGAACGGGTTGAGGAGTCGACTGTCGTGATCCAAATCACCGATGACAAAGTGCCGAACGGACAGCACCTCCGCTCAACACACGACGGAGCGGATGGCATCTCCTGCACCTTGATCCAGCAAGGAGGAGGGAGAGGTTGAAGAAGATCTAGCAGCACGACAGGCGTGGTGGTGGATCTGCAGAGGTTCCGGCAGAGTCACGAGCTTCATGAGAGGGAGAGTGTAGCAAGGGGGAAGGGAGGCGCCAGGTGCAAGGGTGCGGCTGCCCTCCCTCCCCCCTCTATATATATATAGGGTCCCCAGGGGGGCGCCGGCCCTAGGAGATTGAATCTCCAAGGGGGGGCGGCGGCCAGGGGGTGGAGTGCCCCCCAAGGCAAGTGGAGGCGCCCCCTTCCCTAGGGTTCCCAACCCTAGGCGCAGAGGGGGCCCAGGGGGGGCGCACCAGCCCACCAGGGGCTGGTTCCCCTCCCACTTCAGCCCATGGGGCCCTCCGGGATAGGTGGCCCCACCCGATGGACCCCCGGGACCCTTCCGGTGGTCCCTGTACAATACCGATGACCCCCAAAACTCTCCCGATGGCCGAAACTGCACTTCCTATATAGTTTTCTTTACCTCCGGACCATTCCGGAACTCCTCGTGACGTCCGGGATCTCATCCAGGACTCCGAACAACTTTCGGTTTGCTGCATACTCATATCTCTACAACCCTAGCGTCACCGAACCTTATGTGTAGACCCTACGGGTTCGGAGAAAGCGGACATGACCGAGACGGCTCTCCGGTCAATAACCAACAGCGGGATCTGGATACCCATGTTGGCTCCCACATGCTCCTCGATGATCTCATCGGATGAACCACGATGTCGAGGATTCAAGCAACCCCGTATACAATTCCCTTTGTCAATCGATATTTTACTTGCCCGAGATTCGATCGTCGGTATCCCAATACCTCGTTCAATCTCGTTACCGGAAAGTCACTTTAGTCGTATCGTAATGCATGATCCCGTGACCAGACACTTGGTCACCTTGAGCTCATTATGATGATGCATTACCGAGTGGGCCTAGAGATACCTCTCCGTCATACGGAGTGACAAATCCCAGTCTCGATCCGTGTCAACCCAACAGACACTTTCGTAGGTACCTGTAGTGCACCTTTATAGTCACCCAGTTACGTTGTGACGTTTGGTACACCCAAAGCACTCCTACGGTATCCGGGAGTTACACGATCTCATGGTCTAAGGAAAAGATACTTGACATTGGAAAAGCTCTAGCAAACGAACTACACGATCTTGTGCTATGCTTAGGATTGGGTCTTTTCCATCACATCATTCTCCTAATGATGTGATCCCGTTATCAATGACATTCAATGTCCATAGTCAGGAAACCATGACTATCTATTGATCAACGAGCTAGTCAACTAGAGGCTCACTAGGGACATGATGTAGTCTATGTATTCACACGTGTATTACGATTTCCGGATAATACAATTATAGCATGAATAAAATACAATTATCATGAACAAGGAAATATAATAATAATCCTTTTATTATTGCCTCTAGGGCATATATTTCCAACACATCTCATGTGAAGAAGCAAAAACTTAGGCTCAACCGATACTAACCGATAATTGTTGAAGAAGAAAGGTGGGATGCCTACCGGGGCATCCCCAAGCTTAGATGCTTGAGACTTCTTGAAATATTATCTTGGGGTGCCTTGGGCATCCCCAAGCTTGAACTTTTGTGTCTCCTTAATTCCTCTCATATCATGGTTTCTCTTTTTATCAAAAGCTTCATCCACAACAAACTCAACAAGAACTCGTGAGATAGGTTAGTATAAACCAATGCAAAACCTTATCATTTTCTACTGTAACAAATCACTAAAATTATTATTCAACATTGCATACTAAATGCCTCTGCATATTTAACACTCTTATCCTCAAATAGAATCATTAAACAAGCAAACATATGCAAACAATGCAAACATAACAGCAATCTGCCAAAACAGTACAGTCTGTAAAGAATGCAAGATTCATCATACTTCCCTAACTCCAAAAATTATGAAATAAAATTCCCACTGTAGTAAATTTATAGAGCTAATTATGCAAAAAAATTCAACATTATATCATTCTCTGGCTTTTCTAGGGAATTTTTTCAACAGCGGTAAACTTTCTGTTTTCAAACAGCAACATGTTTACTAGCAAAATAAGCATGATAAAGGCTATCCTTGACATTTTTATTGCAAATAAAGATACAAAACATTATTCTAAGTAACATAAAGCAAATACTAACAAGAGAAAATGACGCTCCAAGCAAAACACATATCATGTGGTGAATAAAAATATAGCTCCAAGTAAAGTTACCGATGAACGAAGACGAAAGAGGGGATGCCATCCGGGGCATCCCCAAGCTTAGGCTTTTGGCTATTCTTGAATATTATCTTGGGGTGCCTTGGGCATCCCCAAGATTAGGCTCTTTCCACTTCTTATTCCATAGTCCATCGAATCTTTACCCAAAACTTGAAAACTCCACAACACAAAACTCAACAGAAAACTCGTAAGCTCCGTTAGTATAAGAAAATAAAACCACCACTTATGTACTGTAATGAACTCATTCTAAATTCATATTGTTGTAATATCTACTGTATTCCAACTTCTCTATGGTTCATACCACTTAATACTAGCCATAGATGCATCAAAACAAGCAAACAACACACGAAAAACAGAATCTGTCAAAAACAGAACAGTCTGTAGTAATATGTATCAAACGTATACATCTGGAACTCCAAAAATCCTACCAAATTAGGAATACCTGAGCAATTTGTGTACCAATCCAGAGCAAAAAGAATCAGATCAGAAGCACGCTTCTGTGAATTAAAAAACTAATTTACTGGGTGCAAAAGTTTCTGATTTTCAGCAGGATCAACACAACTATCACCGTAAGCTATCCTAAAGGTCTTACTTGGCACTTTATTGAAACAAAAGCTATAAAACTTGATTACTACAGTAGCATAATCATGTGAACACACAAAAACAGTAAGGGTAAATATTGGGTTGTCTCCCAACAAGTGCTTTTCTTTACTGCCTTCTAGCTAGGCATGATGATGGCAATGATGCTCACATACAAGATAAGAATTGAAACATAACGGGAGCATCATGAAGCATATGACTAGCACATTTAAGTCTAACCCACTTCCTATGCATAGGGATTTTGTGAGCAAACAACTTATGGGAACAATAATCAACTAGCATAGGGAGGCAAAACAAGCATAGCTTCAAGATTTTAAGCACATAGAGAGGAAACTTGACATTATTGCAATTACTACAAGCATATGTTTCCTCCCTCATAATAATTTTCAGTAGCATCATGAATGAATTCAACAATATAGCCAACACCTAAAGCATTATTTTCATGATCTACAAGCATAGAAAATTTACTACTCTCCACATAAGCAAAACTCTTCTCATGAATAGTAGTGGGAGCAAACTCAAAATAATTATCATGTGAGGCATAATATAATTGAAAACTAAAATCATGATGACAAGTTTCATGGTTATCATTGTTCCTAATAGCATACAAGTCATCACAATAATCATCATAGATAGCAAATTTGTTCTCATAATCAATTGGAACCTCTTCCGAAATAGTGGAATCATCGCTAAATAAAGTTGACACTCTTCCAAATCCACTTTCATGTTCATCACAATAATAATCAACATCCTCCAAAATAGTGGGATCACTACTTCCTAAAGTTGACACTCTTCCAAACCCACCTTCATCAATATAATCATCATAAATAGGAGGCATGCTTTTATCATAATAAATTTGCTCATCAAAACTTGGGGGACAAAAAATATCATCTTCATCAAACATAGCATCCCCAAGCTTGTGGCTTTGCATAGCATTAGCATCACAGATATTCAAGGAATTCATACTAACAACATTGCAATAATGCTCATAATTCCCATATTCATGCCAAGCATTCTATGTAATTCTTCTTCTAGCACTTGAGCACAATTTTCCTTTTCATCACACTCACGAAAGATATTAAAAAGATGAAGCGTATGAGACAAGCTCAACTCCATTTTTTTTGTAGTTTTCTTTTATAAACTAAACTAGTGATAAAACAAGCTCACACATTTATAAACTAAACCCAAATTTTCCTTTGTGGGCATGATTATACGATAAGCATCACACAATCTCAGACTCATCTATTCAACCAACACAAAGTACTTCAAAGAGTGCCCCAAAGTTTCTACCGGAGAGTCAAGACGAAAACGTGTGCCAACCCCTATGCGTAGGTTCATGGGCGGAACCCGCAAGTTGATCACCAAAACATACATCAAGTGGCACGTGATATCCCATTGTCACCACAGATAAGCACGGCAAGACATACAGCAAGTGTTCTCAAATCCTTAAAGACTCAATCCGTTAAGATAACTTCAAAGGGAAAACTCAATCCATTACAAGAGAGTAAAGGGGGGGGAAACATCATAAGATCCAACTATAATAGCAAAGCTCACGATACTTCAACATCGTGCCATAGAGAGAACACGAGAGAGAGAGAGAGAGAGAGAGAGAGAGAGAGATCAAACACATAGCTACTGGTACATACCCTCAGCCCCGAGGGTGAACTACTCCCTCCTCGCCATGGAGAGCGCCGTGATGATGAAGATGGCCACCGGTGATGGGTTCCCCCTCCGGCAGGGTGCCGGAACAGGCTCCCGAGAGGTTTTTGGTGGCTACGGAGGCTTGCGACGGCGGAACTCCCGATCTATATTCGTCTTTGATGTTTTTAGGGTATATGGGAATATATAGGCGAAAGAAGTCGGTCGGGGGAGCCTCGAGGGGCCCACGAGAGGGTAGGGCGCGCCCAGGGGGTGGGCGCCCCTATCTCGTGGCTTCCTCGATGCTCCCTGGCTTGCACTCAAGTTTCTGGGTCACGTTAGCTCCAAAATCACGCTGCCAAGGTTTCATTCCGTTTGGACTCCGTTTGATATTCCTTTTCTTCGAAATACCGAAACAGGCAATAAAACAACAATATGGGCTGGGCCTCCGGTTAATAGGTTAGTCCCAAAAGTAATATAAAAGTGTACAATAAAGCTCATAATCATTCAAAACAGATAATAAAATAGTGTGAATGCTTCATAAATTATAGACACGTTGGAGACGTATCAATCACCAAGCACTAAGTGTAATTGCGACCATAAGCACAAGGCATATCCAGGAGGCAACTTGGGCAAATGATCTAGTCAGCACCAACGCCCCATCTTTCTACCCTCTTGTTCCCCTGCAGCCACCCAGGGTTAAGTTTGGTAGCGAAATGGATTATGACAGTTCCATTTATTTTCTACCCACTCTGAATACAAATGTAAGCCTTTTTGCCATTTAACCCTACACTAAAAAGGTTGGGAGCGTTTTGCTGTGCCACTGGTGTTGTTTGGTTTCCATAAATTTCTTACTCACTTTGTTTCACAATAGAAGGTCTATTTGTTTTTTGAAAAGTCAAATCTCTTTAGGTTTGGTCAAGTTAGTGGAGAAATATATCAAAATCCATAACATCAAATCAGTATCATTAGATTCATCATGAAATGAATTTTCATATTTTATCTATCTAGTATTGCGGATGTCGATGTCTTTTACTTTGAACTTGTTCAAAGTGAAAGAAATTTGAGTTTCCAAAAAACTACTGCACCTTATATTTTGGAACTGAGAAAATAGCTGCCGAGTGGGGGGAGATGATGGAGTGTGTTTTATTTATATTTTATATAATGCGGTGTTTTGGTGGGCCTTTTCCAGTGTGATTCTTTGTTATCTGCTACTCACTTATGTGTGGAAATTTCTGTGGTTGGTTGCTGCATGTACTAAATTGGTGCTACAATGTCACATGGTCGCACTTCTTTTCCTTATGTGGTGAGAGGGTGCGCAGGATTGATATGTTTTTATAGGACGGTTGCTGCTAATTGATTTGAAAAATCATTGGCTAATCAAAATTGTAAACCAAATCCAAAATTAAGTACCTCATATGATTGCAAGAGCTCAGAAATTAGGGAGCACAATGAATTAAAAGAATTGAATAAGCTCCCTGAGAAATTGTTGACCCAGTCAAAATCAGATGACCCAATATTGAATTAAAGATATCAATTGATTGTGAGGCCTTAAAAGTTAGGGAACATAGTGTATAGTGAAAGCGCAGGTTGGGGGCGATTATTAGAAATTCGTCAAATTCTGATGAATTTGATGAAGATCAGAGTTAAGAAATAGAAACAGAGGTAAAACTAAATCACCGCAGAAAAGTAAAACATGCATACGAGATAGATGCAGGTAAAGAACATGCAATCATGCATACATAGGATGAATTGCAGAAATGTAAAGCATCATGATGAAAGTATTTATTTCAAAATTCTTCAAAATATGTATCACAAATTATTCAGCACCGAAAATACTGCAAGTAAATGGTTGACAAATTTGAAATGAGGTTGGCTCGGTGATGACACGATTATTTGGTAGACTAGTTCCAGTTGCTACATCAACTGTACATCTAGTTGGAGCGGCTTCAGGTTTAAACCAGAAGATACTTAGTCTTCACTATATTCTTCTTGAGCTAAGTTCACTTAGACCTTGCCCAATCACTCGTGGTAAGTCTTCAAAGTCGACTTCCAAAACCTTCACAGACTTGTTCAACGACAATCCACAATGACTATTGGATGCTTAGAACATGACACCTAACCATATGGAAGAATGACAGTCTTCAGAGGTAACATGCGTCGGATCACACAAATCAATCTCTTCTGTGATGCTCGATCACTTTGGCTCTGACTGGGTTTTTTCTCACTTAGATTTTCACAAAGTCGTCGGAGGACAAGTTGCTCTCAGATGACAAGTGTCAATCTCTCTCTTGGAGCAGCCAACCAACAAATGGTTGTGGGGCGGCTATTTATAGCCAGGGGCAACCCAAAATGAATTGTCATAAATGCCCCTTAGGACATAACCGCTGCCAGGATAAGAATCCACTCGACAGCTGGCGCTAGCAAAACAACGGTTGGAAATTTGAACTCTCATATTCGTCGGGGCTCTCAATTTCCTCACGGTACGCAAATCACACTACCGAAATCCTAACTCCTCAGTCAGACCAATTTCATCAACGACCAGAAGAACTCATCTCTGGCGCTGCAGAACTCGACTACACTGCAACAGATTTCCGAAGTCTTCAACTCTAAGAAATAGGTAGTTGTAGGTTTTGAGCATCACTTTAGAAATACGTCTATGTATCACCTAGACCCTCTTTAACAGTATGGTATTTCCTATGACTCAAATAAGGAAAACAAAACTATGGAAAACAAAGTCTTCAAGCTTCCAAATCTTCACTTCAATTTCTTCAAAGGTCGCAACAAATTCTTCACATGAAGAAATACATTTTAGGGGTTGTATTCCATCGGTTAAACCAAATCTTCAGGGACTATAACTATTGTGTACACTCGCAAACACATTAGTCCCTTAACCCATTTATCTTCAATACTTGAAAACCACTTAGGGGGCACTAGATACACTTATAATCTTCCCTTTTTTGGTGATTGATGACAAATTGGTTAAGTTTTCAACGGGGATAAATAATAGGAAGTGTTAGTACAGAGTATGAAGAATTTGATTACATGATATAGAGGAACTCTTCTTGAAGATGTGCATACGGTGAATTTGCTTTGGATTGCAAATGCACATGGCATAACGAAATTGTGGAGATCTCCCCCTATACCTGGAATCCAATCATGCAATGATCATATGATATGAATAAATTGCAATGCATGATGAAAAATGACGCCTGGCTAAATTCAACATGCATGCACAGATATTGAAATCTCTAAAAGGTCTTATATTTAGGAATGAAGGGAGTACAATGTAGCATTGTATTATGTATTAGAATAGAATATCTTTGAGCAATCTCTATCAATTAAAATTTGCATATCTCTAAAATCAATTGATAAATGAGTACTTGCTTTGTTTTAATATTTTCTGTTAGAATATCTTCATCTTTAGCAATTAATGCTTGCATGTCTCTAAACTTAGTTGATAGGAATACTTTTTCTGTTCTAGTATTTATATTAGAATATGTTTTAGCCATCTATATCAATTAACTTTGGCATATCTCTACAATTAATTGATAGGGAGTGGTACTTGTTTCCTCTAGTATTTTGTATTGCAATATTTTTTAGTGATCCCTATCAATTAATTTCATATGACTCTAAAAATAGCTGATAGGGAGTAGTACTTGCTATCCTTTTAGTATTTTGTACTATAGTATCTTTGGGTGGTCTCTATCAATTATTTTTTGCATGTCTCAAATTATGTGTCTGGTCAAAAATTAGCTAGAGAAGAAATCCAGTGCTCCCCCCTCCATTCCAAAATAATTTGAAGTTCTAGGTTTGCAACATCCAATAAGTTGGACCGAGTATATAGAAAAATATAGCAAACATCTACAACATCAAATATATAAAGTCTGAAAGGTAATTTGAAAATGAAACTTATTTGATGTTGCACATGTTGGTATATTTTTCTACATATTTGATCAAAGTGTTTGACTTTGGGCAAATCTAGACCTTCGGGTATTTTTGATAATGCAATTCTTTATCAAATACGAAGAGGTTATTCTTAGTCTTAGTTAAGACAACCCCGTTTTGTATCAGTCCTTTCTCTGTTCTAGTAAATAAATCGACAATTTCGCTGATGTCAGTTGCCTGAATATGATATTTGGATCAGCCAATTTCAGATGAAGGACGTAGCAGTCGGCGGCTTGTCAAAGAAGCAGCAACCTCTGGGTCTATCTTAGGGGTGCGGGTGCAGGCTCGCCGGGTGTCTATCTTAGGGGAGCAGGCTCGCTGGGTGTCTATCTTAGGGCCGCAGGCTATCTGGTGGGGGGTGAAGGTGCAAACTCGCCAAAAAAAATCTATAGATTCACCAGGGTTAGGGGTATGGCCCGGGGACAACGCCAGCATGGTGGTGTGAGGCGGTTGAGGGGAGGGGGGTGGCAAGGCTAGCGCTGGAGCTCCGCCGGCCATGGGTGGTGGTGGCTGGCGGTTCAACCAGTGGTTCGTGAGGTGGTTGGAAACGAAGATGAACAATGCGCCATGAGGTTGAAGAAGACATCTAGCGCGTTTGTTTTGCGTTGAACGACTGAAAACGAATTGATCCAAATTACTTTTTCAGTCGAGTTACCCCTACCCAGTCCCATAAACCGCACTGGTGCTCGAGAAAAAACTTGATTTATTTTTACCAAGCACCTCACCTAAGGCCTTATACAATACAAGATAGTTAAAAGAGGTGTTTAGAAAAACAACCTAGTGTTTCTTCAAGCACTGGTGCTTATTTGTAGAAGGTAGGTGCTCAATAAATCACCCTCACGTACAAATAGACGATGATGCTTGAGAAAAATCACCCTCGATTTGTCTTGTACATGGCCTAAGCATCTTGCATCGTATAATGCCAAATTTCGGGTGACTTTGTAGTGGAAGGAAGACCTGGCATCACTTCGTTGTCCAGGCGCAAACGGAAGCACGCACAACACAACGGACGTCCCAATCCGCGCCTTCACGCGAATTCCACGTGCCCGCCAACGTAGTACCTTTGGACGGAGATGGACGGAGGCTTTGGAAAAGTCGTCGCGCGCCGCCGAGAAACCAGACCAGACGGCGCAGCGGAAAATCTCCCACGCACGCACGCAGCGGGACAGGTGGCGACGAGGTGGACGACGGGAGCAGGAAAAAAGACAAAGCGGAGAGCTGATCGGGATCCTGCAGGTCGGCCGGCCCGGGCCGACGGCCGACGGCGACGGCCACGAGAGATCCTTGGTGATCGCACGTAAACTCGCTGGCATCGGACTGGGCGAGTCTAGCTGAGCGGCGGCGCTGACGCACGGCTCTGGGGTACGTGGCCGTGCCGTGGTGGATTGGATTAGGACGTGTGCTCGAGACTCAGCAAGGGCCGGGTGTGATCGCAGGGAAGAAGCAAAGACGGGAAATGTTCGCCTTCGACGTGGTTGCGTTGCGGCATGGGATTTTGATTGATATCTTTGGACGGATGTAGGAGATCTGAAGCACAGGCAGAAGCAGGAGATCTGAAGCACAGGCAGAAGCAGCCAAGTTTTTTTTTTGGGAAACGTTTACCTCCGGACGACCGGCCGAGCGCTCGGCCGGTCGCCCCTCGCTAGCTCGCTCTTTTCAGGCGGGAACAGGCCGAACAGGCCTCGTACGCTAGATGGGCCTCAAACGAGACGTGGCTTTCCTTATCTCTTTTTTGCCATGTTTTTTTCTATGCTTCTTCTTCTTCTCGGCTTGTAGCTTCTTTCTCTCGCCTTACGCGTAGTGAGCTTGCCAGCGCCGAAGGCGTGACCTCCGGCTCCTTTTTGCGAGCGCCTCCTCCCCTGCTGCAGCATCTGTTGGAAATATGCCCTAGAGGCAATAATAAAAGCATTATTATTATATTTCCTTATTCATGATAATTGTCTTTATTCGTGCTATAATTGTGTTAACCGGAAATCGTAATACATGTGTGAATAACAGACAACAACATGTCCCTAGTGAGCCTCTAGTTGACTAGCTCGTTGATCGACGAGATAGTCATGGTTTTCGACTATGGACATTGGATGTCATCGATAACGGATCACATCATTAGGAGAATGATGTGATGGACAAGACCCAATCCTAAAACATAGCATAAGATCGCATAGTTCGCTTGCTAGAGTTTTCCAATGTCAAGTATCCTTTCCTTAGACCATGAGATCGTAACTCCGGATACCGTAGGAGTGCTTTGGGTGTGCCAAACGTCACAACGAATCGGGTGACTATAAAGGTATGCTACGGTATCTCCGAAAGTGTCATTGGGTTGACATGGATCGAGATGGGATTTGTCACTCCGCTTGACGGAGAGGTATCACCGGGCCCTCTCGGTAATGCATCATCACAATGAGCTCAATGTGATCAAAGTGTTTGATCACGGGATCATGCATTCTGATGACGAGAAAAGTGACTTGCGGTAACGAGATTGAACGAGGTATTGGTATACCGACGATCGAATCTCGGGCAAGTAAAATACCGATTGACAAAGGGAATCGTATACGGATTAATTGAATCCTTGACATCGTGGTTCATCCGATGAGATCATCGTGGAGCATGTAGGAGCCAACATGGGTATCCAGATCCGCTGTTGGTTATTGCCCGAGAGCCGTCTCGGTCATGTTCGCATGTCTCCGAACCCGTAGGGTCTACACTTAAGGTTGATAACGCTAGGGTTATAGGAATATGTATGTGCAGTAACCCGAATGTTGTTCGAGTCCGGATGAGATCCTGGACGTCACGAGGAGTTCCGGAATGGTCCGGAGGTAAAGAATTATATATAGGAAGTGCTGTTTCGCCATCGGGACAAGTTTGGTGATATCGGATTGTCTGGGACCACCGAGGGGTCCTGGGTCCACCAAGTGGGGCCACCAGCCCCAGGGGCCACATGGGCCCTAGGTGGTGCGCCTAGGCCCACATGGGCCAAGGGAACCAGCCCCAAGGGGCCCATGCGCCTAGGGTGGAAATAAAGGGAGAGTCCATGAGGGAAGGCACCTCAGAGGTGCCTTGGGGAGGTGGACACCTCCCCTCTTGGCCGCACTCCTCCCTTGGAGGAGGGGCAAGGCTGCGCCCTCCCCTCCTTGGCACCTATATAAAGGGGGAGGGAGGGGGCAGCAGCACCTTTGCCCCGGGCGCCTCCTCTCCCTCTCCAACACATCCTCCTCCTCCGTAGTGCACGCGAAGCCCTCGCCGAGTATCTTGCAAGTTCCACCATCACCACGCCGCCGTCGTGCTGCTGCTGGAGCCATCTTCTCAACCTCTCCTTCACCTTGCTGGATCAAGAAGAAGGAGACGTTACGCTGACCGCACGTGTGTTGAACGCGGAGGTGCCGTCTGCTCGCACTAGATCATCGGTGAATTGGATCGCGGCAAGTTCGACTACCTCATCCACGCTCACTCCGAAGCTTCCGTTGCGATCTACAAAGTGGTATGTAGATGCTATCTAATCTGAATACTCGTTGCTAGATGAACTCATAGATGGATCTTGGTGAAACCGTAGGAAAAATTTTAATTTTCTCGCAACGTTCCCCAACAAAGTGGCATCATGAGCTAGGTCTATGCATAGTTCTTCTTGTGCGAGTAGAACACAATTTGTTGTGGGCGAGATGTTGTCAATTCTTCTTGCCGTTACTAGTCAATCTTGATTCAGCGGTATTGTGGGATGAAGCGGCCCGGACCAACCTTACACGTGACGCTTACGTGAGACCGGTTCCACCGACTAACATGCACTAGTTGCATAAGGTGGTGGCGGGTGTCTGCTCTCCTACTTTAGTTGGATCGGATTCGATGAACAGGGTCCTTATGAAGGGTAAATAGAGATTGACAAATCACGTTGTGGGTTGAACGTAGGTAAGAAAACGTTCTTGCTAGAACCCTAATTCAGCCACGTAAAACTTGCAACAACAATTAGAGGACGTCTAACTTGTTTTGCAGCAAGTGCTTTGTGATATGATATGGCCAGAAGTTGTGATGAATGATGAATGATCTATATGTGATGTATGAGATGTTCATGCTATTGTAATAGGAATCACGACTTGCATGTCGATGAGTATGACAACCGGCAGGAGCCATAGGAGTTGTCTTTATTTTTTGTATGACCTGCGTGTCATTGAAGAACGCCATGCAAACTACTTTACTTTATTGCTAAACACGTTAGTCATAGAAGTAGAAGTAGTCGTTGGCGTGACAACTTCATGAAGACACGATGATGGAGATCATGATGATGGAGATCATGGTGTCATGCCGGTGACAAGATGATCATGGAGCCCCGAAGATGAAGATCAAAGGAGCTATATGATATTGGCCATATCATGTCACTACTTTATATAATTGCATGTGATGTTTATTATGTTTTATGCATCTTGTTTACTTAGAACGACGGTAGTAAATAAGATGATCCTCATAATAATTTCAAGAAAGTGTTCACCCTAATCGTGCACCGCTGCTAAGGTTCGTCGTTCAAGCACCACGTGATGATCGGGTGTGATAGGTCCTTACGTTCGCATACAACGGGTGTAAGACAGATTTACACACGCAAAACACTTAGGTTGACTTGACGAGCCTAGCATGTACAGACATGGCCTCGAACACGTAAGACCGAAAGGTCGAGCATGAGTCGATAGAAGATACGATCAACATGAAGATGTTCACCGATGTTGACTAGTCCGTCTCACGTGATGATCGGACACGGCCTAGTTGACTCGGATCATGTAATACTTAGATGACTAGTAGAGGGATGTCTATCTAAGTGGGAGTTCATTAAATTTGATTAAATGAACTTTATTATCATAAACTTAGTCTAAAAATTTTACAATATGTCTTGTAGATCAAATGGCCAACGAGTCCTCAACTTCAACGCTGCTCCTAGAGAAAACCAAGCTGAAAGACGATGGTAGCAACTATACGGACTGGGTCCGAACCCGAGGATCATCCTCATAGCTGCCAAGAAAGATTATGTCCTAAGAGCACCGCTGGGTGACGACCTATTCTCCCCTGCAGAACAAGACGTTATGAACGCTTGGCGTCACGCTGCGATGATTACTCCCTCGCTCAAGGCGGCATGCTTTACTGACTTAGAGCGGGACTCCAAAAGCGTTTTGAGAGACATGGAGCATATGAGATGTTCAAGAGCTGAAAATGGTTTTCCAAGCTCATGCCCGGTCGAGAGATATGAAGTCTCCGACAAATTCTTTAGCTGTAAGATGGAGGAAAATGGCTCACAAGTGAGCACATACTCAAAATGTCAGGTTGCACAACCGCTGACTCAACTGGAAGTTAATCTCCGGATGAAGCGGTCATTGACAGAATCCTCCGATCGCTTCCACCTAGCTACAAGAGCTTTGTGATGAACTACAATATGCAGGGGATGGTAAAGACCATTCCTGAGGTATATGCTATGCTGAAATCAGCAGAGGTAGAAATCAAGAAAGAACATCAAGTGTTGATGGTGAATAAAACCACTAAGTTCAAGAAGGGTAAGGGTAAAAAGAACTTCAAGAAGGACGGCAAGGAAGTTGCCGCGCCCGGTAAGCAAGTTGCCGGGAAGAAGCCAAAGAATGGACCCAAGCCCGAGACCGAGAGTGTTTTATTGCAAGGAAGTGGTCACTGGAAGCGGAACTGCCCCAAATACTTAGCGGACAAGAAGGCCGGCAAAACCAAAGGTATATGTGATATACATGTAATTGATGTGTACCTTACCAGTACTCGTAGTAGCTCTTGGGTATTTGATACCGGTGCAGTTGCTCACATTTGTAACTCAAAGCAGGAGCTGCGGAATAAACGGAGACTGGCGAAGGACGAGGTGACGATGCGCGTCGGGAATGGTTCCAAGGTCGATGTGATCGCCGTCGGCACGCTGCCTCTACATTTACCTACGGGATTAGTTTTAAACCTCAATAATTGTTATTTAGTGCCAAGTTTGAGCATGAACATTGTATCTGGATCTCGCTTAATTCGAGATGGCTACTCATTTAAATCAGAGAATAATGGTTGTTCCATTTATATGAGAGATATGTTTTATGGTCATGCTCCGATGGTTAATGGTTTATTCTTAATGAATCTCGTACGTGATGATACACATATTCATAGTGTGAGTACCAAAAGAGTTAAAGTTGATAACAATAGTCCCACATATTTGTGGCACTGCCGCCTTGGTCACATAGGTGTCAAACGCATGAAGAAGCTCCATACAGATGGACTTTTAGAGTCTCTTGATTATGAATCATTTGACACGTCGAACCATGCCTCATGGGTAAAATGACCAAGACTCCGTTCTCAGAACAATGGAGCGAGCAACCAACTTATTGGAAATCATACATACCGATGTGTGCGGTCCAATGAGTGTTGAGGTCATGGAGGCTATCGTTATGTTCTCACCCTCATCGATGACTTGAGTAGATATGGGTATATCTACTTAATGAAACACAAGTCTGAGACCTTTGAAAAGTTCAAGGAATTTCAGAGTGAGGTTGAAAATCAACGTGATAGAAAGATCAAGTTTCTACGATCGATCGTGGAGGAGAATACTTGAGTCACGAATTTGGCACACACTTAAGAAAATGTGGAATAGTTTCACAACTCACGCTACTGGAACACCTCAACAGAATGGTGTGTCCGAACGTCGAATCGCGCTCTATTGGATATGGTGCGATCTATGATGTCTCTTACCGACTTACCGCTATCTTTTGGGGCTATGCTTTAGAGACCGCGATTCACTTTAAATAGGGCTCCGTCGAAATCCGCTGAGACGACACCGTATGAATTATGGTTTGGGAAGAAACCTAAGCTGTCGTTTCTAAAAGTTTGGGGATGCGATGCTTATGTGAAGAAACTTCAACCTGAAAAGCTCGAACCCAAGTCGGAAAATGCGCCTTCATAGGATACCCTAAAGAAACTGTTGGGTATACCTTCTACCTCAGATCCGAAGGCAAGATCTTTGTTGTTAAGAATGGATCCTTTCTAGAGAAAGAGTTTCTCTCGAAAGAAGTAAGTGGGAGGAAAGTAGAACTTGATGAAGTGTTACCTCTTGAACGGAAAATGGCGAAACTCAAGAAAACGTTTCGAGGTGCCTGCACCGACTAGAGAGGAAATTAATGATGATGATCAAGATGCTTCGATCAAGCTCCTACTGAAATTGAAGGTCAACAAGGACACGTTCCGCACTGAGTGGTACGGCAACCTGTCTTGGAAATCATGTTGTTAGACAACGGTGAACCTTGAACTATGAGGAAGCAATGGCGGGCCCGGATTCGACAAATGGCTGGAAGCCATGAAACCGAGATAGGATCCATGTATGAAAACGAAGTATGGACTTTGACCGACTTGCCCGCTGAACGGCGAGCCATAGAAAATAAATGGATCTTTAAGAAGAAGATGACGCGGATGGTAATGTGACCATCTATAAAGCTCGGCTTGTCGCTAAGGGTTATCGACAAGTTCAAGGGGTTGACTACGATGAGACTTTCTCACCGTAGCGAAGCTAAAGTCCGCCGAATCATGTTAGCAATTGCCGCATACTATGATTATGAGATATGGCAAATGGACGCCAAAACGGCATTCCTTAATGGTTTCCTTAAGGAAGAATTGTATATGATGCAGCCAGAAGGTTTTGTCGATCCTAAGAATGTCGACAAGGTGTGCAAGCTCCAACGCCGATTTATGGGCTGGTGCAAGCATCTCGGAGTTGGAACATTCGCTTTGATGAGATGATCAAAGCGTTTTAGTTTACATGACTTATGGAGAAGCCTGTGTTTACAAGAAAGTGAGTGGGAGCTCTGTAGCATTTCTCATATTATATGTAGACGACATACTTTTGATGGGAAATGATATAGAACTCTTGGACAGCATCAAGGCCTACTTGAATAAGAGTTTTTCAATGAAGGACCTTGGAGAAGCTGCTTATATATTAGGCATCAAGATCTATAGAGATAGATCAAGACGCCTCATAGGTCTTTCACAAAGCACATACCTTGATAAGATATTGAAGAAGTTCAATATGGATCAATCTAAGAAGGGTTCTTACTGTGTTACAAGGTGTGAAATTGAGCTCAGCTCAATGTCCCACCACGGCAGAAGATATAGAAGAGATGAGTGTCATCCCTATGCCTCAGCCATAGGTTCTATTATGTATGCCATCTGTGTACCAGCACTGATGTAAACCTTGCCGTAAGTTTGGTAGGAAGGTACCAAAGTAATCCCGCAAGGAACACCTGGACAGCGGTCAAGAATATCTGAAGTACCGAAAAGGACTAAGGAAATGTTTCGTTTATGGAGGTGACGAAGAGCTCGTCAGAAAAGGTTACGCCGACGCTAGCTTCGACACGATCTGGATGACTCTAAGTCACAAACCGGATACGTGTATATTTTGAATGGTGGGGCGTAAGCTGGTGCAGTTGCAAGCAAAGCGTCGTGGCGGGATCTACATGTGAAGCGGAGTACATGGCAGCCTCGGAGGCAGCACATGAAGCAATTTGGGTGAAGGAGTTCATCACCGACCTCGAGTCATACCCAATGCGTCGGGGCCAATCAAGCTCTTCCGTGACAACACTGGAGCTATTGCACTTGCAAAGGAGCCAGGTTTCACAAGAAGACTAGGCACATCAAGCGTCGCTCAACTCCATTCGTGAAAATGTTCAAGATGGAGACATAGAAATTTGTAAAGTGCACACGGATCTGAATGTCGCAGATCCGTTGACTAAACCTCTCCCTAAGGCAAAACATGATCAGCACCAGAACTCTATGGGTGTTCAATTCATCACAATGTAACTAGATTATTGACTCTAGTGCAAGTGGGAGACTGTTGGAAATATGCCCTAGAGGCAATAATAAAAGCATTATTATTATATTTCCTTATTCATGATAATTGTCTTTATTCGTGCTATAATTGTGTTAACCGGAAATCGTAATACATGTGTGAATAACAGACAACAACATGTCCCTAGTGAGCCTCTAGTTGACTAGCTCGTTGATCGACAGATAGTCATGGTTTCGACTATGGACATTGGATGTCATCGATAACGGATCACATCATTAGGAGAATGATGTGATGGACAAGACCCAATCCTAAAACATAGCATAAGATCGCATAGTTCGCTTGCTAGAGTTTTCCAATGTCAAGTATCCTTTCCTTAGACCATGAGATCGTGTAACTCCCGGATACCGTAGGAGTGCTTTGGTGTGCCAAACGTCACAACGAATCGGGTGACTATAAAGGTATGCTACGGTATCTCCGAAAGTGTCATTGGGTTGACATGGATCGAGCGGGATTTGTCACTCCGCTTGACGGAGAGGTATCACCGGCCCTCTCGGTAATGCATCATCACAATGAGCTCAATGTGATCAAAGTGTTTGATCACGGGATCATGCATTACATGCGAGAAAAGTGATTTGCGGTAACGAGATTGAACGAGGTATTGGTATACCGACGATCGAATCTCGGGCAAGTAAAATACCGATTGACAAAGGGAATCGATACGGGATTAATTGAATCCTTGACATCGTGGTTCATCCGATGAGATCATCGTGGAGCATGTGGGAGCCAACATGGGTATCCAGATCCCGCTGTTGGTTATTGCCCGAGAGCCGTCTCGGTCATGTTCGCATGTCTCCGAACCCGTAGGGTCTACACTTAAGGTTGAACGCTAGGGTTATAGGAATATGTATGTGCAGTAACCCGAATGTTGTTCGAGTCCGGATGAGATCCTGGACGTCACGAGGAGTTCCGGAATGGTCCGGAGGTAAAGAATTATATATGGGAAGTGCTGTTTCGCCATCGGGACAAGTTTGGTGATATCGGATTGTACGGGACCACCGGAGGGGTCCCGGGTCCACCAAGTGGGGCCACCAGCCCGAGGGGGCCACATGGGCCCTAGGTGGTGCGCCTAGGCCCACATGGGCCAAGGGGAACCAGCCCCAAGGGCCCATGCGCCTAGGGTGGAAATAAAGGGAGAGTCCATGAGGGGAAGGCACCTCCGAGGTGCCTTGGGAGGTGGACACCTCCCCTCTTGGCCGCACCCTCCCTTGGAGGAGGGGGCAGGCTGCGCCCTCCCCTCCTTGGCACCTATATAAAGGGGGAGGGAGGGGGCAGCAGCACCTTTGCCCTGGGCGCCTCCCTCCCTCTCCAACACATCCTCCTCCTCCGTAGTGCACGGCGAAGCCCTGCCGAATCTTGCAAGTTCCACCATCACCACGCCTGCGTCGTCTGCTGCTGGAGCCATCTTCCTCAACCTCTCCTTCACCTTGCTGGATCAAGAAGAAGGAGACGTTCGCTGACCGCACGTGTGTTGAACGCGGAGGTGCCGTCCGTTCGGCACTAGATCATCGGTGAATTGGATCGCGGCAAGTTCGACTACCTCATCCACGTTCACTCCGAAGCTTCCGTTGCGATCTACAAAGTGGTATGTAGATGCTATCTAATCTGAATACTCGTTGCTAGATGAACTCATAGATGGATCTTGGTGAAACCGTAGGAAAAAATTTAATTTTCTGCAACGTTCCCCAACAGCATCCCCTCCCCCACACACCTCAAACTGCTACCCATCGATGCTACAACCGTAGAGATTTTTTGCTGGAACCCATGGTAATTTTTGCTTGAATCGGCTTTGCTTTTTGCTGCGTGGGATGCTACAACCAGTTCTGTGCAACCAAAAGCTGCAAGCGCCATATGAGAAAGCTACAACCGCCCACGAAAAACCTTCAACCAAAGATGGCGCTGAAGCTAGGGGCTAGCTAGTGCTGCAACCGTTGACAAAAAATTTTGCTGGAACTTTGCTGGAAGCGGCCAAGTTTTTTGCTGCAACCGTCTCCATTTTTTGCTACAATCGGCGACAGATTTGCTACATCCATCATGGCGGAGCCGCGACCCGTGACGACGGCGACGCCAATTGCTGCAACCATGGTACTTTTTGCTACCACCGTGTTTTTTCTGCTACATCCATGAACGGCATAATTTTTGCTCGACCCATGATTTTGTTTTGTTTTTGTGACCAGCAAACCGAGGGTGTGGTACGGCGCGAGCTTGACGACGGGGTGTTGCGGCCATCTTGACCGGAGTTGCCATGGTTGGTAAGCGAAGGCGGCCAAGAATGAGATGGCGAGCATGAGGCCGAGGACGAGCGCGGGTGGCCAAGGTTGCAGCGGCGAGCGCAGGTTGCCGGCGAGCATGAGGGCAAGGTCGAGCGAGGGCGGCCAAGGACGCGGCGGCGAGCGCAGGTTGCCGCCGAGGACGAGCGCGAGCAGCGCGACGACAAGGCTGCGGACAACTACGGCGCTGAGCTTCAACCACGACGGCGACGACAGCGGCAGCGAGCTTCAACTGTGATGGCAACGGTGATGGCTGCGTGCTTCAATGGCAACAGCGATGGAGGCGAGCCCGTGATGCAGTAAGGACGGTGGCCGGGCATCGGGGGCGTTGACCTTGGTACTCCTTTTTGCGTTGGGGTGATCGCTTTGTTCTTTTCTTTTTTTGATTGCAGATGATGGGGCAAAGAATTACGCACATCAGACGGTTGCAAGGAGTTTAATCGTACAATGTAAATAGGACCGGCTGAAACTTTCGGCCGGCTGACCGGCACCCATCAGTGGCCTTTTTTTTCTGAGTGCCTGACCTAAAAAACACAGTTGCTTTGGAACGTACACAGGGAACGTATCCGGTGCGCCCAACCAATCTTGTGGCCCTACCGGTGCACCTGATGTCCAGAAGTCAAATTAAAAGTGTGCAAAAATCTGAAAATAATCTACAATACAAGCATTGATATATTTCAACCGTGTCGGTTGGCCAAGTTTATATCTCAATCTAAAATGAGTACTATTCATAACGTGATTTGACTTTCTTTTAGAGTTGTAGGTTCAAAATTGAGGATGAAGTTTTAGTAAACATGTGTTTTGTGCACACGCAACGTCATTTCGCATTTTTTGGCATCGAGTGCATCACCACACGAGTGGGTGCATGTTCTCCCGACGCACACTAGCCACCGCGCTTGGGCATGCCCATTTTAAGATAAGGAGCTAGCATTGCTATGTTTTCGGTCCATTTTGACTTCTCGTTTTTTTTAACTTCTTCTGTTTTCTCTCTCTAGTTTTTGGTTACATTTCCAAACAACAGGAATATTTTCTAAGGGAAGGCAAAAAAATTATAGGGGGTGAACATTTCAAAAAATTGTTAGATTTTATTTTTTGAAAATTTGGCATGGTTTTATTTTTTAATGTTCTCTCTTTTTAGGAAATATCCACTTTTTTGGAACTTGTGAACATTTAGGAAAAAATCCTAATATTTTTCAGAAACATGAACATTTTTTTAATTTAGGAACACTTTTGAAAGAAAATGTAAAAATAAACTAATTGGGCGGACCCATCATAGCACTTTCAGGTGCGCTGTACAACAATTTGACGAAATTAAACCCACATTAAGCATCGCGTGAATGGCGGCCAACCAGCTATGCCACGTGGCGCAAGCTGGTTGGCCGCGGTGAGAAATCTTTTGAATTTTTTAGATGAAGGTGAGGAATATTTTTTAAATGTAATTTTTCTTTTTAGATGGAGGTGAGGGCCTCTGGTATTTTTTAAATGGAGGGTTATGCAAAGTGGCATTCGCTGGTAGGCTGCGGTGGTAATTTTATTTTATTTTTATTTATTTTTTAGATGAAGGTGATGATTATTTTTAGATATTTTTTTCTATAGAGGCGAGGACTCTATTTTTTAAAATGAAAGCGTGACACAACTTCCTCTCAAGCGGCGCCACAGGGTGTGGCGCCCCAACCACTAGTATGCATCAAATATGGAAGGTTGTGTGAGGCTTGTTGCGACGTCTTGTTGTCATTTCACACATAGCAACCAAGCAAGCAATCAAACTGGGCCAACTTATTTAGCACATCGAAGATACGTTTTCAGAACATTCTATAAGGTTCCATCTGTTTTTTAATCGGTTTTGGGCTTCTAGAAGGTTCATAAACCGATTTTCTTTTGCCCGGTTGTTCTCTTTTTTCTTCTATTTTTCATTTTTCCTATTTGTGTCGTTTTTCTTCTTATTTTTTTTTCGAAAGTTCACAAATTTAAAAACTGTCCCCGGTTTATAAAAATGTCCGCAAGTGCTACAATCTTGCACTTACAGTACTAATAGGCTGGCCTAGTTGGGCTCCCTTGTGAGTATAGGTTAATGCCACGAGAGCACCTATACATCGCTTGTAGCGCCCGTTCTGGCGCTCACGTGCCCCCGCTCCTAGGCCGGCCCATCTACTGTTTCATCGCCGGGTTCTTTTTCAAGTTGATCATCGTAAAAGTTACTCAAACAAAATTGATCATCGCAAAAATTTCTAAATTTGAAAAAAAAATCCAAAATATGGAAAAATTCATAAATTGAGGAATGGTCAAAAATTATGATTATTCTTTGCAAAATTGAATTGTTTTTTTTACAAAAAACTGGGAAAAGTTCAATTGTTTTTAAAATTTCAAATTTGAAAATGTCCATGTATTTTAAACATAAAATAAGGAAAGAAAAATAGTAATAAAAAAACGAAAATAATAAGATGAAACAAAAAAAACTCGGAGAAGAATCGGTCCAGAAAACCATAACGAAAAATAAAAAACCCTTCCCTGAAACAGAGGTTTGCCTAAAGTTTTTCTAATAAAAGATTTCTATCCCTAAAAGAAGAATCTCAGAAAAAATGAAAATAAAGAAAAGCTTAAGGAAAATGATTACTCTCACCTGGCTTATAATCATTGTCCGTCCACCACCTTTGTTGCCTGCCACACGTCCTAAACGCGAAGGCAGGCACCTGTTTCAACAATAGCGGTCTTGTTGCAAATCTTGGAGGTAAACGACTACTGTGATGCGATGCAGCCTTATTTTTAGAAATAATCTTGCAATAAGTAATATGTTGCAAAAAAAGTCTGCAAGAAGACGGTTGTTGCAAAAAGAATGTTTAAAAAAAATCTGCAACGAGACGTCTGCTGCAAAAAAATGCAACAAGACGTTTGTCACAAAAAAGGTTCTGCAATAAGATGTCTGTTGTAAGAAATTTTTGAAACAAAGCATGTGTTGCAATGGTGAACGGTTACACTAGGCCACTTACAGACCTGGCCTAACGTGCCGGCCTGAAGATGTGCATACGGTGAATTTGTGTTTGATTGCAAATGCACATGGCATGATTAAAAGATCGAGGATGTCGCCTAGAGGGGGGGGGGGGGGTGAATAGACGCTTTAAAATAATTACGGTTTAGGCTTGAACAAATGCGGAATAAATCTAGCAATTAATTTGTCAAGCACAAAACCTACAATAACTAGGCTCACCTATGTGCACCAACAACTTATGCTAAGCAAGATAAACAACTAAGTGATAGCAAGATATATGACAAGAAACAATATGACTATCACAAAGTAAAGTACATAAGTAAAGGGCTCGGGTAAGAGCTAACCAAGGCACGCGGAGACAATGATGTATCTCGAAATTCACACCCTTGCGGATGCTAATCTCCATTTGGAGCGGTGTGGAGGCAAAATGCTCCCGAAGAAGCCACTAGGGCCACCATAATCTCCTCACGCCCTCGCACCATACAAGATACCGTGATTCCACTAAGGGACCCTTGAGGGCAGTCACCGAACCCGTACAAATGGTAACCCTTGGGGGTGGTCATCGAACCCATACACTTTGGCAACCCTTGGGGGCGGTCACCGGTACCTGTCAAATTGCTCGGAGCGATCTCTACAACCTAATTGGAGATCCCGACGCTTGCCCGGAGCTTTACCCACAATGGTTGAGCTTCGAACACCACCAACCATCTAGGGCGCCCAAGCATCCAAGAGGAACATGCTCAAGGGTACCAAGCACCCAAGAGTAATAAGCTTCTCAACTTGTAACTTCCACATATCACCATGGAGAACTCAAACCGATGCACCAAATGCAATGGCAAGGGCACACAGAGTGACCAAGTCCTTCTCTCCCAAATCCCACCAAAGCAACTAATGCTAGGGAAGAAAATGAGAGGAAGAACAAGAAGGAGAACACCAAGAACTCCAAGATCTAGATCCAAGGGGTTCCCCTCACGTGTCGGTCATCAACAATCACAGTTTTGGCCGGTTCTGGCCCGTTTCTTGGACTATTACTCAGTTTTGGCCTTTTGGGTTCCCGGAGTGATTTCCACGATTGACGAACACCGGGGTGCACTTATGTGTCGGTCATCAGCACTCGCAGTTTTGGCCGATTCTGGCCCATTTAATGGACTATTACTCACTGATTTGGGGTCCCTGAGCGATTTCCATTATTGACAAACCCCAGGGTGCGTTTATGTATCGTTCATCAATAATCCTAGGTTTGTCCGGTTCCGGGCTCTTTCCTGGACTATTACTCACCGTTTTGGGGTCCCAAAGCGATTTCCATGGTTGTCGAACCGCAAGGTGTGCTTACGTGTTGGTCGTCAAGACTCGCAGTTTGGGCCAATTTTGGTCTGTTTCTTGGACTATTACTCAATTTTAGGGTCCCGAAGTGATTTCCATGATTGACAAACCCCGGGGTGCGTTTCCGTGTCGGTCATCAATACTCACAATTTTGGCCAATTCTAGTCCATTTCGTGCACTATTACTCACCGTTTTGGGGTCCCAGAGCGATTTTGACGATTGACGAGCTCCGGGGTGCGTTTACGTGTCCGTCGTCAACACTCACAGTTTTGGCCAATTCTGACACGTTTCATGGACTATTACTCACCGTTTTGGGGTCCCGAAGCGATTTCCGTGATTAACGAACCCCGGGGTGTGTTTACGTGTCGGTCATCAACACTCATAGTTTTGACCAATTCTGGCCCGTTTCTTGGACTATTACTCAGTTTTGAGGTCCCGAAGTGATTTTCACGATTGACGAACCCCAGGGTGCTTTTACACTCATGCATATCATCTATGCATAGACATGGCTCTGATGCCACTGTTGGAGAACGTAGCATGCAATTTCAAAAAAAATCATATGCTCACGCAAGATCTATCTAGGGGATGCATAGCAACGAGAAGGGGAGAGTGTGTCCATGTATCCTCGTAGACCGAAAGCGGAAGCATTTGTTAACACGGTTGATGTAGTCGAACTTCTTCACGTTCCGATCGATTAAGCACCGAACATACGGCACCTCCGAGGTCTGCACACGTTCAGCTTGACGACGTCCCCCGAACTCTTGATCCAACAAAGTCGAGGGAGAGTTCTGTCAGCACGACGGCGTGGTGACGGTGATGGTGAAGTGATCCGTGTAGGGCTTCGCCTAAGCACTACGTGAATATGACCAGAGGCATAAACTGTGGAGGGGGGCGCCGCACATGGCTTGGAACCATTGATGTGTATTCTAGGCGCCCCCTCCCCACGTATATAAAGAAGGGAGGGGGAGGAGGCCGGCCCTAGGAGCGCCCCAAGTAGGAGGAGTCCTACTTGGGCTCCTAGTAGGATTCGCCCCCCCCTTCCTTTTACCAGAGAGGGAAAGGGGGAAGGAGAGAGAGGGGGAGAAGGAAAGGGGGGAGCCGCCCCCTTCCCTAGTCCAATTCAGACTCCTCCCTTGTGGGAGGGGGGGCGCCACCCCTATGTGGGTTGGTGTGCCTTCCTCCTATGGCCCATATCTTACCCCGAGGGATTTCGTAACCCCCGGTACTCCGATATGTACCCGATACACTCTGAAACACTTTCGTTGTCCGAATACTATCATCCAATACATCAGTCTTTACCTCTCAACCATTTCTCGACTCCTGGTCATGTCTGTGATCTCATCCGAGACTCTGAACAACATTCGGTCACCAAATCACATAACTCATATAATACAAATCGTCATCGAACGTTAAGCGTGCGGACCCTACGGGTTCGAGAACTATGTAGACATGACCGAGACACCTCTCCAGTCAATAACCAATAGCGCAACCTGGATGCTCATGTTGGCTCCCACATATTTGATACGTCGCCAACGTATCTATAATTTTTGATTGTTCCATGCTATTATATTATCTGTTTTTGATGTTTAATGGGCTTTACTATACACTTTTATATTATTTTTGGGACTAACCTATTAACCGGAGGCCCAGCCCAAATTGCTGTTTGTTTTTTGCCTATTTCAGTGTTTCGCAGAAAAGGAATATCAAACGGAGTCCAAACGGAATGAAACCTTCGGGAGAGTTATTTTTGGAACAAACGCAATCCAGGAGACTTGGAGTGGACGTCAAGGAACAAACAAGGAAGCCACGAGGCAGGGAGGCGCCCCCACCCTCGTGGGCCCCTCGTGGCTCCCCTGGCCGACTTCTTTCGCCTATATATACCCCCGTACCCTGAAAACATCGGGGAGCACCACGAAACCCTATTTCCACCGCCGCAACCTTCTGTACCCGTGAGATTCCATCTTGGGGCCTTTTCCGGCGCTCCGTCGGAGGGGGAATCGATCACGGAGGGCTTCTACATCAACACCATAGCCTCTCTGATGAAGTGTGAGTCGTTTACCACAGACCTTCGGGTCCATAGTTATTAGCTAGATGGCTTCTTCTCTCTCTTTGAATCTGAATACAAAGTTCTCCTCGATCTTCTTGGAGATCTATTTGATGTAACTCTTTTTGCGGTGTGTTTGTCGAGATCCGATGAATTGTGGGTTTATGATCAAGATTATCTATGAACAATATTTGAATCTCCTATGAATTCTTTTATGTATGATTGGTTATCTTTGCAAGTATCTTCGAATTATCAGTTTGGTTTGGCCTACTAGATTGATCTTTCTTGCAATGGGAGAAGTGCTTAGCTTTGGGTTCAATCTTGCGGTGTCCTTTCCCATGACAGTAGGGGCAACAAGGCACGTATTGTATTGTTGCCATCGAGGATAAAAAGATGGGGTTTATATCATATTGCTTGAGTTTATCCCTCTACATCATGTCATCTTGCCTAATCGTTACTCTGTTCTTATGAACTTAATGCTCTAGATGCATGCTGGATAGCGGTCGATGTGTGGAGTAATAGTAGTAGATGCGGAATCGTTTCGATCTACTTGTCGCGGACGTGATGCCTATATACATGATCATGCCTAGATATTCTCATAACTATGCACTTTTCTATCAATTGCTCGACAGTAATTTGTTCACCCACCATAATACTTATGCTATCTTGAGAGAAGCCACTAGTGAAACATATGGCCCCCGGGTCTATTTTCTATCATATAAGTTTCCGATCTACTTTATTTTGCAATCTTACTTTTCAATCTATATCATAAAAATACCAAAAATATTTATCTTATTATTATCTCTATCAGATCTCACTTTTGCAAGTGGCTGTGAAGGGATTGACAACATAAAGATCGCGTTGGTGGCAAGGTTCTTAATTGTTTGTGTAGGTGCAAGGGATTTGCGTGTAACCTCCTACTGGATTGATACCTTGGTTCTCAAAAACTGAGGGAAATACTTACGCTACTTTGCTGCATCATCCTTTCCTCTTCAAGGGAAAACCAACGCAGTGCTCAAGAGGTAGCAAGAAGGATTTCTGGGGTATAGAAGTTGAGAACATTTTTGTGTGACGAAAATAAAGCATAGCCTAACTATATGATTTTGTAGGGATGAACTTTCTTTTGCCATGCTCTTTTGAGAAGACATGATTACTTTGATTAGTATGCTTGAAGTGTTACTATTTCTTTTATCAATATGAACTTTTATTTTGTATTCATTTGGATCTGAACATTCATGCCACAATAAAGAAAATTACAATGAATTATGCTAGGTGGCATTCCACATCAAAAATTCTCTTTTTATCATTTACCTACTCGAGGACGAGCAGGAATTAAACTTGGGGATGCTTGATACGTCTCCAACGTATCTATAACTTTTGATTCCTCCATGCTATATTATCTACTGTTTTTGGGCAATATTGGGCTTTATTTTCCACTTTTATATTACTTTTGGGACTAACCTATTAACCGGAGGCCCAGCCAGATTTCTTTGTTTTTGCCTATTTCAAGATTTCAAAGAAAAGGAATATCAAATGGAGTCAAAGCGAACGAAATCAACTGGAGAAGTTATTTTTGGAAGGAAAGCCACCGGATAGACTTGGACTCTACGTCAGAAGATACGGGAGCTGGCCACGAGGGTGGGGGGCGCGCCCACCACCCTAGGGCGCGCCCCCACCCTAGTGGGGCCCCCGAAGCTCCACCGACGTACCCCCTGCACCCATATATACCTACGTATCGAAAAACTTCCAGAACAGAGATTAGATCGGGAATTCCGCCGCCACAAGCCTCTGTAGCCACCAAAAACCTCTCGGGAGCCCGTTCCGGCACCCTGCCGGAGGGGGAACCCATCACCGGTGGCCATCTTCATCATCCCGGCGCTCTCCATAACAAGGAGGGAGTAGTTCTGTAACATCCCAAATTTTCAATTTGGAATGTTATACATTAGGTCATCATGCATATCATATTTTCTCGCATTTTCCCGATCCTAGAAATTTCACGCAACTCAAGGACCCTCGGAGAGAGTTGGAAGTTTCATAATTTTCATATTTGGGATCTCTCAAATTTTGAAAATAGGATCATTGGATTATTTAAATTATCTTCATAAAGTTTTTCCTATAAAAATATCTTGAGAGGGAATAATATGACTTTCCCAAACAAATAGGAAAAATGAAGATATTATAAATAAACCAAATTTGGGTTTTAAAGATTTATTTTGCTTAGGCAAAAATGAGCTTTAAAAAAATATTTTTTGCATGTATTTTGTTTTTAAAGTTCATTTTGTTCGATTCAATTTTTGGAGTCGGAGAAAATTTGTTTTAATTAATTTGGAGTTCATTTGATATTTATTTTAATTGTTTTTGTTTTAAAGTTTATTTAAAAAAAAACGCTACCTGGATCGAGGCCCGGCCCAGCCAGCCAGCCTCGGCCCAGCCCGCCGCCCCGGCCCACCTCCCTCTCCTCCCTCCCGCCTGCGCGCCTGTGCCCCGCCGCCTCACGCCTCGCCGCCGCCGAGTCCCGGTCGGACCCGCCTCCTTCGCCCCTTCCCAAGCAACCCCCGCCGCCTCTCTCTCCCCCCCTCTCATAAATACCCCCCGGCCTCTCTCTCACATCGCCCTTGCCGCCCGCCGAGCGAGCCTTGCAAAGCCGCCCGGCTTGCCCTTGTCGCCGAGTTCGACGCCGCCTTGGGAACCCGCCGCCGACGCCTCACCCCGCCGACCACGGAGTCTCGAGAGCCGCGGCGATCGCCGGAGGTAGCCGCCCGCCCGCGCCCGATTCGTTTTCTTCCCGAACCGTCCGGTTTTTTTTTAAAAAAAAATATATTTGTTCGTTTTTTTTTAAAACCTAGATCGGTTTTGTTTTTTTCGGTTTTCTTAATTAACGGACGCTCACCGAACCGTTCGTTTTGATGAACGCGTTCGTTAGATTCGTTCGTTAACTAACGCTCGCTTTTAACTCGCTCGTCGTTTTTCTTTTTAATCGGATTAATCTGTTATTTTCCGATTTGATTTCAGATCTGATTTTCAAAACTGTTTTATTTCTCGCTCGCTTATCGGAATCGGGTGATTCAAGCGCTGGAGTTTCAGAATGTGAAACCGCCGTTCGACTACCCTATTTTCACAGAGTTTTGCCACTGTGAAATTTTGACCTAATCTCAGATCGCTAACCGAGAGGTTTCTCTCTCGAGTTTCGACTTTCGGAGTTTGTTTTGATTCGATTCTTTTGCAACCAGGGTTCTTAAGTTGAACTATCTGGTTAGATCTTTTATTCGAGATTTCCCTGTGCATTAGATGAGTACTTATTGTATGCTTGTTGTTTGTCTGCGTTAGATCACCCGGAGCGCCGCTTGTTATTTCAATCTCTAGGACTCGCGGATCATCAGCAAGGCAAGTAACACTTTGATCATACCCTTCTACTACCCAGTTTTATGCATTAGATCTATTCCTCAAACACTTGCATGATTAGGATCTAATTAAATTGTGGGTTTTGGGAAGTAGATTGAGGTAGTACCTATTACTGTTTTACTTATGAAACCTTGGGAGTTACTTCTCGCTTGCTTGTTCATGCCATGCTATGCTAGTAGACGTGGATTGGGTGAGTGAATATCCATGACAGATGTGAGATTGTTAATTAATGGTTTATCTAAGGTGGCAACCTAACACACATCTGGGTGGATTGAGGCACTGGTTTCTATCAGACTTGCTGTATTTCTTGGACCGCCACCCGTGCTCTAAGGGATCATAAGATTATTCAAACTGGAAACTTCCGTGTGCAGCCACAAGCCAATTATGGGCTCTGGCGTAGTTGACTAAGTCGTGCGAACTCTTACGGGTAGGCTAGCTGATGTAGGGGATGTAGGTTGGTACGGTCTACCCACATGTAAGGTGCTAGCGCTTCGAAAGACTATGTCTCGGTCATCCGCTTCTCAAACACCATCAGAAAACGAGAATCAAGCGGAGGCGATCGAGTCTTGTGGGGAAAAGTGCAAACCTCTGCAGAGTGTATAAACTAATCATGATTAGCCGTGTCCCGGTTATGGACAATTTGAGTATCCGACTTGATTATCATGTGAATCTCAACATGTTACTTTAAATAAAAGTTATTGGGATTTGATGAGTACTTTTAATTGGGATTGAGGATGCTGTCAACCATCTTCAATGTTTAACAACCACCATGATAGTTAAATAAAATTATTCCTTTGATGTAGGGAAAAATCAGCTTTATGCAAATGTAATCAGAGAGCCTTACCACCAGCCAAATATGCATGTAGTATAGGCTTATTCATTCATTGCTCTTTATGTGTTACATTGCCAAGATATTCCATGTGTGAATTGTTTTGGCTGCAACTTTTCACGTTGCAGACTTTTCGCACGACAGTAAGGTGTTAGGTCGTGGTTCTATACTCGGTGATGCCGTTGGAGTTGATGGACTCGCTTATCTTCCAAGCCTTCCATTGTTATTATTAGATGGCCTTAAGCCATATTTGTATTCAGTTCCTTGTGGACAACGATGTAATAAGTGTGTGATTGCTACTCGCTATAAATCCTTCAAATCTTGTGTGGTGTCGGACATTCGATCCAGGATGACACCGAGCACAGAGCGCTAGATCCATTCGGTCTGGTCGCTCTGAGAGAATGGTATCGAGCACACGCCGATGTGAGGACACGACCACTAAGTTAAAGCCATAGATCACTCTCTTCTCATTTTCTAACTCCTCATCTTTTCTACTCTCTTTAGGATGACGGACGCGAAGATCAAGTACACCCAACCGGATGAAGGCACACCTTTTGGATTTCACTTGAAGGAAGTTACTAAGCACTGAACATTGGATTACCAAGCTTCACCGGACTTTCAACGCCACTCTGCTGAAGAGGAGCGCTGGAAGATTCATGCTCACGTTCCAGGAAGGACATTCGCCCCAATCACCAAGCCAATAGATAGTGTTTTGATTGCACCAACTTGAGTGCAGGAAAGAGCATGGCAGCTCACATCACCATGGGACGATTGGAGAAGTCTATCAAGAAGATATCAAGGACACCATCTACCAGATTTGCGGACGCCGAGATGACAACTGGGACGTCGTCAACACCAAGAAGGATAGATCCATTGCAGCTTTCATCCAAGAGTTAAATCAACACATTCGACGCCAAGAGAATCAAATGTGCAATGACATGTTGGAGTTGCAGAAGACGAAGGAAAGGATCATCGAATTGGAAGAAGAACTAAAGACTACACGCAAGGACTACATGGACGAGATCGTAGCTCTGGCAAGGCACAATAACGATCTTAAGTACGAGATCGAAGAACTCAAGAAGAAGTTGGCGCTCAGGAATGAAGACCAGTACGTCGAGCATCAAATCGACTACATCAACATTGACGACTCAGATTCGGATCCAAGTGAACCCGATTTTGAAGACGAAGTCGGAGCGGACATCATGGAGTCTTCCACCGGTTCAAATTAGTAGAAGTCCCCACATATTAGTAGTATTCCTCCATGTAAACCTTTATAGTACACGACTTTTGCGATAGTTAGATCGTTGTAACCCTTGTTTGATTGAATGAAGTGAATTTTGTGTGATTTGCTCATGTGCATTTGGGTAGTGATTTCCCCTTAGACCTCATTCTATTCTACTTCTCTCCTTTTCTAAACCCTTCAGATGCCTCCGAGACGCGACCCGGATTCGCTTTTCCGCCAGAGATCACCCAATTGATCCAGCAGCAGAATACCCGATTCAAACATTGGTGCGTAACAACAACAACAACAACAACAACCCACCGCCACCACCACCACTGCGGATCATCGACTCGCTTCCTTAGATGAACCCGCGGTGTATTCCAAAGAGCACCGAGCCAATTGTAGCAGATGACTGGCTCCGCAAGATAGGAAGGAGCTGACTATCTGCAGGATGCACAGATGGTGAAAGAGTGAAGTTTGCAGACATCAACTTGAAGGACCCGCAAAGATGGTGGGAGAATTTCACAGCCACTTATCCGTGAGACACCGCCACATGGGACCAGCCAACAAGCTTTTCAGACAGCCCATGTTTCAGCAGGAGCCATGGCCATGAAGAAGCGTGAGTTTCGCAACTTACGCCAAGGAGGAAGGACTGCCAAGATCGTGGATGATTTTAGCAAACTAGCACGTTATGCCCCGGATGACGCGTTGCTACTGATGCAGCTAAACAGAGAAGTTTCTAGAAGGACTGAATGATGAGTTCAGATGCCGTTGATGGTAGCAAGTTTTAATAACTACCAGGAGTTAGTAGACCGAGCTCTCATGATTGAAGGAAAGCAGAAGAATTGAGAACTGCAAGCGGAAGTATGGACAAGGAAAGTATAACTCGAGCCCAAGAAGCCTCGTTATACCCCTAAATCAGGAATTCAGTTTCAGCATACCCATGGAGGAGGTAATTCAGACAACCATAATGGCACCAAGAATGGGAACGGAATGGAGGAAGCAACGATGACAGAACCGCACCAACCCGCCCACACCATCCAAGGTAGACTGAGTCACATTACTTGCTTTAAGTGCCGCAAGATCGGGCACTATGCAAATGATCGTCCGTAGGCGAATGGAAATGGCAATGGAAGCTCGAAAGAAGCCCAACCCTTTCAACAGGGGACAAGTGAACCACATTGATGTGGAGGAGGTTGAAGATCAGCCCGATGCGAGAATCGGTAAGTTTTTGGTTAAGTCATTTATCGCAGCTTGTTCTTTTTGATCTTGGTGCATCGCATTCATACATATCAAGGGATTTGTGGATAAGTACCGTTACCAACCCAAGCCCTTAGGTCACCCATGCTAGTAATCTCACCCGAGCAGAGTACATGGCTAGTAAATGGTGTGATCGACCGCCACTAAGGATCGGACACTATGTTTTCCCTCGCACCTAATAGTTCGGAATCCCAAGGATTGGATGTGATATTAGGAATGGATTGGTTATCAAAGTATGGAGGAAACATAGATTGTACCACAAGGTCAATTTTGCTCACCACACCGTAAGGAAGAAGGATTAAGTATGTATCACGGCACGAGCCGAGGAGAGCACAAGTTAATTGCTTAACAGAGTGGTACAGAAGAAGTACCAGTGGTGAAGGATTATCCCGATGTATTTCCTAAGAGTTGCGTGAATGCCGCCGGATAGAGACATTGAGTTTTTGATCGAGCTGTTGCCGTGAACAGGCCCGATATCGAAGCGACCGCATGTGATGCCCGCAAAGGATTTGGCAGAAATTAAGAAGCGATTAAGGAACTATTGGATAAAGGTTTTATTCGCCCAAGTTCTTCACCTTGGGGATCACCCGCTTTATTGGTGGAGAAGAAGGATGGATCGTTGAGAATGGTTGTTGATTATCGTGGATTGAATGAAGTAACAATCAAGAACAAGTACCCGCTACCGATGATAAATGATCTGTTTGATCGCTTGCAAGGAGCCAAAGTGTTTTCTAAGATCGACTTGCGATCGTGGTACCATCGATTGAAGATTCGGGAGCAAGACATACCCAAGACAGCGTTTACCACGAGATATGGATCTGATGAGTATACCGTTATGTCATTTGATGACTAACGCACCAGCCTATTTCATGAACACGATGAACAAAGTGTATATGGAGTTTTTGGACAAGTTAAATCGTGGTGTTCATTGATGACATTTTGATCTTCTCAAGAATGAAGAGGAACACAAGGAACATTTAAGATTGGTTTTGGAGAAACTGAGGGAACACCAGTTGTATGCCAAGTTCAGCAAATGTGAATTTTGGTTAAAGGAAGTTGGATTTCTCGGACATGTTATATCCGGAGAAGGAATAGCAGATTGACCCCACAAAGGTTGAGACCGTAACCAAATGGGAAGCACCAACGACAGCTTGAGAGATTGAGTTTCCTTGGACTCGCAGGATACTACCAAGATTCATTGAGAATTTCTCAAGGATTGCAAAGCCTATGACAGAGTTGTTGAAGAAGGAAAACAAATTCATATGGACCGAGGACTGTGAGGCAAGTTTTCAGGAGTTGAAGAAAAGATTGGTTACCTCACCAGTTTGATATTGCGAGATCAAACTAAGGATTATGAGGTGTTTTTGACGCTTCACGCCGAGGACTTGGAGCAGTGCTTATGCAGGAAGGAAGAGTTGTTTCGTATGCTTCACGACAACTTAAGCCCCATGAGTTGAATTATGCCACTCATGATTTGGAGTTAGCAGCCGTTGTGCATGCCTTGAAGACGTGGAGACATTTTCTCATTGGAAATCATTGTGAAGTATATACGGATCACAAGAGTTTGAAGTACATCTTCACCCGTAAGAATTGAATCTCGGACAAAGGAGATGGTTAGAGCTAATCAAGGATTACGATATGAGATTGCATTATCACCCGAAAGGCTAATGTCGTAAAGGGCGCATTGAGCCGAAAGAGCCACGCCAATACCCTAATGATGGGAGGAATACCCAATGAGTTAGCCGAGGACCTTCGAGAGCTATGTTTGGAAATAGTTCCGAGAGGCTATGTAGCAGCATTGGAAATTCAATCGACAACGATGGACAAAATCGAGAAGCCCAAAAGGCGATAAGGAAGTTGCCTCTATAAAGGAGAAAATGAGCAAAGGAAAAGCTAAAGGATTTCGTGAGGATGAGCACGATACCCTATGGTTTGAAGACCGTGTTTATGTGCCCAATGACCCGTAGATCGGAAGTTGATTTTACAAGAAGCCCATGATTCACCCTATTCGATTCACCCAGGAATACCAAGATGTATTTGGATTTGAAGAGTATTTTCGGTGGACCGGAATGAAGAAGGATATTGCGAGTATGTAGCAGTTTGCGGCGTATGTCGAAAGTAAAGGCGAACATCGAAGCCAGCAGGATTGTTACAACCATTGCCGATACCGAATGGAAGTGGGATAAACTAGGCATGGATTTCATCACAGGTTTGCCAAAGACCCGTTCAGATATGACTCGATTTGGGTCATAGTCGACCGTTGACCAAGGTAGCCCATTTCATTCCAAATCAAGACTACCTATAGCAGTGCTAAGTTGGCAAAGATATACATGACCAGAATTGTGTGTTTACACGGAGTTCGAGGAGCATCGTATCGATAGAGGAACCCAGTTTACTTCAAATTTTGGAACCGGTTACACGAAACATTGGGAACCCGATTGAATTGAGACAGCTTTCCACCCACAGACCGATGGACAGACCGAGAGAGTCAATCAGATTTTGGAGGACATCTTTGAGAGCTTGTGCACTAGATTATGGATCTAGTTGGGATGATAATTTGCCGTATGCAGAATTTTCCTACAACAACAGATTACCAAACCAGCTTGAAGATGGCACCTTCGAGGCTCAGTATGGAAGAAGGTGCAGGACACCGTTGTCATGGGATGAAACGGAGATCGTCGATTGTTTGGACTGGATTTGATTAAGGAGTCGAACAGAAAGTTAAGTTGATTCGAGCAGTGCTCAAGGTAGCCCAGTCCGCATGTAAAAGCTATGCCGATTCAAAGCGCAAAGCGATTGAGTACGAAGTTGGAGACAGAGTATATCTCAGAGTATCCCCGCTTCGAGGAGTTAAGCGTTTTGGAGTTAAAGGAAAGTTAGCACCCCGTTTTGTTGGACCATATAAGATTTTGCAACGCATGGGAGAAGTTGCGTATAAGTTGGAATTGCGGAAGGACTGTCGGGGAGTTCATGATGTATTCCATGTTTCTCGCTTGAAGAAATGTCACCCGAGATAGCAGAGGTACCGTTAAGAGACACAAAGTACACTGGAGGCAATTCAGTTGAAGGATGACTTGACATATGAGGAAAGACCGGTTAAGATTCTCGATTATGCCAGCAGAGTTACCCGCAGCAAGGTTATCAAGTTTTGCAAAGTTCATTGGAGCCACCACACCGAGGATGAAGCCACAGGAAAGAGAGGAAGTTTTGCTTAAGGACCACCTCACCTATTTTCTAGCCAACCCGAATCTCGAGGGCTAGATTCATCTTAAGGGTAGGTTTGTAACATCCCAAATTTTCAATTTGGAATGTTATACATTAGGTCATCATGCATATCATATTTTCTCGCATTTTCCGATCCTAGAAATTTCACGCAACTCAAGGACCCTCGGAGAGTTGGAAGTTTCATAATTTTCATATTTGGGATCTCTCAAATTTTGAAAATAGGATCATTGGATTATTTAAATTATCTTCATAAAGTTTTTCCTATAAAAATATCTTGAGAGGGAATAATATGACTTTCCCAAACAAATAGGAAAAATGAAGATATTATAAATAAACCAAATTTGGGTTTTAAAGATTTATTTTGCTTAGGCAAAATGAGCTTTAAAAAATATTTTTGCATGTATTTTGTTTTTAAAGTTCATTTTGTTCGATTCAATTTTTGGAGTCGGAGAAAATTTGTTTTAATTAATTTGGAGTTCATTTGATATTTATTTTAATTGTTTTTGTTTTAAAGTTTATTTAAAAAAAACGCTACTGGGACCGAGGCCCACTGCCCAGCCAGCCCAGCCTCCGGCCCACCCCCGCCTCCGGCCCACCTCCCCTCCCCCTCCCGCCCGCCCGCGCCGGTGCCCCCGCCACAGACGCTCGCCGCCGCCCGAGTCCGGTCGGACCCGCCTCCTTCGCCCTTCCCAAGCAACCCCCCGCCTCTCTCCCCCCTCTCATAAATACCCCCGGCCTCTCTCTCTCATCGCATCGCTTGCCCGACCCGAGCGCCAGCGCCATTGCCAAGCCATTGCGTCCCTCGAGCTCGAGCGCCGCCGGAACCCGCCGCCCTCGACGCCCCTCACCCCGCCGACCGCCGGAGCCGGAGAGCCGCCGGCGATCGCGGAGGTAGCCGCCCGCCCAGCGCCCGATTCGGTTTTCTTCCCGAACCGTCCGTTTTTTTTAAAAAAAAATATATTTGTTCGGTTTTTTTTTAAAACCTAGATCGGTTTTGTTTTTTTCGGTTTTCTTAATTAACGGACGCTCACCGAACCGCTCGCTTTTGATGAACGCGTTCGTTAGATTCGCTCGTTAACTAACGCTCGCTTTTAACTCGTTCGTCGTTTTTCTTTTTAATCGGATTAATCTGTTATTTTCCTGATTTGATTTCAGATCTGATTTTCAAAACTGTTTTATTTCTCGCTCGTTTATCGGAATCAGGTGATTCAAGCGCCTGGAGTTTCGTAACGAAACCGCCGTTCCGACTACCCTATTTTCACAGAGTTTTGCCACTGTGAAATTTTGACCTAATCTCAGATCGCTAACCGAGAGGTTTCTCTCTCGAGTTTCGACTTTCGGAGTTTGTTTTGATTCGATTCTTTTGCAACCAGGGTTCTTAAGTTGAACTATCTGGTTAGATCTTTTATTCGAGATTTCCCTGTGCATTAGATGAGTACTTATTGTATGCTTGTTGTTTGTCTGCGTTAGATCACCCGGAGTGCGCCGCTTGTTATTTGAATCTCTAGGACTCATGGATCATCGACAAGGCAAGTAACACTTTGATCATACCCTTCTACTACCCAGTTTTATGCATTAGATCTATTCCTCAAACACTTGCATGATTAGGATCTAATTAAATTGTGGGTTTTGGGAAGTAGATTGAGGTAGTACCTATTACCTGTTTTACTTATGAAACCTTGGGAGTTACTTCTACGTTTGCTTGTTCATGCCATGCTATGCTAGTAGACGTGGATTGGGTGAGTGAATATCCATGACAGATGTGAGATTGTTAATTAATGGTTTATCTAAGGTGGCAACCTAACACACATCTGGGTGGATTGAGGCACTGGTTTCTATCAGACTTGCTGTATTTCTTGGACCGCCACCTGTGCTCTAAGGGATCATAAGATTATTCAAACTGGAAACTTACGTGTGCAGCCACAAGCCAATTATGGGCTCTGGCGTAGTTGACTAAGTCGTGCGAACTCTTACGGGTAGGCTAGCTGATGTAGGGGATATAGGTTGGTACGGTCTACCCACATGTAAGGTGCTAGCGCTTCGAAGACTATGTCTCGGTCATCCGCTTCTCAAACACCCAGAAAGCGAGAATCAAGCGGAGGCGATCGAGTCTTGTGGGGAAAAGTGCATAAACCTCTGCAGAGTGTATAAACTAATCATGATTAGCCGTGTCCCGGTTATGGACAATTTGAGTATCCGGTACTTGATTATCATGTGAATCTCAACATGTTACTTTAAATAAAAGTTATTGGGATTTGATGAGTACTTTTAATTGGGATTGAGGATCTGTCAACCATCTTCAATGTTTAACAACCACCATGATAGTTAAATAAAATTATTCCTTTGATGTAGGGAAAAATCAGCTTTATGCAAATGTAATCAGAGAGCCTTACCACCAGCCAAATATGCATGTAGTATAGGCTTATTCATTCATTGCTCTTTATGTGTTACATTGCAAGATATTCCATGTCTTGACCCGTTTTCGGGCTGCAACTTTTCACGTTGCAGACTTTTCAGACGACGAGTAAGGTGTTAGGTCGTGGTTCTATACTCAGTGATGCCGTTGGAGTTGATGGACTCGCTTATCTTCCAAGCCTTCCGCTGTTATTATTAGATGGCCTTAAGCCATATTTGTATTCAGTTCCCTTGTGGACAACGATGTAATAAGTGTGTGATTGCTACTCGCTATAAATCCTTCGGCTTGTGTGGTGTCGGCATTCTCGATCCAGGGATGACACTGAGCACAGAGCGCTAGATCCATTCGGGTCTGGTCGCTACAAGTTCACCCTTGGGGCTGAGGGTATGTACCAGTAGCTATGTGTTTGATCTCTCTCTCGTGTTCTCTCTCGTGTTCCCTCTATGGCACGATCTTGATGTATTGCGAGCTTTGCTATTATAGTTGGATCCTACGTTGCTTCTCCCCCTCTACCCTCCTGTAATGGATTGAGTTTCCCCTTTGAAGTTATCTTATCGGATTGAGTCTTTTATGAGAACACTTGATGTATGTCTTGTCGTGCTTATCTGTGGTGACAATGGGATTTCACGTGCCACTTGATGTATGTTTTGGTGACCAACTTGCGGGTTCCGCCCATGAACCTATGCATAGGGGTTGGCACACGTTCTTGACTCTCCGGTAGAAACTTCGGGGCACTCTTTGAAGTACTTTGTGTTGGTTGGATGAATCTGAGATTGTGTGATGCATATCGTATAATCATGCCCACGGATACTTGAGGTGACAATGGAGTATCTAGGTGACAATAGGGTTTTGATTGATTGTTATGTCTTAAGGTGTTATTCCAGTACGAACTCTTTTATAGATCGATCCGAAAGAATAGCTTTGAGGTGGTTTCGTACCCTACCATAATCTCTACGTTTGTTCTCCGCTATTAGTGGCTTTGGAGTGACTCTTTGTTGCATGTTGAGGGATTGTTATATGATCTATCTATGTTATTATTGTTGAGAGAACTTGCACTAGTGAAAGTATGAACCCTAGGCCTTGTTTCCTATCATTGCAATACCGTTTACGCTCACTTTTATCATTAGTTACCTTGCTGTTTTTATATTTTCAGATTAAAAATACCTTTATCTACTATCCATATTGCACTTGTATCACCATCTCTTCGCCGAACTAGTGCACCTATACAATTTACCATTGTATTGGGTGTGTTGGGGACACAAGAGACTCTTTGTTATTTGGTTGCAGGGTTGTTTGAGAGAGACCATCTTCATCCTACGCCTCCTATGGATTGATAAACCTTAGGTCATCCACTTGAGGGAAATTTGCTATTGTCCTACAAACTTGTGCACTTGCAGGCCCAACAACATCTACAAGAAGGTTGTGTAGTAGACATCAAGCTCTTTTCTGGCGTCGTTGCCGGGGAGGTGAGTGCTTGAAGGTATATCTTTAGATCTTGCAATTGAATCTTTTTGTTTGTTGTTTTATCACTAGTTTAGTTTATAAAAGAAAACTACCAAAAAAATGGATTTGAGTTTGTCTCATACGCTTCATCATTTTAATATCTTTCGTGAGAATGATGGAAAGGAAAATTGTGCTCAAGTGCTAGAAGAAGAAATCTATAGAATGTTTGATACTAAATTTGTGAATGATGAGAATGATTGCAATGTTGTTAGTATGAATTCCTTGAATATCCATGAAGCTAATGATATGCAAAGCCACAAGCTTGGGGAAGCTATGTTTGATAAAGATGATATTTTTTGTCCCCCAAGTTTTGATATGCAAAGTTGTTATGATGATAGCATGCCTCCTATTTATGATGATTATATTGATGAAAGTGGGTTTGGAAGAGTGTCAACTTTAGTAAGTAGTGATCCCACTATTTTGGAGGATGTTGAATCTTATTGTGATGAATACGAAAGTGGATTTGGAAGAGTGTCAACTTTATTTAGTGATTCCACTATTTCGGAAGAGGTTCCAATTGATTATCAGAACAAAGTTGCTATCTATGATGATTATTGTGATGACTTGTATGCTATTAGGAATAATGATAACCATGAAACTTGTCATCATGATTTTAGTTTTCAATTGGACTATGCCTCACATGATAATTATTTTGTTGAGTTTGCTCCCACTACTATTCATGAGAAGAAATTTGCTTATGTGGAGAGTAGTAAATTTTCTATGCTTGTAGATCATGAAAAGAATGTTTTAGGTGCTGGTTATATTGTTGAATTCATTCATGATGCTACTGAAAATTATTATGAGGGAGGAACATATGCTTGTAGGAATTGCATTAATGTCAAGTTTCCTCTCTATGTGCTTAAAGTTTTGAGGTTATGCTTGTTTTACCTTCCTATGCAAGATGATTCTTGTTCCCATAAGTTGTTTGATCACAAAATCCCTATGCATAGGAATTGGGTTAGAATTAAATGTGCTAGTCATATTCTTCATGATGCTCTCTATATGTTTCAATTATTATCTTTTATGTGAGCATCATTGAAATCATCATGCCTAGCTAGGGGCGTTAAACGATAGCGCTTGTTGGGAGGCAACCCAATTTTATTTTAGTTTCTTACTTTTTGGTTCTATTTAGTAATAAATAATCCATCTAGCTTCTGTTTAGATGTGTTTTCATGTTTTAATTAGTGTTTGTGCCAAGTAGAACCTTTGGGAAGACTTGGGTGAAGTCTTTATGATCATGCTGTTAAAAAACAGAAACTTTAGCGCTCACGAGATTAGCTAGAACTTTTTATTGGAGAGTTCTATTTAGTTGATTCTTTTTTAATATGATTACTAGAAAAATCCCTCAGGTCCACCAACTTATTTTAGAATTTTTGGAGTTCCAGAAGTTTGCGTTAGTTACAGATTACTACAGACTGTTCTGTTTTTGACAGATTCTGTTTTCATTGTGTTGTTTTCTTATTTTGATGAATCTATGTCTAGTAAAATAGTTTATAAACCATAGAGAAGTTGGAATACAGTAGGTTTGACACCAATATAAATAAAGAATGAGTTAATTACAGTACCTTGAAGTGGTGTTTTGTTTTCTTTCGCTAACGCAGCTCACGAGTTTTCTGTTAAGTTTTGTGTTGTGAAGTTTTCAAGTTTTGGGTAAAGATTCGATGGACTATGGAATAAGGAGTGGAAAGAGCCTAATCTTGGGGATGCCCAAGGCACCCCAAGGTAATATTCAAGGATAACCAAGAGTTTAAGCTTGGGGATGCCCCGGAAGGCATCCCTCTTTAAATCTTCGTTCATCGGTAACTTTACTTGGAGCTATATTTTTATTCACCACATGATATGTGTTTTGCTTGGAGCGTCATTTTATCTTGTTAGTATTTTCTTGCTGTTATTTATAATAATGTTTTGCATTTTTAGTTTCAATAAAAAAAGTCAAGGATAGCCTTTGCCATGCTTATTTTGCTAGTATACATGTTGCTGTTTGAAAACAGAAAGTTTACCGCTGTTGCAAAAATTCCCTAGAAAAGTCAGAGAGTGGTATAATGTTGAATCTTTTTTGCATATTGAGCTCTGATAAATTTATTACAGTGGGAATTTACTTCATAATTTTTGGAGTCAGGGAAGTATTGATACTCTTGCATTCTTTACAGACTGTACTATTTTGGCAGATTGCTGTTATGTTTGCATTGTTTGCGTTTGTTTGCTTGTTTAATGATTCTATTTGAGGATAGGAGTATTAAATATGCAGAGGCATTTAGTATGCAATGTTGAATAATAATGTTAGTGATTTGTTACAGTAGAAAATGATAAGGTTTTGCATTGCTTTATACTAACCTATCTCACGAGTTCTTGTTGAGTTTGTAGTGAATGAAGCTTTTGATAAAAAGAGAAACCATGATATGAGAGGAATTAAGGAGAAACAAAAGTTCAAGCTTGGGGATGCCCAAGGCACCCCAAATAATATTTCAAGAAGTCTCAAGCATCTAAGCTTGGGGATGCCCCGGTAGGCATCCCACCTTTCTTCTTCAACAACTATCGGTTAGTATCGGTTGAACCTAAGTTTTTGCTTCTTCACATGAGTTGTGCTATCCTTGCATTGTAGTTTTATTTAGCTTTGCTTGCTGTTTGAATAAAGTATCAATATCTGAAATTATTAAATGGGAGAGTCTTCACATAGTTGTATAATTATTCGACTACTCATTGATCTTCACTTATATCTTTCGGAGTAGTTTGTCATTTGCTATAGTACTTCACTTATATCTTTTAGAGCATGGTGGTGGATTTATTTTGAAGAAATATATGAACTCTCATACTTCACTTATATTATTTTGAGAGTCTTAAACAGCATGGTAATTTGAACAAAAACTTTCATAGGAGGTGAATTGGATGCTATGATCAATTTGATACTTGATAATTGTTTTGAGATATGGAGGTAGTGATATTAAAGTCATGCTAGTTGGGTGATTATGAATTTAAAGAATGCTTGTGTTGAAGTTAGCAAGTCCCGTAGCATGCACGTATGGTTAAAGTTGTGTAACAAATTTGAAACATGAAGTGTACCTGGCTTGTGCATCCTTATGAGTGGCGGTCGGGGACGAGCGATGGTCTTTTCCTACCAATCTATCCCCCTAGGAGCATGCGAGTAGTACTTGATTTTTGATGACTTCTAAATTTTTGCAATAAGTATATGAGTTCTTTTGATTAATGTCGAGTCCATGGATTATACGCACTTTTACCTTTCCGCCATTGCTAGCCTCTTCGGTGCCGTGCATTGCCCTTTCTCACCTTGAGAGTTGGTGCAAACTTCGCCGGTACATCCAAACCCCGTGATATGATACGCTCTATCACACATAAACCTCCCTATATCTTCCTCAAAACAGCCACCATACCTACCCATTTATGTCATTTCCATAGCCATTCCGAGATATATTGCCATGCAACTTTCCACCGTCCCGTTTATCATCATTATGACATACATTACTTTTGTCATATTACCATTGCATGATCATGTAGTTGACATCGTATCTGTGGCAAAGCCACCATGCATTATTTTTCATACATGTCACTCTTGATTCATTGCAGCATCCCGGTACACCGCCGGAGGCATTCATATAGAGTCATATCTTGTACTAGTTTCGAGTTGTAATTCATATGTTGTAATCAATGAAAGTGTGATGATCATCATTATTAGAGCATTGCCCAAAAAAAAGAAGAAAGGCCAAAATAAAAAAAAGGCCCAAAAAAATTAAATAAAAAGGGCAATGTTACTATCTCTTTTTCCACACTTGTGCTTCAAAGTAGCACCTTGTTCTTCATGTAGTGAGTCTCATATATTGTGCTTCAAAGTAGCACCATGTTTTTCATATAGTGAGTCTCATAAGTTGTCTTTTTCATACTAGTGGGAATTTTTCATTATAGAACTTGGCTTGTATATTCCTACGATGGGCTTCCTCAAATGCCCTAGGTCTTCGTGAGCAAGCAAGTTGGATGCACACCCACTAGTTTTCTTTTATTGAGCATTTATTTATAGCTCTAGTGCATCCGTTGCATGGCAATCCCTACTCCTCATGTTGACATCAATTGATGGGCATCTCCATAGCCCATTGATTATCCTCGTCAATTTCTCCTTTTTTTGTCTTCTCCACACAATCCCCATCATCATATTCTATTCCACCCATAGTGCTATATCCATGGCTCACGCTCATGTATTGCGTGAAGTTTGAAAAAGTTTGAGATTATTTAAGTATGAAACAATTGCTTGGCTTGTCATCGGGGGTATAGAAGTTGGGAACATTTTTGTGTGATGAAAATGAAGCATAGCCTAACTATATGATTTTGTAGGGATGAACTTTCTTTTGCCATGCTATTTTGAGAAGACATGATTACTTTGATTAGTATGCTTGAAGTGTTACTATTTCTTTTATCAATATGAACTTTTATTTTGTATTCATTTGGATCTGAACATTCATGCCACAATAAAGAAAATTACAATGAATTATGCTAGGTAGCATTCCACATCAAAAATTCTCTTTTTATCATTTACCTACTCGAGGACGAGCGGGAATTAAGCTTGGGGATGCTTGATACGTCTCCAACGTATCTATAATTTTTGATTCCTCCATGCTATATTATCTACTGTTTTGGGCAATATTGGGCTTTATTTTCCACTTTTATATTACTTTTGGGACTAACCTATTAACCGGAGGCCCAACCCAGATTTGCTGTTTTTTGCCTATTTCAGTATTTCGAAGAAAAGAAATATCAAACGGAGTCAAAATGGAATGAAATCAACTGGAGAAGTTATTTTTGGAAGGAAAGCCACCAGATAGACTTGGACTCTACGTCAGAAGATACGGGAGCTGGCCACAAGGGTGGGTGATACGTCTCCGTCGTATCTACTTTTCCAAACACTTTTGCCCTTGTTTTGGACTCTAACTTGTATGATTTGAATGGAACTAACCCGGACTGACGCTGTTTTCAGCAGAATTGCCATGATGTTGTTTTATGTGCAGAAAACAAAAGTACTCGGAATGACCTGAAACTCCACGGAATATCTTAGAATAAATAATAAAAAATTCTTGCCAAAGATGAAGACCAGGGGGCCCACACCCTGTCCACGAGGGTGGGGGGCGCCCCCCCCTCCTGTGAGCGCCCCCCTACCTCGTAGGCCCCCTGGAGACCCTCCGACGCCAACTCCATATATTGGCTTTCGGGGAGAAAAAAATCAGAGAGAAGAAATCATTGCGTTTTACGATACAGAACCGCCGCCAAGCCCTAATCTCTCTCGGGAGGGATGATCTGGAGTTCGTTCGAGGCTCCGGAGAGGGGGATTCGTCGCCGCCGTCGTCATCATCAACCATCCTCCATCACCAATTTCATAATGCTCACCGTCGTGCGTGAGTAATTCCATCGTAGGCTTGCTGGACGGTGATGGGTTGGATGAGTTTTATCATGTAATCGAGTTAGTTTTGTTAGGGTTTGATCCCTAGTATCCACTATGTTCTGAGATTGATGTTGCTATGACTTTGCTATGCTTAATGCATGTCACTAGGGCCCGAGTGCCATGATTTCAGATCTGAACCTATTATGTTTTCATGAATATATGTGAGTTCTTGATCCTATCTTGCAAGTCTATAGTCACCTACTATGTGTTATGATCCGGCAACCCCGAAGTGACAATAATCGGGACCACTCCCGGTGATGACCATAGTTTGAGGAGTTCATGTATTCACTATGTGCTAATGCTTCGTTCGAGTTCTCTATTAAAAGGAGGCATTAATATCCCTTAGTTTCCATTAGGACCCTGCTGCCACGGGAGCGTAGGACAAAAGATGTCATGCAAGTTCTTTTCCATAAGCACGTATGACTATATTCGGAATACATGCCTACATTACATTGATGAATTGGAGCTAGTTCTGTGTCACCCTATGTTATGACTATTACATGACGAACCGCATCCGGCATAATTATCCATCACTGATCCGGTGCCTACGAGCTTTCCATATACTGGTTCTCGCTTATTTACTTTTCCATTGCTACTGTTACAATCACTACAAAATACCAAAAACATTATTTTTGCTGTCTTTACTTTTGTTACTGTTACCACCACTATCATATTACTTTGCTACTAAACACTTTGTTGCAGATACTAAGTTTCCAGGTGTGGTTGAATTGACAACTCAGCTGCTAATACTTGAGAATATTCTTTGGCTCCCCTTGTGTCGAATCAATAAATTGGGGTTGAATACTTTACCCTCGAAAACTGTTGCGATCCCCTATACTTGTGGGTTACCAAGACCTTTTTCTAGCGCCGTTGCCGGGGAGCATAGCTCTATTCTTTGAGTCACTTGGGATTTATATCTGCTGGACACTATGAAGAACTTGAAAGACGCTAAGACAAAAATTTATCCCTCAACTACGAGGGGAGGTAAGGAACTGCCATCTAGCTCTGCACTTGATTCACCTTCTGTTATGAGTAAGCTAGCGACACCTAAACCTGCTTCTGCTATTCGTTCCGATATGTCGCATGTTATTGATGATGCCACCTCTGCTATGCATGATACTTATGATGAAACTACTTCTATGTTTGATACTACTGTGCCCCTTGGTGAATTTCTAGATGAACAAATTGCTAGGGCTGGAGAGAAAGAAATTATTGAATCTGAATACGATGATGAAAGTGATGATGAAAATATGCATGTTATTCCTGAGGGTTATGTTTTTGATATGGAATCTTCTGCGGCTATTTTTGCTTGTAAAGATAGATATGAACTTAAGAGGCTGCTAGTTAAATGGAACAAAGAATCTCTTAGAGACAGAATGAAACATGACCCTGCTTTTGCTACTTCACCTATATGTGTTCCTGATAAGGATTATGAATTTTCTGTTGATCCAGATATAATTACTTTGGTCGAATCTGATCCTTTTTATGACTATGAATCTGAAACTGTCGTGGCACATCTTACTAAGTTAAATGATATAGCCGCCCTGTTTACTAATGATGAGAGATCGCGCTACTTTTATATACTCAAAATATTTCTGTTCTCATTAAAGGGTGATGCTAAGATATGGTTTAATTCTCTTGATCCTGGTTGTGTGCGTAGTCCCCAGGATATGATTTATTACTTCTCTGCTAAATATTTTCCTGCTCATGAAACAAGCTGCTTTGAGGGAAATATACAACTTCGTGCAAATTAAAGAAGAGAGTCTCCCACAAGCTTGGGGGAGGCTTCTCAAGTTACTTAATGCTTTGCCTAATCATCCTCTTAAGAAACCTGAACTATTTGATATCTTTTATAATGGACTAACCGATGCTTCCAGAGATTACCTGGATAGTTGTGTTGGTTCTCTTTTCAAGGAAAGAACACCGGATGAAGCTGAAATTCTATTGAATAATATGTTGACAAATGAAAATAATTGGGCACCTCCTGAACCAGCTCCAGAGCCAATTACTGAGCCTATTCCTAAACCAACTCCGAAGAAGAGAGGTGTTCTATTTCTCAGTCCTGAAGATATGCAAGAGGCAAAGAAATCTATGAAAGAAAAAGGTATTAAAGCTGAAGATGTTAAGAATCTACCTCCTATTTATGAAATACACGGTCTTAATTTACCGCCTTTTGAAGAAGTATATGATCTCAATTCTTTATTCACTGAAGAACCTCCTGATCCCGATATCCCGACACAGGTAGTAAAGGTAAATTCTCTCTATAAATATGATAAAGCTGAAGTCCCTCCTACTAAAATTGCTAGTCAGTGCTTGGATGAGTTTGATAACTTTATGTTTAAGCAAGATGACTTTAATGCTTATTTTGGTAGACAATTAAAACAAGATGCTTATATGATTAAATGCTTGGGTGATTATATGGCTAATATTAGAGGTGAACTTAAACTTGTTAGCAAACATGCTTCTATGGTTACCACTCAAGTAGAACAAGTACTTAAAGCTCAGAAAGAAGTGCTTGATGAAATGAATAGTAAGAAAAATGATTATGCTGTTAGAGTGGCTACTAGAACTGGTAGAATGACTCGGGAATCGAGCAAGATTCTCAGAGAAATAATATTGATGTGCCTAGTTCTTCTAAAAGGAAGAAAAAGAAAAATGATAGGACTTTGCAAACTTCTAGTGAACCTATTGCTGAATCACCTGAGAATCCAAATGATATCTCTATGTCTGATGCTGAAAACAATCTGGTAATGAACATGAACCTAGTGAAAATGTTAATGATGATGTTCATGATGATGCTCAACCTAGTAATGATAATGATGTAGAAGTTGAACCTGCTGTTGATCTTGATAACCCACAATCAAAGAATCAACGTTACGATAAGAGATACTTTGTTGCTAGGAAACATGGTAAAGAAAGGGAACCATGGGTTTAGAAACCCATGCCTTTTCCTCCCAAACCATCCAAGAAAAAGGATGATGAGGATTTTGAGCGCTTTGCTGAAATGATTAGACCCATCTTTTTGCGTATGCGATTAACTGATGTGCTCAAAACAAATCCTTATGCTAAATATATGAAAGATATTATTACAAATAAAAGAAAGATACCGGAAGCTGAAATTTCCACCATGCTTGCTAATTATACTTTTAAGGGTGGAATACCAAAGAAACTTGGAGATCCAGGAGTACCGACTATACCATGCTCCATTAAAAGAAATTATGTTAAAACTGCTTTATGTGATCTTGGAGCCGGTGTTAGTGTTATGCCTCTCTCTTTATATCGTAGACTTGACTTGAATAAGTTGACACCTACTGAAATATCTTTGCAAATGGCTGATAAATCAACTGCTATACCTGTCGGTATTTGTGAGGATGTGCCTGTTGTGGTTGCAAACGTTACTATTTTAACGGACTTTGTTATTCTTGATATTCCCGAGGATGATAGTATGTCTATTATTCTTGGAAGACCTTTTCTTAATACTGCAGGGGCTGTTATTGATTGCAACAAAGGCAATGTCACTTTTCATGTTAATGGTAATGAGCACGCGGTACACTTTCCGAGGAAACAACCTCAAGTTTATTGTATCAACTCTATTGGAAAAATTCCATCGATTATATTCGGAGGTTTTGAATTTCCTCTCCCTACTGTCAAGAAGAAATATGATATACTTATTATTGGGGATGTCCATGTCCCCGTTGAGGTAACCTAGTGCTATTCGAAATTTCTCCGGTTCCATGTTAGTCGGAATGAGTTTGTTAACAAGACTTGATCAACCTTGTTAGTGGATTCCTTTTGATGAGCATGAGATGGATGAAACTAGAAGCACAACCTTCTGTACCCTCTTTATATTTTCTGTTATTTAGTAGAAATAAAGTAAAATAGTATTTTTCTGTCTGTTTCCTGATTTATCCGTGCAATATAAAAATATCCCGAAAATAAAAGTCCTCAGAATGCCATGCCAATTTAATATGATTTTTTTCGAATATTTGAGGATTTTAGTGCAAAATTACATGCAGGGGAGCTGCCACTGCCACGAGGGTGGAGGGCGCGCCCTACCCCCCTGGGCGCACCCCCCTGCCTCGTGGGCCCATGGTGGCCCTCCTCCACTTATCCTTGCACCCATCTTCTTCCTCTGCCTCACACAAACCCGAAAAACCAACTCAAGCACGAGTTCTAGCCACTTTTGCTGTGATTTTTTATCTCCTTGCTCAAAGCACTTCTCGCAAAACTGCTTGGGGAGATTGTTCCTTGGTATGTGACCCCTCCATTGGTCCAATTAGTTTTTGTTCTAGTGCTTTATTCTTTGCAAATTTGTGCTACATAGGTGACCATGTTCTTGAGCTTGCATGTCAAATTTATATGGTTTCAAGTAGTTCTAATGCTTGATCTAGGCTCTAGGCACTTGTAGGAGTAGTTGCTATCAATTTTATTGAAGTTGGTTCACTTTTGTTTGAAGTTACTAAAAATTTCAGAAATTTTTCAGAGGAAACAATATTTTTAGGAAGATGTTCCAAGGTGGTTCTTCAAGGAAGCAAGGTCCTGTGCTTGCAATGCGTGATGTTGACGAGGAACCACCAAGAGACGCTCTTGTGAGGCCCTGTGAATGGCCTTCGGAAAATTTTATGGAGCAAGCGGGAATCAAAGAAGAATTTAACGCATATATGCGCAATGCCGGCCTTGAGGATTTTGAGGCTGACAAATGCCCCCAGTATCAAGATCTCACAAGTTCATTTGTGAGGAGGTTTGAGTTTTCATCTTCACGTAATTCTCTTTCAGTCATGTTTGACCTTTATGACAAATCTTATACCATGGACTTAGAGGATTTCACTTTTGCTTGCAAACTTCCATCTTGGGGTAGTGTCAGGGATCCCCATAAATCTGAATTTAGAGACTTTCTTGCTAGAATAACTGTGGGGGAATCTAGAGATATGACACAAGCCACTATAGGGAGCATTCACTTTCCTGCTATACATTATTTTGCTCTCTTCATAGGTAGATGCATAAATGCTAGGATGAAGCATGTCACATGTGTGCTCCTGATCTCAGCATTCTCAAAAGTGCTGTGTTAGGAGACCAATCTTATCATATGGGAGCCATTGTAGCTCGTAAGTTGCATCATAATAGACATAACGGAGATTTCTTTGGAGGAATTTATGCAACCCGCTTAGCTAATTTTCTTGAGATAGACATTCGTGAGGGTGATATGGAGTTACCCCCTACTTATTTAGATTTTGATTCTATGGTTTCCCACCAGTTTGTTGAGAGGACTGAACCACCTCTCCAAAGATGTCGACTAATCTTTAACAAACGGCATGTTGTCCATATTACTCTTCCTGCTCCTGCCTTCTTTGATTCTCAGACAAAAGGAAGATATGTTATTACCAGAGAGGAGGCAGATGAGTACGAGAGAAGAGCGGAGGCGGCTCGACGCCACGCTGCAGCTCAGGAGGCGATAGCCGCTGCATCGCAGTACGACCCCAGCTACACCTACGGGTATCCGCCAGGCTATCTCTGGCAATAGACCAACTTAGGCAAAAAGCCTAAGCTTGGGGGAGTACGTATTTCTCACCGACATTACATTTATGTTCACACACACTTATTGCTAGATGTCGGTGCTCATACTCTTTGACTATAATATCCATGCTAGTTTATTTTCCCTTTCCTGCTTTCTTCTTGTGTGTTTAATAAACCTTAAGAAAAAACAAAAAAAATTAGTAGTAGTTTATTTTTCCTGCTGTAGTAGTAATAATTAAAAAGAAAACCCAAAAATATTTCCCGTTCTTCTTTTGCTTGTTGGGAGCTTTCCCGTGTAAATAGCTTTTATTTCTTTTCTTTTCTTTGGGGGTCAGTAGGAGAAGAACATGATTAAATTGTTGAAGTGGCTCTTATATGCATCATTGTTGATTTAACCAAGAGCCCATATTGCCTTGTCTTCTCCTGTTTATTGAATGCTCGCAGATTCCAGCTTAGTCCAATGCACGTGCACTCTTATTATTATTCACACCGTTCGGTCGTGCAACTGAAAGGCAATTATGATGATATATGATGGACTGACTGAGATGAGAAAAGCTGGTATGAACTTGACCTCTTTTGTTTTTGTAAATATGATGAGTTCATCGTTCTTGATTCAGCTTATTATGAGTAAACATGTTTGCAATGACAATTAGAGATCATAGTTGCTCGTGCCATGCTTAATTAGCTATGAGTTATAATGGTTTACCTTGCATGCCAACATGCTATTGAAATGGTTGTGATGTGGTATGATGGGGCGGTATCCTCCTTTGAATGATTTAAGTGACTTGACTTGGCACATGTTCACGCATGTAGTTGAAACAAATCAACATAGCCTTACCGATATTTATGTTCATGGTGGATTATATCCTACTCATGCTTGTATACAATGTTTATTAATTTTAATGCATGTTCATGACTGTTGTCGCTCTCTAGTTGGTCGCTTCCCAGTCTTTTGCTGGCCTTCACTTGTACTAAGCGGGAATACTGCTTGTGCATCCAATCCCTTAAACCCCAAAGTTATCCCATATGAGTCCACCATACCTTCCTATATGCGGTATCTACCTGCCGTTCCAAGTAAATTTATATGTGCCAAACTCTAAACCTTCAAATAAACATTCTGTTTTGCATGCTCGAATAGCTCATATATCAACTAGGGTTGCCCTTATCTTCCGTGTTAGGCGGGTTATTCTCAAGAGGAGTTGACTCCGCTCCTCACTCACGAGAAAATGGCTGGTCACCGGGATGCCCAGTCCCATGCTTTATGCAAACTAAATCAAAATAATTGCAAACAAAACTCCCCCTGGGACCCGTTGAATGTTGGAGGCACTCGTTGTTTTGAGCAAGCCATGGATTGATGCTTGTGGAGGAGGGGGAGTATAAACTTTACCATTCTGTTTGGGAACCTCCTATAATTTGTTTAGCATGGAAGATATCGTCATCTCTTAGTTGTTATGTTGACAATGAAAGTAGGCCGCTCAAAATATAACTTATCTCTATTTCAAAATCGAGCTCTGGCACCTCTACAAATCCCTGCTTCCCTCTGCGAAGGGCCTATCTATTTACTTTTATGTTGAGTCATCACCTTCTTATTAAAAGCACTAGCTGGAGAGCACAACTGTCATTTGCATTCATTACTGTTAATTTATATCGGGTATGACTATGAATGGATCTCTTTTACCATGAATTACAATGTCTAGTCAGTCCTTGATCTTTGAAGGTGCTCTGCATTTATGTTTTGGGGTCTCAGAAAGGGCTAGCGAGATACCATCTTGTTATATCATATTATGATTATTTTGAGAAAGTGTTGTCATCCGAGATTTATTATTATGGCTTGCTAGCTGATTATGTTAATGATATGAGTAAACATGAGACCTGAGAATTAATGCAAATGTGGTTAGTTATAATCTTTGCTGCAAAGCTGAATGCTGGCTTGACATAGGTACAACAACAAGAGCAAACAGAGTTTTTAAAAGTTTTTCTTTTTCTCTTTCAGTTTGTCAACTGAATTGCTTGAGGACATGCAAGGGTTTAAGCTTGGGGGAGTTGATACGTCTCCGTCGTATCTACTTTTCCAAACACTTTTGCCCTTGTTTTGGACTCTAACTTGTATGATTTGAATGGAACTAACCCGGAGTGACGCTGTTTTCAGCAGAATTGCCATGATGTTGTTTTATGTGCAGAAAACAAAAGTTATCGGAATGACCTGAAACTCCACGGAATATCTTAGAATAAATAATAAAAATCCTCGCTAAAGATGAAGACCAGGGGCCCACACCTGTCCACGAGGGTGGGCGCCCCCCCTCGGGCGCGCCCCTACCTCGTGGGCCCCTCGAGACCCTCGACGCCAACTCCAACTCCATATATTGGCTTTGGGAGAAAAATCAGAGAGAAGAAATCATCGTGTTTTACGACACGGAGCCGCCAAGCCCTAATCTCTCGGGAGGGCTGATCTCGAGTCCGTTCGGGGCTCCGGAGAGGGGATTCGTCGCCGTCGTCATCATCAACCATCCTCCATCACCAATTTCATAATGCTCACCGCCGTGCGTGAGTAATTCCATCGTAGGCTTGCTGGACGGTGATGGGTTAGATGAGTTTTATCATGTAATCGAGTTAGTTTTGTTAGGGTTTGATCCTAGTATCCACTATGTTTCGAGATTGATGTTGCTATGACTTTGCTATGCTTAATGCTTGTCACTAGGGCCCGAGTGCCATGATTTCAGATCTGAACCTATTATGTTTTCATGAATATATGTGAGTTCTTGATCCTATCTTGCAAGTCTATAGTCACCTACTATGTGTTATGATCCGGCAACCCCGAAGTGACTATAATCGGGACCACTCCCGGTGATGACCATAGTTTGAGGAGTTCATGTATTCACTATGTGCTAATGCTTTGTTCCAGTTCTCTATTAAAAGGAGGCATTAATATCCCTTAGTTTCCATTAGGACCCCGCTGCCACGGGAGGGTAGGACAAAAGATGTCATGCAAGTTCTTTTCCATAAGCACGTATGACTATATTCAGAATACATGCCTACATTACATTGATGAATTGGAGCTAGTTCGTGTCACCCTATGTTATGATGTTACATGACGAACCGCATCCGCATAATTATCCATCACTCGATCCGGTGCCTCACGAGCTTTCCATATCTGGTTCTCGCTTATTTACTTTTCCGTTACTCATGTTACAATCACTACCAAATACCAAAAACATTATTTTGATGTCTTTACTTTTGTTACCGTTACCACCACTATCATATTACTTTGCTACTAAACACTTTGTTGCAGATACTAAGTTTCCAGGTGTGGTTGAATTGACAACTCAGCTGCTAATACTTGAGAATATTCTTTGGCTCCCCTTGTGTCGAATCAATAAATTTGGGTTGAATACTTTACCCACGAAAACTGTTGCGATCCCCAATACTTGTGGGTTATCAGTGGGGGGCGCGCCCACCCCCCTAGGGCGCGCCCCCTGCCTCGTGGGGCCCTCGAAGTTCCACCAACGTACCCCCTGCACCCATATATACCTATGTATCGAAAAACTTCCAGAACAGAGATTAGAACGGGAGTTCCGCCGCCGCAAGCCTCTGTAGCCACCAAAAACCTCTCAGGAGCCCGTTCCGGCACCCTGCCGGAGGGGGAACCCATCACCGGTGGCCATCTTCATCATCCCGGCGCTCTCCATGACGAGTAGGGAGTAGTTCACCCTCGGGGCTGAGGGTATGTACCAGTAGCTATGTGTTTGATCTCTCTCTCTCTCTCTTGTGTTCCCTCTCGTGTTCCCTTTATGGCACGATCTTGATGTAGCGCGAGCTTTGCTATTATAGTTGGATCCTATGTTGCTTCTCCCCCTCTACCCTCTTGTAATGGATTGAGTTTCCCCTTTGAAGTTATCTTATCGGATTGAGTCTTTTATGAGAACACTTGATGTATGTCTTGCCGTGCTTATCTGTGGTGACAATGGGATTTCACATGCCACTTGATGTATGTTTTGGTGACCAACTTGCGGGTTCCGCCCATGAACCTATGCATAGGGGTTGGCACACGTTCTTGACTCTCCGGTAGAAACTTTGGGGCACTCTTTGAAGTACTTTGTGTTGGTTGGATGAATCTAAGATTGTGTGATGCATATCGTATAATCATGCCCACGGATACTTGAGGTGACAATGGAGTATCTTGGTGACATTAGGGTTTTGATTGATTTGTGTCTTAAGGTGTTATTCGAGTACCAACTCTTTTATAGATCGATCCGAAAGAATAGCTTTGAGGTGGTTTCGTACCCTACCATAATCTCTGTGTTTGTTCTCCGCTAATAGTGGCTTTGGAGTGACTCTTTGTTGCATGTTGATGGATTGTTATATGATCTATCTATGTTATTATTGTTGAGAGAACTTGCACTAGTGAAAGTATGAACCCTAGGCCTTGTTTCCTATCATTGCAATACCGTTTACACTCACTTTTATCATTAGTTACCTTGCTGTTTTTATATTTTCAGATTACAAATACCTTTATCTACTATCCATATTGCACTTGTATCACCATCTCTTCGCCAAACTAGTGCACCTATACAATTTACCATTGTATTGGGTGTGTTGGGGACACAAGAGACTCTTTGTTATTTGGTTGCAGGGTTGTTTGAGAGAGACCATCTTCAGCCTATGCCTCCTACGGATTGATAAACCTTAGGTCATCCACTTGAGGGAAATTTGCTACTGTCCTACAAACCTGTGCACTTGCAGGCCCAACAACGTCTACAAGAAGAAGGTTGTGTAGTAGACATCACCTAAGCTTGGGGATGCCCCAGAAGGCATCCCCTCTTTTGTCTTCGTTTATCAGTAACTTTACTTGAGGCTATATTTTTATTCACCACATGATATGTGTTTTGCTTGGAGCGTCTTGTATGATTTGAGTCTTTGCTTTTTAGTTTACCACAATCATCCTTGTTGTGCACACCTTTTGGGAGAGACACACATGAATCGGAATTTATTAGAATACTCTATGTGCTTCACTTATATCTTTTGAGCTAGACAATTTTGCTCTAGTGCTTCACTTATATCTTTTTAGAGCACGGTGGTGGTTTTATTTTGTAGAAATTACTAGACCATGAAGGCGCAATTTGCCGTGCCCCATCCATTTTAGGAAAAATAAAATATTAAATGTTGAAGAAAAGTTAGACACTAGCTATTCTTGTAAATTCTGAATATTTGAATTACAATGGGTCGACATAGATGGTAGCACATCTCACAAAATAGTCAGAACTAATGTACTCACATAATCGCTTTAGCTTTTTGCATTTTCTCTACATCGCATTCATGAGAAGAAGATGTAGAAAAAGTACCGAGTGAATAATTATAACACTATATCCTATAATGTCTACCATCCTCTAGTTTTGGAAAAATTCAACCATAATAGGAATGTCAAGTTCTCAAGTAATTCAACACTTTGCATCTATAGACTTGGCTATCTCATCAAGTTTGTACAAATTAAACCTTCATATTTTTAAACCATCTGTGTTTGATATATTATGATCATGGTAAAAAAGAAAATAAAAAATACAAACACTTCATTTAATCAAGCTGAGCGCAGACAAATCAACTGTTAAACCAACCATATGAATGCCACTCCACGAAAGAAGTGAATTTCCTTTCTGCATGGGAAAACACATTTTATGGAAAAAAGAAATCAATGCAAACCGTTTGTAACTAAACAAAGGAACTACTAAAATTTTAGAAAACTATGGACAAAAATAAGATGAGCAACAATCTGGACAAAAAGATGAACAATTATCTCTTGCAGGACAAAAAGTGTAGTCTTAGGAACGAACCCAGGGTTGCTCTCGCAAAAAGATTGTAATAAAGAAAGCTAGAAAGCTCAATTCCAAGCTTTAAACCTCTGGTCCATGGGTCGGTGAATGAATGGGTTTTGGGAAATAGAGAACATGGACTCAATTGAACAAAGGTGGAATCAGAATGAATAGCCCACTTGTTTCGGGCAAGAATGAATGGGACTGATCGACTCGAGTTACCGAGCGACCTCCACTCTTCGACTCGAGCTTTCGCTTCTGCTTTTCTCTTGTTTTGATTTATTAGCGATGAACTTATCAATGTCATGCCCTAGCATGCTGAATCATATGACTGTTCCTTAGAGGGTGAAACAATGAACACTTTTATATCCTCAATTTCAAAAGGAGATGCAATAGAAAATTAGTTTCTTGTAAAAAAGATAGGTGGATGTTATTAGCATAGCTTCACACAAGAGGAACAATGTGCAAATTTAGTACCGACCCAAACAAAGTAGAAATAACAAATCTGTAACTGTTAGCAAACTAAGAAGGAGAATAAACAAAGGACTTGTCTTCCTGCCGAAGTGGATGCTCTACATGCAAGGGCATGGGCGGCGAGAAGAGAATCATGGTGGGAGAGGTTGCCGCCAAGAGCGGAGGAGAGCGAGAGGGAGTTGAACCCCTGCTGCCTGATATAAGTTTCCTCACCTAGGGTACGAAGCGTTTGCGGGCTCCAACACACTCCATGTCCTGTTCGACCTTGGATGCTTGCCCCAGCCCACATAGTATGGAGCAACCAAGGAACAACAGAAAAAATGCAAACGGGGAATAACGAACCTCTACCAGAGGATGGGAATCGCTGCAGGACTGCCTCGCCATTCTGCCGCCGCCACCAGAGGATGAGCACACGCAGCATCGGGGGAAATCGATCGATCGAGAAAGAGAGACCATGGGGCATGCCTCGTTTACCATTCACGATTGGTCGGCCCAATCAAGGAGAGAGTACCCAGGTCAACCTGCAGAGTAGCGGCCCGATTACGGGGTGAAAACATGGAAACCGGAGTAGCGGCCCGATTACGGGGTGAAAACATGGAAACCAGAGTGGTGGGATGGACGAAGAGATCTGGACCGTTCTTAAGTGTAATCGGACGGTTAAGTGCGTTAAATCGCTGTGGAGGCTCGTAGCTAGCTGCGTTATACCGTTTTCTAATTGATCTCTCATGCTTCACTTATATTATTTTGAGAGTCTTTTAGAACAACATGGTATTTGCTTTGGTTATGAAATTAGTCCTAATATGATGGGCATCCAAGTTGGGTATAATAAAAACTATCATATAGAGTGCATTGAATACTATGAGAAATTTGATACTTGATAATTGTTTTGAGATATAAAGGTGGTAATGTTAGATTCATGCTAGTTGGGTAATTATGAAATTGAGAAATACTTGTGTTAGAGTTGGCAAGTCCCGTAGCATGCACGTATGGTGAACATTGTGTGACAAATTTGAATCATGGGTGTTCTTTTATTGCCTTCCTTATGAGTGGAGGTCGGGATGGCGAGATGGTTAACTCTTACAACCCTTCCCCTAGGAGCATGCGTAGTAGTACTTTGCTTAAAGGGCTGATTGAAAGGATCGAGAAGAGGTGTCTAGAGGGGGGGGTGATTAGACACTAAGTACCAAAAGTTGCAGTTTTTAAATTTCTTTAAGTTGGAGTGGAGTTTTGGCACAAGTTTAACAATCACAATACATAACAAGCAAGCATGCAAGGAGTATATGAGCAGCGGAAAGTAAAGCATGCAACTTGCAAGAATGTAAAGGGATGGGATTGGAGTGTGCAAACGCAATTGGAGACACGGATGTTTTTGTCGTGGTTCCGATAGGTGGTGCGATCGTACATCCACGTTGATGGAGAATTCAACCCACGAAGGGTAACGGCTGCACGAGTCCATGGAGGGCTCCACCCAAGAAGGGTCCACGAACAAGCAACCTTGTCTATCCCACCATGGCCGTCGCCCATGAAGGACTTGCCTCACTAGCGGTAGATCTTCACGAAGTAGGCGATCTCCTTGCCCTTACAAACTCCTTGTTTCAACTCCACAATCTTGTCGGAGGCTCCCAAGTGACACCTAGCCAATCTAGGAGACACCACTCTCCAAGAAGTAACAAATGGTGTGTTGATGATGAACTCCTTGCTCTTGTGCTTCAAATGATAGTCTCCCCAACACTCAACTCTCTCACACAGGATTTGGATTTGGTGGAAAGAAGGTTTGAGTGGAAAGCAACTTGGGGAAGGCTAGAGATCAAGATTCATATGGTAGGAATGGAATATCTTGGTCTCAACACATGAGTAGGTGGTTCTCTTTCAGAAAATGTAAGTTGGACGTGTAGGCATGTTCTGATGGCTCTCTCCATGAATGAAGAGGAGGTGGTGTTGGGGAACGTAGTAATTTCAAAAAATTTTCCTACGATCACGCAAGACCATGGTGATGCATAGCAACGAGATGAGAGTGTTGTCACGCCCTCGTAGACCAGCAACGAAGCGTTGACGCAACGTAGAGGAAGTAGTCGTACTTCTTCCCGATCCAACCGATCCAAGTACCGAATGTACGGCACCTCCGAGTTCTGCACACGTTCAGCTCGATGACGATCCCCGGACTCCGATCCAGCAAAGTGTCGGGGATGAGTTCCGTCAGCACGACGGCGTGGTGACGATGTTGATACTCCACCGACGCAGGGCTTCGCCTAAGCTCATGACGATATGACTTCTCCGGCGCAGGGCTTCTCCTAAGCTCATGACGATATGACCGAAGTGGAATATGGTGGAGGGGGCACCGCACACGGCTAAGGAACGATCCGTAGATCAACTTGTGTGTCTGGGGTGCCCCTGCCTCGTATATAAAGGATGGAGGAGGAGGAGGCCGGCCAAGGCAATAGGTGCGGCCAGTGTGGAGTCCTACTAGGACTCCAAGTCCTAGTAGGAGTCCACCAAGAGGGAGGAAGGAGAAGGAAGTGGAGGAGAAGGAGAGGTGGCGGCCCCTTTCCCTAGTCCAATTCGGACTAGAGGGAGGGGCGCAGCAGCCTTTTTTCCTCTTCCCACTAAAGCCCATCAAGGCCCATTACTTCTCCGTAATCCCGTAACTCCCGGTACTCGAAAAATACCGAATCATTCGAACCTTTCCGAACTCGAATATAGTCGTCCAATATATCGATCTTTACGTCTCGACCATTTCGAGACTCCTCGTCATGTCCCCGATCTCATCCGGGACTCGAACTCCTTCGGTACATCAAAACTCATAAACTCATAATATAACCATCATCGAAACCTTAAGCGTGCGGACCCTACGGGTTCGAGAACTATGTAGACATGACCTAGAACCATTCTCGGTCAATAACCAATAGCGGAACCTGGATGCCCATATTGGCTCCTACATATTCTCTGAAGATCTTTATCGGTCAGACCGCATAACAACATACGTTGTTCCCTTTGTCGTCGGTATGTTACTTGCCCGAGATTCGATCGTCGGTATCCAATACCTAGTTCAATCTCGCATTGGCAAGTCTCTTTTCTCGTTCCGTAATACATCATCTCACAACTAACACATTTAGTTGCAATGCTTGCAAGGCTTATGTGATGTGCATTACCGAGAGGGCCAGAGATACCTCTCCGACAATCGGAGTGACAAATCCTAATCTCAAATATGCCAACCCAACATGTACCTTCGGAGACACCTGTAATGTACCTTTATAATCACCCGATTCACGTTGTGACGTTTGGTAGCACCCAAAGTGTTCCTCGGCAAACGGAGTTGCATAATCTCATAGTCATAGGAACATGTATAAGTCATGAAGAAAAGCACTAGCAACAAACTATACGATCAGGTGCTATGCTAATGGAATGGGTCATGTCAATCAGATCATTCAACCAATGATGTGATCCCGTTAATCAAATAACAACTCCTTGTTCATGGTTAGGAAACATAACCATCTTTGATTAACGAGCTAGTCAAGTAGAGGCATACTAGTGACACTCTGTAGGTTTATGTATTCACACATGTATTATGTTTCCGGTTAATACAATTCTAGCATGAATAATAAACATTTATCATGATATAAGGAAATAAATAATAACTTTTATTATTGCCTCTAGGGCATATTTCCTTCAGTCTCCCACTTGCACTAGAGTCAATAATCTAGATCACATCACCATGTGATTAACATCGATAGTTCACATCATCATGTGATTAACACCCATAATTCACATCGCCATGTGACCAAGACCCAAAGGGTTTACTAGATTCAGTAATCTAGTTCACATCGCTATGTGATTAACACCCAAAGAGTACTAAGGTGTGATCATGTTTTGCTTTGTGAGAGAAGTTTAGTCAACGGGTCTGCCACATTCAGATCCGTATGTATTTTGCAAATCTATATGTCAACAATGTTCTGCACGGAGCTACTATAGCTAATTGCTCCCACTTTCAATATGTATCTAGACCGAGATTTAGAGTCATCTAGATCAGTGCCAAAACTTGTATCGACGTAACCCTTTACGATGAACTTTTTGTCACGTCCATAATCGAGAAACATATCCTTATTCTACTAAGGATAATTTCGACCGCTGTCCATCGATCTACTCTTAGATCACCATTGTACTCCCTTGCCAAACTCAGTGCAGGGTATACAATAGATCTGGTACACAGCATGGCATACTTTATAGAACCTATGGCTGATGCATAGGGAATGACTTTCATTCTCTTTCTATCTTCTGCCGTGGTCGGGTTTTGAGTCTTACTCAATCTCACACCTTGTAACACAGGCAAGAACTCTTTCTTTGACTGTTCCATTTTGAACTACTTCAAAATCTTGTCAAGGTATGTATTCATTGAAAAACTTATCAAGCGTCTTGATCTATCTCTATAGATCTTGATGCTCAATATGTAAGCAGCTTCACCGAGGTCCTTCTTTGAAAAACTCCTTTCAAATACTCCTTTATGCTTTGCAGAATAATTCTACATCATTTCCGATCAACAATATGTCATTCACATATACTTATCGAAATGCTGTAGTGCTCCCACTCACTTTCTTGTAAATACAGGCTTCACTTCGCAAGTCAGATAAAACTATATGCTTTGATCACACTATCAAAGCGCTTATTCCAACTCCGAGATGCTTGCACCAGTCCATAGATGGATCATTGGAGCTTGCACATTTTGTTAGCTCCTTTAGGATTGACAAAACCTTCGGTTGCATCATATACAACTCTTCTTTAATAAATCCATTAAAGAATGTATTTTGACATCCATTTGCCAGATTTCATAAAATGTGGCGATTGCTAACATGATTCGGACAGACATAAGCATCGCTACAGTTGAGTAGATCTCATTGTAGTCAACACCTTGAACTTGTCGAAAACCTTTCTGCGACAAGTCGAGCTTTGTAGATAGTAATACTACTATCAACATCTGTCTTCCTCTTGAAGATCCATTTATATAATATGGCTTGCCGATCATCGGGCAACTCCATCAAAGTCCACACTTTGTTCTCATATATGGATCCCATCTCAGATTTCATGGTCTCAAGCCATTTCGCGGAATCTGGGCTCATCATCGCTTCCTCATAGTTCGTAGGTTCATCATGGTCTAGTAACATGACTTCTAGAATAGGATAACCGTACCACTCTGGTGCGGATCTTACTCTGGAAGACCTACGAGGTTTGGTAGCAACTTGATCTGAAGTTTCATGATCATCATCATTAACTTCCTCACTAATTGGTGTAGGAATCATCGAACTGATTCTGTGATGAACTACTTTCCAATAAGGGAGAAGGTACAATTACCTCATCAAGTTCTACTTTCCTCCCACTCACTTCTTTCGAGAGAAACTTCTTCTCTAGAAAGGATCCATCTTAGCAAAAACTTGCCTTCGGATCTGTGATAGAAGGTGTACCCAACATTTTCTTTTGGGTATTCTATGAAGACGCACTTCTCGATTTGGGTTCGAGCTTATCGGTGAAAACCTTTTCACATAAGCATCACAACTCCAAACTTTAAGAAACGATACTTAGGTTTATTGCTAAACCATAGTTCATACGGTGTCATCTCAACGGATTTAGATGGTGCCCTATTAAACGTGAATGCAGCTGTCTCTAATGCATAACCCCAAAACGATAGTGGTAAATCGGTAAGATACATCATAGATCGCACCATATCAAAATAAAGTACGATTCTGACGTTCGGACACACCACAATGTTGTGGTGTTCCTGTGGCGTGAGCTGTGAAACTATTCCACATTGTTTTCATTGAAGACCAAACTCGTAACTCAAATATTCATCTCCACGATCAGATCGCAGAAACTTTATTTTCTTGTTGCGATGATTTTCCACTTCACTCTGAAATTCTTTGAACCTTTCAACTATTTCAGACTTATGTTTCATCAAGTAGATATACCCATATCTACTCAAATTATCTTGTGAAGGTCAGAAAAATAATGATACTTGCCACGAGCATCAACATTCATTGGATCGCATACATCGGTATGTATTATTTCCAATAAGTCAGTAGCTTGTTCCATTGTTCCGAGAACGGAGTTTTAGTCATCTTGCCCAAAAGGCACGGTTCGCAAGCATCAAATGATTCATAATCAAGTGATTCCAAAAGTCCATCGGCATGGAGTTTTCTTCATGCGCTTTACACCAATATGACCTAAACGGCAAGTGCCACAAATAAGTTGCACTATCATTATTAACTTTGCATCTTTTGGTTTCAATATTATGAATATGTGTATCACTATGATCGAGATCCAATGAACCATTTTCATTGAGTGTGTAACCATATAAGGTTTTATTCATGTAAATGAACAACAATTTATTCTCTTACTTAAATGAATAACCGTATTGCAATAAACATGATCAAATCATATTTATGCTCAACACCAAATAACACTTATTTAGGTTCCACACTAATCCCGAAAGTATAGGAGTGTGCGATGATGATCATATCAATCTTGGAACTACTTCCAACACTCATCGTCACTTCCCTTCAACTAGTCTCTGTTTATTCTCAGAACTCCTGCTTTGAGTTACTAATCTTAGCAACCGAACGAGTATCAAATACTCGGGGCTACTATAAACACTAGTAAAGCACACATCAATAACCTGTATATCAAATATACCCTTGTTCACTTTGCCATCCTTCTTATCCACCAAATATCCTGGGGTATTTCCGCTTCAAAGTGACCATTTCCTATGCAGTGTAAGCACTCAGTTTCAGGCTTTGGTTCAGCTTTGAGTTTCTTCGTGGGAGTGACAACTTGCTTGTCATTCTTCTTGAAGTTCCCCTTTCTTTCCCTTTGCCCTTTTCTTGAAACTAGTGGTTTTGTCAATCATCAACACTTGATGCTCTTTCTCGATTTCTACATTCGTCGATTTCAACATCACGAAGAGCTTGGGAATTACTTTTGTCATCCCTTGCATATTATAGTTCATCACGAAGTTCTACTAACTTGGTGATGGTGACTAGAGAATTCTGTCAATCACTATCTTATCTGGAAGATTAACTCCCACTTGATTCAAGTGATTGAAGTACTCAGACAATCTGAGCACATGCTCACTAGTTGAGCGATTCTCCTCCATCTTTTAGCTATAGAACTTGTTGGAGACTTCATATCTCTCAACTCGGTATTTGCTTGAAATATTAACTTCAATTCTGGAACATCCCATATGGTCCATGACGCTCAAAACGCCTTTGAAGTCCCGATTCTAAGCCGTTAAGCATGGTGCACTAAACTATCAAGTAGTCATCATATTGAGCTAGCCAAACGCTCATAACGTGCGCATCTGCTCCTGCAATAGGTCTGTCACCTAGCGGTGCATTAAGGACATAATTCTTCTGCAGCAATGAGGATAAACCTCAGATCACGGATCCAATCCGCATCATTGCTACTAACATCTTTCAATACAATTTTCTCTAGGAACACATATAAAAACATAGGGAAGCAACAACGCGAGCTATTGATCTACAACATAATTTGCAAAATACTACAGGACTAAGTTCATGATAAATTAAAGTTCAATTAATCATATTACTTAAGAACTCCCACTTAGAAAAATATCCTCCAATTCTCTAAGTGATTGCGTGATCCATATCAACTACACCATGACCGATCATCACGTGTGATGGAGTAGTTTCAATGGTGAACATCAATATGTTGATCATATCTACTATATGATTCACGCTCGACCTTCGGTCTCCGTGTTCGAGGTCATATCTTATATGCATAGCTCGTCAAGTATAACCTGAGTATTCTGCGTGTGCAACTGTTTTGCACCGTTGTATTTGAACGTAGAGCCTATCACACCCGATCATCACGTGGTGTCTCAAAGACGAAGAACTTTCGCAACGGTGCATACTCGGGAGAACACTTCTTGATAATTTAGTAAGGATCATCTTATAATGCTACCGTCAATCAAAGCAAAATAAGATGCATAAAGGATTAACATCACATGCAATCAATATAAGTGATATGATATGGCCATCATCATCTTGTGCTTGTGATCTCCATCTCCAAGCACCGTCATGATCACCATCGTCACCAGCGACACCTTGATCTCCATCGTAGCATCGTTGTCGTCTCGCCAACTATTGCTTCTACGACTATCGCTACTGTTTAGTGATAAAGTAAAGCAATTACATGGCGTTTGCATTTCATACAATAAAGCGACAACCATATGGCTCCTGCCAGTTGCCGATAACTCGGTTACAAAACATGATCATCTCATACAATAAAGTATAGCATCACGTCTTGACCATATCACATCACAACATGCCCTGCAAAAACAAGTTAGACGTCCTCTACTTTGTTGTTGCAAGTTTTACGTGGCTGCTACGGGCTGAGCAAGAACCGTTCTTACCACGCATCAAAACCACAACGATACTTCGTCAAATAGACTCCGTTTTAACCTTCTCAAGGACCGGGCGTAGCCACACTCGATTCAACTAAAGTGAGAGAGACAGACACCCGCCAGTCACCTTTAAGCAACGAGTGCTCACAGCGGTGAAACCAGTCTCGCGTAAGCGTACGCGTAATGTCGGTCCGGGCCGCTTCATCTCACAATACCGCTGAACCAAAGTATGACATGCTGGTAGGCAGTATGACTTGTATCGTCCACAACTCACTTGTGTTCTACTCGTGCACATGACATCAACGCATAAAACCAGGCTCGGATGCCACTGTTGGGGAACGTAGTAATTTCAAAAATTTTCCTACGATCACGCAAGACCATGGTGATGCATAGCAACGAGATGAGAGTGTTGTCTCACGCCCTCGTGAGACCAGCAACGAAGCGTTGACATTTAACGTAGAGGAAGTAGTCGCACTTCTTCCCGATCCAACCGATCCAAGTACCGAATGTACGGCACCTCCGAAGTTCTGCACACGCTCAGCTCGATGACGATCCCGGACTCCGATCCAGCAAAGTGTCGGGATGAGTTCGTCAAGACGACGGCGTGGTGACGATGTTGATACTCCACCGACGCAGGGCTTCGCCTAAGCTCGCGACGATATGACTTCTCCGGCGCAGGGCTTCTCCTAAGCTCATGACGATATGACCGAAGTGGAATATGGTGGAGGGGGCACCGACACGGCTAAGGAACGATCCGTAGATCAACTTGTGTGTCCCGGGTGCCCCTGCCCCGTGATATAAAGGATGGAGGAGGAGGAGGCCGCCAAGGCAATAGGTGCGGCCGGTGTGGAGTCCTACTAGGACTCCAAGTCCTAGTAGGAGTCCACCAAGAGGGAGGAAGGAGAAGGAAGTGGAGGAGAAGGAGAGGTGGCGGCCCCTTTCCCTAGTCCAATTCGGACTAGAGGGGGGGGGCGCAGCAGCCTTTTTCCTCTTCCCACTAAAGCCCATCAAGGCCCATTACTTCTCCCGTAATCCCGTAACTCCCGGTACTCGAAAAATACCCGAATCATTCGAACCTTTCCGAACTCGAATATAGTCGTCCAATATATCGATCTTTACGTCTCGACCATTTCGAGACTCCTCGTCATGTCCCCGATCTCATCCGGGACTCGAACTCCTTGGTACATCAAAACTCATAAACTCATAATATAACTCGCATCGAAACCTTAAGCGTGCGGACCCTACGGGTTCGAGAACTATGTAGACATGACCTAGAACCATTCTCGGTCAATAACCAATAGCGGAACCTGGATGCCCATATTGGCTCCTACATATTCTACGAAGATCTTTATCGGTCGACCGCATAACAACATACGTTGTTCCTTTGTCGTCGGTATGTTACTTGCCCGAGATTCGATCGTCGGTATCCAATACCTAGTTCAATCTCGTTCATCGCAAGTCTCTTTTCTCGTTCCGTAATACATCATCTCACAACTAACACATTTAGTTGCAATGCTTGCAAGGCTTATGTGATGTGCATTACCGAGAGGGCCCAGAGATACCTCTCCGACAATCGGAGTGACAAATCCTAATCTCAAATATGCCAACCCAACATGTACCTTCGGAGACACCTGTAATGTACCTTTATAATCACCCGATTCGTTGTGACGTTTGGTAGCACCCAAAGTGTTCCTCGGGCAAACGGGAGTTGCATAATCTCATAGTCATAGGAACATGTATAAGTCATGAAGAAAAGCACTAGCAACAAACTATACGATCAGGTGCTATGCTAATGGAATGGGTCATGTCAATCAGATCATTCAACCAATGATGTGATCCCGTTAATCAAATAACAACTCCTTGTTCATGGTTAGGAAACATAACCATCTTTGATTAACGAGCTAGTCAAGTAGAGGCATACTAGTGACACTCTGTAGGTTTATGTATTCACACATGTATTATGTTTCCGGTTAATACAATTCTAGCATGAATAATAAACATTTATCATGATATAAGGAAATAAATAATAACTTTTATTATTGCCTCTAGGGCATATTTCCTTCAGGTGGAGGGGTATATATAGCCTCCACACAAAATCTAACCGTTACACACAACTTTCCAATCTCGGTGGGACCGAATTGAGAAACTCGGTCGGGACGATTCAGCAAATCTAGTGACCGTTAGGATTTTCGGTGGGACCGACATGCAACTCGGTAGGACCGATATGGTTAGGGTTAGGGCATAACGTAATCTCGGTGAGACCGATTACACAAACTCGGTGGGACCGATTTTGGTAATAAGCTAACCAGAGAGTTGGTCAAGCAAACTCGATGGGACCGATTCGCTCATCTCGGTTGGACCGAAATGTTACGAAGAGGAACAGAGAGTTTGCATTGTAATCTCGATAGTACCGATTACACAAACTCGGTGAGACCGATTTTGGTAATGGACATGCACAGAGAGATTACAATCCCATCTCGGTGGGACCGATTTGCCTAGGGTTTGTGGCAGTGGCTAAGACATCTGAACTCGGTGGCATCGGATAGAAAGAATCGGTAGAGCCGAGTTAGACTTTTGGTTTAGGACATATGTGGATGTGAGAAGGTAGTTGAGGACTTTGGAGCATATCACCAAGCATTTTGAGCAAGTAAGCCATTAAGCAATGATACGTCTCCAACGTATCTATAATTTTTTATTGCTCCATGCTACTTTATTTACTGTTTTGGACTATATTGGGCTTTATTTTCCACTTTTATATTATTTTTGGGACTAACCTATTAATCGGAGGCCCAGCCCAGAATTGTTGTTTTTTGCCTATTTCAGTGTTTCGAAGAAACGGAATATCAAACGGAGTCCAAACGGAATGAAACCTTCGGAAACGTGATTTTCTCACCGAACGTGGTCCAGGAGACTTGGACCCTACTCCAAGGAACAAAAGAGGTGGTCACGAGGGTGGGGGGCGCGCCCTAGGCTCCCTGTTGCTCCACCGACGTACTCCTTCCTCCTATATATACCTACGTGCCCCTAAACGATTAGAACAGGAGCCAAAAAGCTAATTCCACCGCCGCAACTTTCTGTATCCACGAGATCCCATCTTGGGGCCTGTTCGGAGCTCATTGGAGGGGCATCCACCATGGAGGGCTTCTACATCATCACCATAGCCCTCCGATGAAGTGTGAGTAGTTTACTTCAGACCCACGGGTCCATAGCTAGTAGCTAGATGGCTTCTTCTCTTTTGGATCTCAATACAATGTTCTCCCCCTCTCTCGTGGAGATCTATTCGATGTAATCTTCTTTTTGCGGTGTGTTTGTTGAGAACAATGAACTGTGGGTTTATGATCCAGCTTATCTATGAATGATATTTGAATCTTCTCTTAATTCTTTTATGTATGATTGGTTATCTTTGCAAGTCTCTTCGAATTATCCGTTTGGTTTGGCCAACTAGATTGGTAGTTCTTGCAATGGGAGAAGTGCTTAACTTTGGGTTCAGTCTTGCGGTGTCCTTACCCAAAGGATGTAAAGGGTTGCAAGGCACGTATTATATTGTTGCCATCGAGGATAACAAGATGGGGTTTTATCATATTGCATGAATTTATCCTCTACATCATGCCATCTTGCTTAAGGCGTTACTCGTGTTTAACTTAATACTCTAGATGCATCTTTGGATAGCGGTCGATGAGTGGAGTAATAGTAGTAGATGCAGAATCGTTTGGTCTACTTGTCTCGGACGTGATGCCTATTTACATGATCATACCTAGATATACTCATAACTATGCTCAATTCTGTCAATTGATCAACAGTAATTTGTTCACCCACCGTAGAATACTTATGCTCTGGAGAGAAGCCACTAGTGAAACCTATGGCCCCCGGGTCTATTCTCATCATATCCATCTCCATCACTTTAATACTTGCTTTGTTTTTACTTTGCCTTTTACTTTTTACTTTGCATCTCTATACCAAAAATATTATTTATCATCTCTATCAGATCTCACTCTCGTAAGTGACCGTGAAGGGATTGACAAGCCCTAATCGGGTTGGTTGCGAGGAGCTATCGTTTTGTGCAGGTACGAGGGACTTGTGCGTGACCTCCTACTGGATTGATACCTTGGTTCTAAAAAACTGAGGGAAATACTTACGCTACTTTGCTGCATCATCCTCTCCTCTTCGGAGAAATCCAACGCAGTGCTCAAGAGGTAGCAAGAAGAATTGCTTGCGCCGTTGCCGGGGAGGCTCACGCAAGAGCAAGTCAACCATACCAAGTATCCATCGCAATCCCTATCTCTCGCATTACGTTATTTGCCATTTGCCTCTCGTTTTCCTCTCCCCCACTTCACCCTTGCCATTTTATTCGCCCTCTCTTTCCCAATCTCCTCCTCTTTTTCCCGTTGCCTTTTCCTCGTCCGTTTGTTTGCTCGTGTGTTGGATTGCTTGTTTGTCGTGATGGCTCAAGATGCTACTAAATTGTGTGACTTCACCAATACCAATAATAATGATTTCCTTAGCACTCCGATTGCTCCTCTTGCCAATACTGAATCTTGTGAAATCAATACTGCCTTGTTGAATCTTGTTATGAAAGATCAATTCGCCGGCCTTCCTAGTGAAGATGCCGCTACTCATCTGAATAGCTTCATTGATTTATGTGATATGCAAAAGAAAAAATATGTCGATAATGATGTCGTTAAGTTGAAGCTATTTCCTTTTTCGCTTAGAGATCGTGCTAAAGCGTGGTTTTCATCTTTGCCTAAAAATAGTATTGATTCTTGGAACAAGTGCAAAGATGCTTTTATCTCTAAGTATTTTCCTCCCGCTAAGATTATCTCTCTTAGGAACGATATTATGAATTTTAAGCAACTTGATCATGAACGTGTTGCACAAGCTTGGGAGAGAATGAAATTAATGATACGTAATTGTCCCACTCATGGTTTGAACTTGTGTATGATTATACAAAACTTTTATGCCGGATTGAATTTTGCTTCTAGAAATCTTTTAGATTCGGCCGCGGGAGGCACTTTTATGGAAATCACTCTAGGAGATGCTACTAAACTTCTAGACAATATTATGGTTAATTATTCCCAATGGCTCACTGAAATATCTACTAATAAAAAGGTGCATGCGATAGAAGGAATTAATGTTTTGAGTGGAAAGATGGATGAACTTATGAAATTATTTGCTACTAAGAGTGTTTCTTCTGATCCTAATGATATGCCTTTGTCTACTTTGATTGAGAATAATAATGAATCTATGGATGTGAATTTTGTTGGTAGGAATAATTTTGGTAACAACGCGTATAGAGGGAATTTTAATCCTAGGCCTTATCCTAGTAATCCTCCTAATAATTATGGAAATTCCTACAACAACTCTTATGGAAATTTTAATAAGATGCCCTCTGAATTTGAGAGTAGTGTTAAAGAGTTTATGAATGCACAAAAGAATTTTAATGCATTGCTTGAAGAGAAATTGCTTAAGGTTGATGATTTGGCTAGGAACATTGATAGAATTTCTCTTGAGGTTGATTCTTAAAAGCTTAGATCTATTCCTCCTAAGCATGATATCAATGAGTCTCTCAAAGCTATGAGAAGTTCCATTGATGAGTGCAAAGAAAGAACCGCTAGGATGCGTGCTTCCAAAGATGCCTTTATTAAAGCGTGTTCTTCCAATTCCTATGAAAATCAAGATGAAGATCTAAAAGTTATTGATGTGTCCCCCATTAAATCTTTGTTTGGCAATATGAATCTTGATGAAACTGAATATGATCTTCCTTTACCTAGAAGGCGTTCTAAGAATTCAGAGTTTTTAGATCTTGATGATGAAATTGATAAGTGTGGGATTGAAAGAAATAAAAACCTAGATGTTGCTAAACCCACTATATTGGATCTCAAGGAATTTAATTATGAAAATCGCTCTTTAATTGATTGTATTTCCTTGTTGCAATCCGTGCTAAATTCTCCTCATGCTTATAGTCAAAATAAGGCCTTTACCGAACACATTGTTGATGCCTATGAAGAAAACCTTGAGTTGAAAGTTTCTATCCCTAGAAAACTCTATGATGATTGGGAACCTACTATTAAAATCAAAATTAAAAATTATGAGTTTCATGCCTTGTGTGATTTGGGTGCTAGTGTCTCCACTATTCCCAAAACTTTGTGTGATTTGCTAGATTTCCGTGACTTTGATGATTGCTCTCTAAACTTGCATCTTGCGGATTCCACTGTTAAAAAGCCTATGGGAAGAATTAATGATGTTCTTATTGTTGCAAATAGGAATTATGTGCCCATAGATTTTATCGTTCTTGATATAGATTGCAATCCTTCATGTCCTATTATTCTTGGTAGACCTTTCCTCAGAACGATTGGTGGAATTATTGATATGAAGGAAGGGAATATTAGATTCCAATTTCCTTTAAAGAAGGGAATGGAACACTTCCCTAGAAAGGAAATAAAATTACCATATGAATCTATCATGAGAGCCACTTATGGATTGCCTACCAAATATGGCAATACCTAGATCTATCCTTGCTTTTATGTCTAGCTAGGCGCGTTAAACGATAGCGCTTGTTGGGAGGCAACCCAATTTTATTTTTAGTTTTTTGTTTTTGTTTCTGTTTAGGAATAAATAATACATCTAGCCTCTGTTTATATGTGGTTTTATGTTTTAATTAGTGTTTGTGCCAAGCTAGACCTATTGGATCTTCTTGGATGATAGTTATTTGATATTGCTGTAATTTTCAGAAACTTTGTGCTCAGTGCCCGAATTATTAAAAATCACCAGAACGTGATAAAATACCGATTACAATTGATGCTGATCAATAAACAAATTTTCTAGGTCGTCTAATTTTGGTAGATTTTTTTGAGTTCTAGAAGTTTGCGTTAGTTACAGATTACTACAGACTGTTCTGTTTTTGACAGATTCTGTTTTTCGTGTGTTGTTTGCTTATTTTGATGAATCTATGGGTAGTAAAATAGTTTATAATCCATAGAGAAGTTGGAATATAGTAGGTTTAACACCAATATAAATAAAGAATGAGTTCATTACAGTACCTTAAAGTAGTCTTTTGTTTTCTTTCTCTAACGGAGCTCACGAGATTTCTATTGAGTTTTGTGTTGTGAAGTTTTCAAGTTTTGGGTAAATTCTTTTGATGGATTATGGAACAAGGAGTGGCAAGAGCCTAAGCTTGGGGATGCCCATGGCACCCCCAAGATAATCCAAGGACACCAAAAAGTCAAAGCTTGGGGATGCCCCGGAAGGCATCCCCTCTTTCGTCTACTTCCATCGGTAATTTACTTGGGGCTATATTTTTATTCACCACATGATAAGTGTTTTGCTTGGAGTGTCTTGTATTATTTGCGTCTTTGCTTGTTAGTTTACCACAATCATCCTTGCTGTACACACCTTTTGAGAGAGCCATACATGAATTGGAATTTGATAGAATACTCTATGTGCTTCACTTATATCTTTTGAGCTTGATAGTTTTGCTCATAGTGCTTCACTTATATCTTTTGAGCGTGATAATTTTTGCTCTAGTGCTTCACTTAGATCTTTTAGAGCACGGTGTTGGATTTGTTTTAAAGAAACTATTGATCTCTCATGCTTCACTTAGATTATTTTGAGAGTCGTTAATAGCATGGTAATTTGCTTAATGTTAATATACTTGGTATTCAAGATATGTGAAACTTTCTTTTGAGTGCGTTAAATACTAAGAAAATTTTGATGCTTGATAATTGTTTTGAGATACGAAGATGATGATATTAGAGTTATGCTAGTTGAGTAGTTGTGAATTTAAAGAATACTTGTGTTGAAGTTTGTGATTCCCGTAGCATGCACGTATGGTGAACCGTTATGTGATGAACTCGGAGCATGATTTATTTATTGATTGTCTTCCTTATGAGTGGCGGTCGGGGATGAGCGATGGTCTTTTCCTACCAATCTATCCCCCTAGGAGCATGCGCGTAATACTTTGCTTTGATAATTTCTAGATTTTTGCAATAAGTATATGAGTTCTTTATGACTAATGTTGAGTCCATGGATTATACGCACTTTTTCCCATCCTTCCACCATTGCTAGCCTCTCTAATACCCCGCACTTTTCACCGGTATCATACACCCACCATATATTTTCATCAAAACAGCCACCATACCTACCTATAATGGCATTTCCGTAGCCATTCCGAAATATATTTCCATGCAACTTTCCACCGTTCCGTTTATTATGACACGCTCCATCATTGTCATATTGCTAGCATGATCATGTAGTTGACATCGTATTTGTGGCAAAGCCACCCTTCATAATTCTTTCATACATGTCACTCATGTTTCATTGCATCTCCCGGTACACCGCCGGAGGCATTCATATAGAGTCATATTTTGTTCTAAGAATCAAGTTGTAATTGTTGAGTTGTAAGTAAATAAAAGTGTGATGATCATCATTATTAGAGCATTGTCCCAAGTGAGGAAAGGATGATGGAGACTATGATTCCCCCACAAGTCGGGATGAGACTCCGGACGAAAAATAAAAAAATGAAAAAAGAGGCCATAAAAAAAGAAAAGGCCCAAAAAAATGAGAGAAAAAGAGAGAAGGGACAATGTTACTATCCTTTTACCACACTTGTGCTTCAAAGTAGCACCAAGATCTTCATGATAGAGAGTCTCTCATTTTGTCACTTTCATATACTAGTGGGAATTTTTCATTATAGAACTTGGCTTGTATATTCCAATGATGGGCTTCCTCAAATGCCCTAGGTCTTCGTGAGCAAGCGAGTTGGATGCACACCCACTTAGTTTCTTTTGTTGAGCTTTCATATACTTATAGCTCTAGTGCATCCGTTGCATGGCCATCCCTACTCACTCACATTGATATCAATTGATGGGCATCTCCATAGCCCGTTGATACGCCTAGTTGATGTGAGACTATCTTCCCTCTTTTTGTCTTCTCCACAACCACCATCCTATTCCACATATAGTGCTATATCCATGGCTCACGCACATGTATTGCGTGAAGATTGAAAAAGTTTTGAAAATGTTAAAGTATGAAACAATTGCTTGGCTTGTCATCGGGGTTGTGCATGATTTAAATATTTTGTGTGTGGAAGATGGAGCACAGCCAGACTATATGATTTTGTAGGGATAACTTTCTTTGGCCATGTTATTTTGAGAAGACATAATTGCTTAGTTAGTATGCTTGAAGTATTATTATTTTTATGTCAATATGAACTTTTGTCTTGAATCTTTCGGATCTGAATATTCATACCATGATTAAGAAGATTTACATTGAAATTATGCCAAAGTATCACTCCGCATCAAAAATTCTCTTTTTATCATTTACCTACTCGAGACGAGCAGGAATTAAGCTTGGGGATGCCTGATATGTCTCCAACGTATCTATAATTTTTTATTGCTCCATGCTACTTTATTTACTGTTTTGGACTATATTGGGCTTTATTTTCCACATTTATATTATTTTTGGGACTAACCTATTAACCGGAGGCCCAGCCCAGAATTGATGTTTTTTTTGCCTGTTTCAGTGTTTCGAAGAAATCAAACGGAGTCCAAACAGAATGAAACCTTCGGAAACGTGATTTTCTCACAGAACGTGATCCAGGAGACTTGGACCCTACTCCAAGGAACAAAAGAGGCGGTCACGAGGGTGGGGGGCGCCCCCCCCCCTAGGGCGCGCCCCCTACCTCGTGGGCCCCCTATTGCTCCACCGACGTACTCCTTCCTCCTATATATACCCACGCACCCCAAACGATCGTAACAGGAGCCAAAACCTAATTCCACCGCCGCAACTTTCAGATCCACGAGATCCCATCTTGGGGCCTGTTAGGAGCTCACGAGGGGGCATCCACCACGGAGGGCTTCTACATCATCACCATAGCCCCTCCGATGAAGTGTGAGTAGTTTACTTCAGACCTATGGGTCCATAGCTAGTAGCTAGATGGCTTCTTCTCTCTTTTTGGATCTCAATACAATGTTCTCCCCCTCTCTCGTGGAGATCTATTCGATGTAATCTTCTTTTTGCGGTGTGTTTGTTGAGACCGATGAATTGTGGGTTTATGATCCAGCTTATCTATGAATAATATTTGAATCTTCTCTGAATTCTTTTATGTATGATTGGTTATCTTTGCAAGTCTCTTCGAATTATCCGTTTGGTTTGGCCAACTAGATTGGTAGTTCTTGCAATGGAAGAAGTGCTTAGCTTTGGGTTCAATCTTGCGGTGTCCTTACCCAAAGGATGTAAAGGGTTGCAAGGCACGATTGTATTGTTGCCATCGAGGATAACAAGATGGGGTTTTTATCATATTGCATGAATTTATCCCTCTACATCATGTCATCTTGCTTAAGGCGTTACTCTTTTTTTAACTTAATACTCTAGATGCATGCTGGATAGCGGTCGATGAGTGGAGTAATAGTAGTAGATGCGAATCGTTTGGTCTACTTGTCTCGGATGTGATGCCTATATACATGATCATACCTAGATATACTCATAACTATGCTCAATTCATCAATTGCTCAACAGTAATTTGTTCACCCATCGTAGAATACTTATGCTCTTGAGAGAAGCCACTAGTGAAACCTATGGCCCCGGGTCTATTCTCATCATATCAATCTCCATCACTTTAATACTTGCTTTGTTTTTACTTTGCCTTTTACTTTTTACTTTGCATCTCTATACCAAAAATACCAAAAATACTATTTATCATCTCTATCAGATCTCACTCTCGTAAGTGACCGTGAAGGGATTGACAACCCCTAATCGCGTTGGTTGCAAGGAGCTATCGTTTTGTGCAGGTACGAGGGACTTGTGCGTGGCCTCCTACTGGATTGATACCTTGGTTCTCAAAAACTGAGGGAAATACTTACGCTAGTTTGCTGCATCATCCTCTCCTCTTCGGGGAAATCCAACGCAGTGCTCAAGAGGTAGCAAGCAACACCTCATCCCCTCTTGATAGTATTGGATTTTCCTATAGACTCAATGTGATCTTGGATCACTAAAATATAAAATGTAGAGTCTTGTGCTTGAAGCTTGAGCCAATCCTTTGTCCTTAGCATCTTGAAGGGGTTCCACATCCTTTAGTCCATGCCACTTCATTGTTGAACTTATCTGAAACATACTAGGTAAAAGTGTTAGTCCAACAAGAGATATGTTGACATTAATTACCAAAATCGCACAGGGAGCACTTGTGCTTTCAATCTCCCCCTTTTTGGTAATTGATGACAACATACATCAAAGCTTCAGATGAAGATATAGAGAATAACAAGTAAAGCTTTGGAAAGACATGTAACAAGCATATGCTCCCCCTACATGTATGCAATCATGTGAATATGGAATATAGAAGCATGTGAGAGCATAACCTTGACAGAGTAGGCAATGTGTTACATGTATCTTGGCTATATGCATCAGAGCAAAAGATGTGAATGTGGGAAATGTACCTTCATGCTCATGAGTCCTTCTTGCAAACATTATGTACATCAGCAAGAATTCCTCATACACATGATTGTGATGCATATACTCACCTTGTGGTCTTGAGTTGGCTTAGGATGGAATGAACCTGTGAAAATAAGGTTAGATAACACAGATGCACCTACTAGCCAGAGCAAACAAAAAGAACCACAAGAGTACCAAGACTGGGATGACATGTAGAGAGTGAGTACTAAGTACCACATTTGATATAGACATGCCCCCAAAGGTAAAGATGTGCAATGAATTTAAAGAATTTCTTTCCCTTAGATGTCTTGCTCCCCCTGAATCTAGCATGGGATACTAGGAGAAGATAGGGAACAGAAAATCAGAGCTCAAAGAAACAAATGAATAGACCTAATGCAAATAAGCACATATGAACATGTCTTTCCCCTCAAGAAGACATGTAGCATCTCTCCTCTTGAACACCAAGCATCTGGGATCCTTGAAGATTACTCTCTCCTTGAGTATTCTCCCCCCCTAGAGATATGATTAAGCTTTGATGTGATCTCTCTCTCCCCCTTTGACATCAATTTCCAAGAAGGGTCTTTTGGAACTTGTCGTGAATGGGTTTGGTCCTTGAGTCATAGCACAAAGCACCAAGGTAAATGTGATGCTGGTAGAGGACAAGATTCATTGAGTGGAGCTGGATCAAAAGTAATGCAGGAACAAATGGCAAAATGTCTTTCCTGTAGTGAAATCGGTGGCACCGAGTGGTATGCTTCGGTTGCACCGAAAGAATTCGGTTGGACCGAAAACAAGAGACCGATGTGACCGAGTTCATCACAGAGAAAACACTTGTCACCTCAGCTCACTAGACAAGTAAGATCTCATAAGGATTTGCAAGGAATTAACTGAAAGATTTGCAATGAATTTGATGCAGGGAATGCAGAACAAATAGAAAAGAAAAGAAATCTAGATGAAGTTTTTTTAAAAAGAAAAAAGAAAGGGGAAACAAATATGCAAGAGATAAATGCAAGAGCACAGAAAAGAACACAAGAGAACTTCATCTAGAATTGGTCGGTGACAAAGTCACCTATGTTAGAGTATATTGACTTAGGAGTCAAGTGAGATCACTTGATCATAGGTCATACTCATCGTTTAAGCTCAAAATGGGGTTATCATTTTTCGTTTAAGCATCTTGATGTATTCACATCTTGTCGAGTTGCTTTGACTCATGACTTGGAGTAAAGCTTCTCTAAGATGGAATAACATACCTTGGGTGGTGGTGTTGATCGTGATCATGTAGTTGAACTTATGTGGGTTGCTCAAGGTTGATGTAGCTCATCAAGAGTTGGGAGCACCACTTTGGAATTTTAGTTCATCTTCCTACATGGGTTAGTTTTTTCAAGGAAGAGCACTTGTGTATCCAAAATGACAATCATAAATTTCAATAATAAATTTGTCAAAGGATATGTTTGAATGGTTCCGTGCTTCCTTGTCGTCAACCACCATTGTGTAGAGACTTGGTGATGTAGAGATACCTCAAGATGTGAGTGAGTTGCAATCTCATATATTTTGATTCATCCAAGTACCTAAAAGGGTTAGATAACATGCAAGATGCAAATGTATCCAAGACATAAGATAGTCATCATAAGAGAAATATCAAGGATTATTCATAGGCTCATGCCCTGCATGTATCCAAATGGAGTTCCTACTCCAAGTTTGAGGCATCAATGATGTTCAATTCACCTCTTAACCTGCAAAACACTTTCTCATCGAGTGGTTTGGTGAAAATATCAGCTAATTGCTTTTCGGTGCGAACATGCTTAAGATTAATGTCCCCTTTGGCAACATGATCTCGAATGAAATGATGACGAACTTCAATATGCTTAGTTCGAGAGTGTTGCACGGGATTGTGAGCAATCTTGATAGCACTTTCATTGTCACAAAGTAATGGAACATGTTTCACATATATCCCATAATCTTTAAGAGTTTGGGTCATCCAAAGTAATTAAGCACAACATGAACTAGTGGCAATGTATTCCGCTTCGGCGGTGGATAACGATACCGACTTTTGTTTCTTGGAAGACCAAGATACAAGAGATCTACCAAGAAATTGACAAGTACCCGAAGTGGACTTTCTATCAACCTTGTCACCGGCATAGTCCGAGTTGGAGTAGCCAACAAGATCGAATGAGGCCCTCTTTGGATACCAAATGCCAAAGTTTGGTGTATGGATTAAGTATCTCACTATCCTTTTCACGGCCTTAAGATGACATTCTTTAGGAGCAGCTTGATATCATGCACACATGCACACACTTAGCATGATATCGGGACGTGAAGCACATAGATATAACAATGAACCAATCATAGAGCGATAAACCTTTTGATCGACCGGTTCACCATCTTTGGTCAAATCTAGATGTCCACTAGTAGGCATGGGTGTAGTCATACCTTTGCATTCTTGCATATTGAACTTCTTGAATAAGTCCTTGGTGTACTTCGTTTGAGAGACAAAGGTACCTTCCTTAGTTTGCTTGATTTGCAATCCAAGAAACAATTTGAGTTCACTCATCATAGACATCTCAAACTTCTCCGACATTAGCTTTCCAAACTTTTCACTAAAATGAGGGTTAGTTGACCCAAATATAATATCATCGACATAAATTTGGCATACAAATAGTTCTCCATTGACCCTTTTAGTAAAAAGAGTAGAATCTATTTTTCCAATTTCAAAGCCTTTTTCAATAAGGAACTCGGTCAAGCATTTATACCACGCTCTAGGAGCTTGTTTAAGACCATAAAGAGCTTTGTGAAGTTTGTAAACATGATTAGGTTTCTTAGGATTAACAAAGCTGGGAGGTTGCTTAACATAGACTTCCTCCTCTATTTCACCATTTAGAAAATCACTTTTTAATGTCCATTTGGTACAAGGTGATATCATGGTGATTAGCATAGGCAAGTAAGATGCGAATGGACTCAAGTCTAGCAACGGAAGCATAAGTCTCACCATAGTCCATACCTTAGACTTGTGCGTAGCCTTGGGCGACGAGATGTGATTTGTTGCAAACTACTTGTCCATCTTCATCTTGCTTGTTGCGAAACACCCATTTGGTACCGATGATGTTGTGGTTGTTGTTGGGCTTCTCAACCAATGTCCAAACTTGATTTCTCTCAAAGTTGTGTGGCTCTTCATGCATAGCGTTTATCCAATCCGGATCTTCCAATGCTTCTTCAACCTTCATAGGTTCAATGCTAGAGATGAATGAATAGTGTTCACAAAAGTTAGCTAAACGAGTTTTAGAGCGAGTGATTCTCTCGGTTTGGATATCTTTGTAGATTTGCTCGACGTGATGGTCTTTAGCAATTCTTGCTCGAACTCGTGAAAGCTTTTGTCTGGGTCTTGGTTGAACATCTTCTTCATCTTGTTCTTCTTCTTGGCCTTCTTCATTGTTGGCGTTGTCGTTATCTTGTCGTGGTGGAGAGGGAGGTTGTTGACGTTCATCTTGGTGCACTTCCTCGTTTTCTTCATCTTGGTGTGCCCCACTTGTGGATGCTTCCGTATCAACTCTTGGTTCACCTTGTCGTGAGGTAGAAGCTTCCACTTGGACGGACGAGGTACTCTCCTTCACCTCCGTTGGACGAATCTTGCCAATAGACAAGTCTTGGATTGCTTCCGAGGGGTCTTTGTCTCCTACATCAATTGGCAATTGCTCTACTTGTGAGCCGTTAGATTCATCAAACTTCACATCTACCGTTTCTTCAACCTTTCGGGTGAAATTGTTGTAGACACGGTATGTGTGAGAGTTTGAGCCATAACCAAGTAGGAAACATTCATGAGACTTAGGAGCAAATTTAGAACGACGATGCTTATCAAGAATGTAGCACTTTGAGCCGAATACTCAAAAGTATCCAACTTGGGGTTTGTTACCGGTGAGGAGCTCGTATGCCGTCTTGCCGAGTAGCTTGTGAAGATAGAAGCGATTTGTTGCGTGACAAGCTGTCTCAACCGCTTCCTCCCAAAAGTGCTTCAGCGTCTTATACTCATCAAGCATCATTCTAGCCATTTCAATGAGCGTCCGGTTCTTCCTCTCAACAACTCCATTGTGTTGAGGTGTGTACGTAGCCGAGAACTCATGTGAAATCCCTTCTTCGTCAAGAAAGGTGTCCACATTTGTGTTCTTGAACCCCGTTCCGTTGTCGCTGCGAACCTTCTTGATCTTCACTTCAAATTGATTTTGGGCCTTCCTAGCGAAGTTTTTGAAGATCTTTTGGACCTGCGATTTATCATCTAGAAAGAACACCCACGTAAATCTTGAAAAATCATCAACTATAACTAGACCAAAAGAATTTCCACCAAGACTTTTGTAGGCGTTAGGACCACAAAGATCCATGTGAAGTAGCTCGAGTGGCCTCCTTGTGGTCATGATGTTCTTCACGGGATGCCTTCCTACAACGTGTTTACCTGCTTGACAAGCGCTGCAAAGTCTATCCTTATCAAATATGACATCGTTAACGCCACGGATATGATTTCCTTTAATAAGCTTGTCAAGGTTTCGCATGCCAACATGACCTAACCGTCTATGCCATAACCAACCTTTAGAGGATTTAGCAATAAAGCAAGTTCTAGGTTGAGCCTTTTTAGTGAAATCAACAATGTAAAGATCTCCTCTACGTATACTGGTAAAGACCATTTTATGATTATCTCTACGAAACACTTGGCAATCTACTTCAGTAAATAGGACATTGAAACCGAAATTAGCAAGTCTAGATACGGAAAGTAAGTTGTAGCCAAGAGATTCAACGAGCATAACATTTTGAATGGAGCTATCATGTGAGATGGCCACCTTACCAAGGCCAACCACCTTACCCTTTGAGTTGTCACCGAAAGTGACATACTTTCGAGGACCATCGTTTTCAGCAAGCTCACGAAACATATCTTTATCTCCGGTCATGTGATCGGTACACCCACTATCAAGAACCCATTCCTTTCCTCCTGCCATATATCCCCGAAGATTTGCCATAAGACCAAAGTGTCTCATTGCATCATCAAGATCAAAGTCACTATCATCATCCTCATCATAGTATCCATGTTCAACATCGTCAAGTGGTGGATCAAATCCTAGAGAGGGTGATTCATTAGAGTGAGTTTGACAGTGATCTTCTTTATGAATTTTAATAGCTTCGGAAACAATATCACTAATAATTCCAACATCTCCTTTGGCACGCATAAGATTTGTAAGCTCAAATATAAAATCGCCAAACATAGGATCACTGGAATTCATCTTACTCAAGGCAATAGACTTATGGAGAATTTCATCTAGATTTTTCAAGGAATAATTTGGAAACGTTCTTCAAGAAATTTCCATATGGTGTAGGCACACTTAAGAGTAGGCAAACATCCAATCAAGTTTCTAGGCAAGCCTGATACGTCTCCAACGTATCTATAATTTATGAAGTATTCATGCTATTATATTATCCATCTATGATGTTTTATATGCATTTATATGCCATTTTATATGATTTTTGGGACTAACCTATTAACCTAGAGCCCAGTGCCAATTTATGTTTTCTCCTTGTTTTTGAGTTTTACAGAAAAGGAATACCAAACGGAGTCCAATTGATGTGCCAATTTTTGATGATTTTTTATGGACCAAAAGAAGACCACGAAGCATCGGAGTTGGGCCAGAAGAGTCCCGGGCTGCCCACGAGGGTGGGGGGCGCGCCCACCCCCTAGGGTGCGCCCCCCTATCTCGTGGACAGCCCGGAGACCCCCCTGACGTGAAACCTACGCCAAAAATTCCTATAAATACAAAAACCTTCGGGAAATAACCTAGATCGGAAGTTCCGCCGCCGCAAGCCTGTGTAGCCACGAGAAATCAATCTAGGCCCTCTCTGGCACCCTGCCGGCGGGGGCCATCATCACCGGAGGCCATGGAGGAGGATCTCGGAGGGGCCATAATTGCCATGAAGGCCAAGGACCAGAGGGGGAAAGCCATGGAGGAGGAAGCACAAGGGGGAGAACCTCTCCTCCTCTCTCTTGGTGGCACCGGAGTGCCATCGGGAGGGGAATCATCGCTGCGGTGATCGTCTTCATCAACATCACCATCATCATCACCATCCTCATCTCTTTTAAGCGGTCCACTCTCCCGCACCCCACTGTAATCCCTACTTGAACATGGTGCTTTATGCCACATATTATGATCCAATGATGTGTTGCCATCTTATGATGTTTTGAGTAGATATCTTTTGTCCTTGAGTTGATTGATGATCTAGATTGGTACGAGTTGTATGTTTTATTTTGATGCTGTCCTATGGTGCCCTCCGTGTCGCGCAAGCGTGAGGGATTCCCGCTGTAGGGTGTTGCAATACGTTCATGATTCGCTTATAGTGGGTTGCGTGAGTGACTGAAACACAAACCCGAGTAAGGGGGTTGTTGCGTATGGGATAAAATGGGACTTGATGCTTTAATGCTATGGTTGGGTTTTACCTTAATGATCTTTAGTAGTTGCGGACGCTTGCTAGAGTTCCAATCATAAGTGCATATGATCCAAGTAGAGAAAGTATGTTAGCTTATGCCTCTCCCTCATATGAAGTTGCAATGACGACTATCGATCTTGTTAACAATTGCTTAGGACAATTCCGCACATCGATCCACCATTATTCCACACTCGCTATTTATAATATTTAGTAATATATTCTAATTTTATGATTACAACACCTACATTTATATTTTAGCTCTCCGATATCATGCAAAGTTATCCCCTTCATACCCACAACGTATTTTTATTTCTCATTTCTAGTTGGAAGCAAACGTTCGGTGCACGTATAGTCGTATCAGTGGCAGATAGGGCTTGAGAGAATAGTGATCTTACCTTTAGCTCCTTGTGGGTTCGACACTCCATACTTATCACTTCCACCTTTGGGAATTGCTACGATGATTCCCTGCACTTGGGGATTATCAAGCTCTTTTCTGGCGCCGTTGCCGGGGAGCAATAGCGTGGGGTTGATATTCTCGTGTGTGCTTATTTGCTTTCTTCACTAAGTAGATTTTGTTTTTCCTTCTTGTTACTGTTTAGTTGTGGGTGAAACATACACAAAAATTTAAGAATGAAAATACGAAAAAAAAATTACTTGCCTCTCATGCCTAAAAAGTTTTTCAAAAAGAGAAGTGATTGGAAAGTTATGCATTGAAGAAGTGAGGGTCGACCTTGAGCACTTGTGTTCATGCTCACGGAAACAATGTAGAATTTTTCATGGAAGTTTCTCTGTAAATAATTATCCCCTTGTATATATCCATTGTATTGTAAAAATAGTGTGCTAACCTTTGGTTTTAGTATGATAAGATTGTTTGCTTACTATGTGCAGAACAAAAACAGAAACTTTGGCTTTAGTGCATGAATTTACATTTTTACTGGAAAGTCAAATGGGTCTGAAACTTTTTGTAAATTATTTCTGTACAAATTGGTCAAATTGTCAAATTTATTTCATAATTTTAGGAATTACAGAAGTTTACTAAACTTCCAGATTACTACAGACTGTCCTGTTTTTGACAGATTCTGTTTTTCGTGTGTTGTTTGCTTATTTTGATGCATCTATGGCTAGTATGTAAGGGTATGAACCATAGAGAAGTTGGAATACAGTAGGTTTAACACCAATACAAATAAAGAATAAGTTAATTACAGTACCTTAAAGTGGTAGTTTGCTTTGTTACACTAACGGATCTCACAAAGTTTTTGTTTAAGTTTTTGTGAATGAAGTGTTTGAAGAACGAGGAGCTACCGATGTGAGAAGAATAAAGAGAGACAAGAGTTCAAGCTTGGGGATGCCCAAGGCACCCCAAGTAAATATTTTAAAGGATACTCGAGTATCTAAGCTTGGGGATGCCCCGGTTGGCATCCCATCTTTCTTCTTCAACAAATATCGGTATACCTCGGTTTTTGGTTTGTTCACATGATTTTTGTCCTTTGTGTTTTTCTTTTTCTTGTAATAACCATGATATTATGAGATAGCCCTTCATTTATTTATAGAATACTTCATGTACTTCACTTATATCTTTTAAGTATGATCTTCTAGAATGCTTTGTGTGCTTCACTTATATATTTTGAGCTTGGACATTGGTTAGTCTATATTAATTGCAGAATGCTCCATGAACTTCACTTGTATCTTTTGGAGTATGAATCATACTATAAATTAAAGTGGTTTTGGAAGAGTGTCAACTTTAGGAATTAGTGATCCCACTATCTTGGAGGGTGTTGAATCTTAGTGTGATATTTATGAAAGTGGATTTGGAAGAGTGTCAACTTTAGTTAGTATTCCACTATTTTGGAAGAGGTTCCAATTGAGTATGAGAACAAAGTTTTTATCCATGATGCTACTAAAAACTATTATGAGGGGGGAATATATGCTTGTAGGAGTTGCCATAATATCAAGTTTCCTCTCTATGTGCTTAAAGTTTTGAAGTTAAACTTGTTTTGCCTTCCTATGCTAGTTGATTATTGTTCCTATAAATTTTGTACTCACAAAATCCCTAGGCATAGGAAGTGGGTTAGATTTAAATGTGCTAGTCATATTCTCCATGATGCTCTTTTTATGTTTCAACTCTTATCTTTTATGTGAGCATCATTGAAATCATCATGCCTAGCTAAAAGGCATTAAAGAAAAGCGCTTGTTGGGAGACAGCCCAATATTTACCCTTACTGTTTTTGTGTGTCTACATGATTAAGATACTATAGTAATCATGTTTTATAGCTTTTGTTTCAATAAAATGCCAAGTAAGACCTTTGGGAAGACTTGGGTGAGAGTTAATGTGATCTTGCTGTAAAAAACAAAAACTTTGCGCTCACGAGATTAGCTGTCATTTTTTTACAGAAGAGTGCTTTTGAGTTGATTCTTTTTGCAAAAGATTAATAGACAAATTCCTCACGTCCACCAATTTATTTCATAATTTTTGGAGTAGCATAAGTATGGTTATTGTTCAGATCATTACAGACTGTTCTGTTTCTGACAGATTCTGTTTTTATCGCATAGTTTGCTTGTTTTCTAGTTTTTATGGCTTATATTTCGCAATATAAATTGTAGAAATGATATGGTACAGTAGGGATTGTGTGAAAACAATTATGAAACTTGTATTTTATAGCACCAAAGTGAATGGTTTACTCTTTATCATACTAACCTATCTCACGAAGTTCCATTAAGTTTTGTGTGGTTGAAGTTTTCAAGTTTTGGGTGAGATATCGATAGGAGGAGAATAAGGAGTGGGAAGACCCTAAGCTTGGGGATGCCCAAGGCATCCCAACGTAATATTCAAGGAAGAATCAAGCGCCTAAGCTTGGGGATGCTCCGGAAGGCATCCCCTCTTTCGTCTTCAAAACTATCGGTATACCTTACTCGGAGCTATATTTTTATTCGTCACATGATATGTGTTTTGCTTGGAGCGTATTTTCAATTTTACTTGCTGTTTGAATAAAATCATTGGATCTGAAATATTGAATAAAAAGGGAACCCTCTCATGGCTAGTTAATTATTTGACTACTCAGTGTCCTTCACTCATATCTTTTGGAGTAGTTTGTCATTTACTCATGTGCTTCATGTATATCCTATGAGTAAATGGGGGAATGAATTGAATGTCATAAATCTGAATTTTTATATGTTTCACATGCTTATAACATGGATAGTAATGACTTCACATATAAATAGTATGAGGCATAAAAGTTGTTGAGAGTTGACAAACATAGTTTTGGTCATCATTGCAATTAATAGGAAGTAATAAAGAAAGAGAAGCTTCACATATCAATATACTATCTTGGACATCTTTTATGATTGTGAGCACTCTTTAAGTATGACATGCTAAAGAGTTGATTTTGGACAAGGAAGACAACATAATGGTTTATGTTTTCTCACATCTCAGTTAAAGTATATTGTCATGGATCTTCCTAACATGTTGAGCTTGCCTTTCCCCCTCATGCTAGCCAAATTCCTTGCACCAAGTAGAGATACTACTTGTGCTTCCAAATATCTTTGAACCAAGTTTTGCCATAAGAGTCCACCATACCTACCTATGGATTGAGTAAGATCCTTCAAGTAAGTTGTCATCGGTGCAAGCAACAAAAATTGCTCTCTAAATATGTATGATCTATTAGTGTGAAGAAAATAAGCTTTATACGATCTTGTTATGGAAGCAATAAAAGCGATGGACTGCATAATAAAGGTCCATATACAAGTGGCAATATAAAGTGACGTTCTTTTGCATTAAGATTTTTGTGCATCCGACCATAAAAGCGCATGACAACCTCTGCTTCCCTCTGCGAAGGACATATCTTTTACTTCGTGTCTTTTATATTATGCATGAGTCAAGGTGATCCTCACCTTTCCCTTTTTCATTTTATCCTTTGGCAAGCACCTCATGTTGGAAAGATCCTGATATATATATCTAATTGGATGTAAGTTAGCATGAGCTATTATTGTTGACATCACCTAAAGGTGAATACGTTGGGAGGCGAAATTGTAAGCCCATATCTTTCTCAGTGTCCGATTAAAACTCCATAACCACTAGTATTGCGTGAGTGTTGGTAATTGTAGAAGACTATATGATAATTGAGTATGTGGACTTGCTGAAAAGCTCTATTCTTGACTCTTTCCGATGTTACAATAAATTGCAATTGCTTCAATGACTAAGATTATAGTTTGTTAGTTCTCAATGAAGTTTTTGAACCATACTTGACATTGTGAATAGATTGTTACTTGATCATGAAAAGTTTTATGAGATAAGCTACTATTATGACACATAATGATGCTAGAAAAGGTGATTGAAATTATCATTGATCAAACTTGTGCACCTGCTAGCATTCACACTTCATAAATTATTTCTTTTATCATTTACCTACTCGAGGACGAGACGGAATTAAGCTTGGGGATGCTGATATGTCTCCAACGTATCTATAATTTATGAAGTATTCATGCTATTATATTATCCATCTATGATGTTTTATATGCATTTATATGCCATTTTATATGATTTTTGGGACTAACCTATTAACCTAGAGCCCAGTGCCAGTTTATGTTTTCTCCTTGTTTTTGAGTTTTACAGAAAAGGAATACCAAACTGAGTCCAATTGATGTGCCAATTTTTGATGATTTTTTATGGACCAAAAGAAGACCACGGAGCATCGGAGTTGGGCCAGAAGAGACCCGGGCTGCCCACGAGGGTGGGGGCGCGCCCACCCCCCCTAGGGCGCACCCCACTATCTCGTGGACAGCCCAGAGACCCCCCCTGACGTGAAACCTACGCCAAAAATTCCTATAAATACAGAAACCTTCGGGAAATAACCTAGATTGGAAGTTCCGCCGCTGCAAGCCTGTGTAGCCACGAGAAATCAATCTAGGCCCTCTCTGGCACCCTGCCGGAGGGGCCCATCATCACCGGAGGCCATGGAGGAGGATCTCGGAGGGGCCATCATCGCCATGAAGGCCAAGAACCAGAGTGGGAAAGCCATGGAGGAGGAAGCACAAGGGGGAGAACCTCTCCTCCTCTCTCTTGGTGGCACCGGAGTGCCATTGGGAGGGGAATCATCGCTGCGGTGATCGTCTTCATCAACATCACCATCATCATCACCATCCTCATCTCTTTTACGCGGTCCACTCTCCCGCACCCCGCTGTAATCCCTAATTGAACATGGTGCTTTATGCCACATATTATGATCCAATGATGTGTTGCCATCTTATGATGTTTTGAGTAGATATCTTTTGTCCTTGAGTTGATTGATGATCTAGATTGGTACGAGTTGTATGTTTTATTTTGATGCTGTCCTATGGTGCCCTCCGTGTCGGCATAAGCGTGAGGGATTCCGCTGTAGGGTGTTGCAACACGTTCATGATTCGCTTATAGTGGGTTGCGTGAGTGACTGAAACACAAACCCGAGTAAGGGGGTTGTTGCGTATGGGATAAAATGGGACTTGATGCTTTAATGATATGGTTGGGTTTTACCTTAATGATCTTTAGTAGTTGCGGACGCTTGCTAGAGTTCCAATCATAAGTGCATATGATCCAAGTAGAGAAAGTATGTTAGCTTATGTCTCTCCCTCATATGAAGTTGCAATGACGACTATCGATCTTGTTAACAATTGCTTAGGACAATTCCGCACACCGATCCACCATTATTCCACACTTGCTATTTATAATATTTAGTAATATATTCTAACTTTATGATTACAGCACCTACTTTTATATTTTAGCTCTCCGATATCATGCAAAGTTATCCCCTTCATACCCACAACGTAGTTTTATTTCTCGTTTCTAGTTGGAAGCAAACGTTCGGTGCACGTAGAGTCGTATCAGTAGCAGATAGGGCTTGAGAGAATATTGATCTTAGCTTTAGCTCCTTGTGGGTTCGACACTCCATACTTACCACTTCCACCTTTGGGGATTGCTACGATGATTTCCTGCACGTGGGGATTATCAAAGCCTCTAGTGATAAGTTCAACAGTTCTAAGATTGTGAATCATGTCAATTGACTCATCAAGGGTAGGATGCATAGGATCAATATGAGGTGCACCAGGGCTAGCAATGTACTTGTTCAAATGATATTCATTGAAAATCACAAGCATCTCATTTGTCCACTCATGAAATTACTCTCCATCAAGTATAGATACTCCATGTCTAAGACTCCCCAAAGTAGACTCATCCATCTTCCTCCAATGGTGTTTAAACCAAGGAAATGGAGACCAAAGCTCTAATACCAATTGAAAGGATTGAGAAGAGGTGTCTAGAGGGGGGGGGGGTGATTAGACACTAAGTACCAAAAGTTGCAGTTTTTAATTTCTTTAAGTTTGAGTGGAGTTTTGGCACAAGTTTAACAATCACAATACATAACAAGCAAGCATGCAAGGAGTATATGAGCAGCGGAAAGTAAAGCATGCAACTTGCAAGAATGTAAAGGGATGAGATTGGAGTGTGCAAACGCAATTGGAGACACGGATGTTTTTGTCGTGGTTCCGATAGGTGGTGCTATCGTACATCCACGTTGATGGAGACTTCAACCCACGAAGGGTAACGGCTGCGCGAGGCCACAGAGGGCTCCACCCAAGAAGGGTCCACGAAGAAGCAACCTTGTCTATCTCACCATGGCCGTCGCCCACGAAGGACTTGCCTCACTAGCGGTAGATCTTCACGAAGTAGGCGATCTCCTTGCCCTTACAAACTCCTTGGTTCAACTCCACAATCTTGTCGGAGGCTCCCAAGTGACACCTAGCCAATCTAGGAGACACCACTCTCCAAGAAGTAACAAATGGTGTGTTTATGATGAACTCCTTGCTCTTGTGCTTCAAATGATAGTCTCCCCAACACTCAACTCTCTCTCACAGGATTTGGATTTGGTGGAAAGAAGATTTTAGTGGAAAGCAACTTGGGGAAGGCTAGAGATCAAGATTCATATGGTAGGAATGGAATATCTTGGTCTCAACACATGAGTAGGTGGTTCTCTTTCAGAAAATGTAAGTTGGAAGTGTAGGCACGTTCTTATGGCTCTCTCTACGAATGAAGAGGAGGTGGAGGGGTATATATAGCCTCCACACAAAATCTAACCGTTACACACAACTTGCCAATCTAGGTGGGACCGAATTGAGAAACTCGGTTGGACCGATTCAGCAAATCTAGTGACCGTTAGGATTTTCGGTGGGACCGACATGCAACTCGGTAGGACCGATATGGTTAGGGTTAGGGCATAACGTAATCTCGGTGAGACCGATTACACAAACTCGGTGGGACCGATTTTGGTAATAAGCTAACCAGAGAGTTGGTCAGGCAAACTCGGTGGGACCGATTCGTTCATCTCGGTTGGACCGAAATGTTACGAAGAGGAACAGAGAGTTTGCATTGTAATCTCGGTAGTACCAATTACTCAAACTCGGTGAGACCGATTTTGGTAATGGACATACATAGAGAGATTACAATCCCATCTCGGTGAGACCGAGATCCCTATCAGTGAGGCCGATTTGCCTAGGGTTCGTGGCAGTGGCTAAGACATCTGAACTCGGTGGCGCCGGATAGAAAGAATCGGTAGAGCCGAGTTAGACTTTTGGTTTAGGACATATGTGGATGTGAGAAGGTAGTTGAGGGCTTTGGAGCATATCACCAAGCATTTTGAGCAAGTAAGCCATTAAGCAACACCTCATCCCCTCTTGATAGTATTGGCTTTTCCTATATATAGACTCAATGTGATCTTGGATCACTAAAATATAAAATGTAGAGTCTTGTGCTTGAAGCTTGAGCCAATCCTTTGTCCTTAGCATCTTGAAGGGGTTCCACATCCTTTAGTCCATGCCGCTTCATTGTTGAACTTATCTGAAACATACTAGGTAAAAGTGTTAGTCCAACAAGAGATATGTTGACATTAATTACCAAAATCACCCAGGGAGCACTTGTGCCTTCACTAATAAACTTTTGCAATAAGTATATGAGTTCTTTATGACTAATGTGAGTCCATGGATTATACCCACTCTTACCCTTCCATCATTGCTAGCCTCTACGGTACCATGCATTTCCCTTTCTCACCTTGAGAGTTGGTGCAAACTTCGCCGGTGCATCCAAACCCCGTGATACGATACGCTCTATCACACATAAACCTCCTTGTATCTTCCTCAAAATAGCCACTATACCTACCTATTATGGCATTTCCATAGCCATTCCGAGATATATTGCCATGCAACTTTCCACCGTTCCGTTTATTGTGACACGTTCCATCATTGTCATATTGCTTTTGCATGATCATGTAGTTGACATCGTATTTGTGGCAAAGCCACCTTTGTAATTCTTTCATACATGTCGCTCTTGATTCATTGCATATCCCGGTACACCGCCGGAGGCATTCACATAGAGTCATATTTTGTTCTAAGTATTGAGTTGTAATTCTTGAGTTGTAAATAAATAAAAGTGTGACGATCTCCATTATTAGAGCATTGTCCCAAGTGAGGAAAGGATGATGGAGACTATGATTCCCGCACAAGTCGGGATGAGACTCCGGACTTTATGAAAAATAAAAGAGGCCAAAGAAGCCCAAATAAAAAAAGAGGCCAAAGAAGCCCACTAAAAGAAAAAAAAGAAAAAGAAAAAGAAAAAAATGAGAGAAAAAGAGAGAAGGGACAATGTTACTATCCTTTTTCCACACTTGTGCTTCAAAGTAGCACCATGATCTTCATGATAGAGAGTCTCCTATGTTGTCACTTTCATATACTAGTAGGAATTTTTCATTATAGAACTTGGCTTGTATATTCCAATGATGGGCTTCCTCAAAATGCCCTGGGTCTTCGTGAGTAAGCAAGTTGGATGCACACCCACTTAGTTTCTTTTTGATGAGCTTTCATACATTTATAGCTCTAGTGCATCCGTTGCATGGCAATCCCTACTCCTCGTATTGACATCAATTGATGGGCATCTCCATAGCCCGTTGATTAGCCTCGTCAATATGAGACTTTCTCCTTTTTTGTCTTCTCCACATAATCCCTATCATCATACTCTACTCCACCCATAGTGCTATATCCATGGCTTACGCTCATGTATTGCGTGAGGGTTGAAAAAGCTGAAGCGCGTTAAAAAGTATGAACCAATTGCTTGGCTGAAATTGTGTGAGGGGTTGTGCATGATGGGAGCATTTTGTGTGACGAAAATGATGCATGGCCTAACTATATGATTTTGTAGGGATAAGCTTTCTTTGGCCATGCTATTTTGATAAGACATGGTTACTTGTTAGTATGCTTGAAGTATTACTATTTTTATGTCGATATTAAACTTTTATCTTGAATCATTTGAATCTGAACATTCATGCCACAATAAAGAAAGTTACATTGAGAAATATGCTAGGTAGCATTCCACATTAAAAATTCTATTTTTATCATTTACCTATTCGAGGACGAGCAAGAATTAAGCTTAGGGATGCTACATATCTATAATATTTGATTGTTCCATGCTATTATATTATCTGTTTTGGATGTTTAATGGGCTTTACTATACACTTTTATATTATTTTGGGACTAACCTATTAACTGGAGGCCCAACCCAAATTGCTGTTTTTTTGCCTATTTCGGTGTTTCACAGAAAAGGAATATCAAACAGAGTCCAAACAGAATGAAACCTTCGGGAGAGTTATTTTTGGAACAAACACAATCCAGGAGACTTGGAGTGGACGTCAAGGAACAAATGAGGAAGCCACGAGGCAGGGAGGCGTGCCCAGGGGGTAGGCGCGCCCCCACCTTCGTGGGCCCCTCGTGGCTCCCCTGACCGACTTCTTTCGCCTATATATACCCACATACCCTGAAAACATCGGGGAGCACCACGGAACCCTATTTCCACCGCCGCAACCTTTTGTACCCGTGAGATCCCATCTTGGGGCCTTTTCCGGTGCTCCGTCGGAGGGGGAACCGATCACGGAGGGCTTCTACATCAACACCATAGCCTCTCTGATGAAGTGTGAGTAGTTTACCACAGACCTTCGGGTCCATAGTTATTAGCTAGATGGCTTCTTCTCTCTCTTTGAATCTGAATACAAAGTTCTCCTCGATCTTCTTGGAGATCTATTCGATGTAACTCTTTTTGCGGTGTGTTTGTCGAGATCCGATGAATTGTGGGTTTATGATCAAGATTATCTATGAACAATATTTGAATCTCCTCTGAATTCTTTTATGTATGATTGGTTATCTTTGCAAGTCTCTTCGAATTATCAGTTTGGTTTGGCCTACTAGATTGATCTTTCTTGCAATGGGAGAAGTGCTTAGCTTTGGGTTCAATCTTGCGGTGTCCTTTACCAAGTGATGTGAGGGCAGCAAGGCACGTATTGTATTGTTGCCATCGAGGATAAAAAGATGGGGTTTATATCATATTGCTTGAGTTTATCCCTCTACATCATTTCATCTTGCCTAATGTGTTACTCTGTTCTTATGAACTTAATACTCTAGAAGCATGCTGGATAGCGGTCGATGTGTGGAGTAATAGTAGTAGATGCAGAATCGTTTCGATCTACTTGTCGTGAACGTGATGTCTATATACATGATCATGCCTAGATATTCTCATAACTATGCACTTTTCTATCAATTGCTCGACAGTAATTTGTTCACCCACCGTAATACTTATGCTATCTTGAGAGAAGCCACTAGTGAAACCTATGGCCCCCGGGTCTATTTTCTATCATATAAGTTTCCGATCTACTTTATTTTGCAATCTTTACTTTTCAATCTATACCATAAAAATACCAAAAGTATTTATCTTATTATTATCTCTGTCAGATCTCACTTTTGCAAGTGGTCGTGAAGGGATTGACAACCCCTTTATCGCGTTGGTTGCAAGGTTCTTAATTGTTTGTGTAGGTACGAGGGATTTGCGTGTAGCTACTACTGGATTGATACCTTGGTTCTCAAAAACTGAGGGAAATACTTACGCTACTTTGCTGCATCACCCTTCCCTCTTCAAGGGAAAACCACGCAGTGCTCAAGAGGTAGCAATATTCTACGAAGATCTTTATTAGTCGAACCGTTATGACAACATACGTTAATCCCTTTGTCATCGGTATGTTACTTGCCCAATATTCGATCGTAGGTATCTTCATACCTAGTTCAATCTCGTTACCGGCAAGTCTCTTTACTCATTCCGTAATGCATCATCCCGCAACTAACTCATTAGTCACATTGCTTGCAAGGCTTATTATGATGTGCATTATCGAGAGGGCCCAGAGATACCTCTCCGATACTCAGAGTGACAAATCCTAATTTCGATCTATGCCAACCCAACAAAACACCTTCGGAGATACCTGTAGAGCATCTTTATAATCACCCAGTTATGTTGTGACGTTTGATAGCCCACAAGGTATTCCTCCGTTATCCGGGAGTTGCATAATCTCATAGTCAAAGGAATATGTATAAGTCATGAATAAAGCAATAGCAATAAAACTTAATGATTATTATGCTAAGCTAACGGATGGGTCTTGTCCATCACATTATTCTCCTAATGATGTGATCCCGTTCATAAAATGACAACACATGTCTATGGTTAGGAAACTTTAACCATCTTTGATTAACGAGCTAGTATAGTAGAGGCTTATTAAGGACACTGTGTTTTGTCTATGTATCCACACGTGTATCAAGTTTCCGGTTAATACAATTCTAGCATGAATAATAGATATTTATCATGATATAAGGAAATATAAAGAACAACTTTATTATTGCCTTTAGGGCATATTTCCTTCAGAGCATTCTCCCAAGAGGCTCATCGAGGTGGAGGGTCTCTAGGCTCTAGGCGAAAGCTTTGGCTGATAGCGGTTGGTACCGGTAACGAAGGTGTCCACGGGTGTCTTTTCCTTCTTGAGGGCATTGTCGAAGAGTTCATCCTGTGGCTTGTGTAAAAAAGATAAAGGAATGCAAAATGAATAGTTGTAATGAAGCATCCGAAATTTTCTTTTTTACACAAGACACAAAAAACCTCGTTTTTCACCGAAAATTTTGTGCACGCACATAGAATGTCCGGATATACATGCGGGATTTTTGTTCGGAATTTTCAACTTTTCAAAATGTGTATTTAGACAATGGGTGTATATGCACCTAGGAGCCATTGCCAATTTCCGTTAGTGTAGGCCTCTCCCAGATAAAAACTACAATAGATGATTATCATTATCATTTCGTATCCAATTTCCTAGGGACAATCCTTTTTCTTTATTGTTCTTTTATAAGTCGGCACCTAATCTTTATTTATATGTTCTTTATTATCTTACAGAGCTATCTTTTCATACCCGCAAAGTAAATTTATTTCTTGTTTCTAAATAAAGCAAAGGTTTGATGTGCGTAGAGTTGTATCAGTTGTTGATAGAACTTTAGAGAATACTAATCCTACCTTTAGCTCCTATTGGGTTTGACACCCTTACTTGTCGATAAGGCTACAACCGAACCCCTACACTTGTGGGTTATGACTTCGCTCCACTTCCCCATTGTCGGAGCTAAATCCGATAGATCTCGGGTAGGGGTCCTGAGTTGGTGACCTCGGCTAGATGGTAATAGGAAGTAGAGAGACACGGTGTTTACCCAGGTTCGGGCCTTCTCGAAGAGGTAATAATCTACTCCTGCTCTTCTTTATATTTTGTGGATGGAGTACAAAGTACATGACGATCTACCTCGAGATCGTATGAGTGTATCTAAAAACCTTGCTTCTACGGACTAAACCCCTCAGCTTAATTATATAGGGGCCAGGGGTACCTAGGATTACACATGGTCGGTTGCATCTAGAGGTAAACATGTCGAATATTTGAATAAGCCTTGAAGTGTATGCCAAGTCTTCGGAGGCTTCAATCTTGAGTAAACCGACTTGGGCACATGTAACCCTACCTCTCATCCACTATATAAGGGAGGTAGGGGTCTCCCAAGTCAACGTATCAATCTTTTAAAGGATTACTCATACGGGACACCAATCAATACAATCATACATGCATGATGTAGGGTATTACCACATCGTGAGGTCATGTACCTGTATAAATCGTGTAACTCATGTGCTTCCAATTTGATCCTATATATGTGTTTGCCCCATGAACAACCATATCAAGTGAGCTGCCATTTTTCTGAACCGACAGTTGGCGTGCCAGGTAGGGTTAGTATGCATAAATCAACATTTTCAGATGGGCTAATTCATCAATATCAACTTCGATCTCAACTGAGATCATGATTTTTTCTGAGATAATGGAAAATTTTGTCCATGGAGCTCATAGGCCCGACATCAACATCTCCCTCGCACGACTGTGCAGAACAACACGAATGACGGACCCGTTTACGATGATCTGCCTCCTCAAGCATTGTTTTGTTGGTCCTTTCAGTGGGATCGTGTAAAACTGAGCCTACATCAACCCTGAAAAAATTGAACACAATCCAATGATGGGATCTTCGGCTACATCCAAAGAGGGAGGTGCTATCGGATCTGGACGAAAATCCACACAAGTTTAGAAGAAGGAGGATAGCAGCCAAGTCTGACATCCTTAAGACCACACCTCTCAGATTGTGTGGATTGTCATGGTTACAACCCCTCAAAATTTCAGCTAGATCGGACGGTTCAAACTCCAACGCAGCCCGCACACCTCGCATGCACTGAACCGCCAGGGAGAATAGCGGCCGATAGATAGGCATCAGACAGTACTGGAGACTCCCATATCGTACAAAAAATTATAACGTTTGTCATTTACAAAAGTCGCTGAAAAATGTTCACTTATTAAATAATGTTTACAAATATAAAAAAGTGTTCATATTTTTTCATAAAATGCTCACAAACATATTAGAAAATGTTCTCAATTTTTCAAAAATGGTATTATGTTTTTAAGAAATATCTTTAATAAAATTGAAATAAATCTTGTGTTTTCCAGGAAAACCGAAAACACCACTGAGAACTAATAAAACAGAAAAAAAATCCTCCAAAAAAAAAAACTCACAGGAAACAACTCGCTACTACGCCTTAGGCTGGTTGTAATGGTAGTATCATAGCTAGTATCATGCATGCCAACTAGGCAATTTTGATGAGGTGTCATAGCATTAAAGGAAGAAAGAGAGGGTGTAGTATCATATCATGATACCGTATCATATTAAATGCTATACTACTTTGTGTCATGCATGGCAATAAATAAAGTACTACATGATACTAATATATAATACTATGCATTAGGGAGGTAGTAACATACACTAGTATCATATGCATGATACTAGTACTCCCTTCGTCCGGAAATACTTGTCGAAGGAATAGATGTATCTAGACATATCTTAGTTTTAGATACATTCAATTTTATTCATTTCTCCGACAAGTATTTTGGGACGGAGGGAGTATATGATACTCCCCATTACAACCAGCCTTATACTACATGGGCCGGCGGCCCGAGTGTTCCACAATCTGTCTCTCTCCTTTATACCATAATTAAAAAAAATCTGTCTCGCTCCTTCGGTTTCTTCCCCTCGCTCAATCTGTCTCCCTCGTGCCGCCGCCTCGCTAGGGTTCGGCTCCACCGGCGCCGCCGCGCACAGCGACCGCCTGCCGCCGCGCGCCTCGACCGCCTGCCGCCGCCGCCACCACCGCCATCCCGGCGCTTCCCATCTTCGGCCTTTGCCACGACGCTCCGTCTCCGGCCGTCTGCCCTGACTCCCAGTCAGCCATATTCCGAGCTCATCTACCCTGATTCCCTGACATCGATCCCCGAGCTTCTTTCCCGTCAATTCCCAGGGCTAGGCCATTCGCCGCCTTCCACGATCCATATCTTCATCGGCACCCTTTCACTCTTCCGTCATGGCAATGCCCGACCATCCTTCTCCGTGTGGCCGCCACCCCCAAATCCTGCTGGATAGAAGATGTTTAGTGGGCCAGTTGAAAAATTCCACCACCGCAAAATCCAAGAATAGCAAAGGGGATCACTTGGAGGTTTCTTTTGAAGCAGCTGACCCTCCAGCCATCTCACTGTGCCTCGTCAGCTGCGTTGATCAGATAGATCCTCATATACTTGGTGATGCTGGAGGGTCTGTACTGCTGGCTTTCACTTTCTTCGGGAGTGTCCACCATTTACCATTCACCGACTATTTCGTTTACAAAGCAGGGCCAAAATTTCCCTCTCTTCATCTTATTCCAAGGCCATATCCATCTTCTTTTGAGGCAAATTTGGTTGCCATCCTGCCTGTTAATGATAACAGTGAAGACTTTGCTGTCGTTTTTCCCCATGTTGAATATTTCGTGCTCGAGTCCCGCAAACATTACACACTCCACATTTATCGATCTGATGCAAATGATTGGCACACTCAGGTGGCTACTATCGCCGAGGATAATGAAACAAGGAAAGCTAAGCGTAAGCTATTGTTTCATGATGCCACGAGCGTGGCATATGCAGAAAATGGTATCATAGGTTGGATTGATCTTTGGTGGGGAATTCTCTTGTGCAATGTCTTGGATAAAAAGCCTATCATCCGTTTTGTTCCATTGCCAGTACCTGAACCATGTGATGCTTCTGAATCCCATTTGATGTTTGAGAATCTCACCCCAAGACCACACCGTCATGTGACGATATTCAATGATTGGATCAAGTTTGTTGAGTTAGATTTTCATGTGCAAGATGCTTTCTGCAACATGAAGCGAGGAAAAGATTATGGTTGGATGGCTAGGACCTGGAGTAGATCGATTTATTCAGATATTTGGCATGATGGTCTGACGTTTGATACATCTGAGTTATCTTTCAGTGATTCAAGTTTGCCGAATCTTTTACCTGAGATGTTTGATGACAAAAACAGTTTGACATGGGGGAATTTGATCAGTGCTGGGCCTACGTTAAGCTTGCACGATGACAATGTTATTTACATTATGGCGAAGGAGAGCATGTGCCACCGGACAGCATATGTACTTGCTGTGAACGGTAAAAGTTTGAAGCTCGAGTCTGGTGCACATTGCTCAGCTGAAAACATGTTGTGGTTCGAACCAACCTATGATCCGTGTGTTCTTTTTAGGTCTTTTGGCACAACTTCAGGTACTTATGGAGCTAACAAAAATTTGTAATAACCGGAGAAAAAATGTTTTTTTGTTGTTGAAAACATTAATTACTGCTATACATTATGCTTTGCAATTTTTTTTGCAGAGTCGGTTAAAGAATTTGAAACCAAAGGGACAATATCTGAAACCAAGGAAGGGCCGGCTCTCTCAGTGGTGTCGAAGCGTCTTCGCGCGCTGCGGAAGAAGCAGGATCGCATTGCGAAGATGGAGGAGTCGGTCGCCGCCGGCAAGGTGCTTAACCAGGACCAGAAGGAGGTGATGCATTCCAAGCCCACCATCGCCGCGCTCATTAACGAGCTCGAGCGCCTCCGCGTGCCACTCTCCACTGCCCTCACCAAGGAGCTCTCCACCGTCCCTGCACCTGCTGCCGGTTCCTCATCATTTGGCTCCGATTTGTCCATCCAAGACCTCCTCGCGCTTGTCTACTTTGGCTCCCTTTTTTATGTCAAGTCACCAGACGAGTTCATCACCACCATGGTTGCACGCAAGCACGAGCGGAGCAGCTGCATCACCTACGGCTATGTATGGGATGATACCCTGGACCTGCTTACGGAGAACGACCTTGATGCAGTGTCTGCTGTGGCGGCCCTTGCCACGGCTCGCCCTGCTTCTGCGGTTGGCGTCTCCCACCATGACGCACTCCAGGCCTGTGCCCATCATGCCCGCCTATGGCTCACCCGTGCTGATGCACCGATCCACCCTGGCTCCTCTGTTACATGTGAGGGTTGATATAGGTCTGTAATTTGGTTTGTTTTGAGCTTATTGCTGATTGAAATATGTGGCTTTTCGCTGTAGATGCTGCGGTGAGGTCCAAGTTAGACAGGATCATGGCATCGGACTACTACACAGCGCACCATGGAGCTGAAAATGTGCAGGCACTGATGAGCATGACTGTCTCACCAGAGGCACCATCACTTAAGGAGTACATAGCTGCTGAAGGTCACAAGGTAAAATAGCAAATTGCACTCTTTTGTAATTTAATATATGCTTAGCATGGTGAAGTGATCATTGCCCTGAAACTTTGTTTTGATCTTTGTTGATGATTGCTCCTTGTATTATTATTATCATCTTTGTTGTTGTTGCTGCTGCTTTTTTTGCTGGTTCAGTAGTAATGATCAATGTGGATTATAACTTTAACTAGAAAGCTGTAAGGTCACTCCATTTGGGGTGTAGATTATGCTGTTTCATATGGATGTTGTGGGCCGTTGCTTAGATATAACAGATGGTGCCTGTGCATTTGTGTTCTGAAAAAAATACCCGCTGAAATACTAACTTAACAACTAGTATGATCGTTGTATAATATTATGTGTAGTGCTACCACTATCTAGGTACAGGATGGTCTCTATTCTGATGGGTCTTCGCAGTTTGCAACATAGTAGTTGAGTTTTTGTTGTATTAAAGATTATAAATATCATGTGCTAGAATTCATCATTGCAATCATGCAATAACATGATTTTGTATTGTACAGTTGTTCCTTTTTTACTTTGTTGGCCATTACTTAAAATGCTGGTTGAAAAGAACAGCAATCCTAATCCCTGATATCAAAACATTCTGAAAAGGGGACACATGCAAATGCTCTTGTATTTTTACTACGTTTGTGAATTTTACGGAAAAAGCTAGCATTTCTGCAGCATGAGTGGAGAAACCAAGTTTAGCGCTCTGACAATATTTGTACCCGTTGAGTAAAGCAAGTTTCGACGCGGCCTCTCTGCATTGCAGTGTGCAGGGGTAAGGCTTGCGTTATATAATCCTTCCCCAGACCCCACCTGGCGTGGGAGCTTCTAGCACTGGGTCTCCTTTTTTTTGTATAAGTTATGTTTTGAGCTTCTAAAGATTTCACTTTAGAGCCCCAGATTTGTTTCTTTTGCTAAGGCGCAAAAAAAGTTTGTTTTTCCACAACCTACAGGAATCTGAATGGTTCAAACATTTGCATGTATAATTTTACCTGAATTTTAAACACTCAGAATTATTTATTAGCTTCCTATCCATGTGCTAGAGCCATGAGTTGGTCGCGAGATCTTATGGGTTTCATCTCTAGCCTACCCCAACTTGTTTGGGATTAAAGGCTTTGTTGTTGTTGTTGTTGTTGTAGAATTATTTATTTACTGTCCATTGAAGGAACACATGCTCCTGGGACCTGGGTGCCATTTTACTCCTAGCTGTCATTTTTACTTGTTGCTTGTCTACTTTATGATTATGAGTTTAGGACTTATGACCAACATTACTTTGATAACACAACTTAATAGTTTTATATTCTTTGGGTCTGGTAATATATGTTCTTTGGCATCCTAGCTGTGTACTTGGATACTATTGCAAGAAACCTACAATGGTCATCAGTCTACAAAGCTTATATTGATCTTGTTGGTATGTTTACTTGCTGACAGGAGGAGGAAGACTCCTCGCATGCTACAGAAATCTACAATGGTCATCAGTCTAATGCAGCCGATGTGCAAAATATGGTAAAGACTGGATGACTGTGGAGTGTTTTTCTGTGCATGTAATATATTTCTGGCTTATACTAACATGCCAGCTTCAGGAAGGTAAATCCCCGGTGAACCCTCATGAGGAATATCCCTTGGCTGAGGCAGAGCAGGAGAAGTTTGATGTGGAAGAACAAGATCAGAGGTATGCCGAGCCAAAAGAGCGACAGTTTCAGCGCCCTCGGCAATCTTTTCAGAACCAGCGAGGTGGTGATCGTGGCAGGAGGGGGGCTTACCCTAATGGCCATGGCAGGCATGGAGGCAGCCGTGGCATGGGCAGCGCATACCAGAATGGGCGTGGAGGAGGTGGTGGTGGTGGATACCAAGGAGGTGGTGGTGAGTACCAGAATGGCCGGGGTGGTGGTGGCGAATACCAGGGCGGGTACCAGAATGGCCGGGGTGGTGGTGGCGGATACCAGGGCGGGTACCAGAATGGCAGGGGTGCTGGTGGCGGACACCAGGCCGGGTACCAGAATGGCCGGGGTGGTGGTGGTGGTGGCGGAGGCGGCGGCGGGTACTACAACAACAACGATGATGGGTACTACCAGCCTAGTAACTTCAACAACAGGGGCAGGGGCGCAGGTAGTGGGCCACGCGAACACCGAGAGGGTTGAGGCAAGGGCATATCTGGAAGTCTGGGAGCCATTTTGCTATTATATTAACTACTCCCTCCGTAAACTAATATAAGAGCATTTGGAATACTAAAGTAGTGATCTAAACGCTCTTATATTAGTTTACAGAGGGAGTAACTAACTTAGCCTGTCGGTATGTCACAATCCAATCCGTCCCCATCTGTGAGTTTTTTTGTCGCTGTAATGAGTGCATATGGTTGGTTGGTAAATGTGGAATCTCGTTGAAAGTAGCTTCAGGTATGCATCGAGAAGAAATTATTGGATAATATTGACATCGACCCCATCATAATTGACTTTGCATCAAGGATTGTTAGAAGAAAATTTTAAGGTAATATGTATAAATTATTTGATATGCATAGTGATTTTAGATGCATTTAAGTGTTATCGATAAATATTTCATATATACGTATATTCATTTTTATTGTTATGGCATACATATTAAGGGCCCCGAGTTTTAGTCTCGCCCCGGGCCCCCAAAAACTCAGGACCGGCCCTGGTTAGATCGTGATTTGTTTTCGTCCTCAGGTCAAATATGTGATTTCTGCCGCCGACGGGCGACCGCGAACTGCCGAGCTGGAACCGGTGGACGAAGAAATTGCAACCGGCTGGAGCTGGAGCTATAACCAGCGGACAGCTATGCTAGAACCAATGGGGCAGGAAGTTGCAACCGGTGGGCGACCGTGCTGGGACCGTGACCTGCCTGCTGGAACCGGCCTGGGCCCATGCTAGAACCAGCGCATGGTGATGCTGGAAACGGAGGGGGAGATGCAAAATGATGCGACCCTCGAGGTGTTCTGCTGCGGCTGGCATCTGTTTTTGCAGGAACCAAAATACTGCGATGGACGATGGCGAGGCATTTATTTGCTGGAACCGGCTTGATTTGTTGATGCAACCCGGCGACGGCCAACCATGCTTTTTTGTAGGAACCGGTGATCATTTTTCATGGAAGCAATGGTTTTTTTTTTCTTTGCGATCGGTGACTAATTGGAGCTGCTACGGGGGAGTCATGGCGCTACGTTTCGCTACCGCGACGACGCGTGCTATGAGCTCGCCGGCAGGCGCCAGGACCGAGGCCACTTCAACAACGAGCTCGTGGTGGGGGCAACATATTGCTGCAACCGGCCTTCATCAAAGGGGTGGCGGGAAGAAATGCACTTTCAGCCCACGACGGCATTGGCGCACTTTATCTAGGCCGTGTCATGCATGCTTCGAGATGGATACAAAGAGTGCCGCTCACTTCAGGTGAATAGTGCATTATATAAGTATGAAGTATTGATGCCCGGACAACATGGCAACAAACAACGCTGTGGGGAGTAGAGGTGCGAGAGGATCTCAACTGGACAATCTCAAATCTGGAAGGGGCGTGGAGTTCATTGACATGGATGGGCAACTAATAAGGTACTACGATTTGAACTGTTTAAATTGTTAGCCTGATACCTCAATCTCTGCCGTCGTCGCTGCGAGCTCGTCATGTTTTGGGTGCGTAGTCGACATGCTCCTCTGGATCTTCTAGAGCTTGCCAGGGGAGAGAGGAATTGTTCGCAATGATGCGATGCGCAAATCTGGAGCAGGAGGGGTAGGCAAGAACAAGGACGAGGAGTCCATTTTAGTTCTCGTCAGAAGTTGCAAATTGAGTTCATCGACATCAAAAGTCGTCCCGCGCCGCCGGGAAACCAGACCAGAACAGCAGCGGCGGGGCAGGTGGCGACGACGTGGACGACGGGAGCTTCGGCGCTGGGAAAAAAGAAGAAGCGGAGAGCTGGTCGGCATCCTACAGCCTACAGCTACCGGTGCACCTGATGTCCAGAAGTCAAATTAAAGGGTGCAAAAATCTGAAAATAATTTAGAATACACATATGATATATTTCAACCATGTCGCGAAACATCAAAGGTAAAATTTGATCACAGCTTGAGAACACAAAGATGACTAGTTCAGCACTAATTCTGTCGATGGGCCAAGTTTATAGCTCACTCTCAAATGACTACTACTCATAGAGTGATTTGACTCTTTTTGTAGAGTTGTGGGTCCACAATTGGAGATGAAATCTTAGTAAAAATGTGTTTCATGTACGTGCAAAATTATTTCACATTTTTCGACGTCAAGTGCACTAGTAGCACCACACGAGTGGGCGCATATTCTCCACAAGCCACCACGATTGGGCATGCCCATTTCAAGGTAAGGTGCTAGCATTGATATTTTTTCGGTCCATTATGACTTCTTGTTTTTTTTAACTTCTTCTGTTTTCTCTCTCTAATTTTTGGTCACTTTTCTAAAAAAAAGGAATATTTTCTAAGGAAATTCAAAAAATTACAGGAGGTGAACATTTTATAAAAAAATATTTGTTAGATTTTTTGAAAATTTGGCATGGTTTTATTTTTAATGTATTCTTTTTTTTGGAAATATCCATTTTTTTGGAACTTGTGAACATTTAGGAAAAAATATAATATTTTTCAGAAACATGAACATTTTTTAAAATTTGGACCACTTTTGAAAGAATATATAAAAACAAACTAATTGGGCCGACCCATCGTAGCACTTCCAGGTGCGTTTGTACAGCAATTTGATGAAATTAAATCCATTAAGCGTCACGTGAAAGGTGCCCAACCAGCTATGCCACGTGGCGCAAGTTGGTTGGCCGCGGTGAGAAATTTTTTGGATTTTTTTAGATAAAGGTGATCATTATTTTTTAAATGTATTTTTTCTTTTTAGATGGAGGTGAGGACCTCTGATATTTTTAAATGGAGGGTTATGTAAAGTGGCGTCCGCTGGTAGGTTGCGGTGGTAATTTTATATCTTTTTTACTTCTTTTCTTAGATGAGGTGAGGATTTTTTTTTCTAGATGTTTTTTTTATGGAGGCAAGGACTCTATGTACTTTTTTACAATGAAAACACACAACTTCCTCTCAAGCGGCGCCACAGGGTGTGGCACCCCAACCACTAGTATGCATCAAATATGGAAGGTTGTGTGAGGCTCGTTGCGACGCCTTGTTGTCATTTCACACATAGCAACCAAGTGAGCGATCAAACTGGGCCAACTTATTTAGCACCTCGAAGATACGTTTTGGGAACATTCTATAAGGTTTCACCCGGTTTAATCGGTTTTGGGCTTCTAGAAGGTTCCTAAACTGATTTTCTTTTGCCCGGTTGTTCTCTTGTTTTTTCTATTTTTCATTTTTTTCCGTCATTTTTTTCGTTTTTCTTCTTATTTTTTTTTCAAAAGTTCACAAATTTAAAAATTGTCTCCGCTTTAAAAAATTGTCCGCAAGTGCTACAATCATGCACTACAGTACTAATAGGCTGGCCTAGTTGGGCTCCCTCGTGTGTCGCGAGTGTTGTTTGTTTGCCGAAATGAGCTGCACATAGGAGGAGGTTAATGCCACAAGAGCACCTATACAGCGCTTGTAGCGCCCGTTCTGGCGCTCACACGCCCCCGCTCCTAGGCCGGCCCATCTACTGTTTCACCGCCGGTTTTTTTCTTGTTGATCATCGCAAAAGCTACTAAAACAATTGATCATCGCAAAAAAAATCCTCATTTTGAAAAAAAAACAAAATACGGAAAAAGTTCATAAATTGGGGAAAGTTCACAAATTATGATTATTTTTTGCAAAATTGAATTTTTTTTCACAAAAAACTAGGGAAAGTTCAATTGTTTTTAAAATGCCGAATTTGAAAATGTCCATGTATTTTAAAAATAAAAAACGAAAGGAAAAAAAAGAAAAAAGTAATAACAAAACGAAAAATAATAAGAGAAAATGAAAAAAACCCGAAGAAGAATCGTCCCATAAAAACCATAACGAAAAATAAAAAACTCTTCCCAAATATGAAATAGAGGTTTGCCTAAAGTTTTTCTAAAAAAAGGTTTCTACCCCTAAAATAAGAATCTCAGAAAAAATTAAAAGAAAGAAAAGCTTAAGGAAAATGATTACTCTTAGGCGGCTGATAATCACGGTCCGTCCGCCGCCTTTGTTGCCTGCCACACGTCCTCAGCGCGAAGTCAAGTGCAGGCACCTGTTTCAACAATAGCAGTCTTGTTCCAAATCTTGGAGGTAAACGACTACTGTGATGCGATGCAACCTTGTTTTTAAAAATAATTTTGCAACAGGTAATCTGTTGCAAAAATGTCTGCAAGAAGACGGTTGTTGCCAAAAAAATTCTTTAAAAAATCTGCAACAAGACGTCTGTTGTAAAAAAAAAAATAGCAACAAGACGTTTGTCACAAAATGGTCCTGCAATAAGATGTCTATTGTAAGAGATTTTTGAAATAGAACATGTGTTGCAACGGTGAACGGTTACACTAGGCCACTTACAAACCTGGCCCAACGTGCCGACCCGACACAGCACGGCCCAGCCCACCCTAATCGGGCCCGGAACGGCACGGCCCGCCATGGCACGATTAACAGCCAGGCTGTGCCGTGCGGGCCCACGTGATGTGTCCTCCAGCACAGGCACGACACAGCTAATAAACGGGCCGGCCCATGGCACGTTTAGCACGGTTGGGCTGCATATTTTCAGCCTGTTGGGCTGTTATTTAGGCATATTGGGTTGTATTTCCGAACACACGTGCCCAGCCTCCAGGCCCAAGCATGGCCCATGGCATGCCGCGTGCCAGCCTGGCCCGTGCCGTTCCTGCGTGCTACCAGGCCAGCCCATTTAGCACGGTCCGTTTGGCCAGCTATAGCCACTTAATAGGAGTAGGGCATTTTGGAGACCGAGCTTCATGAATCCCTTTATTTAAAAAAATTCAAAATTCATAAATTTCAGTTTCAAAAAAAGTATGAAAATAAATACAGATGTATGCAAGGATGTAAAGTGTATGTGTGAAAATTTTCAGGATGAAATACCTTGAACTGCGAGCTGGACCAAAAAAAAACAAAATTATGCACTTTAAAGATGAACAATACATATGCTAAAAGCCTCATATTTGTCTTTTTTGTATAGCTAACATTAAATGTATTTCGACCTGAAAATTTGCACACATGTACATTATGTACCTAGGTATATGTGTATTTATTTTCAGATTTTTTTGAAACTGAAAAGTTTCAATTTTAAAGTTTTCAAATAAAGGCCTCCATGGAGCTCGGTCTCCATTTGGCATTTTCGCTTAATAGGTGAAATCTAACTGCTCGCGGTCCGGCCGATCTTTTTAAAAAAGATCAGCCGGCGGGCGCGTAGCACGCCCCAAAGCTTAAACTTACAAATGCAGCACCAGACTTTCCATAGGAGGTAATTTTTCTTCTTCTGAAGTAGTGCTAGGAAACTAAGACATGAACTACATACATTTTACACAGGTCCCAGCTGCAGCAAAACAAATGTACAATTCTACACAGAATCCGTGTTCGCTAAGGAGAGACAGCAGACCACATACACTTTGCCAACAGCACACCACCATGGTCCATGAACCCTTTCTCCCTGAGCTAAAAAAGGCTCCGGACATCTTATTATCATCATCACTCGTGTAACAACCCCACAGTAGGATCCAAGGAGAATTTGCTGCAAGTGGAACGAACGCCCGGCTCCAAGCTCAAGCCTGCAAAGGTAAACAAGAAAGGACCGTCAAATACTACCGAGTAGATTAGAATTTAGCATACGCGGTAGAAATCATTGGCTTCAAGTTTGGATCCTCGAGGATGGGACTGACCAGGTGAACATTGGTGTGCACAAATGATATATAATATGTTGACAGATGGTGAAACTGGCTGAAATAAAGGTGTCATGGCTACTGATCTTGAAACATTGAACACTCTTCTATCCTACATATGCTACCAACGACCTATTGCAATCAAAATATTAAAAGGCCTCACGACGTGTGTTGCATGATGTCTTGTTGGCACTCGATAAACAGAAGAGGGTCCACAGAAGAGTCAGTATATCCAAAACAAATAAGCACTTGTTTCACCAATAGTTATGTATTTAACGTAGTACTAATAGACTAGCATTTCTGACAAGAAATTGCAGTGTACCTAACTGCCAGTCAGGGCTAATCCCCTAAAAGGATACAATTGAACCATGCAGTGTGCGCCATATTCTGTTTCAAGATCAGATATTTCAAGAGAACGTTAATCCATGGCATCACTTATAATAACATGGAAGTGTTCTCAAGTTATCGAGATGTGGGTCCCGACAGAAGTTGTAGTCTTATTTAGCCACTTGCACACATGATTTAGCTTATATAGGCCCTCAGAGAATTAGCAAATTAGTGGGCTATATGGTTCCTTCTAGTAAAACTTTTTCTTTTTAATACTGTGGTACACAACCATGACATTAGCAATTTCTGGTAAAAATGTCTAGTCATTTGCAATGCTGGGATCCAACCCAAAAAAGATAACAGGGCATAGCAATAATCATTACTAAAATGATAACAATAATAACTATGTTCCACTGGTAGTTCAACTCCATCTGATATAGAAGTAGTTAACTAATTTTTGGGCTTCCTAAATATTCTCTACTTAAAGTTCTAAAAATACAATCAGATCTAAAATATAGGTCAGTAAGGTCTCCACACAGGATAAGAAGTATTCAAAAGATCTGGCTCGTGTAGGTGCCTTCTGATATGATATGCCCAGTCCTAGCCTACCAGGTAGATAAGAGGATGTATATAAAGGATAAAGGATACCATGGAGATCTAAGATGTAATTCAGTTTAACAAGTTCACAGAAGATGAAATTCTTAGTATTGGTGTACCACAGGAAGGCCTCTAGAAAGTCCTCACTACAATGTTCCCTCTTCTTTTACCCTTGAGCAGTGCGCAGGATCACAGATTCACAGGCATATGATATTGCGATGCGGGTACATTTTTGCAAGTGGGACTGCCGCTTGCTAGTTTGCAGTTTTGCACCACCTCCTTGCCACAAAGGAACGATGCAGTGCTTCTCTGCACAAAACTCCCTGGAAGCCTCACTGACCACCTCATGCATCTCGACGTGCCTCCTCAGGATTCCCAATCATCTGCCAAGCTTCTTCTCCTGTATTTAGTTATGATCCATGTTGCACATGCTCTTCATGCTGACCCTCCCTCCCACACACCTTAACCCTTTAGCTCATGCCTCTTGAGAATTGCAGTGTTGCAAAAGATGGGGCGTGCCACTTGTAGGTCGAAGGGCAGTTGGTGTAGTGAAAGGAAGTGTTGTTTGGTCAAACGTGCATGGAAGATTTGATTTTATTCGGTGACCATTTTTTGTGTGAATTAAGTGCATAGTGTCAATAGTCAAGAATTAGGCCATCAAGCATCATCCTGCACAGGACACAGTTACTGGACTACAACTGATATTAGACACAAGACTGGGACAAACATCACAATTTGCCAGGGATAAGGAAAGAAATGCATCCAACTAATGATGCTGTTGATGGTCACCAGAAGTGGATGTTCTTGACTCACTGCCTAATAGGGTCTCCAGCGGACAATACTGAGTTGGGCCACGAGAGACGCGCAAGATTAGAGAATCACAATGCAGGTTTTATGGCTGCAGTGCTATCTCAGGTCAATGGTGTCGGTTTCAAGAGCAGATATGGTAGAGAGCAGAAACAGGATCAGGACGAAGAAAAGAATGGGAGAGAGAAGGGAAATAAAATACAGCGGATCATTTTTCTTCTGTTCTCCAGAGGGAAATCAGATAGTCCAACCTTTTCAAAAAAAAAGATAGTCTATTAACAGACTACTATAGAATGGCACGTTTAAGAGGATTGCAAACTGTTGGTGCTATTAAGGCAATCCGGTGTCTTTTAGTGGTACACATATCAAAACCAGGGTACTTCTGGTGGTGCATAATAAGGACAAATAAGGTTTTTCTTTTTTATAAACGGGATTAAGTAAAGAAGAGGTTCCCTCTTCCCTCTGTTACCATTACTTAACAAATGAACCCTTTCAAAATTGCTGCTGCCAAGGGCAAATATAGTCCTGAACACCAAAAAAGAAAGGTGTCCCCTCTCCTTTAATTTTGACAACAGGCACCACACTTTAGTAAGACATGAGTTCGGGTTAGGAACTTACGATGCAGGTCGGGTGTTATGTTGTGGCACGAAGTGATGTGAGCTAAGTTGACATGCTGCTAGATCAGTTGTTGGGTGTGGTGGCAGTAGGTGAAGTATCATATGGAAAGAACATAAACTGTTCATACACGCTAAAAATCCTTGATATATTTTAATCACCTGCTGATCACTGATTAGAGGAGGTTGACACCAGCTTCAATCAATCATCAAAACAAAACAATAAGACATGCCCCCACACCACCAAATTGTATGTGCCACTAGGACTAAAAGTTCTCACCCCAATCACAACCGTCCTAAAAATTGCAGAATAAAACGAAGCAACGCTAAGAATGAAACATCTAGATTCTAGCGCCCAATCTCTGCCAGAATAAATTGGGAATTGGCTATTCAGGGTTCGAAGTGCACATGTCATGATATCAAGCAGCACCAAACAACAAGTATACTGATCCGACTCCAAAGTCTGCACCGGCTATGTAATTCATGGCGAAACGAAACAAGGCGCGTAATTCAAGCAGCGGAACGCTGAAAAGTGACTGAATCCCGATCCCATACCTCTGCAACGGGGAGCAGGCCGAGCTCCTGGATGACCCCGGCGACGCCGCGGAGCTGCGCGCCGGCGCTGGCGCCGCAGGCGGGCACCCGGTCGAAGAGCGAGGCGGAGAGCTCCTCGGAGACGAAGCCGACCTGGAACTCGAGGGTGCCCTCGTCGGGGTGCGCGACGATGCCGGAGACGGAGACCCAGAGGAAGAGCTTCTTGGCCTGGATGCCGGCGAGGCCGGTGATCCGCCCCTTGGAGAGGCAGCCGCGGAGGGCCTTCTCGTAGTAGACGAGGTGGTCGCCGAAGCGGACGTAGCAGGTGCCCGCGAGGTGGATCTCGAAGTCGCCCGTGGCCTCGTCGAAGGTGTAGGAGCTGACCGAGTCCGGGATGAGGCCCCTGGGGAGGCCGTACTTGGGGAGGAGGTCGTTCGCGGCGCCGTTCGCCGGGGCCGCGGAGGCGGCGGCGACGGCGACGGCGGCGGCGAGGAGGAGGAGGAGGAGGGCTTGGGGAGTCATGGTCGTCGCTGGGGTTTGGGATTCTCCTCTCTCTGCTTTGCGCGTGGGGAGTCCGGTGGGGGCGCCGAGTTCTCCGGCAGGACGTTATCTAGGGTCAGCTCCCGGCTAGCAGCCTAGCGCCCGAGTATAGTATTTTTTTTCCAACGCTAGGCGCATGTGTATTTTCAAAACATTATTGTCACTAATATCTTTGACCCGATCTATTATAACAGCTTTGTCACAAGTACTACAAGCCACATCAAATATAATTAAAACCGTATCAAGGTTTTTGAACCACCGAACAACCACTGCCGTTGTCAGAACGATTTGCCGACACGCTGCTGTCGCCGCTTTTCTATCGGGGCGATTGGAAAAATTAGGGGAGCCGGAAACATTTCGTAACGTGAGTCCCCTCCCAAATTTGTTTTAAGAAACAACTAGTTTTGTCGAGGCACCCATGGCTCACTCGTGTGTATATATATATATATATATATGGCATTTCCAAGATTCTCTTTCTTGAATAACAAAGGGTTCTCCCAGCCCTACCCCGGCCGCGGCGCCGGCGCCGGCGCTGGGGAACCCTGCCTCCCCGCGCGGTCGCGACGCTGGTGTTGGGCCGCCCGTCGCTCCTGGGCCCTCCCCTGGGCCGACCTGCGTGGCCCTCTACGGGGTCGGGCAGTAATGGGCCGCGGCCCTCCGTGGCTGCGGGCCCAACCAGGCCACACATTTGGCCACCCCTAGGGTTCCCACTCCAGTCGGTTTCCTCTCCTGCTCCATCCTCCCGCCGCCCCGACTCGTCCCCGCCTCCCCTCGCTATCGCGGCTGCCTCCCCGTCTCCGGCTCCGGCGGCGTCCCCCTCCCTCCCATGTGGCCATGCCTCGGGACTGGGGCGATGACGCTGGCCGGCCCAAACGTGGCCGCGACGAGCGTCGGGACGCTCCCCGCTCCTCCCCGGACGGGCTGCGCCGTGAGGCCGACCTTCGGCAACAGCTCTCCTCCCGGCCTCCCGCCCGCCGGTCCCCAGGCCGCGAGTCCCGCCGTTCGCTGGCGTGCACGGAGCGTCGCTCCCCGGACCGCGACCGCCGCTCGCCTGCCCGCCGTGCCTCACCTCGGGACCGCCCTCGCTCGCCCGCGGATGAGCAATGGCGCTCCTCCCGGCGGTGTTCGCCGTCCCCCTCTCGGCGTTGGGACCGCTCCCCCTCCCCTCCAAGACTCCCACAGCAGCAGTCCGACAACTCCCAAGCCACGCGCCGGTACCAACCACCTCAAAATCAGCCATCTTTTCCTCCGGCTAATGGTGGCAATGGTAACCGTGGCCGACAAGGGGCTAAGAAGAAGAAGAAGAAGAAGAAGAAGAAGAAAGGGCCGGCTCACCCTCCCGTCCTGGCTTCGTCCACCGCTCTGGCCACTCCGACGGACTCCGGTGCCCCGCGTGACTCTCTGTCGTGTTTCAACTGCGGGCTCGCCGGCCACTTCCAGGTGGCGTGCCCTAACCCGCCGATGTGTTACCTCTGCAAGGACTCCGATCACCCCGCGGTTCTCTGCCCGGACTGGCCGGTGACCGAGGAGATCATGATGTACGGCCACGGCATCGAGGGCATGGGCTTCTTCCACGTCGAGGTGCCTGACGCTCCTCCGCCCCCCTCGCTCCTGGCGGTTGTCTCTGTCGTGGGCGGAATTTTTGTCCAAAAAGACCACCTGCCGAGACGAATTGACAAAAAGGACTATCTATGACTCAATTTGACAAAAAAGACCCGCAAGCGGTGGCGGCAGGCGCGGCAACCGACGCGTGGCACCTACCGCCACGCTGTCAGGCGGCAACACCTGCCGCCACGCTCTCAGGCGGCATGCTGCGAATAACAGATTTCGTCATTCACGGGCGGAATGCAGACCAGGCGGTGGGCCTCGCCGCCACCGCGCGAGGCGGCCATTGCTGTTGTTGCATGGCAAAAAAGCATGCAACGGTGTTGTTGCTGTTGAAAGTACAAGTCCCCGCGATGCTTTTTCCTTTCCTTTTTGCCACAAGTTTTGAGGCACGCTGGAATCAGATGCTGTGGAATCCCACGTTGCGGTAAACTTTAACGTCTTGGGGCCGCCTCACGCGGTGGCGGCAGGCCTTCCACCCGGTCTCCGTCCCGTCCGCGAACTACAAAATCTGTTACTCGCAGCATGCCGTCTGAGCGCGTGGCGGCAGGTGTTGCCGCCTGGCGGCGTGGCGGCAGGTACCACGCGTCGGATGCCGCACCTCCCGCCACGGTTTTGGGGGTCTTTTTTGCCAAATTGATTTAGAGGTAGTCTTTTTTGTCAATTCGTCTCGGCAAGTGGTCTTTTTGGACAAAAATTCTCGTGGGCGAGGGTGTCGCTCCCCCGCGATGATCAAGGCTGAGCTCAACCACCTGTGTAGGTGCAAGTGGGACTGGCAGGTGGCCCCCACTTCTGCCAACACCTTCACGGTGGTTTTCCCAGACGCCATCAGCATGGGCTACTGCATCCGCAGCGGCAACATCACCTTGGTTCTCAACCAGTTGGTGGTGGACATCTCCGAGCAGAAGTGGGATCCCAAGGCGGTGGCGGTCCTGGACACGGCTTGGATCCTCATCACCGGCCTGCCTGATGTTGCCTGGTCGAAGCGTGTCATCCGCAGTATGTCCAAGATCCTCGGCAAGGTGGTGGTGGTCGACGAGCTTTCTCTCTGCAAGGAGGAGGAGGTCCGGGTGAAGGTTAAATGCCTGGAATCCTCCAAACTCCGCGCCACAGTCCTCGCGTTCTTCAACGACGAGGGTTTCGACCTCAAGATCTGCCCCGAGCCGCCGAACCACCGCTTCTCCGATGACGGTCACCAGGGGGGGTGGGCCAGGTGATGCCGACGACTCCCACCACCGGCACCCTCGCCCATCTTGCCACAAAGACCTAGAGGACGACGGCGAACTGTCGGAGCACTCCCGCTCCCCCTCCCGCGAGCCTTCCAACCCCCTGCGGGTCGTGGTGGTTCGGGAGCCGGGCGCACCCGGGTGACCGCCTCTGCCCTCGTGGCTGCTCTTCGGCTGGTCGCCCCCCCTCCGGCTTCTCCTGCTTCGTCGAAGGAGATCAATGACATCTCCAGCGTGGGCCTGCTCGTTCTTCCGCCTTCGTCACCCCGCTCCCCGACCGCCGAGTCCGCCCAGACTCAGGCTCCCCTGAGCCCGCCGCCCTCGCCTCCCCTTGGACCGATATCCTCGGCTCCCACGGGCGGCGACAGTGGGGGCCAGCTCGCCGTGACTCCGCCTGCCCTTCCACCTGCTGAGGACCCGGCCGGGGGCACCCTGGCCCCCCGCCCTGCCTCCTCCGCTGGTGGCCCCCGACGACACCCTCGCCTCCCCTGGTCCACTGGCCGTGGGGGTGCTCGACGACGTGACCACTCCCGTCGCTGCGCACCCCTCACGGAAGGTGGCATACGCCCTGCGGCCCCGCTCCACTTCGACGCCGGTGACTGCCTCCCGCCGCAGTGCCCGCCTCGATGCGGCCCGTCCGATGGACTTCCTGACCCCGTCCGTCCCCAAGCGTCTTGAGCTTGGTGGCGGCGAGAACTCGAGCAGTCGGATTCCATCCCCCAGTTCTTCCGGTTGTTCCTTTTCCGCTTTAGAAGCCATTCCCCTTGGCCACCTCGCCCGGGTGGCCACGGACTCGGCCATCATCTTCAGGGGGGAAGTTGGTCCCCCCTTAGAGCAGATTGCGACCATTCAGGCCCGCGAGATTTTGGATGGCAAGCTGGCAGAAACTCGGGCGCGCATCCGCCGCCAACCCGCGGATCTAGCCGCCACCCCTTCCACGTCGGTGGTCCCGGCGGTGCCCGTGAGCTCATCCGTGGGCGCACTCGCTCCTGCACTACGGCCCTCCGGGCACAGGGCGCTTCCCATGTCATGGGGTCAAGCAGCCTCCCGATGGTGGCTTAAATGTGAGCCCTCTTTTGGAACATCTGCGGCTTCGTCCATGATGGCCGCCGCCGCCAACTCATCGAGTACATGCGTGACGAGCACATTGACATCATTGCCATCCAGGAAACCATGCGTACGGAGTTCTCCCTTCCTGAGCTCGATAGCCTTAGCCCTCACCTTTTCGCCTGGCATTGGCTCCCTTCTAGTGGGACCACGGGGCATTCGGGTGGCATCCTTTTAGGGGTGAAGGATGCCACCTTTGAGGTGGAAGGGATGGACCAGGGCGAATTCTTTGTTAGTATGGAGATCTTTGAACGGGCGCTCAACTTCAAATGGGAGGTCGTGATCGTTTATGGACCGGTGGACCACCGCCGCTCCCTGGCCTTCCTCGATGGGCTGCAACAGAAGATCTCCGCCTCCCTCCTCCCTGTCATCGTGGGAGGAGGCTTTAACCTTATCCGCTCCCCGGATGAGAAGAACAATGACCGGACCAACCTTCCCCGGATGCAGATGTTCAACGATTGCATCGCGGAGCTCGGTCTCCACGAGCTTGAGCGGACAGGTGCTAGGTTCACCTGGACTAACCGTCAGGCAGACCCGACGCGATCCGTCCTGGATCGCGTCCTAGTTTCTCCGGAATGGGAGCTTAGGTGCCCCCTGGCTTCGCTGCGGGCGATCACCCAGATCGGCTCTGACCACGTGCCTCTCCTCCTCTCCTCCAACGACGACCGCCCCCCCGGTACTGCCTCGATTTTGGTTTGAGCTCTTCTGGCTCACCCAGGCGGGCTTCCTCGAGGCGGTTGCGGCTAAGTGGATCGCCGCGCGTTCATCTCCTCACCGCTCCATGTCCGCCGTTGACTCGTGGCAGTTTTGCGCCAAGCTCGCCCGCCAATTTATGAAGGGATGGGGCGCGAACCTTGGGCGAGACCTTCACGAACATAAAAAAGCCCTCCTGACGGCCATCCAGGCCCTGGATGCCCGCGCTAACACTTTCGGGATCTCCCCCGATGAGTGGATGTTGAGATATGATCTCGAGGATCAGCTCTCGACCATCTACACGGACGAAGAGGCATACTAGAGGCTCCGGGGTACCCAAAGATGGGTGCTCCGTGGAGACGCTAATACGGCGTACTTCCAGGCGATCACGAATGGGCGACGTAGACGGAACTCCATCCATTGCTTGTGGGATGGAGATTCCCAACTTGTCCGTCCTTCGGACATCCGTGTCCATGTAGACGGCTTTTATAAAGCCCTATTTTCGCCCACCCCTCGGGGTGGGGCAGCACTGGCCCCGACACTTGGTCGGGTCGCCAGTCAGTGTCCGCCAAGGCTAATGCCGCATTGGCGGCACCTTTCTCGAAGGACGAGGTCCTCGCGGCCATTAAGGGTATGAACCCCTCCTCGGCTCCGGGGCCGGATGGATTGCCAGTGATGTTTTTCAAAACTTTCTGGCAAACCATCAAGCCGGAGATCATGGCCCTCTTCGACGAATTCTTCTCGGGGACCATGGACCTAGGGTGGCTGAACTATGGGGTCATCACCCTCATTCCCAAAGTTCTGGGTGCTTCGGATATTCACCAATTCTGGCCTATCACCGTGATCAAGGTGATATTCCGGATCCTGGCCAAAGGGTACGCCAATAGGGTGACCCTTTTAGCTGACACTGTCACTCACCCCAACCAATCCGCCTTCATTCAAGGGCGGTTTATTTTGGATGGGGTATTAGTCTTCCATGAAGTCCTTCACGAAGTCTGAGCCAAACACCAACGGGCGGTCTTCCTGAAGCTTGACTTCCACAAGGCCTATGATACGGTTCACTGGCCCTTCCTTCGGGAAGTCCTGCTCTGCAAGGGGTTCGATGAACGGTGGGTGACCAGAGTGATGCAACTCTTCTCCTGCGGTCGGACCACGGTGAACATTAACGGCGACATCGGGTCGTACTTCCCCACTCTCTATGGGGTTCGCCAGGGCGACCCGTTCTCCTCGTTTCTGTTTAACATGGTGGTCGATGCTCTTGCTGTTATCCTGGATAAGGCTAAATCTGTTGGCCATATCCACGGCTTAGTCCCTCACCTTGTAGGAGGGGGAGGGGTCTCCCTCCTACAATATGTTGACGACACCATAATAATGGTGGAGGGTTCGGCTTCCGACATTGCCAACCTAAAGTTCCTCCTCCTGTGCTTCCAGCAGATGTCTGGGCTCACTATCAACTTCGATAAAAGCGAAGTGATGATCCTCGACTATCCTCCGGAGGAGACCCAGTTCATTGCTGATCAGTTAAACTGCTGACTGGGTACTTTCCCCACGGCCTATTTGGGGATACCCATTAGTGACTCGCGACTCACCAGTGGCTGACCTTCGCCCAACTATGACCCGGATGCAACACTGGGTTGAGCCGTGGAAGGGGAGGTGGCTTTCGAAGGTCGCCGGGGTAATCCTAATCAACTCCTTGCTTGCCAGTCTCCTATGGTTTCTCATGAGCTTCTACAACCTCCATGAGACGCTCCATCAGGAGATCGCCAAATACCAGTCCAGCTTTTCTGGGCAGGCGAGGGAGACAAGCAGAAGTACCATATGGTGAGCTGGCCCGATATTTGCAAACCCAAGGACCAGGGGGTCTGGGGATCCTGTCTTCTCGGCGCATGAACATCGCTCTCCTGACCCGTTGGCTCTGGTGTATCGCCAATGGGGAGGGTGGCCTCTGGCTTACCATCATCAGGAATAAGTACCTTCGGGGCCAACCACTTGCTTTCTGACAGCGTTCTGGTGGCTCCCAGTTCTGGCAGGCTGTGATCCAGCTACTCCCCGTGCTCCACATTGGCACTTCCATCTCGGTTGGCTCCGGGTCCTCGACCCTGGTCTGGTTCGATCGTTGGCTAGGGGACTCCCCCCTGGCCCCTCGCTTCCCGGAACTATTCACCATAGCGGTTGACCCTCGGGTCTCTGTCGAGACGGCCCTTATTGACTTAGGGCGTCTCGCCTTCCGGCGTCCCTTCGGCCCCCTTGAGGTGTCCGCTTGGGACATCCTCCTCCAGGACATCGCTCTTCTTCCGATGGACGTCGACGATACCCCTGAGTCCATCTCTTGGAGACTGGAGCCCGCTGGCCGCTTCACCACTAAATCCTTATATGCGGCCATCGCTCCCCCGCCGGCTCCTGAGCCCTTTAGTCTGATCTGGGACATTCGCCTCCCTCTCAAGATCCGGATTTTCCTATGGCAGTGGATCTGTGGACGCCTTCCCTCTGGAGTCGAGGTTCTCAAACGTAGTGGACCAGGAGATGGGATTTGTCCCCTGTGCGGCACGGTCGAGGATGCTAACCACATATTCTTCTCTTGCTCCACAACCCAATTCATGTGGTCCTGCTTACGCGAGACGGTTGGTGGACAGTGGTGCAACACCAACTTCCCCGACTTGCTTGCTGAGATCCACGCCTCCCCCCTCGCTACCGCCACATTCGGTGGCTGTGCGTCGGGGTCCTCTCCTGGACGCTTTGGACCATCCGCAACAAGCTTGTTATTCATAAAGTGCCTCTCCGACGTGCGACTGACGCAATCTTCAAAATGTGCGGTTCCTTGCAGCTCTGGCGGCCGCTTAGCCGCCCCCAGGACCGGGACGCCATCAACACCCTCCTTGTTGACCTTCGCTTGATGGTCGTCCGCATGGCGCCCCTGCCGCCGCCCCCTCCTCCGGAGCCCGATTAGGGTTCGAGTTACTGGACGTGGGCGTGAGTGTGTTGCTTTCTGTTTCCAGGGCTTGTTGAGCTGTGCCCTCAGCATTAACCCTTATGTTTACTTGTGGTTGTTTGAGACTTGTGTGCGCGTGTGTGTGTGTGAACTTTGTTGGTTGTTGGCTTGGGCGGTTTGCTTTATAATATAAAGCGGGGCGAAAGCCTTTTTCGGTAATAACAAAGGGGAAAATCCACACCCTATGTAATATGTGTGTCCTCTAAGGATGATTGTTGTATGTTTGTCCCTCTTGTAAGCACTTGCTAATTGTATTAGTCTTGATGATGCACAAAAACGATTATATAATTTGTTCCGCTTGGTGTATCTTGTTTTTGAATTCCCCGACTCATGGATCAAGGACAACGCATCCCCTCTTGGTGGTGGTAGAGCGAGGGGTATCAACAAATGGCACCGATGTTCATCCAAAATCTCGAGCAAGTGAGGTCTCTCGAGGGTGCAGATCAACCAATGTCATAGCGGGTACCGTTGGATATATTCAGCGGCGGAGCCGGGAAAAATTAGGAGCCGGGGTGGACTGCAAGCTAACTAAAAGTACTAAGAACCGCAACTAAATATTTTCATACATACTAGCAAAAGGGCCCGTGCGTTGCAACGGAAGAAAAAAAATATCATAATCTTCAATGGCCATGATCACATTTTGCTACATCACCGCGATACACTATCACTCATAATTTCATGAAATCATGAACATTTTTTAAACTCGTAAATATATTTGAAATTGTGAACATTTTTTAAATTCATGAACACTTTTACAAATTTTCAAACACTTGCAAGAATCAAGAACATTTTTTGAATTCATTAACATTTTAGACTTTTTGCAAACTTTTTTTTAAAATTGTGCATACTTTCTTAGCAATTTTCTTGAATCGGTGAACATTTCTAGAATTGACGAAATTGGTGAAACAAAATTTTAAATTCATGAATATTTATTTGATTCAACGAACAGGTTTTGAATCAGCGAACATTTTATGAATGAATAACCAATTTTATAAGTCACGAAAAGTTTTTGTATTTTTAGGATATTCTTTCATTCATTAACATTTTTGAATTGACAAAATTTTGTTTCATTTCATTAAGAATTCTAATACACTAAATTTTAAAAAATCATGAATACTTTTTGATTTTTTGAACATTTGTTTTGATAATTTCGAACATTTTTTGAATAAGCACATATTTATTTATGAAATCATGAACATTTTGAACCCACAAACATTTTACTATTTGTTTAAAGATTTTATTTCAAAATTCTCATTTTTTCTATTTTTGGAACTTTTTGAAGTCCCAAATTATTTAAAGAAAAAATAAGAAGAAAAGGAAAAGAAGAATAAAAAATAAAAATGAAATTTAGAAAATAGGTTTCCGGTCAAGGGTCGGCCCAAATGGGAGCACCGCGTCTTCTCCCAGCGAGCAGAGCCCTATTGCATGGGCCGGCCCATGAGGTTTCCAGTCATGGGCCGGCCCAAATGGGAGGACCCGATTGCATGGGCTGGCCCATGAGGTGGATTCCCCTGTGCCAAACGTTTTTTTATTACTTATCGACGAAATTGGTGGATAATATTTTGCAACTTTGGGGGCAATTTTCCTGACGTACCACAAGAAGCAGTAGTCCCTTTATTATTAGGTATAGAATAGATTATGCAACTATAAACACTAAACTAGTTATCGCCAAAAATAATATATGCACTAAAATAAAGAATTTTTAATTTGCAATAGTTTCAACCGATATTGTATTGACAATGCACACAATTTTAATAATAATAACTAAAACCAAATACAATAACTCATAGAGTTTGTAAAATTCCTTTTCGAATTTTCATTGCTTGAAATCATACAGTGATATAAAGATTCCAAGTTCAATGTAGCTTATGATCAAGTGATTGAACCAGCCCTCATTGATCTTTCTGTGCAATTAGACTTGATATTTTTCATTTTGGAGAAAGCTCTCTGAAGGGATGTTGTTAACAACAATAATAACAAAGCTAGGCACTAACAATAGTCAGGTCAGAGGAGTCGATAAGAAGCCATACATGGGCAAAGTGAAGAGTGAAATATGATGCCACAAATTTGTGTGTACGCGTGTTGGGACTAAGCATGACCACTGACCTTGAAATCAAGGCATCAATTCCAGAATTCCTCGCCTAACAAGTGGGCACGAATGGTTGAGAGGAGGTGTTGTCGATTGCTGCCTTTTCCGCTAGGAGTAACTGCACCCGAGCTCAACGAATCACCGGTGCTTTCCACTGCTGCGACTACAGAGTGACTCAAACTATCGCAATCTATCGAGAGAGAGGAGAGAGACGACGAGCAGGAGAGGAGGGGACATGGTTTGGCTAGCGACTTGCCCTACAATCTGAGCCGGACCTTGCGTATTGCGTTTATTTGAAGAGTTGTGCAGCCATGGGCACAACAACACCAAGTGAGGCCCATGAAATATTTGCTCGGGTAGATCACGGTTAATGGAGTTGATAATTACATGAGTCGTAGCTTATATTATATGCCAGTTCGCCAGTGAGCCCGGGCAGCTGCCCCAGGTCATCGAGTACTGGCCCCGCCACTGGATATACTAGGAGGGTTAGGCGCACTTTGCTACAACGTTGTTGTTGCTGGATTTAGTAAAAAAAATTACTCACTTTGTTTCAAACTATAAGTGTATTGTTTTTTTTAAAGTCAAACCTTTTAAGTTTCATCAAATTTGTAGAGAAATATATCAAAATTCATAGTATCGAATGGTATGATTAGATTTATGATGAGATGAACTTCCGTACTTTTTTGTTTAATATTGTGGATGTCAATATTTTTTGCTCTTAACTTGGTCAAAGTTAAATAAATTTGACTTTCAAAAAACTAATACCCCTTATGTTGTGGAACTAATGAAATATTTCTTCTGGCGAGTGGGAGATTATGGAGTGTGTTTTATTTTTATTTAAAATGTGGTGATTTTATAGGCCTTTGTGGTGTGGTTCTGTGTCATCTGCTAACCAACGTATATTTATATGGGGAAATTTTTGTTTCGGTGGCTGCGTGTACTATATTTGTGCACAATATCACATGATGACGCTTCTTTCTTCTAGGTGGTCAGATGGTGCATGGGAGTGACACCCTTTTATAGGCCGGTTGCTGCTGATTGATTTAAAAAAACGTTGGCCTGGTCAAAATCGTAAACCAAATCCAAAATTGAATACCTTAATTGAATGAAAGAGCTTTAAAATGGGAACATGGTGAACTAAAATAATTGAAAGGGAGAGCCCTTGTGAAATTGTTGACGTGGTCAAAATCGTGCTGACCCAATTCTAAATTGAAGATTTCAATTAATTGCGAGGCCTTAAAAATTACGAAGTATAGTGTGTAGTATAAAAGAATTGAATGGAGTAGTTTTGAGAAATTGTTGACCTGGTCAAAATCGGGTGACCCAATCCTAATTGAAGACCTCAATTGAATTTGGGTTATTTAAAATTAAGGAGCTTAGTGTTATAGAGAATTAGCGTTTTTGATCAATTTAATTCATATGCAACGCATGACGATAGTGCTATGAAGATTAATGTCATACTTCAAAAACATACTAAGCATTTTTTTAAATGAGTTTTTTTTAAACCGAACGCATTCTAAGCAAAGAACATGCACATCCATGAACAGAGTAAGTACCGAGAACACATGAACTAGTAAAACTGGGGTGAGCGATATGTCATACCCCATGGTCAAGTGAGGGCTGCAGTGACGTGTGCATTCTTCATGGCATCGCTAATATCAACCATGACGTGATCAGTGAAGTAGTCAAAAATCGTGGATGTAGACGGACGGAAGCACACAACCTCGTTGAGATGCTCCCCAAAGAATGTATAACCCTTCTCTCCAAATGCCTGCTCTTCCGAGATGGAGTAGTCGTAAGCATCAACAACGAGAGGAATGACAGTTGCAAGCTCAGTTAGCTCGACTCGACTCATTCACAAGACATGACACGCCCGGAGGTGTGCCTAGGCGGGAGACGGAGGAGTAAGTACGTACCACTTCTCTTCTCATGCTCCAATGAGATGTAAATTAGAATTTCTTATATGTTGGTCCGAACTCTCCTTCACTCGTAGGGTGGGACAATTAAACTCCCCGTCGTAACACTGCAAAATGGGCCTCTGAGATGCTATTTCACAGACACCACAAAATGAGCCTTCAAGATTTTTCAGAAAATAATTGAGTCATGGGGCCAAAGCCCATCAATAATTCAACCGGTACATTGTGCGGGGTCTTCTCATTGCCTGTCGACACATTGGTGTAGCCCCGAGGCGCGAGAGTTCCATCTTGGAAACCAGCCTAGGAGAGTGGTCAATTAGTTTGGTCACTCAGGTCTTCGTCTTGTGCATCCTAAAAAATTCATACAGCCGTAATTTATGAGATCGCAATGCCTGAGCGAGTGAGCGAGTTTTTATCAAGCATGGGGATAAATATCCTTGTGGCGAAACCCATTGGTTAACCGAATAAGATGACGGTACCCGATGCGGGTAAGTAGAGCTGCTAAAACATATCCAACCCGTAAACAACATCGTCTAGATACGTCGTTTGAGCGTGAACTAATTCTGGACCGAGGGAGTAGATGGTATCACGAAGATATCTCATCAATTGTTTCTGGATGTACCGGCACTTGATTCACCACCGTTTGTTTTTCTGCTCATACTCCTATATAATCTTATAAAAGATTATTTTATTGAACTTGAAATATGCAATTCCCCCCATTACATCACAGATCGCACCCCGACTGTATCTCTCATAGTCTCATCTCTCTTTTTCTAACAAGAAAGGTGCAAATGTTTTTGCCAACCATACGTAGTAAACTTCAGCAAAAGGCATGGAAGCAACTCATGTTTGGACTTGGAAGTCACTCACACCTCGGCGACGGGGAGCGGGCCAAGCTCCCGGACCACCCCGGCCGCACCCCGGAGCTGCTCGCCGACGCCGTCGACACAGACGGGGATCTTCTCGAACAGCGACGCCGGCACGTCCTCGGTGATGAAGCCGGCGCGGAACTCGATCACCCCGCGCTCCGGGTGCGCGGTCATGCTGGTGATGGAGACCCAGATGAAGAGCTTCTTGGCCATGACGCCGGAGAGGTTGGTGATGGCGCCGTGGGAGATGGTGCCGCTGAGGTTCTTGTCGAAGTAGACGTAGTGGTCGCCGAACCAGGCGTAGCAGCTGCTGGCGAGCTCGATCTGGTAGTCGCCGGTGGCGTTGTCGAAGGTGTAGGAGGTGACCGAGTCCGGGAGGAGGCCCTTCGGGAGGCCGTACTCCAGGAGCACGTCGTTCGCCACGCCGTGCAGCATCGTGGCGCCGCCGTCGGCGCAGCCGGCATATGATAGCGGCGCGGCCGTCGCGGCGACGGCGAGGACGAGGAGGATGGTCATTGGAGACATGGCCGTCGTCGTTGCAGTTTGGGAGTCTCTTTTTGGTCTGCCTTTCCGTGGGAATTCCGGTGGGTTTTATAGATGCGTGGCGTTTGGGCACCGGCGATCTCTTGCGATGGATCGCGAGCGTGATCGGTCATGAGGGCGTATTCAAATCTTGGTACCACAGCATGTTATCACCACCGTTTGCAACCACCCGGAGTTATGAAATTTTCTCACTGTTTCTCTCTCTGTCTGATAACGATGGATGGACCGGACAATACCACGCAATTTTATTTCCGTGACCACAACATAATAACAAGTTGTTGAACGAACCAACCATGCATAAATTTCGGTTTAAAAAAATTCTGAAAAAAATTACACATGTATGCAAGGATGTAAAGTGTATGTGTGAAAAATTTCAGGATGAAATACCTTCAATTGCGAGCTGCACAAAAAAAGCAAAATCATGGACTTTAAAGATGAACAGTACATATACTAAAAAGCCCAGATTTATCTTTTTTGTGTAGCTCACATTTTATTGTACTTCGACCTAAAAATTTGCACACATGTATATTATGTATCTAGCTATATGTGTATTTATTTTTAGAATTTTTTGAAACTGAAAAGTTTGAATTTTGAAGTTTTTAAATAAAGGCCTTCTTGGAGCTCGGTCTCCGTTTGGCATTTTTGTAGTATATCTCATAAAACTTTTATTTACTACCATTAAGCACGTATTTAGAAAATCGACGTGTGAACGGCTCAAGAAAAGCCCAATCACTGTAAAACTTGTACACTGTGAAAAGAAATTGCGACCATTAGATTAAAATCAACTATGCAGCATATTTCATACATCGATTGCATCGTCCATCCTTGGCTTCATCTCGACAGTGTTGTGGAATTGCGGTGGACATTGCCTTCTTTATCCACACACACACACACACACACACACACACACACACACACACACACACACACAAATTATCCAATAGTGCACCCTTTACTCCACGTTTGTATATTATTGACGACATTGCCCTATTTAAAATTTTCTGCCACACTTTCATCTAAGTCGTTACACCGTGTAAAGCTTTACCACATTTAACAATTTACTTCGATTCTTACTAGCTAGGCCCACTTGTCATGGCGACATGGCCGATGACTTGGATGCCAACTAGGAAGCGCAATCCGTATAGAATTGTCCTCCCTACCGGCATGACCATACATGCATCCCCGCCCCCAAGACAGACCCACTCCGTGAGGCCAGGAGTGGTGAGTCGGGGATGAACAAAGGGTGCCATGAGGAGCAGCGAGGGGATGGAAGAGCTCCCTTGGCAACCATTGCAGGATTTGCCACAATTTGTAGGCCAGTTTTTGCGAGTACTAACAGCATCTTCAGCCGTTGGCCCCCCAAGGGGTGCCTAAAATCGCCGCCTGGGGTGAGCCGGTGTAAAAAAACGCCCTGGGGCGAGCTGGCCCCAAGCCGCCGGCCCCAGGGCTGCCCCCAGACGCGTCTAAATTAAAAAAAAAAACGTTCGGCGAAGTTGAGCTAAACACATCTAAATTTCAGCAAACTTTGGCATATATTAGACATGTTCGCGGCTTTTTACATAGAAAATTTATTTAAAAAAGGAACTGGCTGAACGCGGAGTAGTCGCCGTCGTCCTCACCGCCGTCGTCATCGTCGGACTTCTCCTCCTTGACGCGGCCGTCCCTGGTGGACCCCTCACCGGCATCGCCAACGCGGACTGGTGGCGGCGGCGCGTCCTCGTCGTCGCTGTCTTCGATGACGACGACTCCTCCTTCGTCGCGGCCTCGGCGGCGCTGCTCGAACCGCCGCAGGGCGGCGCACTGGCGCTCCCTCGCCATCTTCAGGGAGTCCTTGCGCGCCCATTCCAGGGCCGCGTCGTCATCGAGCTCCACGTCGCCGTGCTCCGTCTTCACGGCGGGGAGACCCGGCTCCGTTTTCACCGGCGCGAGCCCCGGCTCCGTCTTTGGCTTGACGAAGCGCGGAGGAGCCGACAAGGAGGTGCGCCGGCCGAGCAGCGCCGGAGAGCCGGATGCCCATTGCCCGACGCGTCGGCGGTGGGCCGGGGCGGCCGCCAGGGGAGGGTACGCCAGAGGCGGGTTGTTGCCGCCCTCGAGGTGCGTCAGCACGCCCTCGAGCGTGCGGCCGGGGACGCCCCACCACAAGTGGCACCCCTCGCTGTTCTTCATGCTGCCCACCGCCGGCGCCCCATTGGTGGACGCCAGCCTCTATTGCTAACGGCGCTGGAAGTACGCCGCCCACGCCGCGTGGTTGCCGGCGGCGTCTTTGGGACAGGCGAGCTGCTTTCGTCGGTGAGGAAGGCGACGATCTCCACCGCGGCGGAAGTAGGCTGCTGCAGCGCACGCAGCGTCGGGAGCGGGGAATGGGCACTCCCGTTCTTTGAGCCTCCACCCGTCGGCCAGTGCGCATGTCCGCGGCGCCGGATGTTAGCCTCGGTCAGGAGCCACAACTCCTGTTCGCGGAGAGAGCGGCGGCCGAAGCCGTTGGCTGCCGCCTCGTCGCCGGGGAAAGGTTTGGCCATCGGGAGAGGGAGAGGGAGGGCTCGGCGGCGGCGCACGGGAGAGGGAGAGGGAGGGCTCGGCGGCGGCGCACGGGAGAGGGAGAGGAGGGCTCGGCGGCGCTTTGGAGAGAGTAGAGCTCGGCGGCTAGGGCTGGTGTGGTGAGGCGAGGAGGCCACCGGCTTATATAGCCGCGCCGTGTGTCTGCGGCGCTGGAGGAGAAGCGTCGGCGCGCTGCCCGTGACGCGCCGCCCGTGAGGAATCAATGGCAAGGCTGACCGGCGGCGGCAGCGCGGCAGCCTTGGCATTGATTCCCGCGGGAACCGAGGCGATGAGGGCGACGAAGCGCCCGTCTCGCTGACTCGGCGGGCCCGCGGCTGTTTCGCGCCAAAACAACTCGCACCAGCGCCCGCGGGCTCCCCCCAGCACGCCGGGTTCGGCCTGGGTCCGCCGACGCTAATTTTGGCCCAGGCCGGCGAAAATCGGGCTCCTGGGACGCGACTGGGCCGTTTTTTCGGCGCCGGCGCGGTAAAAACGCCTGGAGAGGGCCTGTTGGGGGCGCGGTTGGAGATGCTCTAAGGATACACCTAGTTGGTTTACTCTTTTGAGTTGGAATAAGGATCATCACTAACCTCGCCAGCCTTACAAGTATATCCAGTCAGTCAGAATTGAAACCATTGTTAAACTTAAAAGAATAACGACTTTGGGCTAAAATGTGCCAGAAAAATTAAAATGTGGTAAACACTCACAAATATACAAAGGTTGGATAAAAAGTGGCATTCACTCCAAAATACAATTTGGTTATTACTTTTTTTTTCACATATCATTATCACAAAACATCTTATGATCACCGAATGAAAAGGAACAAACAAACTTTGGAGTCTGGCAAGTGGCTCCGATTACCGGCATGCACCGAAGCTTAAGAAAAATCACATGAGATGGCGTCGAACTGACATCACGACTTTTCATTCACATGTGTGATAGCAAATCTACAGGACAACCACAAATTTCAAGAGTTGAGATATGTTGGAAGAATGGGAGTGTTAGTCAATTTCGAGTTCAATTTGGAAAGCCTTGCTCAAGGAGGAACTAAGCAGGCCCTACCTTAGGGAGCTTAGAGAATGTAAAGCTATAGACATAGTTCAAATCTCAAGACAACTTAAACCATGGATTCGTGCACAACGCTCGACGACGAGATTTGGTGTTAGTTTCCTCAGATCGATTCAAAGGGTTCAACGACGATGACTGTGCCTTCAGGGCGGGTCCTTAGGGGCACGTGCATAAAGACTTTCTGTCAATCATCGATACTGGCTCCGATATGGGAATGGCGACAACGACGCGCCGATGGCTCATTTCTGACGACGACAATGCTCGTTTAGTGGTCCAGGGACCTCGATATTATTTTTTACGTTTGAGGTGTTTATAATTTTTTAGTAGATCTGAGTTCTTCTAAGTTAAACACTTGATGTACAAGGTAGAAACTGTCTTTTTTGAAATGCGTGAGAAAGAGCATTGTGTTCCTTGGGGCCAATGACATTAAAGTAATCCAACGTGAGCTCCCCTAGCCGGATACGCAGTCGCCTTCTAGAAACTGTATTCAATACTCGCTCGTAATTTGTCCACATCTCATCTTCATCTTCTCTAGAATCAGTTGACGCTTAAACAGATGTATTAGAAGGGAGTAGTTTTTCCATTCTTGGCAATCTTTTTTTTGGGGGGGCAAACTAGCTATTTTCATACCTTTTTTTTTTGGCAAACTAGCTATAGTAGCTTAGTTGAAGGGATGCTACACGGCACGGCCATTGCGCGCTCAATCTGTCCACGGATTTGCATACTGTATGAGCCATTAGCAAAAGATATTGTCCCCTCCCTGAGAAAAAAATATCGAGCTGTAAGTATTAAAGGCGACAGTCAGCAGGTAGCAGAAGTTGGTTGGGCTTGATTGCTAATTATGCCGTCCAACGCTCGCAGACAGATGCTGAATTGCTGTGGCTAGTACCGCATCTGCATAGAAAGCGACGCTTTGATTTTTCTTTAAACACAATACAGATGTTTTCTTTTCTTGCTTGTCAATACAGACGTTCACATACAGTACGTGCGTGTATATCCACCCCTATGGCAGTAATGTACGAGCGTGCACCTATAACTTTATAAACATCTTCAAGGGACTTGACGGATCCTCAATATTGATGAAATCGCCCGAGGCACCTCATGTTTATCTGATGCGCCATATCTTCGGAAGAATTAAGCTCAATTCACAAATGAAATGAGAAGCGGCAACTATGCAAGTGGTGTTTTTACAGGAAATAACTAGTTAGAATGAACATTATCGTGTCGTCTACCTGAGAAAGTTGACGGTCATCCAGAAACAAGAAACCGCAGTCTCACGGGCGCTCCTCAGAGCTCACGGCTTCTCGTCCGTCGGACCGTTTGCTTGATGTCGTTTGGGCCGTCGGATCTCCCTTCCGGATGCCCTCGTCCGTTAGATCGAACCGGGACACTTTTGCAATGAATGGCGTTGAAACGTTCCTGCCACCGCGCGTAGTTAGGCTGCCCCGCCGAGGGCATTTTCGCCATTTCACAAATAGAGGTATAAAATGTGGTGGCTCCTGTGGAGATGACCTAACCGTCGATCCTCTCTCACTCGCGCCGCTCCTTCTCTTCCTCCCGCCGCCTCCCTCTCTCCTCGAAACTCTAACCGGGCCGCCTCCCTGCCCCGCCGCCGCCGCCCGCCGCCCGCCGCCGCTCACCCGGGCACCCATCCACGACCTCACACCGCCCCTCTCCTCTTCCTCCTGCCTCACCCCTCTCTCTCCTTCCAAACCCTAGACCACCTACCTGCCTCGTCCCCGTCGCCCAGGAGGAGTTCGCGCTCGGGGAGGACGAGGAGACGGCCGCCTCCGGGGATCAGCAGAAGGAGGAGGGGCACGCGGCAGCGGCGACCAAGAGGCGCATGGCGCAGCCGACCAAGAAGGCCAGGAACATGGCCACCGGCGACAAGGAGCCCGAGTTCCTCGACGAGCCGTCCTCGCCGACGAGGCCCGCTACAGGGATGGATGAGAGGATCTGAGGTCAGCCCACCCCCTCGCCTTCTCTTGCTTGTACGCCGCAGTCTGTGAGTGCCAGGAAGATGAGGAGGAGGCAGAGAGGGAGATGGTTCCGTTTGTTTATCCATCTTTTATTAGTTTGAGATCTTGTTTCGTTGCAGGTCCCCTCTGTCTGTTGACTGTTCGAATTGTGGGCTGACATACACACCACAGTGGTTATTTGTAATTCCATTTGATGGCTGGCAGGTGGATATTCAGGTCAGGAAGCTCTACTGCATCAACTGGGCTGATCCGAAGCTACCAATCAGCATGGAGGATGCCGGACGGAGTGCTAAGGAGCTTACAATAGCTGAATCAGTATGTCAGTCTGCACAATTTGCGTATTTGCTTGCCTCCTCTTTGAATGCATAAAGGAGGAGGATACAGATTGTTGCTCCAATCTCCAATGATGATATCTGGGTTCAGCTAATGGTATCTTGTTGTTTTGCAGAAGAAAGTGCCACTTGTCCATGTTGGTCAGGACACACGCTTGGACTATCGAGTTATTGATGTCCGAACACTGGCAAATCAAGCCATTTTCCGTATACAACATCAAGTTGAAAACATTGGTATTTGTTCTTGCCTTCAGGACTGCTGCTATCAGTGATGTGTTGATGAACTGAGTTTGCAGAACTAAACATATCATGTTATGTAATTTTTTTGTGTCGCTTAGCTAAGATATTCTACTTCGACACTTAATTAAACATATCTGATCTGGTGAACCCTTTGAGTAGTTGAGCCAAAGCATGTCATTGGCTGGGCTGCTGAATTGGGATTTCAGTGATCATTTTGGGTGGTTGTTTAGGTGGAGTGTGCCTGAGCAGCCACCGTAGCGGCACTTAGTGGTGGACTGTCGTCGCTTGTTGTATCGTCATGACGTGGAAGACGCTTCTATAATGATGTACATGCTTGTGTGTATTATAGAAAAATAAAATCTTTCAGTCTCAACCTATAATCATTTTGTAAAAAAAACCTGCACTGTGGTGGACTTTTAAGTTGCTTCCGGATACAAATTGATTAAGTGATCTTAATGTGATGCCTGCGGTGCATGCCATACAATTCTGTCTGATTACACTAATGATCAAATTGAGTTTAACATTCTGCATCCAATATTGGATTTATCAAGCCAATGCATATGCTTTTACAAAAGCTGTTTTGTGAAGGCTTCAGACATTATTTTCTATGCATTTCTGGAGCATGTGATGTTTTTTTTCATGCTTTGAGTCTAAATATTTACCATTGTCCATGTCCTCTACTTCCCTCCACCAGGTGAAAGCAGCACCATCCGCGTTCGTCGCCTTCATCCTGGACCTCCCCGTGTAGTCTCTGTACTGCCCAATGGTACATCATATGCTTCTCCTCCATGGTCGATTGTTCACTAGGATGGCCCATGGAAGCACCACCGTTCAGGTCAACGGTTTCACAGACGCTTATGTTTGTTCATTTAGCATGTGGTTAGTAAATCGACATTTGCTTTGGCAATTAGGGTGGGATGATTTACTTCTATATCGTCTGGATCATGTTTAGTATTTTTCTTCTAAGATACTTTATTATTCTTTATGTTTGTAATTGCAACAAAGTGAGTTTTGTAGGTTCAGAGAGAAATCTTCTGGATTTTTGGACCACATCTTTATTTTCTTAACAACTCATGACGTACCACATAGTAATTTTGATTTTTCATCTGGATGTTATACTTTACAAGATCTACAATCTGCACACAACTCGTGTTTGCTGTTTAGTCTTGATAATTCTTGAAAGATTTCCATGTTTGTTCTGTTACAGAGCTTCTGATGTCGTATCTATACTCATGCTTAAAAGATACTCCCTCCATAGCCAAATACAAAACGTCTTTGTATTTAGTTACAAAGGTAGTACTTGTCTTGGTTGATTGCTTTATGAAGAAAGTTGACCATTTTAGACTGAAGATATGGATTTATGATAGTTTTGAGATGAGAGGAGAAAATGATAAGTTTGGAAAATGATAAAACTTCCAAAAATTATGGCAGTTTGCTTCAGCATGTGGTTAGGTTACACTCTTAGGAGATAAATGTTCTTTTGTAATTTTAGTTTGAAGTACTTTTGATTGATAATAAGAAGGATATGTATTTAGGTAATGTTTTCTACTACTATTATTTAGGTGATACAAATCAATATCTTGTTGTCTTTGCTGTGCAGTGGCCTTAGCGCTGGATGAAGGAAATATGCCCTAGAGGCAATAATAATGTTATTATTTATTTCCTTATATCATGATAAATGTTTATTATTCATGCTAGAATTGTATTAACCGGAAACATAATACATGTGTGAATACATAAACTTACAGAGTGTCACTAGTATGCCTCTACTTGACTAGCTCGTTAATCAAAGATGGTTATGTTTCCTAACCATGAACAAGGAGTTGTTATTTGATTAACGGGATCACATCATTGGTTGAATGATCTGATTGACATGACCCATTCCATTAGCATAGCACCTGATCGTATAGTTTGTTGCTAGTGCTTTTCTTCATGACTTATACATGTTCCTATGACTATGAGATTATGCAACTCCGTTTGCCGAGGAACACTTTGGGTGCTACCAAACGTCACAACGTATCTGGGTGATTATAAAGGTACATTACAGGTGTCTCCGAAGGTACATGTTGGGTTGGCATATTTGAGATTAGGATTTGTCCTCCGATTGTCGGAGAGGTATCTGGGCCCTCTCGGTAATGCACATCACATAAGCCTTGCAAGCATTGCAACTAAATGTGTTAGTTGTGAGATGATGTATTACGGAGCGAGAAAAGAGACTTGCCAAGATGTGAGATTGAACTAGGTATTGGATACCGACGATCGAATCTCGGGCAAGTAACATACCGATGACAAAGGAACAAACGTATGTTGTTATGCGGTCGACCGATAAAAGATCTTCGTAGAATATGTAGGAGCCAATATGGGCATCCAGGTCCCGCTATTGGTTATTGACCAGAGAGGTGTCTCGGTCATGTCTACATAGTTCTCGAACCCGTAGGGTCCGCACGCTTAAGGTTTCGATGGCGGTTATATTATGAGTTTATGAGTTTTGATGTACCGAAGGAGTTCGAGTCCCGGATGAGATCGGGGACATGACGAGGAGTCTCGAAATGGTCGAGACGTAAAGATCGATATATTGGACGACTATATTCGGAGTTCGGAAAGGTTCCGAGTGATTCGGTATTTTCGGAGTACAGGGTAGTTACGGAGAAGTAATGGGCCTTGATGGGCTTTAGTGGGAAGAGGAAAAGGCTGCTGCGCCCCCTCCCTCTAGTCCGAATTGGACTAGGGAAAGGGGCCGCCACCTTCCTACTCCTCCACTTCCTTCTCCTTCCTCCCCTACATGGAAGGATTCCTAGTTGGACTAGGAAGGGAATCCTACTCGGTGGGAGTAGGACTCCCCTGGCGCGCCAAACATAGGGCCGGCCTCCTCCCTCCCTTGCTCCTTTATATACGGGGGCAGGGGGCACCCCATAAACACACAAGTTGATCATTGAGATCGTTCCTTAGCCGTGTGCGGTGCCCCCTTCCACCAAACTACACCTCGAATATACCGTTGCGGAGCTTAGCGAAGCCCCGCGCGGTGGAACATCATCATCGTCACCACGCCGTCGTCTTGTGAAACTCTCCCTCAACACTCGGCTGGATCGGAGTTCGAGGGACGCCATCGAGCTGAGCGTGTGCAGAACTCGGAGGTGCCGACGTTCGGTACTTGGATCGGTTGGATCGGGAAGAAATACGACTACTTCCTCTACGTTGCGTCAACGCTTCCGTTGTTGGTCTACGAGGGTACGAGACAACACTCTCATCTCGTTGCTATGCATCACCATGGTCTTGCGTGATCGTAGGAAATTTTTGAAATTACTACGTTCCCCAACGGTGGCATCCGAGCCTGGTTTTATGCGTTGATGTCATGTGCACGAGTAGAACACAAGTGAGTTGTGGACGATACAAGTCATCGCCTACCAGCATGTCATACTTTGGTTCAGCGGTATTGTGAGATGAAGCGGCCGGACCGACATTACGCGACGCTTACGCGAGACTGGTTTCACCGCTCCGAGCACTCGTTGCTTAAAGGTGACGGCGGTGTCTGTCTCTCTCACTTTAGTTGAATCGAGTATGGCTACGCCCGGTCCTTGAGAAGGTTAAACGGAGTCTATTTGACGAAGTATCGTTGTGGTTTTGATGCGAGGTAAGAACGGTTTTTGCTCAGCCCGTAGCAGCCACGTAAAACTTGCAACAACAAAGTAGAGGACGTCTAACTTGTTTTTGCAGGGCATGTTGTGATGTGATATGGTCAAGACGTGATGCTATACTTTATTGTATGAGATGATCATGTTTTGTAACCGAGTTATCGGCAATGGCAGGAGCCATATGGTTGTCGCTTTATTGTATGAAATGCAACGCCATGTAATTGCTTTACTTTATCACTAAGCAGTAGCGATAGTCGTAGAAGCAATAGTTGGCGAGACGACAACGATGCTACGATGGAGATCAAGGTGTCGCTACCGGTGACGATGGTGATCATGACGGTGCTTGGCGATGGAGATCACAAGCACAAGATGATGATGACCATATCATATCACTTATATTGATTGCATGTGATGTTTATCCTTTATGCATCTTATCTTGCTTTGATTGACGGTAGCATTATAAGATGATCTCTCACCAAAATTATCAAGAAGTGTTCTCCCGAGTATGCACCGCTATGCGAAAGTTCTTCGTCTTTGAGACACCACGTGATGATCGGGTGTGATAGGCTCTACGTTCAAATACAACGGGTGCAAAACAGTTGCACACGCAGAATACTCAGGTTATACTTGACGAGCTATGCATATAAGATATGACCTCGAACACGGAGACCGAAGGTCGGCGTGAATCATATAGTAGATATGATCAACATAGTGATGTTCACCATTGAAACTACTCCATCTCACGTGATGATCGGACATGGTTTAGTTGATTTGGATCACGTAATCACTTAGATGACTAGAGAGATGTCTATCTAAGTGGGAGTTCTTAAGTAATATGATTAATTGAACTTTAATTTATCATGAACTTAGTCCTGGTAGTATTTTGCAAATTATGTTGTAGATCAATAGCTCGCGTTGTTGCTTCCCTATGTTTTCATATGTGTTCCTAGAGAAAATTGTATTGAAAGATGTTAGTAGCAATGATGCGGATTGGATCCGTGATCTGAGGTTTATCCTCATTGCTGCTTGAAGAATTATATCCTTAATGCACCGCTAGGTGACAGACCTATTGCAGGAGCAGATGCGACGTTATGAACGTTTGGCTAGCTCAATATGAGCAGATCTGACGTTATGAGCGTTTGGCCAGCTCAATATGATGACTACTTGATAGTTTAGTGCACCATGCTTAAACGGCTTAGAATCGGGACTTCAAAGACGTTTTGAACGTCATGGACCATATGAGATGTTCCAGGAATTGAAGTTAATATTTCAAGCAAATACCGAGTTGAGAGATATGAAGTCTCCAACAAGTTCTATAGCTAAAAGATGGAGGAGAATCGCTCAACTAGTGAGCATGTGCTCAGATTGTCCGAGTACTTCAATCGCTTGAATCAAGTGGGAGTTAATCTTCCAGATAAGATAGTGATTGACAGAATTCTCTAGTCACCATCACTAAGTTAGTAGAACTTCGTGATGAACTATAGTATGCAAGGGATGACGAAAAAGATTCTCGAGCTCTTCGCGATGCTAAAATCGGCGAAGGTAGAAATCAAGAAAAACATCAAGTGTTGATGGTTGACAAGACCACTAGTCTCAAGGAAAATGGCAAAGGGAAGAAGGGAACTTCAAAAGGAATGGCAAGCAAGTTGCTGCTCGAGTGAAGAAGCCCAAGTCTAGACCTAAGCCCGAGACCGAGTACTTTTGCTGCAATGGAACTGGTCTTTGGAAGCGAACTACCCTGAATATTTGGTGGATAAGAAGGATGGCAAAGTGAACAAGGTTATATTTGATATACAGGTTATTGATGTGTGCCTTACTAGTGTTTATAGTGGCCCCTGAGTATTTGATACTGTTAGGTTGCTAAGATTAGTAACTCAAACAGGAGTTCTGAGAATAAGCAGAGACTAGTTGAAGGGAAGTGACGATGAGTGTTGGAAGTAGTTCCAAGATTGATATGATCATCATCGCACACTCCCTATACTTTCGGGATTAGTGTGGAACCTAAATAAGTGTTATTTGGTGTTGAGCATAAATATGATTTGATCATGTTTATTGCAATCTGTTATTCATTTAAGTAAGAGAATAAATTGTTGTTCTGCTTACATGAATAAAACCTTATATGGTTACACACCCAATGAAAATGGTTCATTGGATCTCGATCATAGTGATACACATATTCATAATATTGAAACCAAAAGATGCAAAGTTAATAATGATAGTGCAACTTATTTGTGGCACTTGCCGTTTAGGTCATATTGGTGTAAAGCGCATGAAGAAAACTCCATGCTTGATGGACTTTTGGAATCACTTGATTATGAATCATTTGATGCTTGCGAACCGTGCCTTTTGGGCAAGATGACTAAAACTCCGTTCTCGGAACAATGGAACAAGCTCTTGACTTATTGGGAATAATACATACCGATGTATGCGATCCAATGAGTGTTGATGCTCGTGGCAAGTATCGTTATTTTCTGACCTTCACAAGATGATTTGAGCAGATATGGGTATATCTACTTGATGAAACATAAGTCTGAAATAGTTGAAAGGTTCAAAGAATTTCAGAGTGAAGTGGAAAATCATCGTAACAAGAAAATAAAGTTTCTGCGATCTGATCGTGGAGATGAATATTTGAGTTACGAGTTTGGTCTTCAATGAAAACAATGTGGAATAGTTTCACAGCTCACGCCACCGGAACACCACAACATTATGGTGTGTCCGAACGTCAGAATCGTACTTTATTTTGATATGGTGCGATCTATGATGTATCTTACCGATTTACCACTATCGCTTTGGGGTTATGCATTAAAGACAGCTGCATTCACGTTTAATAGGGCACCATCTAAATCCGCTGAGATGACACCGTATGAACTATGGTTTAGCAATAAACCTAAGCTGTCGTTTCTTAAAGTTTGAGTTGTGATGCTTATGTGAAAAAGTTTTCACCGATAAGCTCGAACCCAAATCGGAGAAATGCGTCTTCATAGAATACCCAAAGGTAACTATTGGGTACACCTTCTATCACAGATCCGAAAGCAAGATATTTGTTGTTAAGATGGATCCTTTCTAGAGAAGAAGTTTCTCTCGAAAGAAGTGAGTGGGAGGAAAGTAGAACTTGATGAGGTAATTGTACCTTCTCCTTATTGGAAAGTAGTTCATCACAGAAATCAGTTCCGATGATTCCTACACCAATTAGTGAGGAAGTTAATGATGATGATCATGAAACTTCAGATCAAGTTGCTACCAAACCTCGTAGGTCTTCCAGAGTAAGATCCGCACTGAGTGGTACGGTAATCCTATTCTAAAAGTCATATTACTAGACCATGATGAACCTACGAACTATGAGGAAGCGATGATGAGCCCAGATTCGCGAAATGGTTTGAGACCATGAAATCTGAGATGGGATCCATGTATGAGAACAAAGTATGGACTTTGGTTGACTTGCCCGATGATCGGCAAGCCATTGAGAATAAATGGATCTTCAAGAGGAAGACGGACACGATAGTAGTGTTACTATCTACAAAGCTCGACTTGTCGCAAAAAGGTTTTGACAAGTTCAAGGTGTTGACTACAATGAGATTTTCTCAATTGTAGCGATGCTTAAGTCTGTCTCGAATCATGTTAGCAATTGCCACATTTTATGAAATCGGCAAATGGATGTCAAAACTACATTCTTTAATGGATTTATTAAAGAAGAGTTGTATATGATGCAACCGAAGGTTTTGTCAATCCTAAAGGAGCTAACAAAATGTGCAAACTCCAGCGATCCATCTATGGACTGGTGCAAGCATCTCGAGTTGAATAAACGCTTTGATAGTGTGATCAAAGCATATGGTTTTATATGACTTTTGGAGAAGCCTGTATTTACAAGAAAGTGAGTGGGAGCACTACAGCATTTCGATAAGTATATGTGAATGACATATTGTTGATCGAAATAATGTAGAATTATTCTGCAAAGCATAAAGGAGTGTTTGAAAGGAGTTTTTCAAAGAAAGACCTCGGTGAAGCTGCTTATATATTGAGCATCAAGATCTATAGAGATAGATCAAGACGCTTGATAAAGTTTTTCAATGAATACATACCTTGACAAGATTTTGAAGTAGTTCAAAATGGAACAGTCAAAGAAAGAGTTCTTGCCTGTGTTACAAGGTGTGAGATTGAGTAAGACTCAAAACCCGACCACGGCAGAAGATAGAAAGAGAATGAAAGTCATTCCTATGCATCAGCCATAGGTTCTATAAAGTATGTCATGTGTGTACCAGATCTATTGCATACCCTACCACTAAGATTGGCAAGGAGTGCAATAGAGATCTAGGAGTAGATCAATGGACAGCGGTCAAAATTATCCTTAGTAGAATAAGGATATGTTTCTCGATTATGGAAGTGAAAAAAGGTTCGCCGTAAAGGTTACGCCGATGCAAGTTTTAACACTAATCTAGATGACTCGAGTCTCAATCTAGATACATATTGAAAGTGGGAGCAATTAGCTAGAGTAGCTCCGTGCAGAGCATTGTAGACATAGAAATTTGCAAAATACTTACGGCTCTGAATGTGAGACCGTTGACTAAAATTATCTCACAAGCAAAACATGATCACACCTTAGTACTCTTTGGGTGTTAATCACATAGCGATGTGAACTAGATTACTGACTCTAGTAAACCCTTTGGGTGTTGGTCACATGTCGATGTGAACTATGGGTGTTAACCACATATAGATGTGAACTATTGATGTTAAATCACATGGCGATGTGAACTAGATTATTGACTCTAGTGCAAGTGGGAGACTCAAGGAAATATGCCCTAGAGGCAATAATAATGTTATTATTTATTTCCTTATATCATGATAAATGTTTATTATTCATGCTAGAATTGTATTAACCGGAAACATAATACATGTGTGAATACATAAACTTACAGAGTGTCACTAGTATGCCTCTACTTGACTAGCTCGTTAATCAAAGATGGTTATGTTTCCTAACCATGAACAAGGAGTTGTTATTTGATTAACGGGATCACATCATTGGTTGAATGATCTGATTGACATGACCCATTCCATTAGCATAGCACCTGATCGTATAGTTTGTTGCTAGTGCTTTTCTTCATGACTTATACATGTTCCTATGACTATGAGATTATGCAACTCCGTTTGCCGAGGAACACTTTGGGTGCTACCAAACGTCACAACGTAATCGGGTGATTATAAAGGTACATTACAGGTGTCTCGAAGGTACATGTTGGGTTGGCATATTTGAGATTAGGATTTGTCACTCCGATTGTCGGAGAGGTATCTCTGGGCCCTCTCGGTAATGCACATCACATAAGCCTTGCAAGCATTGCAACTAAATGTGTTAGTTGTGAGATGATGTATTACGGAACGAGAAAAGAGACTTGCCAAGAACGAGATTGAACTAGGTATTGGATACCGACGATCGAATCTCGGGCAAGTAACATACCGATGACAAAGGAACAACGATGTTGTTATGCGGTCGACCGATAAAAGATCTTCAGAGAATATGTAGGAGCCAATATGGGCATCCAGGTCCCGCTATTGGTTATTGACCAGAGAGGTGTCTCGGTCATGTCTACATAGTTCTCGAACCCGTAGGGTCCGCACGCTTAAGGTTTCGATGACAGTTATATTATGAGTTTATGAGTTTTGATGTACCGAAGGAGTTCGGAGTCCCGGATGAGATCGGGGACATGACGAGGAGTCTCGAAATGGTCGAGACGTAAAGATCGATATATTGGACGACTATATTCGGAGTTCGGAAAGGTTCCGAGTGATTCGGGTATTTTTCGGAGTACCGGGTAGTTACGGGAGAAGTAATGGGCCTTGATGGGCTTTAGTGGGAAGAGGAAAAGGCTGCTGCGCCCCCCCTCCCCTCTAGTCCGAATTGGACTAGGGAAAGGGGCCGCCACCTTCCTACTCCTCCACTTCCTTCTCCTTCCTCCCCTACATGGAAGGATTCCTAGTTGGACTAGGAAAGGGGAATCCTACCGGTGGGAGTAGGACTCCCCTGGCGCGCCAAACATAGGGCCGGCCTCCTCCTCCCTTGCTCCTTTATATACGGGGCAGGGGCACCCCATAAACACACAAGTTGATCATTGAGATCGCCTTAGCCGTGTGCGGTGCCCCTTCCACCAAACTACACCTCGAATATACCGTTGCGGAGCTTAGGCGGCCTGCGCGGTGGAACATCATCATCGTCACCACGCCGTCAGGTCGACGAAACTCTCCTCAACACTCGGCTGGATCGGAGTTCGAGGGACGCCATCGAGCTGAACGTGTGCAGAACTCGGAGGTGCCGACGCTCGGTACTTGGATCGGTTGGATCGGGAAGAAGTACGACTACTTCCTCTACGTTGCGTCAACGCTTCCGTTGTTGGTCTACGAGTGCGTAGACAACACTCTCATCTCGTTGCTATGCATCACCATGGTCTTGCGTGATCGTAGGAAAATTTTTGAAATTACTACGTTCCCCAACACTGGACCACGAGGTTGGATAGGGCAAGCATGTGTATTCTTTAATTATTGAAGGCTTTCATATTCATATATCAATACAAGGCGGGATATGATGCAGGTGCATGCCTTTATTTTGTTTCTTTATGATCTTCTTCTCTACTTAATGATAGATGCAATGTATAGGGTGAATTTGCTTTCGTGAGAACTGGTATAGCACTGAATCAGGCAAGGTGTGAATAAGTGTGCTTAAATGCTTGCTCTGTTTATGTGTTTACTCCTTACTATGTCTTATGAGTTTCCACTTTCGAATTTGCCCTCTTTTAGGCACATGTCTGTCCCACATATATATTGGTAAAAATGTATGCACTACATAGGTTTCTTCCTCAGATGTCCATATGATATTTGTCATGGAAGCTTGCTATCCCCTTACCATCTATTTTCCTGGTATGAGAGGATGTTAGATTGAGTTATTCATTTCCGCTACTTCCTAACTGTACCCGAGATAAACTCGAGGTGCTTTGAAGCCTCCTGGGATGATATTGGAAGGAACTTGAGCAGAAGGCCGCCGGCAGAGCCTATATCAGAGGACATGGAAGAAATGAGCCCAAGCCCAATGTAACTTTTCTCTCTCTGAAGCAATGCCTATTTATTGCTTTTGGGTTGGTGCTTTTGGTTCCTTGACATTCTCATTTATGTAGAAACATCAGTGATGTGGCACAGAAGGTGGATTGTAGCAGCAGCGTGAAAGTATGTACATAACAATTTGCCCAACAAATGAGAATGTGTAGGAACTGAGAAGTTCTAACATTTTGCTTTATGTACATTGCACTACATACGAGAATGAAGATGGATTTGGTTACAAATACTCTACTGATTACTATGTGTATGTGCTTTACAAAAGTAATGGTTGGTTATACTAAAAATATGAGCTAATTACTTCATTATTCACTCACCCGTTGCAATGTAGGTAATATATATTGTAAATAAATTATCGTAAACTACTGAACCTTTGCACTTTTGTTGTAACATACTCAACCTTTGCACTATTGCCTTTCATTGTATAAACGTATGAAATAGAAAATGTCTCATATCAGGTTGGATATTGCTGGGCGGGTGGGGTGCGGCAAGCCGCACTTCGTATCTAGTTAGAGAAAAGACGGAGGATGAGGGCCTAGATGAAGGAAGAAGGAAGTTTTTTTTTGAGAATTAGGAGGAAAGGGTTGATCGGTGGTCAGGGGCATGGGGCAGCCTGACCCAATGGCCCGCTAGTTGGGTCGGGCTCAGCTCAAAGCCCCCCCCCCAAAACAAGCGCTCAAATATAGTGTTTTAATAGTATAGCTATAATAAGGGTTTCTCTTTCCCTCCTCCATCCATTGACGGCTAGGGCTCTCCCCTCGAGACTTCACCGGAGAGCCCGTCAATTTGCCTCCTCTCTGCGGGGAGGGGAATCCCGGTGCCTCCGCTTCGACTGGCAGTTTAGATTAGGGAATTTAGTCCTCTCAGGTGTGGCGCTACGGCGGATGGTGGCGCTTCTTGTTCGAGTTTGTCTTCCGGGCTCCGATCCTCCTCGAGTTCGTCCATCTGGGCGTAATCGACGGAGCTCCGGCGTAGATTCCTGCCGTCTGTTTGGAATGGTGAGGTTAGGGTTTCTCGTCGTGTGGTGAGATTTGGTGTCAGGTGCTTCAGATCTATTCAAGGGTTCAACGACGATGACTGCGGCTCCAAGGCGCTGGTCCTTAGGGGCATGTGCATGCAGACTTTCCGCCTGCGATTGACAAGGTCAAGCCGGCTCCGATACTGGCGCGACGACAATGGCGCGTCGACGGCTCCTTCTGGCGGTGGTAGTGATCGTTCAGTGGTCCCGGTATGTTGATGTAATTTTTATTATGTTTGAGGTGCTTTGTACTTTCGATGAACTTTAATAATATGTCTAAGCCATTTTCACAAAAAAGTATAGCTATAATAATGTATTTATATACCTCGAATGTGATTAAAATAATACTTTTAGATAGAAAAATGTCTGGAACTAATTAAAATACATATTTTTAGACCGGTCTTGGCCCGAGCTTGGACTTTTTAGATTCACGCTTTTCAAAGCCCGGCTTGAAATGTCTAGCCCGACAGAAGCACAAGTCTACTTGTGGCTCACGCAATAGGACCAGGACGTATACATGGCTCACACAATAGAATGTTAATAAGAGTATTTAAAGATGTAGTTGTCTTCCTATAAATTCCATGTGACTAATTTTTTTCTATAGTCTTTATCTATGTAAGGGTTGCAAACAAAAACTAGTCAAGATTCATGAGTCACGAAAGAAGCAAGCTCAATAATGTTGGTATAACAAAATGAAAACCCATCAGCGCTAGGAGCTCCTTCAGCTATGAGCCAAAAACATCATCCTTCACTTCTTGTTCACAAAAAGGGGAGTCTAAAATATTATTGAGGTCTCTAGAGACAAGGCCACCATCATCCCAGAAGTCATTTCTAAGATGGATGTCAATTTTAGGAGAAAACCGATCCGTTTCTTATAATAATTAACAACAATATCCATTATATATTTAGGGTCTTCAACATGGCCATGCTCACCCTCTAGTAGCACAATCTGCTTCTTCCTCCTTCTCTGGTTGTTCGGGGCATGAAAGTAACCAGTGTTCAGTTCCCCCTCCAATACATCTCTCTCCTAGATCTCTGTCTGACCTTGACATCCTCCTTCTTCCAGATCTCCTGGACATTATATTTCATAGATTCATATTAGTTTTGGAGTTAGGAGACAGAGGTTGAGATTCAGTCAAAATATGAAGACAATTATACTCATCAATCGAACTTTGCTTAAGTTTATTCTGAGCAGATTCAAAATTAGCATTCCAGCCTCTAATGGCTTCCTAGTAGTTCTAATTTTAAATTGCCAAAGCTCAATTGCTTTAGTGTAATGGCACTTGGTGCTCCAGACCTTATATGCTACCTCATCAAAACCCTCAATCCCCAACCACAATTTCTCAAATCTGAAAAGGAATGAGGATGCCACCAATGTCCACCACCAGGGGAGTGTGGTCACTAGACACTCTAGGGAGGGCCTTAAGAGAGACAGAAGGAAAGCAAGCCCCCCAATCATTAGACATGAATACCATATCCAAGGTAGCCATGAGAAGGTTGTCATGATTGTTGGCCAAGTAAATTTCCTGCCAACATTATTAAAGAGATAATCTGTTACCATAATCTAATGATCAAGTCATTAAAGAGATCAATCCAATGCTTGTTGACAATGGATCTGGCTTGCCTGATCCCTCACCATGCTCCCATCCGTGCTCCCACTTCATCCTCAGCTGCCTTTTTTCCTTTTTCCTTTCTAATCTAATCATCTCCCCCTGATTTTAAGGGGGTGGGGACGGGCCTTATTTTGTTCCAATCAAATCAAGCCACGTACGTGATACGTCTCCAACGTATCTATAATTTTTGATTGTTCCATGCTATTATATTATCTGTTTTGCATGTTTAATGGGCTTTATTATGCTCTTTTATATTATTTTTGGGACTAACCTATTAACCGAAGGCCCAGTGCAAATTGCAGTTTTTTGCCTATTTCAGTGTTTCGCAGAAAAGGAATATCAAACGGAATCCAAACGGAATGAAACCTTCGCGAGGATCATTTTTGGGACAAACGCAATCCAGGAGACTTGGAGTGGACGTCAAGGAAGCAACGAGGCGACCATGATGCAGGAGGGCGCGCCCCCACCCTCGTGGGCCCCTCGTAGCTCCACCGACCTACTTCTTTCTCCTATATATACTCTTATACCCTAAAACATCCAGGGGAGCCACGAAACCACTTTTCCACCGCCGCAACCTTCTGTACCCATGAGATCCCATCTTGGGGCCTTTTCCGGCGCTCCGCCAGAGGGGGAATCGATCACGGAGGGCTTCTACATCAACACCATAGCCTCTCCGGTGATGTGTGAGTAGTTTACCACAGACCTTCGGGTCCATAGTTATTAGCTAGATGGCTTCTTCACTCTCTTTGGATCTGAATACAAAGTTCTCCTCGATCTTCTTGGAGATCTATTCGATGTAATACTTTTTGCGGTGTGTATGTTGAGATCCGATGAATTGTGGGTTTATGATCAAGATTATCTATGAACAATATTTGGTTCTTCTCTGAATTCTTATATGCATGATTTGATATCTTTGCAAGTCTCTTCGAATTATCAGTATGGTTTGGCCTACTAGATTGATCTTTCTTGCAATGGGAGAAGTGCTTAGCTTTGGGTTCAATCTTATGTGCTCGATCCCAAAGGATGTAAAGGGAACCGACACGTATTGTATTGTTGCCATCGAGGATAAAAAGATGGGGTTTATATCATATTGCTTGAGTTTATGTCACGACCGGTTTTCCAATAAAAATATTTATTGAGAAAACGATCCCTTTTACGGACCAGCAGAGAAGAATCCTTCTCACTGGTAGACACAATCTTGATCACAGAGGAAAATACCAGGAGTACTGAATATAATACAAGGTTGGGCGGAGACTGCTCAACAATTTATTACATGCACGCCGATAAAACACAACGGCGGATAGGGTGGCATAACTACTAACTCACCATAAAAGCGGTGGTGGATATATCACAGCGAAGTGGGTGACATGACTCCTGAAAACTAACAGCTCTTCAAGCGTCGGAGTGAGGCTCGAGGATACTTATCGTGGGTGGCGGAAGCGTATATAATACAAGTGACCAATCTCCAGGACCGCACGGGACTGACTGGGATTCCTCTAGGCGTCGGACTCACTATCAAACTCTTCATCCATGAGATCGCCTTCGTCGACATCTGGCCAAAACAACAAGCCAGGTGAGTACTATGAAAGTACTCGCAAGACAGTTCGGACATAAGATATAACAAATGTGAACACGATGCATATGAACAGATTAACAGGCGCACTCAGACAATGAGATAATAATGTATGGGAAATAAAAGGGGAGTCGGTCGGTAGTCCTCCCGAAATCCCAAAGTAATACTGAGGGCCAATCGAGTGTCTGAATGACTCCTCGAAAGGATACAAAAAGAATAACAATGCCGCAGTCGGGCGTCAAGGCGACACCACATAAAGGGCTTATAACAAAAGTAAATAATAAGAGTGCCACAGTCGGACGTCTGAGCGACATCACATAAAAGGCTTATATCGAAAGTAAATAACAAGAGTGCCACAGTCGGACGTCTGAGAGACATCACATAAAGGGCTTATATCGAAAGTAAATAACAAGAGTGCCACAGTCGGACGTCTGAGCAACATCACATAAAGGGCTTATATTTCATAACTTAATATCTCAGTAGTTCAAGAATTTAATTCATTTCAAGGGAATAATCAGGTATGAGGTAAACAACAGGGTTAGTCCATCCACAGGAATAACGTTCAACCAAGTTTACCACTCAGGCTTGTTCACTGGGGATTTACCACGAGGATTGACATAGGTATGGATATACTAGCCATGGTCCTTGACCATGGACACGATGACTCGGAAGGATTTGACTCTGCAGAGTTTGTACTTTAACCACAGCCAACGGATTTCAGTAGTCACGGGGACTAGTTCCGTTTACGGTGTTTTAGGAGAAACCCATCTAACCAGTACACACCCATTCAACATTCCGAAGCCAGGAATCACCCTCGGCACCGTTCAAGAAAAACCTTGAGACGGGGAGGCTACAACCTCGCGTAGCATGGGATCAAATTTATATACGCGCGCTCTAAGGGGTGCCCCCCTCTCGGTCCCAACCGGAAACACCCATGCCCCCTGACCGGATGACTGGCTTTAATCCAGGGCCATGGAACCCTCATCCCGGCCCCTCTATTTGGTGTGTACACGGAAAGAGGTTAACAACTTACTAAACCGTATTCTTGGCAGAAAACATGTGGCAGCATGGAAAGGGGAAGAACGATAATCTGACTCAGTCCACTTTAACGTCGGAGTTTATCGGATGTCGTAAGGCTGGTATGCTACAACAATACCACCTTACTGCCTTTCATGTCACTACATGACTAGGCCATCTCTCATCAGAGATCACAGTAACATCGGAACACAAGGATAGTTGCCTTACATGCAACGAGACACTCACCGATGCTCATATGCCATGCACAAACCATTCAAGCAAACATGCAAAACACCCGTCATATCAAAGGTTCAAACATGCTTGCCTGGTTCGGAGAAGTCGGAGTCTAGCCCGGCGAAGTTCGCGTCTCGTCACCTCTTCCGAACCTACGGTATAGCGAAAACGATACTAACGTGAAAATCAACGCGTGCATAAAATTTGTTCCAATAATTTTCCAAATAAATACTATAAAAACTAGACAAAATACAAGACTGACAGAAAAGATTCACTCAAAAATCATCTTTTGTTAAAAGTTATAAGGGTTTTAGTCCAGGACTAATCTGTGATGAAACGAAAGGATCCGAGGACTTAACCGAGAAAACAAAAACGGTTTGGAAAGAAACGCGCCAGCCCAAAGAGAAAATGTATTTGCCAAGGCGCCAACAGAAAACGGTTCGAGAGGGAAAAGAAGAGAGGCCGACGGGGGGTCCACATGTCGTTTAAAACTTCGGCGCCCAAGATCTGCGGTGGTCGCCGGCGTTGAACCACGGCGCAGGCGGGGAGATCGGAGTGTACCAAGAGGTTCAGTCGTCCTTCCGCGTCGGTGGGTGGTGGACTTGACCGACGGAGAGCACCACGTCGACGGCGACACTTTCTCCGGCGGACGGCGACTCGGGCGATGGTGGAGAACTCCGGTGGGTGCTGCAAACTCCGAATTGAAGCGCATGTCAGGAGAGTGGATGCATAAGGAAGCTACTGGCAAGAGTTGAGGGGTGGAGGTGCACGCACGGGAGTGAATCGAGCTGGATCCCGTGGCGGGTCGAGGCGGCCGGAGTTGGGGAAGAAGGCTCCCTCGGGGCTCTTCCAGTGGCTTGGCGTGGTGTTGGTGGAGTGCAGAGGTGGTGTGGGTTCGAGTTCGAGCTCGGGGCCTCTATTTATAGGCGACTCGAGGGTGGCCGTGAACGGATTTCTCCGTGAAGCGTTACGGCGAGGCAGTGGTTGGGCAGGGGTTTAGGTGGCCAGCAGCATGAGTGAGAGTTCTTGGTCCCGTTCCTCGCTAAACTTGGTCGGGCTTGGCGAATGGCACCGGTCCTCGACGGGCGGCCGACGGGCACGGGCGGCGGCAGAGCGCGCCCGCGCTTAGCAGTTCACGACGAGGGTGGCAGCACGACGGGGAGTGGACGGCCACGCGGCGGCCTCCGGTGGCTTGGGCGGCGCTGGACGGCGCCGTCAACGCTGCGCCCTCTCTGGCGGCCGCAAAGCCGCCGCTGCCATCGCCACGGGTGGCGACCTCCTCCTGCTTTCGCTGCCGACGCCCGCAAAGCCGCCCGCTCGCCACGGGTGGGACAAGAAGGAGGGTACGGGAGCAAGGCGCCACCGCTGCATCAAGCGAGATCGACGCCCTGCTCAAGAAAAGCGAGTGGGTATCAAACTGTTTATCTGAATTTTCTGAACATGATAGCAACAGTGTCCAGCAGGTGTTCGATGAAATGATTTGGCATGAAGAAAATTTTTTCTGGAGCTGGGACTTGGTGAGGTGACCTCTCAATGCACCCAGAGGCTGCCTGATTTTTCTTAGATTTTTAGGAAGAGAATTCAAATGAATTTCATCAAATTTGGCAAATAAGGTCCAAACTTGCAGCAAGTATAATTTGAAATATTTGAACTGGAGACCAGTGGATCTTCATGGATCTTGGTTGAGGGCTCAAAGGACTAGCTAGGGAAATTGGTTTGGAGGCAAAACTCAAAGCAGAAAGGGTAGCTCCTTTGTAAACCTCCAGGGATCAAGATAGGAGGCAGAAATTGTTTTTGATGAGAAATAAAAGGAAACAAATATATGGAGAGGTTCAACTTGTTGGATTTGAAGAATAACTTGACACAAAGATGGGGAAAGGCTTTTTGGAGGGGATTTCCGCTTAGGTCATGGTAAGAGGGATTTTGAAAAGAGGAAGAGATTACTCCAAATGCCAAAGTGCTATTTAAAAGATTTTCAAAAGAAATTTCCCAAATGAAAAGCATTTGATTTTGAGACCAAATAAGAAGGGGAAAACCTCCAAGACCAAAATCAAGTCTTGGGGTGAATCCAAATAAAAAACTTGTCATAAAAGAAAGTTTTTGAGAGGGAGAGTTCTTTAGGGAAAATTTTAAATACCCTCCTCAAATCCAATAAAAGATTTTGATAAAACCAAAAATAAAATTTTGGGTGTCACAACACCTACCCCCTTAGGAAAAATCTCGTCCTCGAGATTTCAGCTGATCCTCAAATAGATGTGGGTACTCTGCCTGAAGGAAATCTTCTCTTTCCCATGTAGCTTCATCCTCGGTGTGATTGCTCCACTGAACCTTGAAAATTTTTATCGTTTTCTGTCGGGTCCTCCTTTCAGACTCTTCCAATATCTTTACTGGCCGCTCTCTGTAGGTGAGGTCTGGTTGCACATCGATGCTTTCATGAGATACCTGCTTTTCCGGGCTGTTCACACACTTTCTCAATTGTGAGACGTGGAACACGTCATGTACGTCTGACAGCTCCTTGGGTAGTTCTAGCTGGTAGGCTACGTTGCCTCTTCGTGCAGCTATACAGAATGGTCCAATAAATCTTGGGGCTAGCTTCCCTTTAATTTTGAACCGTTGCAGGCCCCTCATAGGAGACACTCGTAGGTATACGAATTCACCGGGTTCAAAGTTGACCTCACGATGTTTTTGATCGTAATAGCTCTTTTGTCGGCTTTGAGTTGTCTTGAGTCTGTCCCTGATCTGTTTAACTTTCTCCTCGGCCTCCTTGAGCATGTCGGGGCCGAAGATACGACTGTCACCTGTCTCTGACCAATTTAGTGGGGTACGACACCTCCGTCCGTACAATGCTTCAAAGGGTGCCATTTGTAAGCTGGCTTGGTAACTGTTGTTGTAAGCAAACTCGGCATATGGCAAACTTTCTTCCCAACTGGATCCATAGGTGAGCACACAGGCTCTCAGCATGTCCTCTAGAATTTGGTTCACGCGTTCCGTTTGTCCATCAGTCTGAGGGTGGTACGCTGTACTGAATGCTAGTTGAGTGCCCAGAGCTTGTTGTAAGTGATCCCAAAATTTAGAGACAAATTGAGTGCCTCGGTCGGATATTATAGTCTTTGGGACTCCATGCAGACAAACTATACGGGAGAGATAAAGCTTAGCAAGCCTTTGAGTGGAGTAGGTCGTCTTCACGGGAATGAAATGTGCTACCTTGGTTAGCCTATCTGTGATGACCCATATGGCGTCATTTCCGCGTTGTGATCGAGGTAGCCCGACGATGAAGTCCATTCCAATTTCATCCCATTTCCACTCAGGTATCCTGTTTGGCTGGAGTAGCCCTGCTGGCTTTTGATGCTCGGCTTTAATGCGCTGACATGAATTGCAACAAACAATGAATGCGGCTATATCCCTTTTCATATCGTGCCACCAAAATCTTTCCTGAATGTCTTTGTACATTTTGGTTCCTCCAGGGTGGATCGAGTATGGAGCGGTGTGGCTTTCGGTTAGGATTTGTTGCTTGAGTTCCTCAATGTTAGGTACGCAAAGTCTGTCCCCGTACCATAATATTCCTTCATTGTCTGTGACGAACTCTGAAGCCTTGCCAAGGCTCATTTTCCTCTTTATTCCTTTGATGCTGGGGTGCCCTTGTTGAGCCTTCTTAATTTGTTCCATTAGGGTGGGATGTATCTCCAGATTTGATACGGTGCCCTCAGAGACCAACACCATGTTGAGTCTAGCGAACTCCTGCTGAAACTCAGGCCTCAAGTTTTGTGGAATGTCGTTGCCCGGGCTGGGGTTCCGACTAAGAGCATCTGCCACTACATTTGCCTTCCCTGGATGGTAGTGAATGCCGACATCATAGTCCTTGAGCAATTCCAACCAGCGTCGTTGTCGTAAATTTAGCTCCGGTTGCGTGAAAATATATTTAAGGCTCTTATGGTCCGTATATATTTCACAACGATTTCCCAGTAGAAAGTGCCTCCACTCTTTGAGTCCATGGATGACCGCTGCTAGCTCCAAGTCATGAGTTGGGTAATTTTCCTCATGTTTCCGTAGTTGCCTGGAAGCATACGCGACAACTTTGCCATCCTGCATCAGTACACATCCGAGGCCCTTCCGAGATGCGTCACAATACACTTCAAAACTCTTGTGTATGTCTGGCACAGTTAAGACCGGTGCGGTCGTTAGTTTCTTCTTGAGTTCTTGGAAGCTTTTCTCGCATGCTTCCGTCCATACAAATTTCTTGTCTTTCTTGAGCAACTGTGTCATTGGTTTTTCCACAGTGGAGAATCCTTCAATGAATCTTCTGTAATATCCGGCCATTCCCAGGAAACTCCGTACATCTGTCACGTTGGCGGGTGGTTTCCAGTCAAGTATGGCCTTGATCTTTTCTGGGTCTACGGCCACGCCTTCTTGGGTTAATATGTGGCCTAGGAAACCAACTTGCCTTAGCCAAAATTCACACTTGCTAAATTTGGCGTACAATTTATGTTTTCTTAATTCTCCCAAAACAATTCTGAGATGCTCAGCATGCTCTTCTGGTGTCCTTAAATATACCAGAATATCGTCAATGAACACCACAACAAATTTGTCCATAAATTTCATAAACACTTTGTTCATGAGGTGGACGAAATATGCGGGGGCGTTTGTTAATCCAAATGGCATTACTGTGAACTCATATAATCCGTATCTGGAGGTGAATGCTGTCTTAGGGATATCTTCTGTCCGTACTTTCAATTGATGATAACCCGATCTTAAATCAATTTTTGAGAACACCTTGGCTTGAGCGAGCTGGTCAAACAAATCATTTATCCGTGGCATCGGATATTTGTTTTTGATGGTGACCATATTGAGAGCTCGATAGTCTATACACAATCTCAGTGTCCCATCCTTTTTCTTGGCGAACAACACTGGTGAACCCCATGTTGAGGAGCTGGCTCGAATAAATCCTTTGTCCAATAATTCCTTTATCTGTTTCTTCAATTCTTCCAATTCTGAGGGTGCCATTCTATAAGGTTTCTTATAGATGGGAGCGGTGCCAGGTGCTAGTTCGATGTTGAATTCTATCTCTCGGTCTGGTGGCATGCCTGGTAGTTCTTCAGGGAATACGTCTGGAAACTCGCACACCACTGGAACTTTTCTCAATTCTGAAATGTCCACTTTGTTCATCTTTGGTTGCCGTGACCGTGGTCTTTCTTGAGCTGTAACCTTTATTGTCTTGCCATGATGGTGAGTGAGAATCACGGTCCGATTGAAACAGTCAATAAATCCCTTGTTTGGTGGTCAACCAGTCCATCCCTAGGATGACATCCAGTCCTTTATTTTCCAACACGATGAGATTAGCCTGAAACTTTAGTCCTTCGAATTCAATGATCACTCCTTGGCAGTAACTCTGAGCGATCTGCTTATTCCCGGGGGACTTGATGATCATAGATTTTTCCAAGGGAAGTATCGGAAAACCATGTTGTAAAACAGAACTCTTTGAAACGAACGAGTGAGAAGCTCCAGAAGCAAACAAAACCGTGGCAGGTACTGTGTTGACAGGGAACGTACCGAGCACGATGTCTGGGGCATTCTGCGCTTCTTCCCTGGTCACATGGTTCAGGTGACCCTTCCTGTGATTGTTGTTGGGGTTGAAATTGTTGCGCTTGGGGGCTGGATTGTTCCCACCATTGTTCGGCTTGGGGGCCGAGTTCCTTGGTTTTGGGCACTGTTTGGCATAGTGCCCTTCTTCACCACAAGCATAGCAAGTGACCCCTGGGTGGTACGTGAAGTCCTTGTCCCTTGAATGAAACTGTCTGGTTGGCCTTAGAGCAGTGGTCGTGGATTTTCTTGCTTCAATCCTCTAAACATCAGTCTTGCTTCGGTTGTTGCGAGCAAGAGTCGTCTTGTCCCTCTTTCACTTACGAATATCTTCCAGACTGCGGCGCTCATTCTCCAAGGTAATGGCCTTGTCGACCAGAGTTTTGAAATATGGGAAAATGTGTACGACCAGTTGGCATTTTAGTGCTGGTGCCAGGCCGTCCAAGAATTTTTCCATCCTTTTGTTCTCAGTCATATGCTCATCGTAGGCATAACGAGATAGCTGGGTAAACTGACTGTTGTATTCCGTTACTGTCATGCCTCTCTGCTTGAGGTCATCAAATTCTCTTTTCTTGATTTTTATGATGCTCCTGGGGATGTGTGCCCCACGAAAGCCTTCCTTAAACTCTTCCCAGGTGATGTTGTGTTCACTGGGATGCATGTGTAGGAAGTTTTCCCACCATGCTGCAGCTGCTCCAGTGAGGTAGTGAGGTGCATAAAGCACCTTCTCATGATCTGAACACTGAGCAATAATCAGCTTTCTTTCGATGTCACGAAGCCAATCATCGGCTTCAAGTGGCTTATCAGTGTGAGCAAACGTTGGAGGGCGTATCTTCTGCAGTTCAGACAACTTGGAGTGTGGTTGGTATGGCTCACGGTGATTCCCCATATTGATGACGTGATTCATCATTTCTTGGTGTTGCTGTTGGCTTTGTTCGAAAAGGTGGCATACTTGAGATAAGGCTGCTTCGCTGTCCTGTTGACTAGACTGTCCCTGAGTGAAGTTGTTGCTTGTTTGTGTTCCATAAACTTCTTCTGGTCGATTGGGCATGGAACGAGTCCACGGACGAGTCATTTTCCACTCTGGGGTATTATTTTGCAAAACTCATGAGAAGAACTGTGTGGCACAAGGAAAATCTTGCAAAGGCAAAAAAATTAGAAGACCTCAAGATTTTTTTCAAGAAAAAATTGATTGCGCACGGAGAAGGACCGCTCAGCACTTACTTTACACGCTAAAGGCAAACATACGATACAACACTCAGGATGCGCGTACACATGCCTGACATGTTATTTAGGCTAGCATACTCCTCCGGGTCCCTACATGAAGCGCATACAACTATTACAAACTTAAGTACATAAAACATAACATACACGCAGGCACAACGCGCGACTACTAAGCGCACTCAGTCGAAGATGGTGAAGATGTCCTTCCCCTTTCCGAGGGTAAGACCCAGCGGTGTAGGAGACTCAACCTCCACCTCCTCCCTAGTAGGCTCCAGGCGCGTAGCACTGCGCTGAGGTGATGGCGCGGGCGCGACAGGCGGTACTGCGGGTGCGGCAGGCGGTGCAGCTCTGACTGGAGTAGGAGCGATGACTCGGTCGAACTCCTCAGTGGTAGGCAGACGGCGAGCAGTGGCCAAAATGGCCGGTGCATAAGATGCTGAGGACGAGACGAAAGTCAGAGGTGGTGCCACGTGGAGAAGCTCCTTCCTGCTGGCAGGACCGCCCCGAACTAAGTCCATACGGGCAGCCACAAGATCGTCCACGAGGTTGTCGAAAGATTCCTCCATAGCTTTGAGATACTCCACAACCATCTCGATGGCTTCATCTCGCTCTCCCCTATGGCAGGCGAATGCATAGTGACAAGTATATGGCACATGGCATGGGAGGTAGCGGTAGCGATGAGTCTTCATCATAGGAAGAATGTCCCGAAGGCGAGCTATCGCCTCACGGGCAGCCATCTGCATGGCATGCCTCTCCGTAGGCATGGCAAAAACGGAAGTGGCGAGACGCAGAACATCCTCCCTTGAACTGCACCACGGCCTGGTGCATAGACACGTCGTCGCTGAGCTTGTGCTGGTAAAGCGTGAATTCCGGACGATTCGCTGGCCCGATTGCGAGCTTGGTGATGGAGACAAGGAGTTTGACAAACCCCTCGGGCACATTAGTGAACACCCGAGTCTCGCAGTTGCTGCCAGCCATCTACAAAAGTAGGCAAAATTCTGAGTAGTCTAATCATAAATTTATGATGACCAACAGAAAATAGCTACCTTTGCAAAATGCTGAAAAAGCACTAAAAACGCTAATAACCGATTAGCGATCGCACCTAGTGGCTTCCTACAGTCAGCCTGGCTCTGATACCAAGCTTGTCACGACCGGTTTTCCAATAAAAATATTTATTGAGAAAACGATCCCTTTTACGGACCAGCAGAGAAGAATCCTTCTCACTGGTAGACACAATCTTGATCACAGAGGAAAAACCAGGAGTACTGAATATAATACAAGGTTGGGCGGAGACTGCTCAACAATTTATTACAAGCACGCCGATAAAACATAACGGCGGATAGGGTGGCATAACTACTAACTCATGATAAAAGCGGTGGTGGATATATCACAGTGAAGTGGGTGACATGACTCCTGAAAACTAACAGCTCTTCGAGCGTCGGAGTGAGGCTCGAGGATACTTATCGTGGGTGGCGGAAGCGTATATAATACAAGTGACCAATCTCCAGGACCGCACGGGACTGACTGGGATTCCTCTAGGCGTTGGACTCACTATCAAACTCTTCATCCATGAGATCGCCTTCGTCAACATCTGGCCAAAACAACAAGCCAGGTGAGTACTATGAAAGTACTCGCAAGACAGTTCGGACATAAGATATAACAAATGTGAACACGATGCATATGAACAGATTAACAGGCGCACTCAGACAATGAGATAATAATGTATGGGAAATAAAAGGGGAGTCGGGCGGTAGTCCTCCCGAAATCCCAAAGTAATACTGAGGGCCAATCGAGTGTCTGAATGACTCCTCGAAAGGATACAAAAAGAATAACAATGCCGCAGTCGGGCGTCAAGGCGACACCACATAAAGGGCTTATAACAAAAGTAAATAATAAGAGTGCCACAGTCGGACGTCTGAGCGACATCACATAAAGGGCTTATATCAAAAGTAAATAACAAGAGTGCCACAGTCGAACGTCTGAGCGACATCACATAAAGGGCTTATATCGAAAGTAAATAACAAGAGTGCCACAGTCGGACGTCTGAGCGACATCACATAAAGGGCTTATATTTCATAACTTAATATCTCAAGAGTTCAAGAATTTAATTCATTTCAAGGAATAATCGGTATGAGGTAAACAATGTGGTTAGTCCATCCACGTGAATAACGCTCAACCAAGTTTACCACTCGGGCTTGTTCACCGGGATTTACCACGAGGATTGACATAGGTATGGATATCTCGCCATGGTCCTTGACCATGGACACGATGACTCGGAAGGATTTGACTCGCAGAGTTTGTACTTTAACCACGCCCAACGGATTTGAGTAGTCACGGGGACTAGTTCCGTTTACGGTGTTTTAGGAGAAACACATCTAACCAGTACACACCCATTCAACATTCCGAAGCCAGGAATCACCCTCGGCAACGTTCAAGAAAAACCTTGAGACGGGGAGGCTACAACCTCGCGTAGCATGGGATCAAATTTATATACGCGCGCTCTAAGGGGTGCCCCCCTCTCGGTCCCAACCGGAAACACCCATGCCCCCTGACCGGATGACTGGCTTTAATCCAGGGCCATGGAACCCTCATCCCGGCCCCTCTATTTGGTGTGTACACGGAAAGAGGTTAACAACTTACTAAACCGTATTCTTGGCAGAAAACATGTGGCAGCATGGAAAGGGGAAGAACGATAATCTGACTCAGTCCACTTTAACGTCGGAGTTTATCGGATGTCGTAAGGCTGGTATGCTACAACAATACCACCTTACTGCCTTTCATGTCACTACATGACTAGGCCATCTCTCATCAGAGATCACAGTAACATCGGAACACACGGATAGTTGCCTTACATGCAACGAGACACTCACCGATGCTCATATGCCATGCACAAACCATTCGAGCAAACATGCAAAACACCCGTCATATCAAAGGTTCAAACATGCTTGCCTGGTTCGGAGAAGTCGGAGTCTAGCCCGGCGAAGTTCGCGGCTCCGTCACCTCTTCCGGAACCTACGGTATAGCGAAAACGTATACTAACGTGAAAATCAACGCGTGCATAAAATTTGTTCCAATAATTTTCCAAATAAATACTATAAAAAACTAGACAAAAATACAAGACTGACAGAAAAAGATTCACTCAAAAATCATCTTTTGTTAAAAAGTTATAAGGGTTTTAGTCCAGGGACTAATCTGTGATGAAACAGAAAGGATCCAGGGACTTAACTGAGAAAACAAAAAACGGTTCGGAAAGAAACGCGCCAGCCCAAAGAGAAAACGTATTTGCCCGAAGGCGCCAATAGAAAACGGTTTGAGAGGGAAACAGAAGAGAGGCTGACGGGGGGGGGGGGTCCCACATGTCAGGTTTAAAACTTCGCCGGCGCCCTAAGACTGCGTTGGTCGCCGGCGTTGAACCACGGCGAGGCAGGGAGATCGGAGTGTACCAAGAGGTTCAGTGCATCCTTGCGCGTCGGTGGGTGGTGGACTTGACCGACGGAGAGCACCACGTCGACGGCGACACTTTCTCCGGCGGACGGCGACTCGGGCGATGGTGGAGAACTCCGGTGGGTGTTGCAAACTCCGAATTGAAGCGCGGGTCAGGAGAGTGGATGCATAAGGAAGCTACTGGCAAGAGTTGAGGGGTGGAGGTGCACGCACGGGAGCGAATCGAGCTGGATCCCGTGGCGGGTCGAGGCGGCCGGAGTTGGGGAAGAACGCTCCCTCAGAGCTCTTCCAGTGGCTTGGCGTGGTGTTGGTGGAGTGCAAGGTGGTGTGGGTTCGAGTTCGAGCTCGGGGCCTCTATTTATAGGCGATTCGACGGGGTGGCCGTGAACGGGATTTCTTCGGCGAGCGATTACGGCGAGGCAGTGGTTGGGCAGGGGGTTTAGGTGGCCAGGCAGCATCAGTGAGAGTTACTGGTCCCGTTCCACTTCTAAATTTGGTCGGGCTTGGCGTAATGGCGCCGGTCCTCGACGGGGCGGCCGTACGGGCACGGCGGCGGCAGAGAGCGCGCTCCGCGCCTAGCAGTTCACGACAAGGGTGGCAGCGCGCACGGGGGAGTGGACGGCCACACGGCGGCCTCCGGTGGCTTGGGCGGCGCTGGACGGCGCCGTCAACGCTGCGCCCCTCTCTGGCGGCCGCAAAGCCGCCGCTGTCGTCGCTCACGGGGTGGCGCACCTCCTCCTGCTCGTCGCCGACGCCCGCAACCTTCCAGGCGTTCGTGCGGTGCAGGGACAAGAAGGAGGGGACGGGGAGCAAGGCGCCACCGCGGCACTGGCGAGATCGACGTCTGGCTCTGAAGAAAACGACAGTGGGTACTGAAACTGTTTATCTGAATTTTCTGAACATGATAGCAACAGTGTCCAGCAGGTGTTCGATGAAATGATTTGGCATGAAGAAAATTTTTTCTAGAGCTTGGACTTGGTGAGGTGACCTCTCAATGCACCCAGAGGCTGCCTGATTTTTCTCAGATTTTTAGGAAGAGAATTCAAATGAATTTCATCAAATTTGGCAAATAAGGTCCAAACTTGCAGCAAGTATAATTTGAAATATTTGAACTGGAGACCAGTGGATCTTCATGGATCTTGGTTGAGGGCTCAAAGGACTAGCTAGGGAAATTGGTTTGGAGGCAAAACTCAAAGCAGAAAGGGTAGCTCCTTTGTAAACCTCCAGGGATCAAGATAGGAGGCAGAAATTGTTTTTGATGAGAAATAAAAGGAAACAAATATATGGAGAGGTTCAACTTGCTGGATTTGAAGAATAACTTGACACAAAGATGGGGAAAGGCTTTTGGGAGGGGATTTCCACTTAGGTCATGGTAAGAGGGATTTTGAAAAGAGGAAGAGATTACTCCAAATGCCAAAGTGCTATTTAAAAGATTTTCAAAAGAAATTTCCCAAATGAAAAGCATTTGATTTTGAGACCAAATAAGAAGGGGAAAACCTCCAAGACCAAAATCAAGTCTTGGGTGAATCCAAATAAAAAACTTGTCATAAAAGAAAGTTTTTGAGAGGGAGAGTTCTTTAGGGAAAATTTTAAATACCCTCCTCAAATCCAATAAAAGATTTTGATAAAACCAAAAATAAAATTTTGGGTGTCACAATTTATCCCTCTACATCATGTCATCTTGCTTAATGCGTTACTCTGTTCTTATGAACTTAATACTCTAGATGCATGTTGGATAGCGGTCGATGTGTGGAGTAATAGTAGTAGATGCAGAATCATTTCGGTCTACTTGACACGGACGTGATGCCTATGTTCATGATCATGCCTAGATATTCTCATAACTATGCGCTTTTTTATCAATTGCTCGGCAGTAATTTGTTCACCCACCGTAATATATGCTATCTTGAGAGAAGCCACTAGTGAAACCTATGGCCCCCGGGTCTATTTTCCATCATATAATCTCCTATTTTACATCATATTAGTTTCCCATTAACTAGCTATTCCTTTCGCTGTTTATTTTGCAATCTTTACTTTCCAATCTATACAACAAAAATACCAAAAATATTTACTTTATTATCTTTATCAGATCTCACTTTTGCAAGTGGCCGTGAAGGGATTGACAACCCCTTTATCGCGTTGGTTGCAAGGTTCTTAATTGTTTGTGCAGGTACTAGGCGATTTGCGTGTAGTATCCTACTGGATTGATACCTTGGTTCTCAAAAACTGAGGGAAATACTTACACTACTTTGTTGCATCACCCTTTCCTCTTAAGGGGAAAACCAACGCATGCTCAAGAGGTAGCAAGAAGGATTTCTAGTGTCGTTGCCGGGGAGATCTACGCTCAAGTCAAGACATACCAAGTACCCATCACAAACTCTTCTCCCTCGCATTACATTATTTTCCATTTGCCTCTCGTTTTCCTCTCCCCCACTTCACCCTTGCCGTTTTATTCGCCCTTTTTCGTTCGTCTCTTTTCGCTTGCCTCTTCTGTGCTTGTGTGTTGGATTGATTGTTCGTCACGATGGCTCAAAACAATACTAAATTGTGTGACTTTTCGAATACCAACAACAATGATTTTATTAGCATTTCGATTGCTCCTATTACCGATGCTGAATCTTGTGAAATTAATGCTGCTTTGTTGAATCTTGTCATGAAAGATCAATTTTCTGGCCTTCCTAGTGAAGATGCCGCTACCCATCTAAACAACTTTGTTGATTTGTGCGATATGCAAAAGAAGAAAGATGTGGATAATGATATAGTTAAATTGAAGCTATTTCCGTTTTCGCTTAGAGATCGTGCTAAAACTTGGTTCTCTTCTTTGCCTAAAAATAGTATTGATTCCTGGAATAAGTGCAAAGATGCTTTTATCTCTAAGTATTTTCCTCCCGCTAAGATCATCTCTCTTAGAAACGATATTATGAATTTTAAGCAACTTGATCATGAGCATGTTGCACAATCTTGGGAGAGGATGAAATTAATGATATGTAATTGCCCTACACATGGTTTGAATTTATGGATGATTATACAAAAATTTTCTACCGGATTGAATTTTGCTTCTAGAAATCTTTTAGATTCGGCCGCGGGAGGCACTTTTATGGAAATCACTTTAGGAGAAGCTACTAAACTCCTAGATAATATTATGGCTAATTATTCTCAATGGCACACCGAAATATCTACTAGTAAAAAGGTTCATGCGATTGAAGAGATTAATGTTTTGTGTGGAAAGATGGATGAACTTATGAAATTGTTTGCTAATAAGGGTGTTTCTTCTAATCCTAATGATATGACTTTGTCCACTTTGATTGAGAATAATAATGAATCTATGGATGTGAATTTTGTTGGTAGGAACAATTTTGGTAACAACGCGTATAGAGGAAACTTTAATTCTAGGCCGTTTCCTAGTAAATTCTCTTATAATTATGGTAATTCCTACAACAATTTTTATGGAAATTTTAGTAAGATGTCCTCTGATTTTGAGACTAGTGTTAAAAAATTATGAATTGGCAAAATAATTTCAATGCTTTGATTGAAGAAAAATTGCTTAAGATTGATGAGTTGGCTAGGAACGTGGATAGAATTTCTCTTGATGTTGATTCTTTGAAACTTAGATATATTCCACCTAAGCATGATATAAATGAGTCTCTCAAAGCCATGAGAATTACCATTGATGAGTGCAAAGAAAGAACCGCTAGGATGCGTGCTAAAAAAGACTGCTTTGTGAAAGCGTGTTCTTCTAGTTTTCATGATAATAATGATGACGATCTAAAAGTGATTGATGTGTCTCTTATTAAATCTTTGTTTTCCAATATGAATCTTGATAAAGATGGGACGGGAGATGAGTCAACTTTAGTTAAAAGGCATCCCAATGATTCGGAGTTTTTAGATCTTGATGCAAAAATTGGTAAAAGTGGGATTGAAGAGGTCAAAACTCTACATAGCAATGAACCCGCTATTTTGGATTTCGAGGAATTTAATTATGATAATTGTTCTTTGATAGATTGTATTTCCTTATTGCAATCCGTATTAAATTCTCCTCATGCTTATAATAAAAATAAAGCTTTTACCAAACATATCGTTGATGCTTTAATACAGTCATATGAAGAAAAGCTTGAACTAGAAGTTTCTATCCCTAGAAAACTTTATGATGAGTGGGAACCTACTATAAAAATTAAGATTAAAAATCATGAATGTTATGCTTTATGTGATTTGGGTGCTAGTGTTTCCACGATTCCAAAAACTTTGTGTGATGTGTTAGATTTCCATGAATTTGATGATTGTTCTTTAAATTTGCATCTCGTGGATTCCACCATTAAGAAACCTATGTGAAGGATTAATGATGTTCTTATTGTTGCAAATATGAATTATGTGCCCGTAGATTTTATTGTTCTTGATATTGATTGCAATCCTACATGTTCTATTATTCTTGGTAGACCTTTCCTTAGAACGATTGGTGCAATTATTGATATGAAAGAAGGAAATATTAGATTCCAATTTCCATTAAGGAAAGGCATGGAACACTTTCATAGGAAGAAAATTAAATTACCTTATGAATCTATTATGAGAGTCACTTATGGATTGCATACCAAAGATGACAATACCTAGATCTATTCTTGTTTTTATGCCTAGCTAGGGGCGTTAAACGATAGCGCTTGTTGGGAGGAAACCCAATTTTATTTTCGTTCCTTGCTTTTTGTTCCTGTTTAATAATAAATAATTCATCTAGCCTCTGCTCAGATGTGGTTTGGTGTTTTAATTAGTGTTTGTGCCAAGTAATACCTTTAGGATAACCTACGGTGATAGTTAATTTGATCTTGCTGAAAAACAGAAACTTTTGCGCGCACGAGATTAGTTTTCATAAATCACAGGAACGTGATTTTCAGTTGATTATTTTTGCAGAAGATTAATAAATAAATTTCTTAGGACTTCCTAATTTCTCAGAATTGTTGGAGTTACAGAAGTATACGTTTGATACAGATTGCTACAAACTGTTCTGTTTTTGACAGATTCTGTTTTTCGTGTGTTGTTTGCTTATTTTGATGAATCTATGGCTAGTTGATGTCTACTACACAACCTTCTTCTTGTAGACGTTGTTGGGCCTCCAAGTGCAGAGGTTTGTAGGACAGTAGCAAATTTCCCTCAAGTGGATGACCTAAGGTTTATCAATCCGTGTGAGGCGTAGGTTGAAGATGGTCTCTCTCAAACAACCCTGCAACCAAATAACAAAGAGTCTCTTGTGTCCCCAACACACCCAATACAATGGTAAATTGTATAGGTGCACTAGTTCGGCGAAGAGATGGTGATACAAGTGCAATATGGATGATAGATATGAGTATTTGTAATCTGAAAATATAAAAACAGCAAGGTAACAAGTGGTAAAAGTGAGCGTAAACGGTATTGCAATGCTAGGAAACAAGGCCTAGGGTTCATACTTTCACTAGTGCAAGTTCTCTCAACAATAATAATATAATTGGATTATATAAATATCCCTCAACATGCAATAAAGAGTCACTCAAAAGTCACTAATAGAGGAGAACAAACGAAGAGAATATTGTAGGGTACGAAACCACCTCAAAGTTATCCTTTCTGATCAATCTATTCAAGAGTCCGTAGTAAAATAACGCGAAGCTATTCTTTCCGTTCGATCTATCATAGAGTTTGTACTAGAATAACACCTTAAGACACAAATCAACCAAAACCCTAATGTCACCTAGATACTCCAATGTCACCTCAAGTATCCGTGGGTATGATTATACGATATGCATCACACAATCTCTGATTCATCTATTCAACCAACACAAAGAACTTCAAAGAGTGCCCCAAAGTTTCTACCGGAGAGTCAAGACAAAAACGTGTGCCAACCCCTATGCATAAGTTCACAAGGTCACTGAACCCGCAAGTTGATCACCAAAACATACATCAAGTAGATCACGTGAATATCCCATTGTCACCACAGATAAGCACATGCAAGACATACATCAAGTGTTCTCAAATCCTTAAAGACTCAATCCGATAAGATAACTTCAAAGGGAAAACTCAATCCATTACAAGAGAGTAGAGGGGGAGAAACATCATAAGATCCAACTATAATAGCAAAGCTCGCGATACATCAAGATCGTGCCAAATCAAGAACACGCGAGAGAGAGATCAAACACATAGCTCTTGGTACATACCCTCAGCCCTCGAGGGTGAACTACTCCTCCTCGTCATGGAGAGCGCGGGATGATTAAGATGGCCACGGTGAGGATCCCCCCTCGGCAGGTGCTTGAACAGGTCTCGATTGGTTTTTGGTGGCTATAGAGGCTTGCGGCGGCGGAACTCCCGATCTATCCTGTTTTCTGGAGGTTTCAGTATTTATAGGATTTTTTGGCGTAGGTCTCACGTCAGGGGGGTCTCCGGGTTGTCCATGAGGCAGGGGCCCACGCCTAGGGGGGTGGGCGCGCCCCCCACCCTCGTGGGCAGTCCGGGACTCTTCTGGCCCAACTCTTTTGCTCCGGGGTCTTCTTTTGGTCCATAAAAAATTGTCAAAAATTGGCACGTCAATTGACTCCGTTTGGTATTCCTTTTTCGTAAAACTCAAAACAAGGAAAAAACAGTAAACCGCACTGGGCTCTAGGTTAATAGGTTAGTCCCAAAAGTCATATAAAATAGCATATAAATGCATATAAAACATCCTAGATGGATAATATAATAGCATGGAACAATCAAAAATTATAGATACGTTGGAGACGTATCACTAGTATCGGGGGGTATGAACCATAGAGAAGTTGGAATACAGTAGGTTTAACACCAATATAAATAAAGAATGAGTTCATTACAGTACCTCAAAGTGGTGGTTTGTTTTCTTATACTAACAGAGCTCACGAGATTTTCTGTTTGAGTTTTGTGTTGTGAAGTTTTCAAGTTTTTGGGTAAAGATTTGATGGATTTTGGAATTAGGAGTGGCAAGAGCCTAAGCTTGGGGATGCCCAAGGCACCCCAAGGTAAAATTCAAGGACAACAAAAAGCCTAAGCTTGGGGATGCCCCGGAAGGCATCCCCTCTTTCGTCTTCATCTATCGGTAACTTTACTTGAGGCTATATTTTTATTCACCACATGATATGTGTTTTGCTTGGAGCGTCTTGTATGATTTGAGTCTTTGCTTTTTAGTTTACCACAATCATCCTTGCTGTACACACCTTTTGGGAGAGACACACATGAATCGGAATTTATTAGAATACTCTATGTGCTTCACTTATATCTTTTGAGCTAGATAGTTTTGCTCTAGTGCTTCATTTATACATTTTTAGAGCACGGTGGTGGTTTTATTTTATAGAAATTATTGATCTCTCATGCTTCACTTATATTATTTTGAGAGTCTTTTAGAACAACATGGTAATTTGCTTTGGTTATAAAACTAGTTCTAATATGATGGGCATCCAAGATGGGTATAATAAAAACTTTCATATAAAGTGCGTTGAATAATATGAGAAGTTAGATGCTTGATGATTGTTTTGAGATATGAGGATGTTGATATTAGAGTCATGCTAGTGGAGTAGTTGTGAATTTGAGATATACTTGTGTTAAAGTTTGTGATTCCCGTAGCATGCACGTATGGTGAACCGTTATGTGATGAAGTTGGAGCATGATTTATTTATTGATTGTCTTCCTTATGTGTGGAGGTCGGGATCGCGCGATGGTTAACTCCTACCAACCCTTCCCCTAGGAGCATGCGTGTAGTACTTTGTTTTGATGACTTGTAGATTTTTGCAATAAGTATGTGAGTTCTTTATGACTAATTTTGAGTCCATGGATTATACGCACTCTCACCCTTCCACCATTGCTAGCCTCTCTTGTGCCGCGCAAATCTCGCCGATACCATAAACCCACCATATACCTTCCTCAAACAGCCACCATACCTACCTATTATGGCTTTTCCATAGCCATTTCGAGATATATTGCCATGCAACTTTCCACCGTTCCGTTTATTATGACACGCTCCATCATTGTCATATTGCTTTGCATGATCATGCAGTTGACATCGTATTTTTGGCAAAGCCACCATTCATAATTCTTTCATACATGCCACTGTTGATTCGTTGCACATCCCGGTACACCGCCGAAGGCATTCACATAGAGTCATATTTTGTTCTAAGTATTGAGTTGTAATTCTTGAGTTGTAAGTAAATAAAAGTGTGATGATCTTCATTATTAGAGCATTGTCCCATGTGAGGAAAGGATGATGGAAGCAATGATTCCCTCACAAGTTGGGATGAGTCTCCGGACTTTATGAAAAATAAAAGAGGCCAAAGAAGCCCAAATAAAAAAAGGCCAAAGAAGCCCACCAAAAAAAATGAGAGAAAAAGAGAGAAGGGACAATGTTACTATCCTTTTTCCACACTTGTGCTTCAAAGTAGCACCATGATCTTCATGATAGAGAGTCTCCTATGTTGTCACTTTCGTATACTAGTGGGAATATTTCATTATAGAACTTGGCTTGCATATTCCAATGACGGGCTTCCTCAAATTGCCCTAGGTCTTCGTGAGCGAGCAACTTGGATGCACACCCACTTAGTTTCTTTTGTTGAGCTTTCATACACTTATAGCTCTAGTGCATCCGTTGCATGGCAATCCCTACTCACTCACATTGATATCTATTGATGGGCATCTCCATAGCCCATTGATACGCCTAGTTGATGTGAGACTATCTTCCTCCTTTTGTCTTCTCCACAACCACCATATTCTATTCCACCTATAGTGCTATGTCCATGGCTCAGGCTCATGTATTGCGTGAAAGTTGAAAAAGTTTGAGAATACTAAATTATGAAACAATTGCTTGGCTGAAACCGGGGTCGAGCATGATTTAAATATTTGGTGTGATGGAGATAGAGCATAGCCAAACTATATGATTTTGTAGGGATAACTTTCTTTGGCCATGTTATTTTGAGAACACATAATTGCTTTGTTAGTATGCTTGAAATATCATTATTCTTATGTCAATATTAAACTTTTGTCTTGAATCTTTCGAATTTGAACATTCATGCCACAATAAAGAAAATTACATTGAAAATTATGCTAGGTAGCATTCCACATGAAAAATTCTGTTTTTATCATTTACCTACTCGAGGACGAGCAAGAATTAAGCTTGGGGATGCATGATACGTCTCCAACGTATCTATAATTTTTTATTGTTCCATGCTATTATATTATCTGTTTTGGATGTTTAATGGGCTTTATTATGCTCTTTTATATTATTTTTGGGACTAACCTATTAACCGAAGGCCCAGTGCAAATTGATGTTTTTTTGCCTATTTCAGTGTTTCGCAGAAAAGGAATATCAAACGGAATCCAAACGGAATGAAACCTTCACGAGGATCGTTTTTGGAACAAACGCAATCCAGGAGACTTGGAGTGGACGTCAAGGAAGCAACGAGGCGGCCACGAGGCAGGAGGGCGTGCCCAGGGGGGTAGGTACAACCCCCACCCTCGTGGGCCCCTCGTAGCTCCATCGACCTACTTCTTTCGCCTATATATACTCTTATACCCTGAAAACATCCGGGGGAGCCACGAAACCACTTTTCCACCGCCGCAACCTTCTGTACCCGTGAGATCCCATCTTGGGGCCTTTTCCGGCGCTCCGCCGAAGGGGGAATCGATCACGGAGGGCTTCTACATCAACACCATAGCCTCTCCGATGATGTGTGAGTAGTTTACCACAGACCTTCGGGTCCATAGTTATTATCTAGATGGCTTCTTCTCTCTCTTTGGATCTCAATACAAAGTTCTCCTCGATCTTCCTGGAGATCTATTCGATGTAATACTTTTTGCGGTGTGTTTGTCGATATCCGATGAATTGTGGGTTTATGATCAAGATTATCTATGAACAATATTTGGTTCTTCTCTGAATTCTTATATGGATGATTTGATATCTTTGCAAGTCTCTTCGAATTATCAGTTTGGTTTGGCCTACTAGATTGATCTTTCTTGCAATGGGAGAAGTGCTTAGCTTTGGGTTCAATCTTGCGGTGCTCGATCCTAGTGACAGAAAGGGAACCGACACGTATTGTATTGTTGCCATCGAGGTTAAAAAGATGAGGTTTATATCATATTGCTTGAGTTTCATCTTGCTTAATGCGTTACTCTGTTCTTATGAACTTAATACTCTAGATGCATGCTGGATAGCGGTCGATGTGTGGAGTAATAGTAGTAGATGCAGAATCGTTTCGGTCTACTTGACACGGACGTGATGCCTATGTTCATGATCATGCCTAGATATTCTCATAACTATGCGCTTTTCTATCAATTGCTTGGCAGTAATTTGTTCACCCACCGTAATATATGCTATCTTGAGAGAAGCCACTAGTGAAACCTATGGCCCACGGGTCTATTTTCCATCATATAATCTCCTATTTTACATCATGTTAGTTTCCCATTAACTAGCTATTTCTTTCGCCGTTTATTTTGCAATCTTTACTTTCCAAACTATACAACAAAAATACCAAAAATATTTACTTTATTATCTTTATCAGATCTCAGTTTTGCAAGTGGTTGTGAAGGGATTGACAACCCCTTTATCGCGTTGGTTGCAAGGTTCTTGATTGTTTGTGCAGGTACTAGGCGATTTGCGTGTAGTCTCCTACTGGATTGATACCTTGGTTCTCAAAAACTGAGGGAAATACTTACGCTACTTTGCTGCATCACCATTTCCTCTTCAAGGGAAAACCAACGCATGCTCAAGAGGTAGCAGTACGCGGGAGCACGGATGGGCGCATGTGCGGGGAGCAGGCAAGTCTCGTCCATTGACAATGCCAGAGATTTTTTAGAGAAATTTCTAACAAGATTAAAGTCACCCCCTACTAAGGTAGGACCAGAACACCCTTCTAAGACATTGTGCAGTTCATTAATAAAATAAAGCTTAAGCTCCTCATAAGCAGAGACATAAATAGAAATTAATCTCTAGATAGAACCATCTATCCTATTTTTTAATAGATAATAAATACTAAAAACTGTTGCATGCAATTTCAAAAAAATTCCTACGATCACACAAGATCTATCTAGGAGATGCATAGCAACAAGAGGGGGAGAGTGTGTCTACGTACCCTCGTAGACCGAAAGCGGAAGCGTTAGGTTAACGCGGTTGATGTAGTCGAACGTCTTCACGATCCAACCGATCTTAGTAGCGAACGTATGGCACCTCTAAGTTCTCCACACGTTCAGCTCGATGACGTTCCTCGAACTCTTGATCCAGCAGAGGGTCGAGGGAGAGTTTCGTCAGCACGACGGTGTGGTGACGGTGATGGTGATGTGATCCGCGCAGGGCTTCGTCTAAGCACTACGATGCTATGACCGGAGGCGTAAATTGTGGAGGGGGCACCGCACACGGCTAAGAGAACAATTGATGTGCCTTTGGGGTGCCCCCCGCCCCTGTATATAAAGGAGGAGGGGAGGAGGCCGGCCACAAGGCGCGCGCCAAGGAGGGGGAGTCCTACTAGGACTCCACTGTTAGAAATATGCCCTAGAGGCAATAATAAATGGTTATTATTATATTTCCTTGTTCATGATAATTGTCTATTGTTCATGCTATAATTATGTTATCCGGAAATCGTAATACATGTGTGAATACATAGACCACAACGTGTCCCTAGTAAGCCTCTAGTTGACTAGCTCGTTGATCAACCAATAGTCATGGTTTCCTGACTATGGACATTGGATGTCATTGATAACGGGATCACATCATTAGGAGAATGATGTGATGGACAAGACCCAATCCTAAGCATAGCACAAAAGATCGTGTAGTTCGTTTGCTAGAGCTTTTCCAATGTCAAGTATCATTTCCTTAGACCATGAGATCGTGAAACTCCCGGATACCGTAGGAGTGCTTTGGGTGTACCAAACGTCACAACGTAACTGGGTGACTATAAAGGTGCACTACGGGTATCTCCGAAAGTGTCATTGGGTTAGCACGGATCGAGGATCGGATTTGTCACTCCGCATGACGGAGAGGTATCTCTGGGCCCACTCGGTAATGCATCATCATAATGAGCTCAATGTGACTAAGGAGTTAGCCACGGATCATGCATTACTGATGCAGTAAAGTGACTTGCGATAACGAGATTGAACAAGGTATTGGGATACCGACGATCGAATCTCGTGCAAGTAACGATCGATTGACAAAGGGAATTGTATACGGGATTGATTGAATCCTCGACATCGTGGTTCATCCGATGAGATCATCGTGGAACATGTGGGAGCCAACATGGGTATCCAGATCCGCTGTTGGTTATTGACCGGAGAGGCGTCTCGGTCATGTTCGCATGTCTCCGAACCCGTAGGGTCTACACATAAGGTTCGGTGGCGCTAGGGTTGTAGAGATATTAGTATGCGGAAACCGAAAGTTGTTTGAGTCCCGGATGAGATCCCGGACGTCGGGAGGAGTTCGGAATGGTCCGGAGGTGAAGAATTATATATAGGAAGTCCGGGCCGCCACCGGAAAGTTTCGGGGTTATCGGATTATCTGGGACCACGGAAGGGTCCCGGGTCCATCGAGTGGGGCCACCTATCCGGAGGGCCCCATGGGCTGAAGTGGGAGGGAACCAGCCCCTAGTGGGCTGGTGCGCCCCATGGGCCTCCCCTGCGCCTAGGGTTGGAAACCACAGGGGGGGCGCCCACCGACTTGGGGGGAGTTTCCCCTTGGCCGCCCCATAGATGGGATCTAGGTCCGGCCCTGTGGGGCCTATATAAAGGGGGGGAGGGAGGGCTGCTGTACCCTAGCCCTTGGCGCCTCCCTCTCCCTCCCGTGACACCTCTCCCTCCCGCTTGCGCTTGGCGAAGCCCTGCCGGGATCCCCGCTACTTCCACCACCACGCCGTCGTGCTGCTGGATCTCCACCAACCTCTCCTTCCCCCTTGCTGGATCAAGAAGGAGGAGACGTCCCTGCTCCGTACGTGTGTTGAACGCGGAGGTGCCGTCCGTTCGGCGCTCGGTCATCGGTGATTTAGATCACGACGAGTACGACTCCATCAACCCCGTTCACTTGAACGCTTCCGCTCGCGATCTACAAGGGTATGTAGATGCACTCCTTTCCCCTCGTTTCTAGTAAACTCCATAGATGGATCTTGGTGATGCGTAGAAAATTTTAAAATTCTGCAACGATCCCCAACAGTGGCATCATGAGCCAGGCCTATGCGTAGTTACTATGCACGAGTAGAACACAAAGCAGTTGTGGGCGTAGATGTTGTCAATTTTTCTTGCCACTACTAGTCTTATCTTGTTTCAGCGGTATTGTGGGATGAAGCGGCCCGGACCGACCTTACACGTACGCTTACGTGAGACAGGTTCCACCGACTGACATGCAATAGTTGCATAAGGTGGCTAGCGGGTGTCTGTCTCTCCCACTTTAGTCGGAACGGATTCGATGAAAAGGGTCCTTATGAAGGGTAAATAGAAATAGGCATATCACGTTGTGGTTTTACGTAGGTAAGAAACGTTCTTGCTAGAAACCTATAGAAGCCACGTAAAAAACTTGCAACAACAATTAGAGGACGTCTAACTTGTTTTTGCAGCATGTGCCTTGTGACGTGATATGGCCAAAAGGATGTGATGAATGAGATATATGTGATGTATGAGATTGATCATATTCTTGTAATAGGAATCACGATGTAGCGACCAGACCCGAATGGATCTAGCGCTCTGTGCTCAATGTCATCCCCGGATCGATAATGTCTTGACACCACACAAGTGCTTGAAGGATTTATAGCGAGTAGCAATCACACACTTATTACATCGTTGTCCACAAGGAACTGAATACAAAATATGGCTTAAGGCCATCTAATAATAACAGGAAGGCTTGGAAGATAAGCGAGTCCATCAACTCCAACGGCATCACCGAGTATAGAACCACGACCTAACACCTTACTCGACGTCGAAAAGTGCATAGCGTGAAAAGTTGCAGCCAAAACGGGTCAACACATGGAATATCTTGGCAATGTAACACATAAAGAGCAATGAAAGAATAAGCCTATACTACATGCATATTTGGCTGGTGGTAAGGCTCTACTGTTACATTTGCATAAAGCTGATTTTCCCTACATCAAAGGAATAATTTTATTTAACTATCATGGTGGTTGTTAAACATTGAGAATGGTTGACAGCATTCTCAATCCCAATTAAAAGTACTCATCAAAACCCAATAACTTTTATTAGAAGTAACATGTTGAGATTCACATGATAATCAAGTACGGATACTCAAATTGTCCATAACCGGGACACGGCTAATCATGATTAGTTTATACACTCTGCAGAGGTTTGCGACTTTTCCCCACAAGACTCGATCGCCTCCGCTTGGTTCTCGTGACTACATGGTGTTTGAGAAGCGGATGACCGAGACATAGTCTTCGAAGCGCTAGCACCTTACATGTGGGTAGACCGTACCAACCTACATCCCCTACATCAGCTAGCCTACCGTAAGAGTTCGCACAACTTAGTCAACTACGCCAGAGCCCATAATTGGCTTGTGGCTGCACACGGAAGTTTCAGTTTGAATAATCTTATGATCCCTTAGAGCACAGGTGGCGGTCAGAAGAAATCTGAGCAAGTCTGATGGAAACCAGTGCCTCAATCCACCCAGATGTGTGTTAGGTTGCCACCTTAAATAAACCATCAATTAACAATCTCACATCTGTCATGGATATTCACTCACCCAATCCACGTCTACTAGCATAGCATAGCATGAACAAGCAAGCGAGAAGTAACTCCCAAGGTTTCATAAGTAAAGCAGTAATAGGTACTACCTCAATCTACTTCCCAATACCCACAATTTAATTAGATCCTAATCATGCAAGTGTTTGAGGAATAGATCTAATGCATAAACTGGGTATGAGAAAAGTATGATCAAGTGTTACTTGCCTGTCGATGATCCATGAGTCCTAGAGATTCAAGTAACAAGCGGCGCCTCCGGGTGATCTAACGCAGACAAACAACAAGCATACAATAAGTACTCATCTAATGCACAGGGAAATCTCGAATAAAAGATCTAACCAGAAAGTTCAAATTAAGAACCCTGGTTACAAAAGAATCGAATCAAAACAAACTCCGAAAGTCGAAACTCGAGAGAGAACGTCTCGGTTTAGCGATCTGAAATTAGGTCAAAATTTCACAGTAGCAAAACTCTGTGAAAGTAGGGTAATCGAACGGCGGTTTCGTTCTGAAACTCAGCGCTTGAATCACTGATTCGATAAGCGGCGAGAAATAAAACAGTTTTGAAAATCAGATCGAAATCAAATCGTAAAATAACGGATTAATTCCGATTAAAAGAAAAACGACGAACGAGTTAAATTGCGAACGTTAGTTAATGTAACGAATCTAACGAACGCGTTCTTTGAAACGAGCGGTTCGGTGAGCGTCCGTTAAATAAGAAAACCGAAAAAAACAAAACCAATCTAGGTTTTTTAAAAAAAACCAAACATGTTTTTTTTAAATAAACCGGATCGGTTTAGGGAAACCGGTCGGGGGCGTGGCGGCTACCTCCGGTGGCTCGCCGGCGAGGCTCAGCGGGCTCGGCGGGCTCGGGAGGTCCCGGCGGAGGTCGGGGGCGAGGGGCGAGGTCGGCGGTGGGAAACGGGCGGCGCTGCTCCTTGGCGGCGGGGGGTTCTGGCTGGGGCTGGTGGCGGGCGGCTCGTGGCGAGGTGAGGAGAGGGGGGGTCCCGGGTATAAATAGGAGGGTGCTCGGCTTGGGGAAGGGGCAAGGGAGGCGGAGCGGACTCGGCGGCGGCGTGGCGGCCCAGCGGGACTTCGCAGCGTGGCGTCTTGTGAGGAGAGGAGGAGGTGGGAGGGGGGCTGGGCAGGGGGCTGGCTGGGCCTCGGTCCGAGAAGCAGCGTTTTTTTTTAATAAAATTAAAACAAAACAATTAAAAAATACCAAATGAACTCCAAATTAAATAAAACAAATTTTCCCGACTCCTAAAATGAGTCGAACAAAATGAACTTTAAAACAATATACATACATAAAATTTTTAAAATGCTCATTTTGCCTAAGCAAAATAAATCTTCCAAAACCAAATTTGGTTTATTTATAATATCTTCATTTTTCCTAATTGTTTGGGAAAGTCATATTATTCCCTCTCAAATATTTTATAGGAAAAACTTTATGAAGATAATTAAATAAATCCAATGATCCCATTTTCAAAATTTGAGAAATCCCAAATATGAAAATTATGAAACTTCCAACTCTCTCCGAGGGTCCTTGAGTTGCGTGAAATTTCTAGGATCGGAAAAAATGCGAGAAAATATGATATGCATGATGACCTAATGTATAACATTCCAAATTGAAAATTTGGGATGTTACAAACCTACCCTTAAGATGAATCTAGCCCTCGAGATTCGGGTTAACTAGAAAATAGGTGAGGTGGTCCTTAAGCAAAACTTCCTCTCTTTCCCGGTGGCTTCATCCTCGGTGTGGTGGCTCCAATTGAACTTTGCAAAATTTGATAACCTTCTGCGGGTAACTCTGCTGGCATAATCGAGAATCTTAAGCGGCTTTTCTTTATATGTCAAGTCATCCTTCAACTGAATTGCCTCCAATGGCACTGTGTCTCTTAATGGTACCTCTGCTATCTCGGGGTGACATTTCTTCAACTGAGAAACATGGAATACATCATGAACTCTGACAGTCCTTCCGCAATTCCAACTTATATAACTTCTCCCATGCGTTGCAAAATCTTATATGGTCCAACGAAACGGGGTGCTAACTTTCCTTTAACTCCAAAACGCTTAACTCCTCGAAGCGGGGATACTCTGAGATATACTCTGTCTCCAACGTCATACTCAATCGCTTTGCGCTTTGAATCGGCGTAGCTCTTACATGCGGTGGGCTACTTTGAGCTGTCTCGAATCAACAACTTTCATTCGACTCCTTAATCAAATCTGGTCCAAACAACCGGCGATCTCGGTTTAGTCCCATGACAATGGTGTCCTGCACCTTCTTCCATACAAGGCCTCGAAAGGTGCCATCTTTAAGCTGGTTTGGTAACTGTTATTGTAGGAAAATTCTGCATACGGCAAATTGTCATCCCAACTAGATCCATAATCTAGTGCACAAGCTCTCCAGCATGTCCTCCAAAATCTGATTGACTCTCTCGGTTTGTCCATCGGTGCGTGGGTGGAAAGCTGTGTTGAATTCAATCGGGTTCCCAATGTTTAGTGCAACTGGTTCCAAAATTTTGAAGTAAACTGGGTTCCTCATGCGATACAATGCTCCTCGGAACTCCGTGTAAACACACAATTCTGGTCATGTATATCTTTGCCAACTTAGCACTGCTATAGGTAGTCTTATTTGGAATGAAATGGGCTACCTTGGTCAAACGGTCGACTATGACCCAAATCGAGTCATATCTGGCGGGTCTTTGGCAAACCTGTGATGAAATCCATGCCTAGTTTATCCCACTTCCATTCGGGTATCGGCAATGGTTGTAACAATCCTGCTGGCTTCGATGTTACGCCTTTACTTTCGACATACGTCATAAATCTGCTACATACTCCATAATATCCTTCTTCATTCCGGTCCACCGAAAATATTCTTCAAATCCAAATACATCTTGGTATTTCTGGGTGAATCGAATAGGGTGAATCATGGGCTTCTTGTAGAATCAACTTCACGATCTACGGGTCATTGGGCACATAAACACGGTCTTCAAACCATAGGGTATCGTGCTCATCCTCACGAAATCCTTTAGCTTTTCCTTTGTCCATTTTCTCCTTTATAGAGGCAACTTCCTTATATCGCCTTTTGGGCTTCTCGATTTTGTCCATCGATTGTCATTGAATTTCCAATGCTGCTACATAGCCTCTGGAACTATTTCCAAACATAGCTCTCGAAGGTCCTCGGCTAACTCATTGGGTATTCCTCCCATCATTAGGGCATTGGCGTGGCTCTTACGGCTCAATGCGTGCCTACGACATTAGCCTTTCCGGGTGATAATGCAATCTCATATCGTAATCCTTGATTAGCTCTAACCATCTCCTCGTCTCGAGATTCAATTCTTCGTGTGAAGATGTACTTCAAACTCTTGTGATCCGTATATACTTCACAATGATTTCCAATGAGAAAATGTCTCCACGTCTTCAAGGCATGTACAACAGCTGCTAACTCCAAATCATGGGTGGCATAATTCAACTCATGGGGCTTAAGTTGTCGTGAAGCATCTGAAACAACTCTTCCTTCCTGCATAAGCACTGCTCCAAGTCCTCGGCGTGAAGCGCCATAAAACACCTCATAATCCTTAGTTTGATCCGCAATACCAAAACTGGTGAGGTAACCAATCTTTTCTTCAACTCCGAAAACTTGCCTCACAGTCCTCGGTCCATATGAATTTGTTTTCCTTCTTCAACAATTCTGTCATAGGTTTTGCAATTCTTGAGAAATTCTCAATGAACCTTGGTAGTATCCTGCGAGTCCAAGGAAACTTCGAATCTCTCCAACTGTCGTTGGTGCTTCCCATTTGGTTACGGTCTCAACCTTTGTGGGGTCAACTGCTATTCCTTCTCCGGATATAACATGTCCGAGAAATCCAACTTCCTTTAACCAAAATTCACATTTGCTGAACTTGGCATACAACTGGTGTTCCCTCAGTTTCTCCAAAACCAATCTCAAATGTTCCTTGTGTTCTTCTTCATTCTTCGAGAAAATCAAAATGTCATCAATGAACACCACGACGAACTTGTCCAAAAACTCCATAAACACTTTGTTCATCAGGTTCATGAAATAGGCTGGTGCGTTAGTCATCCAAATGACATAACGGTATACTCATACAGATCCATATCTCGTGGTAAATGCTGTCTTGGGTATATCTTGCTCCCGAATTTTCAATCGATGGTACCACGATCATAAGTCGATCTTAGAAAACACTTTGGCTCCTTGCAAGCGATCAAACAGATCATTTATCATCGGTAGTGGGTACTTGTTCTTGATTGTTACTTCATTCAATCCACGGTAATCAACAACCATTCTCAACGATCCATCCTTCTTCTCCACCAATAAAGCGGGTGATCCCCAAGGTGAAGAACTTGGGCGAATAAAACCTTTATCCAATAGTTCCTTAATCGCTTCTTAATTTCTGCCAAATCCTTTGCGGGCATCACAGACGGTCGCTTAGATATCGGGCCTGTTCACGGCAACAGCTCGATCAAAACTCAATGTCTCTATCCGTGGCATTCTGGCAACTCTTAGGAAATACATCGGGATAATCCTTCACCATCGGTACTTCTTCTGTACCACTCCTGTTAAGCAATTAACTTGTGCTCTCCTCGGCTCGTGCCGTGATACATACTTAATCCTTCTTCCTTACGGTGTGGTGAGCAAAATTGACCTTGCGGTACAATCTATGTTTCCTCCATACTTTGATAACCAATCCATTCCTAATATCACATCCAATCCTTGGGATTCCGAACTATTAGGTCCGAGGGAAAACATAGTGTCCAATCCTTAGTGGCGTCGATCACACCATTTACTAGCCATGTACTCTGCTCGGGTGAGGTTACTAGCATGGGTGACCTAAGGGCTTGGGTTGGTAACTTGTACTTATCCACAAATCCCTTGATATGTATGAATGCGATGCACCGGTATCAAAAGAACAAGCGCAGTAAATGACTTAACCAAAAACTTACCGATTCTTGCATCGGGCTGATCTTCAACCTCCTCCACATCAATGTGGTTCACATCCCCTGTTGAAAGGGTTGGGCTTCTTTCGAGCTTCCATTGCCATTTCCATTACGCCTTACGGACAATCATTTGCATAGTGCCCGTCTTGCGGCACTTAAAGCAAATAATGTGACTCAGTCTACCTTGGATGGTGTAGAGCGGGTTGGTGCGATTCTGTCGTTGCTTCCTCCATTCCCGTTCCCATTCTTAGTGCCATTATGGTTATCGAATTACCTCCTCCATGGGTATGCTGAAACTGAATTCCTGATTTAGGGGTATAACGAGGCTTCTGCTGGGATCCTGAGTTATACTTCCCTTGTCCATACTTCCGCTTGCGGTTCTCAATTTGTTGCTGCTTTCCCTCAATCATGAGAGCTCGGTCTACTAACTCCTGGTAGTTATTGAAACTTGCTACCATCAACGGCATGCTGAACTCATCATTCAGTCCTTCTAGAAACTTCTCCTGTTTAGCTGCATCTGTAGCAACGTCATCTGGGGCATAACGTGCTAACTTGCTAAAGTCATCCACGTCTTGTGTGATCCTTCCTCCTTGGCGTAAGTTGCGAAACTCACGCTTCTTCATAGCCATAGCTCCTGCTGAAACATGGGCTGTGCGAAAAGCTTCTTTGGCTGGTCCCATGTGGCGGTGTCTCACGGATAAGTGGCTGTGAAATTCTCCCACCATCCGCCTGCGGGTCCTTCAAGCTGATGTGCTGCAAACTTCACTCTTTCACCATCCGTGCATCCTGCAGTGGTCAGCTCCTTCCTATCTTGCGGAGCCGGTCATCCGCTACAATTGGCTCGGTGCTCTTTGGAATACACCGCGGTTCATCTAAGGAAGCGAGTCGGATGATCCGCAGTGGTGGTGGTGGCGGTGGGTTGTTGTTGTTGTTGTTGTTGTTCGCACCAATGTTTGAATCAGGGTATTCGCTCATTGGATCAATTGGGTGATCTCTGGCGGAAAAGCGAATCCGGGTCGCGTCTGGAGGCATCTGAAGGGTTTAGAAAGAAGAGAAATGTAGAATAGAATGAGGTCTAAGGGAATCACTACCCAAATGCACATGAGCAAATGCACACAATTCACTTCATTCAATCAAACAAGGGCTACAACGATCTAACTATCGCAAAAGTGCGTGTACTATAAAGGTTTACATGGAGGAATACTACTAATATGTGGGGACTTCTACTAATTTGAACGGTGGAAGACTCCATGATGTCTGCTCGGCTTCGTCTTCAAAATCGGGTTCACTTGGATCCGAATTTGTGTCGTCGATGTTGATGTAGTCGATTGGGTATTCGACATCTGGTCTTCATTCTGGCGCCAACTTCTTCTTGAGCTCTTGATCTCGTACTTAAGATCGTTATTGTGTCTTGCCGAGCTACGATCTCGTCCATGTAGTCTTTGCGTGTAGTCTTTAGTTCTTCTTCCAATTCGATGATCCTTTCCTTTGTCTTCTGCAACTCCAACATGTCATTGCACATTTGGTTCTCTGGCGTCGAATGTGCTGGTTTAACTCTGGATGAAAGCTGCAATGGACCTATCCTTCTTGGTGTTGTGATGTCCCAGTTGTCATCTCGGCGTCCGCAAATCTGGTAGATGGTGTCCTTGAGGTCTTCTTGATAAACTTCTCCAATCGTCCCATGGTGATGTGAGCTGCCATGCTCTTTCCCGGACTCAAGTGGGTGCTTGAAAACACTATCTATTGGCTTGGTGATTGGGGCAAATGTCCTTCTGGAGCGTGAGCATGAATCTTCGGCGCTCCTCTTGAGCGAGTGGCGTTGAAAGTCCGGTGAAGCTTGGTAATCCAATGTTCGGTACTTGGTAACTTCCTTCAAGTGAAATCCAAAAGGTGTGCCTTCATCCGGTTGGGTGTACTTGATCTTCGCGTCCGTCATCCTAAAGAGAGTAGAAAAGATGAGGAGTTAGAAAATGGGAAGAGAGACTGATCTATGGCTTTAACTTAGTGGTCGTGTCCTACTGATCGTGTGTGCTCGATACCATTCTCTCAGAGCGACCAGACCGAATGGATCTAGCGCTCTGTGCTCGGTGTCATCCCCGGATCGATGTCTTGACACCACACAGTGCTTGAAGGATTTATAGCAGAGTAGCAATCACACACTTATTACAACTTTGTCCACAAGGGAACTGAAATACAAAATATGGCTTAAGGCCATCTAATAATAACAGCGGAAGGCTTGGAAGATAAGCGAGTCCATCAACTCCAACGGCATCACTGAGTATAGAACCACGACCTAACACCTTACTCGACGTCGAAAAGTGCAGCGTGAAAAGTTGCAGCCAAAACGGGTCAACACATGGAATATCTTGGCAATGTAACACATAAAGAGCAATGAAAGAATAAGCCTATACTACATGCATATTTGGCTGGTGGTAAGGCTCTACTGTTACATTTGCATAAAGCTGATTTTCCCTACATCAAAGGAATAATTTTATTTAACTATCATGGTGGTTGTTAAACATTGAGAATGGTTGACAGCATTCTCAATCCCAATTAAAAGTACTCATCAAAACCCAATAACTTTTATTAGAAGTAACATGTTGAGATTCACATGATAATCAAGTACGGATACTCAAATTGTCCATAACCGGGACACGGCTAATCATGATTAGTTTATACACTCTGCAGAGGTTTGCACTTTTCCCCACAAGACTCGATCGCCTCCGCTTGGTTCTCGCACTACATGGTGTTTGAGAAGCGGATGACCGAGACATAGTCTTTCGAAGCGCTAGCACCTTACATGTGGGTAGACCGTACCAACCTACATCCCCTACATCAGCTAGCCTACCCGTAAGAGTTCGCACAACTTAGTCAACTACGCCAGAGCCCATAATTGGCTTGTGGCTGCACACGGAAGTTTCAGTTTGAATAATCTTATGATCCCTTAGAGCCTGGGTGGCGGTCCGAAGAAATACACGCAAGTCCTGATGGAAACCAGGTGCCTCAATCCACCCAGATGTGTGTTAGGTTGCCACCTTAAATAAACCATCAATTAACAATCTCACATCTGTCATGGATATTCACTCACCCAATCCACGTCTACTAGCATAGCATAGCATGAACAAGCAAACGTAGAAGTAACTCCCAAGGTTTCATAAGTAAAACAGGTAATAGGTACTACCTCAATCTACTTCCCAATACCCACAATTTAATTAGATCCTAATCATGCAAGTGTTTGAGGAATAGATCTAATGCATAAAACTGGGTATGAGAAAAAGTATGATCAAGTGTTACTTGCCTTGCTGATGATCCGCGAGTCCTAGAGATTCGAAGTAACAAGCGGCGCACTCCGGGTGATCTAACGCAGACAAACAACAAGCATACAATAAGTACTCATCTAATGCACAGGGAAATCTCGAATAAAAGATCTAACCAGAAAGTTCAAATTAAGAACCCTGGTTACAAAAGAATCGAATCAAAACAAACTCCGAAAGTCGAAACTCGAGAGAGAACGTCTCGGTTTAGCGATCTGAAATTAGGTCAAAATTTCACAGTAGCAAAACTCTGTGAAAGTAGGGTAATCGAACGGCGGTTTCGTTCTGAAACTCAGCGCTTGAATCACCGATTCCGATAAGCGGCGAGAAATAAAACAGTTTTGAAAATCAGATCTGAAATCAAATCGAGAAAATAACGGATTAATTCCGATTAAAAGAAAAAGCGACGAACGAGTTAAATTGCGAGCGTTAGTTAACGTAAGCGAATCTAACGAACGCGTTCTTTGAAGCGAGCGGTTCGGTGAGCGTCCGTTAAATAAGAAAACCGAAAAAAACAAAACCAATCTAGGTTTAAAAAAACCAAACATGTTTTTTTAAATAAACCGGATCGGTTTAGGGAAAACTGGTCGGGCGGCGGGCGGCTACCTCCGTGTGGCTCGCCGGCGAGGCTCGGCGGAGCTCGGCGGGGCTCGGGAGGTCCGGCGGGTCGGGGGGGCGAGGCGGCGAGGTCCGCATCGGCGTGCGGGGAACGGCGGCGGCGGGCGGCTCTTGGCGGCGGGGTCGTTCGGCCGGGCGGGGGTGGCGGCTCGGCCAAGCGAGGTGAGGAGAGGGGGGTCCGTGGGGTATAAATAGGAGGGTGCTCGGCTTGGGAAGGGGCACGGGAGGCCGGGCGGAGCGGACTCGGCTGGGCGGCGTCGTCCCCAGCGGGACTTCAGTGGCGCGGCGTCTTGTGAGGAGAGGAGGAGGAGGTGGGCAGGCGCTGGGCGGGGGCTGGCTGGTTTGGGCAGTGGGCCTCGGTCCAGGGGCGCGGTTTTTTAAAATAAAATTAAAATAAAACGAATTAAAAAATACCAAATGAACTCCAAATTAAATAAAACAAATTTTCCCGACTCCTAAAATGAGTCGAACAAAATGAACTTTAAAAACAATATACATACATAAAATTTTTAAAATGCTCATTTTTGCCTAAGCAAAATAAATCTTCCAAAACCAAATTTGGTTTATTTATAATATCTTCATTTTTCCTAATTGTTTGGGAAAGTCATATTATTCCCTCTCGAAATATTTTTATAGGAAAAACTTTATGAAGATAATTAAATAAATCCAATGATCCCATTTTCAAAATTTGAGAAATCCCAAATATGAAAATTATGAAACTTCCAACTCTCTCCGAGGGTCCTTGAGTTGCGTGAAATTTCTAGGATCGGAAAAAAAATGCGAGAAAATATGATATGCATGATGACCTAATGTATAACATTCCAAATTGAAAATTTGGGATGTTACACACGACTTGCATGTCGATGAGTATGACAACCGGCAGGAGCCATAGGAGTTGTCTTTATTTTTTTGTATGACCTGCGTGTCATTGAATAACGCCATGTAAATTACTTAATTTATTGCTAAACGTGTTAGCCATAGAAGTAGAAGTAATCGTTGGCGTGACAACTTCATGAAGACACGATGATGGAGATCATGGTGTCATGCCGGTGACGAAGATGATCATGGCGCTCCGAAGATGGAGATCAAAGGAGCAGAATGATATTGGCCATATCATGTCACTATTTGATTACATGTGATGTTTATCATGTTTTGCATCTTATTTGCTTAGAATGACGGTAGTAAGTAAGATGATCCCTTATAATAATTTCAAGAAAGTTTTCCCCCTAACTGTGCACCGTTGCGAAGGTTCGTTGTTTCGAAGCACCACGTGATGATCGGGTGTGATAGATTTTAAATGTTCGCATACAACGGGTGTTGACGAGCCTAGCATGTACAGACATGGCCTCGGAACACACGCAATACACTTAGGTTGACTTGACGAGCCTAGCATGTACAGACATGGCCTCGGAACACGGAAGACCGAAAGGTCGAGCATGAGTCGTATAGAAGATACGATCAACATGGAGATGTTCACAGATCTTGACTAGTCCGTCTCACGTGATGATCGGACACGGCCTAGTTAACTCGGATCATGTTTCACTTAGATGACTAGAGGGATGTCTATCTGAGTGGGAGTTCATTGAATAATTTGATTATATGAACTTAATTATCATGAACTTAGTCTAAAATCTTTACAATATGTCTTGTAGATCGAATGGCCCACGTTGCCCTCAACTTCAACGCGTTCCTAGAGAAAACCAAGCTGAAAGATGATGGCAGCAACTATACGGACTGGGTCCGGAACCTGAGGATCATCCTCATAGCTGCCAAGAAAGATTATGTCCTAGAAGCACCGCTAGGTGAAGCACCCATCGAGAAGAACCAAGGCGTTATGAGCGCTTGGCAATCACGTCTTGATGATTACTCCCTCGTTCGGTGCGGCATGCTTTTGACTTAGAACCGGGGCTCCAAAAGCGTTTTGAGAAACATGGAGCATATGAGATGTTGAAGAGCTGAAAATGGTTTTCAAGCTCATGCGGGTCGAGAGATATGAAGTCTCCGACAAGTTCTTGATTGTAAAATGGAGGAAATAGTTACGTCGGTGAGCACATACTCAGAATGTGCAGGTTACACAACCACTTGTCTCAGTGGGAGTGAATCTCCCGGATGGCCGGTCATTGATGAATCCTTGATCGCTTCCACCAAGCTACAAGAGCTTTGTGATGAACTTCAATATGCGGGGATGGAAAAGACCATTCACGAGGTATATTCAATGCTGAAATCAGCGGAGGTGGAGATCAAAAAGGAACATCAAGTGTTGATGGTGAATAAAACCACTAAGTTCAAGAAAGGCAAGGGTAAGAAGAACTTCAAGAAAGACGGCAAGGGAGTTGCCGCGCCCGGTAAACCAGTTGCCGGAAGAAGCCAAGGAATGGACCCAAGCCTGAGACTGAGTGCTTTTATTGCAAGGGAAGTGGTCACTGGAAGCGGAACTGCCCCAAATACTTAGCGGACAAGAAGGCCGGCAACACCAAAGGTATATGTGATATACATGTAATTGATGTGTACCTTACTAGTACTCGTAGTAGCTCCTGGGTATTTGATACCGGTGTCGTTGCTCATATTTGTAACTCAAAACAGGAGCTGCGGAATAAGCGGAGACTGGCGAAGGACGAGGTGACGATGCGCGTCGGGAATGGTTCCAAGGTCGATGTGATCGTCGTTGGCACGCTACCTCTGCATTTACCTACGGGATTAGTTTTAAACCTCAATAATTGTTATTTAGTTCCAGCTTTGAACATGAACATTGTATCTGGATCTCGTTTAATTCGAGATGGCTACTCATTTAAATCCGAGAATAATGGTTGTTCTATTCATATGAGAGATATGTTTTATGGTCATGCCCTGCTGGTCAATGGTTTGTTCTTGATGAATCTCGAACGTGATGTTACACATATTCATAGTGTGAATACCAAAAGATGTAAAGTTGATAACGATAGTCCCACATACTTGTGGCACTGCCGCCTTGGTCACATTGGTGTCAAACGCATGAAGAAGCTCCATGCAGATGGACTTTTGGAGTCTCTTGATTACGAATCATTTGACATGTGCGAACCATGCCTCATGGGTAAGATGACCAAGACTCCGTTCTCCGGAACAATGGAGCGAGCAACCAACTTATTGGAAATCATACATACTGATGTGTGCGGTCCAATGAGTGTTGAGGCTCGCGGAGGCTATCGTTATGTTCTCACTCTCACTGATGATTTAAGTAGATATGGGTATGTCTACCTAATGAAACACAAGTCTGAAACCTTTGAAAAGTTCAAGGAATTTCAGAGTGAGGTTGAGAATCAACGTGACAGAAAAATAAAGTTCCTGCGATCAGATCGTGGAGGGGAATATTTAAGTCACGAATTTGGCACACACTTAAGGAAATGTGGAATCGTTTCACAACTCACGCCGCTGGAACACCTCAGCGAAATGGTGTGTCGAGCGTCGTGTCGCACTCTATTGGATATGGTGCAATCTATGATGTCTCTTACCGATCTACCGCTCTCATTTTGGGGCTATGCTTTAGAGGCGCCGCATTCACTTTAAATAGGGCTCCGTCGAAATTCGTTGAGGCGACACCGTATGAATTATGGTTTGGGAAGAAACCTAAGTATCGTTTCTAAAAGTTTGGGGATGCGATGCTTATGTCAAGAAACTTCAACTGAAAAGCTCGAACCCAAGTCGGAAAATCGTCTTCATAGGATACCCTAAGGAAACCATTGGGTATACCTTCTACCTCAGATCCGAAGGCAAGATCTTTGTTGCCAAGAACGGGTCCTTTCTGGAGAAAGAGTTTCTCTCGAAAGAATTAAGTGGGAGGAAAGTGGAACTTGATGAGGTGATAGTCACCTCTTCCGAACCGGAAAGTAGCGCAGCGCGGGAAGATGTTCCCGTGGTGCCTACACCGACTGGGGAGGAAGTTAATGATGATGATCATGAAGCTTCGGATCAAGTTACTGCTGAACTTCGTAGGTCCACAAGGACACGTTCCGCACCAGAGTGGTACGGCAACCCTGTCCTGGAAATCATGTTGTTAGACAACGATGAACCTGCGAACTATGAAGAAGCGATGGCGGGCCTGGATTCCGACAAATGGCTAGAAGCCATGAAATCCGAGATAGGATCCATGTATGAAAATGAAGTATGGACTTTGACTGACTTGCCCGATGATCGGTGAGCCATAGAAAATAAATGGATCTTTAAGAAGAAGACAGACGCGGATGGTAACGTGACCATCTATAAGGCTCGACTTGTCGCTAAGGGTTATCGACAAGTTCAAGGGGTTGACTACGATGAGACTTTCTCACCCGTAGCGAAGCTGAAGTCCGTCCGAATCATGTTAGCAATTTCCGCATTCTATGATTATGAGATATGGCAAATGGACGTCAAAACGGAATTCCTTAACAGCTTTCTTAAGGAAGAATTGTATATGATGCAGCCGGAAGGTTTTGTCGATCCTAAGAATGCTAACAAGGTATGCAAGCTCCAGCGCTCCATCTATGGGCTGGTGCAAGCATCTCGGAGTTGGAACATTCGTTTTGATGAGATGATCAAAGCGTTTGGGTTTACACAGACTTATGGAGAAGCCTGTGTTTACAAGAAAGTGAGTGGGAGCTCTGTAGCATTTCTCTTATTATATGTGGATGACATACTATTGATGGGAAATGATATAGAATTCTTGGAAAGTATAAAGGCCTATTTGAATAAGTGTTTTTCAATGAAGGACCTTGGAGAAGCTGCTTATATATTAGGCATCAAGATCTATAGAGATAGATCAAGACGCCTCATTGGTCTTTCACAGAGTACGTACCTTGACAAGATATTGAAGAAGTTCAATATGGATCAGTCCAAGAAGGGGTTCTTGCATGTATTGCAAGGTGTGCGATTGAGCACGGCTCAATGCCCAACCACGGCAGAAGATAGAGAAAAGATGAGTGTCATCCCCTATGCCTCGGCCATAAGGTCTATTATGTATGCCATCTTGTGTACGGACCTGATGTAAACCTTGCCGTAAGTTTGGTAGGAAGGTACCAAAGTAATCCGGCATGGAACACTGGACAGCGTTCAAGAATATCTGAAGTACACGAAGAGGACTAAGGATATGTTTCTCGTTTATGGAGGTGACGAAGAGCTCGTCGTAAAGGGTTACGTCGATGCTAGCTTCGACACAGATCTGGATGACTCTAAGTCACAAATCGGATACGTGTATATTTTGAATGGAGGCGATGGCTGGTGCGATTTGCAAGCAAAGCGTCGTGGCGGGATCTACATGTGAAGCGGAATACATGGCGGCCTCAGAGGCAGCGCAAGAAGCAATCTGGATGAAGGAGTTCATTACCGACCTAGGGGTGATTCCCAATCCGTCGGGTCCGATGACTCTCTTCTGTGACAACACTGGAGCTATTGCCCTTGCCAAGGATCCCAGGTTTCACAGGAAGACCAGGCATATCAAGCGTCGCTTCAACTCCATTCGTGAAAGTGTTCAAAATGGAGACATAGATATTTGTAAAGTACATACGGATATGAATGTAGAAGATCCGTTGACTAAACCTCTCCCTAGAGCAAAACATGATCAACACCAGAACTCTATGGGTGTTCAATTCATCACAATGTAACTAGATTATTGACTCTAGTGCAAGTGGGAGACTGTTGGAAATATGCCCTAGAGGCAATAATAAATGGTTATTATTATATTTCCTTGTTCATGATAATTGTCTATTGTTCATGCTATAATTGTGTTATCCGAAAATCGTAATACATGTGTGAATACATAGACCACAACGTGTCCCTAGTAAGCCTCTAGTTGACTAGCTCGTTGATCAACAGATAGTCATGGTTTCCTGACTATGGACATTGGATGTCATTGATAACGGGATCACATCATTAGGAGAATGATGTGATGGACAAGACCCAATCCTAAGCATAGCACAAAAGATCGTGTAGTTCGTTTGCTAGAGCTTTTCCAATGTCAAGTATCATTTCCTTAGACCATGAGATCGTGCAACTCCCGGATACCGTAGGAGTTCTTTGGGTGTACCAAGCGTCTGGCGTAACTAGGTGACTATAAAGGTGCACTACGGGTATCTCCGAAAGTGTCTGTTGAGTTGGCACGGATCGAGACTGGGATTTGTCACTCCGTATGACGGAGAGGTATCTCTGGGCCCACTCGGTAATGCATCATCATAATGAGCTCAATGTGACTAAGGAGTTAGCCACGGGATCATGCATTACGGTACGAGTAAAGTGACTTGCCGGTAACGAGATTGAACAAGGTATTGGGATACCGACGATCGAATCTCGGGCAAGTAACGTACCGATTGACAAAGGGAATTGTATACGGGATTGATTGAATCCTCGACATCGTGGTTCATCCGATGAGATCATCGTGGAACATGTGGGAGCCAACATGGGTATCCAGATCCGCTGTTGGTTATTGACCGAGAGGCGTCTCGGTCATGTCGCATGTCTCCCGAACCCGTAGGGTCTACACATAAGGTTCGGTGGCGCTAGGGTTGTAGAGATATTAGTATCACGGAAACCCGAAAGTTGTTGAGTCCGGATGAGATCCGGACGTCACAAGGAGTTCGGAATGGTCGGAGGTGAAGAATTATATATAGGAAGTCCATTTGACCGCCAGGGAAAGTTTGGGGTTATCGTATTGTCTGGGACCACGGAAGGGTCGGGGTCCACCGGTGGGGCCACCTATCCGGAGGGCCCCATGGGCTGAAGTGGGAGGAACCAGCCCCTAGTGGGCTGGTGCGCCCCATGGGCCTCCCCTGCGCCTAGGGTTGGAAACCACAGGGGTGGGGCGCCCACCGACTTGGGGGGGAGTTTCCCCCTGGGCCCCCCATAGATGGGATCAGGGCGGCGCCCCAGGGGCCTATATAAAGGGGGGAGGGAGGGCTGCTGTACCCTAGCCCCTGGCGCCTCCCTCTCCCTCCCGTGACACCTCTCCCTCCCGCTTGCGCTTGACGAAGCCCTGCCGGGATCCCCGCTACTTCCACCACCACGCCGTCGTGCTGCTAGATATCCATCAACCTCTCCTTCCCCCTTGCTGGATCAAGAAGGAGGAGACGTCGCTGCTCCGTACGTGTGTTGAACGCGGAGGTGCCGTCCGTTCGGCGCTCGGTCATCGGTGATTTGGATCACGACGAGTACGACTCCATCAACCCCGTTCACTTGAACGCTTCCGCTCGCGATCTACAAGGGTATGTAGATGCACTCCTTTCCCCTCGTTTCTAGTAAACTCCATAGATGGATCTTGGTGATGCGTAGAAAATTTTAAAATTCTGCAACGATCCCCAACATCCACTCCTAGTAGGATTCGCCCCCCTCCCCCTCTTTTTCCTTCTTACGGAGAGGGGGAAAGGGGAAAGAGGTGGAGAGGGAGAAGGAAAGGGGTGTCGCGCCCCCCACCCCTTGTCCAATTTGGATTGGCTTGGGGGGCACCACCTCCCGTGGCCTGCCTCGTCCTCTCCACTATGGCCCATGAGGCCCATTAACTTTCCCGGGGGGTTCCAGTAACCTCCCAGTACTCCGAAAAATCCCTGATCCTTTTCGGAACCATTCCGGTGTCCGTATATAACCTTCCAATATATCAATCTTTACCTCTCGACTATTTTGAGACTCCTCGTCATGTCCATGATCTCATCCGGAACTCCGAACAAACTTCGGTCACCAAAACACATAACTGATACTACAAATCGTCATCGAACGTTAAGCATGCGGACCCTACGGGTTTAAGAACTACGTAGGCATGACCGAGACACATCTCCGGTCAATAACCAATAGCGGAACCTGGATGCTCATATTGGTTCCTACATATTCTACGAAGATCTTTATCGGTCAAACCGCAATAACAACATACATTATTCCCTTTGTCATCGGTATGTTACTTGCCCGAGATTCGATCATCGGTATCATCATACCTAGTTCAATCTCGTTACCGGCAAGTCTCCTTACTCGTTCCGTAATGCATCATCCCGTAACTAACTCATTAGTCACATTGCTTGCAAGGCTTATAGTGATGTGCATTACCGAGAGGGCCCAAAGATACCTCTCCGATACTCGGAGTGACAAATCCTAATCTTGATCTATGCCAACCCAACAAACACCTTCGGAGACACCTGTAGAGCATATTTATAGTCACCCGGTTACGTTACGTTTGATAGCACACAAGGTGTTCCTTCGGTATTCGGGAGTTGCATAATCTCATAGTCAGAGGAATATGTATAAGTCATGAAGAAAGCAATAGCAATAAAACTTAACGATCATTATGCTAAGCTAACGGATGGGTCTTGTCCATCACATCATTCTCTAATGATGTGATCCCGTTCATCAAATGACAACACATGTCTATGGTCAGGAAAATTAACCATCTTTGATTAACGAGCTAGTCAAGTAGAGGCATACTAGGGACACTCTGTTTTGCTTATCTATTTACACATGTACTAAGTTTCCGGTTAATACATTTTTAGCATGAATAATAAACATTTATTATGATATAAGGAAATATAAATAATAACTTTATTATTGCCTCTAGGGCATATTTCCTTCAGTCTCCCACTTGCACTAGAGTCAATAATCTAGATTACATAGTAATGATTCTAACACCCATGGAGTCTTGGTGCTGATCATGTTTTGCTTGTGGAAGAGGCTTAGTCAACGGGTCTGCAACATTCATATCCGTATGTATCTTGCAAATCTCTATGTCTCTCTCCTTGACTTGATCGTGGATGGAGTTGAAGCGTCTCTTGATGTGTTTGGTTCTCTTGTGAAATCTGGATTCCTTCGCCAAGGCAATTGCTCCATTATTGTCACAAAAGATTTTCATTGGACCCGATGCACTAGGTATTACACCTAGATCGAATAAGAAGTCCTTCATCCAGACTCCTTCATTTGCTGCTTCCGAAGCAGCTATGTACTCCGCTTCACACGTAGATCCCACCACGACGCTTTGCTTAGAACTGCACCAACTGACAGCTCCACCATTCAATATAAATACGTATCTGGTTTGTGACTTAGAGTCATCCGGATCAGTGTTAAAGCTTGCATCGACGTAACCATTTACGACAAGTTCTTTGTCACCTCCATGAGAAACATATCCTTCGTCCTTTTTAGGTATTTCAGGATGTTCTTGACCGCTGTCCAGTGATCCGCTCCTGGATTACTTTGGTACCTCCCTACTAAACTTATAGCAAGGCACACATTAGGTCTGGTACACAGCATTGCATACATGATAGAACCTATGGCTGATGCATAGGGAATGACTTTCATTTTCTCTCTATCTTCTGTAGTGGTCGAGCATTGAGTCTGACAGAACTTCACACCTTGTAACACAGGCAAGAACCCTTTCTTTGACTTGATCCATTTTGAAATTCTTCAAAACTTTATCAAGGTATGTGCTTTGTGAAAGTCCAATTAGGCGTCTTGATCTATCTCTATAGATCTTGATGCCCAATATATAAGCAGCTTCACCGAGGTCTTTCATTGAAAAATTCTTATTCAAGTATCCTTTTATGCTATCCAGAAATTCTGTATTATTTCCAATCAACAATATGTCATCCACATATAATATTAGAAATGCTATAGAGCTCCCACTCACTTTCTTGTAAATACATGCTTCTCCAAAAGTCTGTATAAAACCATATGCTTTGATCACACTATCAAAGCGTATATTCCAACTCCGAGATACTTGCACCAGTCCATAAATGGATCGCTGGAGCTTGCACACTTTGTTAGCACCTTTTGCATCGACAAAACCTTCTGGTTGCATCATATACAACTCTTCTTTAAGAAATTCATTAAGGAATGCAGTTTTGACATCCATTTGCCAAATTTCATAATCATAAAACGCGACAATTGCTAACATGATTCGGACAGACTTAAGCATCACTACGGGTGAGAAGGTCTCATCGTAGTCAACTCCTTGAACTTGTCGAAAACCTTTTGCAACAAGTCGAGCTTTGTAGATAGTGACATTACCATCAGCGTCAGTCTTCTTCTTGAAGATCCATTTATTCTCTATGGATTGCCGATCATCGGGAAAGTCCACCAAAGTCCACACTTTGTTCTCATACATGGATCCCATCTCAGATTTAATGGCCTCAAGCCATTTTGCGGAATCTGGGCTCATCATCCCTTCCTCATAGTTCATAGGTTCATCATGGTCTAGTAACATGGCTTCCAGAACAGGATTACCATACCACTCTGGTGCGGAACGTGCTCTGGTTGACCTACGAGGTTCGGTAGTAACTTGATCTGAAGTTTCATTATCATCATCATTAGCTTCCTCACTAATTGGTGTAGTCATCACTAGAACTAATTTCTGTGATGAACTACTTTCCAATTCGGGAGAAGGTACAATTACCTCATCAAGTTCTACTTTCCTCCCACTCACTTCTTTCGAGAGAAACTCCTTCTCTAGAAAGGATCCATTCTTAGCAACGAATATCTTGCCTTCAGATCTGTGATAGAAGGTGTACCCAACAGTTTCCTTTGGGTATCCTATGAAGATACGATTTGGGTTCGAGCTTATCAGGTTGAAGCTTTTTCACATAAGCATCGCAGCCCCAAACTTTAAGAAACGACAGCTTAGGTTTCTTGCCAAACCACAGTTCATATTGTGTCGTATCAACGGATTTAGATGGTACCCTATTTAACGTGAATGCAGCCGTCTCTAAAGCATAACCCTAAAACGATAGCGGTAAATCAGTAAGAGACATCATAGTTCGCACCATATCTAATAAAGTACGGTTACGACGTTCGGACACACCATTATGATGTGGTGTTCCAAGTGGAGTGAGTTGCGAAACTATTCCATACTGTTTCAAATGAAGACCAAACTCGTAACTCAAATATTCGCCTCCACGATCAGATCGTAGAAACTTTATTTTCTTGTTACAATGATTTTCCACTTCACTTTGAAATTCTTTGAACTTTTCAAATGTCTCAGACTTATGTTTCATTAAGTAGATATACTCATATCTGCTCAAATCATCTGTGAAGGTCGGAAAATAACGATACCCACCGCGAGCATCAACACTCATCGGACCGCATACATCAGTATGTATCATTTTCAATAAATCTGTTGCTCGCTCCATTGTTCTGGAGAACGGAGTCTTAGTCATCTTTCCCATGAGGCATGGTTCGCAAGCATCAAGTGATTCATAATCAAGTGATTCCAAAAGCCCATCAGCATGGAGTTTCTTCATGCGCTTTACACCAATATGACCTAAATGGCAGTGCCACAAATAAGTTGCACTATCATTATTAAACTTGTATCTTTTGGCTTCAATACCATGAATATGTGTATCACTACTATCGAGATTCAACAAAAATAGACCACTCATCAAGGGTGCATGACCATAAAAGATATTGCTCATATAAATAGAACAAACATTATTCTCTGATTTAAATGAATAACCATCTCGCATCAAACAAGATCCAGATATAATGCTCATGCTCAACGTTTGCACCAAATAACAATTATTCAGGTCTAAATCTAATCCCAAAGGTAGATGTAGAGGTAGCGTGCCGGCTGCGATCACATCAACCTTGGAACCATTTCCGACGTGCATCGTCACCTCGTCCTTAGCCAATCTTCGCTTAATACGTAGCCCCTATTTCGAGTTGCAAATATGAGCAACAGAACTAGTATCAAATACCCATGCGCTACTACGAGCATTAGTAAGGTACACATCAATAACATGTATATCAAATATACCTTTCACTTTGCCATCCTTCTTATCCGCCAAATACTTGGGGCAGTTCCGCTTCCAGTGATCAGTCCCTTTGCAGTAGAAGCACTCGGTTTCAGGCTTAGGTCTGGACTTGGGCTTCTTCCCGCGAGCAGCAACTTGCTTGCTATTCTTCTTGAAGTTCCCCTTCTTCCCTTTGCCCTTTTTCTTGAAACTAGTGGTCTTGTTAACCATCAACACTTGATGCTCCTTCTTGATTTCTACCTCCGCAGCCTTAAGCATCGCGAAGAGCTCGGGAATTGTCTTTTCCATCCCTTGCATGTTATAGTTCATCACGAAGCCTTTATAGCTTGGTGGCACTGATTGAAGAACTCTGTCAATGACACTATTATCAGGAAGATTAACTCCCAGCTGAGTCAAGTGGTTATGGTACCCGGACATTACGAGTATGTGTTCCTTGTGAACTATTCTCCTCCATCTTACAGCTATAGAACTTGTTGGAGACTTCATATCTCTCAACTCGGGCATTTGCTTGAAATATTACTTCAACTCCTGTAACATCTCATATGCTCCATGATGTTCATAACATCTTTGAAGTCCCGATTCTAAGTCGTAAATCATGGCACACTAAACTATTGAGTAGTCATCAGCTTTAGTCTGCCAGACATTCATAAGGCCCGGAGTGGCTCCTGCAGTGGGCCTTGCACCTAGCGGTGCTTCCAGGACATAATTCTTCTGTGCAGTAATGAGGACAATCCTCAAGTTACAGACCCAATCCGTGTAGTTGCTACCATCATCTTTCAACTTAGCTTTCTCTAGGAACGCATTAAAATTCAAAGGAACGGTAGCACGGGCCATTGATCTACAACAACATAGATATGCAAAAACTATCAAGACTAAGTTCATGATAAATTAAAGTTTTAATCATATTACTAAAGAACTCCCACTTAGATAGACATCCCTCTAGTCATCTAAATGATCACGTGATCCATATCAACTGAACCATGTCTGATCATCACGTGAGATGGAGTAGTTTTCAATGGTGAACATCTCTATGTTGATCATATCTATTATATGATTCACGTTCGACCTTTCGGTCTCAGTGTTCCGAGGCCATATCTGCATATGCTAGGCTCGTCAAGTTTAACCCGAGTATTCTGCACGTGCAAAACTGGCTTGCACCCGTTGTATGTGAATAGAGCTTATCACACCCGATCATCACGTGGTGTCTCGGCACGACGAACTGTAGCAACGGTGCATACTCAGGGAGAACACTTATACCTTGAAATTTAGTGAGGGGTCATCTTATAATGCTACCGCCGTACTAAGCAAAATAAGATGCATATAAACATCACATGCAATCAAAATATGTGACATGATATGGCCATCATCATCTTGTGCCTTTGATCTCCATCTCCAAAGCACCGTCATGATCTCCATCGTCACCGACTTGACACCTTGATCTCCATCGTAGCATCGTTGTTGTCTCTAACTATTGCTTCTACGACTACCGCTACCGCATAGTGATAAAGTAAAGCAATTACATGGCGATTGCATTTCATACAATAAAGCGACAACCATAAGGCTCCCGCCAGTTACTGATAACTTTTACAAAACATGATCATCTCATACAATAACTTATATCGCATGATGTCTTGACCATATCACATCACAACAAGCCCTGCAAAACAAGTTAGATGTCCTCTACTTTGTTGTTGCAAGTTTTACGTGGTTGCTACGGGCTTCTAGCAAGAACCGTTCTTACCTACACATCAAAACCACAATGATTTTTTGTCAAGTGTGTTGTTTTAACCTTCAACAAGGACCGGCCGTAGTCAAACTCGATTCAACTAAAGTTGGAGAAACAGACACCCGCCAGCCACCTATGTGCAAAGCACGTCGGTAGAACTGGTCTCATGAACATGGTCATGTAATGTTGGTCCGGGCTGCTTCATCCAACAATACCGCCGAATCAAAGGAAGACGTTGGTGGTAAGCAATATGACTATTATCACCCACAACACTTTGTGTTCTACTCGTGCATATCATCTGCGCACAGATCTGGCTCGGATGCTAAGCTAACAGATGGGTCTTGTCCATCACATCATTCTCTAATGATGTGATCCCGTTCATCAAATGACAACACATGTCTATGGTCAGGAAACTTAACCATCTTTGATTAACGAGCTAGTCAAGTAGAGGCATACTAGGGACACTTTGTTTTGCCTATGTATTCACACATGTACTAAGTTTCTGGTTAATACAATTCTAGCATGAATAATAAACATTCATCATGATATAAGGAAATATAAATAACAACTTTATTATTGCCTCTAGGACATATTTCCTTCAAAAACATGAATATCACACGAGGTAATTGATACGTCTCCATCGTATCTACGTTTTCAAACTCTTTTTCCCTTGTTTTGGACTCTAATTTGCATGATTTGAATGGAACTAACCCGGACTGACGTTGTTTTCAGTAGAATTGCCATGGTGTTGTTTTTGTGCAGAAATCAAAGTTCTCGGATTGACCTGAAAATTTACGGAGAATTTTTGTGGAATATATAAAAAATATTGGCGGAAAAATATACCAGAGGGGGACCACCCAGGAGCCACAAGCTCAGGGGGGCGCCCACCCCCCACAGCACGCCTGGTGAGCTTGTGGGCCCCCTGGACCTCCGGCAACCCTAACTCCAACTCCATATATACATATTCGTGGAGAAAAAAATCAGAGAGGATTCATCGCGTTTCACGGTACGGAGCCGCCGCCACCTCCTGCTCTTCATTGGGAGGGCTGGTCTGGAGTCCGTTCAGGGCTCCGGAGGGTGGAATCCGTCGCCGTCGTCATCATCAACCTTCCTTCACCGCCAATTTCATGATGCTCATCCCCGGGAGTGAGTAATTCCTTCGTAGGCTTGTTTGACGGTGATGGGTTGGATGAGATTTATCATGTAATTGAGTTAGTTTTGTTAGGGCTTGATCCCTAGTATCCACTATGTTCTAAGATTGATGTTGCTATGACTTTGCTATGCTTAATGCTTGTCACTAGGGCCCGAGTGCCATGGTTTCAGATTTGAACCTATTATGTTTTCATGAATATATTTGTGTTCTTGATCCTATATTGCAAGTTATACACACCTACTACGAGTTATGATCCGCATACCCCAAAGGTGACAATAATTGGGATTCTTCCCGGTGATTACCGTATTTTGAGGAGTTCATGTACTCACTAAGTGTTAATGCTTTGTTCCGATTCTCTATTAAAAGGAGACCTTAATATCCCTTAGTTTCCTTATGGACCCCGCTGCCACGGGAGGGTAGGACAAAAGATGTCATGCAAGTTCTTTTCCATAAGCACGCATGACTATATACGGAATACATGCCTATATTACATTGATGAATTGGAGCTAATTATGTGTTGCCCTAGGTTATGAATGCTACATGATGAATATTATCCAACACAATTATCCAGCGCTGATCCAATGCCTACGAGTTTTTCACATATTGATCTTTTCTAAGTTACTTTTGCCGTTTCTACTGTTACAATCACTACAAAATCACTACTGTTACTATTGCCACTGTTACCGTTACTATCAAACTATCATACTACTTTGCTACTGATCACCTTGCTACAGATATTAAGTCTTTCAGGTGTGGTTGAATTGACAACTCAACTGCTAATACTTGCGAATATTCTTTGGCTCCCCTTGTGTCGAATCAATAAATTTGGGTTGAATACTCTTTCCTCGAAAACGATTGCGATCCCCTACACTTGTGGGTTATCAGTAATATCAAAACTATCCTCCTTGGCACCCACCAGGATTCCACCTGTAGTATTTACAGCAGGCAGACACCTCCAATCATAACCTATACTAGTGTCGAAGGCCTCTAATTGAGGAAGGGTAAAAATCTCCTTTTTAGATTCAAACAAACAAATAAAATCAGGGCAATGATCTTTAATAAGCTCCTGCACCCTGAAGATCTTTTGAGACCCATTCAGGACTCTGACATTCTAGAAGACACCAATCATTTATGAATGAAAATGATTTTTTTCTTGCACCTGCTATCTTTTTTTCCTAGACACTTCTATCCAAGAAGGCCCATGGTCCATATCCACACTAGGTGTGTGACATGAGAAATATGTGAATTAGAATTATTAAAAACATTAGTAGAATTAAACTCTTCTTTTGAGACATCAATGTCTGGAGGGAGAAACATGTCGGGATTATCCTGATGGAACTTATGCAATCTATCAGATTCAAGTTGCTTAATGACAGCAATATTGTGGAAGATCTACCACTATTGACAACAAGAGTCAACCCAACACTATTGGCATTAGCATCAAGCACATGATCATCTAAACAATTGAAAGAGTTGTAGAAACCAGGTATTTTTACTTCTGGGGATCTCCAATTCGTTGACTTTTTAAGCATCTAGGATTTTTTCAAGATGGGAACTCCGCCCCTCCTGATTATGTTACTCATTCTGATAGCAACTACTGATCCCCACTTGCCAAACTTAGGGATCCTAGTTTTTTTACAGATGTAATCAAAGGAAAAACGGGCTTAGCAGCTTTTTCAAATTGTGATAAAAGAGGGGCACTGATATTATCCACGGGTCTCTTCTTGACAATCTCTAGGTAACTTTTAGACAAAGGGGCACCCAGAGAGAAAATAGACATCTCCAACTCCTCCATCTGGGTAGGAGTAGAGACAGCGACAGATTTTGTCCCCTAGGAGCAGAGGAAGAACTTAGTGTTGGAAATTGTTTTCTTCTTGCTATTGTTCCCCTTGTCCTGGCATTCGTTTCGAAAAGTTGCGATCGCCTCTGGTCAATGATGTCAACAATCTCATTCTTCTTATTAAGCCAGTGAGCAAGGAAATCACGCACTTTCTCGCCATCTTGCTGGATGATGTGATTGAGTTCATGCAGGCTAGCCGGCCTCTGGTATGTGCCCATGAAGATTGCCAATAATTCCTGTTGTAGATCTGTCAGGTGAAGATTGACTTGGGCGACAGGGTATTCGACCAAGCACGGGCCGAGCCTTTCAGCATGATCGGCGGGTACTTGATTGCGTGAAACTGGTTTCCCTTGGCCATCTGCATGACAGTGATGTAGCTAGTCAGCCATTGTTCCGGGTTCTGCTCTTCGTCACACTTGTCGACGAGGCATATCTGGAAGTTTTCAGGGAACTCGTGGTTGAATCTCGTCGGAGAAGCATGCCAGACAAGCTCGGTGTGCCAGCAATAGACCGTAGGGTGTTGATGATCTGCATCCAACCATAGCCTCTCAGTCTCCTGATGGCGCGCGCCGCGCGGCTGCTCTGCGCATGGGACTTTTGGGGTGATCGAGGGTTGCCTACAATTTGTCAACGTGTAATCAGTGTTGCCCCAAATCGCCTGGTCCGGCCAATGCAGGCCTCAGGACACTTTGCTGAGTTGAAGGAGAGAGAAAATGACAGAAAAAAAAGTAGGTTGTAAGTTTGTAGACAGCTGCAACACGAGCCCCAGACACTTTGTGAAGTTGTAAGGTGGGCCACCTTTTTATAAAGCAGTACATATTTAAAATTTATTATTGTATATACCAGCTATTAGGTTGGATCTATATGACGTGGCGACTCTTTATAGCCGAGTTTTGGCTACCATGGTCACAGTTTTTTACAGGAGTAGATTACCGGTTTCAATGGCAACAACTGAACGTGCATTTTCTGTCATGAAACTTGTGAAGACAAGGCTTCGAAATAAAATGGGAGATGGATTTCTAAGGGACTGCTTGGTAATTTATATTGAAAAGGAGATTGCTCTTGGAATATTAACAGATGCAATTGTAGATGAGTTCGATGAACCACCACGTCAAGTGGCATTTAGTTGAAGGCCTGAAGCAAGTTAGATTCTCCATCTTCTATTGTCTAGATTTTTTCTTTTGTGTGATGTACAATTCAAAAATTGCATATCCTCATGTTATTTACGGTGAATGGTGGTGTAATCAATGAAAAATCTATTACATCTGTTTAACTGTTTTTGGGCAAAAATGTACGGAAGTGTTGCCCCCTTCAGTCGGCCCGTGTTATACATTTTTCCTCGCTCGGCCACTGCATGTGTTCGCAAATATTGACCAACTTTGTTTCGTGCATGTTAGACAGTCAGTTTTTTTTCACAGGAGTAGAGATGATGCAGGTTCGCTGCGTCGGCTCGGTGCAGACGTGTGTCGCATGCGTGGTGCGGAATCTCGCTTGGTGGCTCGGGCCAACTCCATCGCGCGACCCCATCCCGTCTGGGTGCATCCGTTTGGGGTAGAATGGGCGAATAGCGTGGCCCAACGCGCGGCCCCAAACGGACAAATGTCCGGATTTCATCCGTTTTCGACCCATTCCTGGCCCAAACTTGCGCCGAGTTTGGGGTGGAACGGACATCACGTAGACGGGCTGGACGCACGCCCTTGTCCTCTTTGTGGCCCGCCTGTCAGGGACACTAGCACTCCATTCACCTCCAACGCCTCCACCCGCTCTCCCCCACCCCGCCGCCGGCGCCGCCACTATTCTCCGGCAGCCTCCTCACTGCTCACCCTCCGGCCGTCCATACCAAACAACGTCTCAACATGGCCGTCATCACGCCCGCGCTTTCGTAGGAGTTTTGGCCGTCGCTTGGAGGAGATTTGGCCGTCGCCGTCGTAGCCGGTGCCAGAGGGGATACGATCGCCGGCAACGGATATGGACCACGACAGCTTCCGTCGGGTGCTACAGAGCGGCCAGTAGCCGGCCGCCAACCACCCCTGCTGCATCGAGGTGATCATTGCGGCCTCTTTGCCATCACGATTGCAAGGTGTTTGATACTTTGCCCACAGAGGTATGGATAGTGGAGATGAATTTTTCTTCCACCACTTCATTTATTCATCGAACGATTCGTCCTCAGATGACGAAGATCTTGTGGTGGTTGCACTGGTCGTTCATGACCACATTGAACGGCAGCTTCCTCGATACAGGGGGTCAGTCCCTGGCCGTGCTCCCAACCTGAACCGCAACAGAGAGAGGCCACGCCCTGCTCTATGCCGATTACTTTGCGAATACCCCGCTCTTGAAGCCGGATAAATTCCGTCGCCGTTTTCGTATGGCAAGGCATTTATTCAATCGTATCCGAGAAGGAGTGGTTGCTCATGATCCATACTTCGAGTGCAAGACGGATGCCCTTGGCAAGCTTGGATTCTCCTCTTACCAGAAATGCACCGCGGTCATCCGCATGCTTGCATATGAAATTCCAGGCGATCTGGTGGATGAGTATGTGTGTATGAGTGAGTCGACATGTCTGCTGTCACTGTACAACTTCTGCAAGGCCGTGGTGGCAGTATTTGGCCATGAGTACTTGAGGCAGCCAAATGCCGCTGATACAGAAAGGTTGTTGGCGGCCAACGCAGCTAGAGGCTTTCCAGGCATGCTTGGCAGCATAGATTATATGCACTTGGAGTAGAAGAACTGTCCATTTGCTTGGCAGGGCCAGTACAAGGGGCATGTTAAAGCATGCACTGTCATATTAGAAGTTGTGGCTTCGCGAGATCTTTGGATATGGCATTCTTTCTTCGGCATGGCAGGTTCTCACAATGATATCAATGTTCTGCAGCGTTCTCCGGTCTTTGCAAGGCTTGCAGAAGGCCACTCCCCACCTGTCAACTTTGAGATCAACGACCACCAGTACAACAAGGGATACTACCTAGCTGATGGTATATATCCTTAGTGGTCAACTTTTGTGAAGACAATCTCGAACCCTCAAGGTGAGAAGAGAAAGAGATTTGCCCAAATGCAAGAGAGTGCTAGAAAGGATGTGGAACGTGATTTTGGTGTGCTTCAATCCTGATGGGGTATCGTTCGAAACCCTGCACTGACATGGGATGAAGGGAAGCTTTGGGAGGTGATGACTGCTTGTGTAATCATGCACAACATGATCGTCGAGAACGAGCGTGATAACAACATCTTCGACCAAGGATTTGATTTTTAAGGTGAAAATGTTGAGCCCCTGCACCAAGAACCGGACACGTTTGAACAGTTTGCCCAATTTCATTGTGAACTGCGTGATAGGCACACGCATTTAGACTTTTAAAATGGCTTGGTTGAGCACGTGTGGACTCACATTGGCAACCAATAGATGTATTGGTTCATTATGTTCATTCAAGACAATTTCAATTTGGTTGTAAAACTATTTTATTAGAGACAATTTTGATTGGGTTGTAAAACTATTTTTATTTTCAGAGAATTAATACTTGGACGTGCAAACTAGTTTTGAACGTTGAAATATGAATATATGGGCATTTTTGGCCGTGACGGACAAGATGGGACCAAAGGATGCGTCCGCGCGTTGGGCGCACGGCCACCGCATCCAATGTCATGCGCGGACACGACCCCATTGCCCTACCCAAACAGACAGAATCCGAGCTAAACGAACGTCCGTTTGGGGTCGTACGCTTGGAGTTAGCCTCGGCGCAGATCGCTATTGGCGTAGTCCGAAACACGAGAAGTCGACGTAGCTACGATCGCACCCGGAGGCGTAGCTGACGACCGAGATCCGATCGATCGAAGGTGCCAGTGCGTCCGAAGAGGGGCGCGTACGTGTAAACAGTAAACTCACCTAGCCTGCTGGTTTGCTTCGTGTGCCACATTCTGGGACGCTATGCCATCCTTGGTAACTAAGGTTGTCATAAAAAAAGTCCCTTTCTATGCGCTGAGAAGATTTTCGCGGATAATATTGTCGATCAAATTTATTGTGGCTGAAAGAAAATCAATCTAAGAAATATCAGAACTTCGAATCGGTCTAATCTAGGGAACTGATCTAAGCTACAGAATCGATCTAATCTTTGACTCAATTAGATGTCGCACCCAGATGAGAGAAGATTAATCTCCCTGGGACGGTGCGCTGCGGAAGTGGTGGAAAGTTTTAGAATCGGCTCCGTAAGACTAACCGCTCTATACCATGTAGAAAATATGAAACCCTAATATTATATGTTGTATTGATATGACCCTCTTAAGGGGAATATATGATGTTTCTAACCCTCGCGGGGGTATACGTGAAGTACAAAACTTGAAGGGCAAAAAGTCTATGACTTGAAATACAATATGCCCTCTATAATTCTAGTCTATCTCTAAGAGCAAATAGGTACCCATTTCGTCGCCGTCGTCCGTTTGGGTCGATGCGGACAAAGGTGCTGGCCCAACGCACCGACGCACTCCCAAAAGGCATCCGCCCGGACCTATTTGCGGCTGAAATGTGTCGGTGCTGATGCAAAGCGGACACGCCGCGTGTCCTCTTGGTGTCCGCCGCGTCCCCACCTGGCAGCCATCCAACTACCGCGGTCGTCTTTATTAATGGCGACCGCCCAGCGCGGGCCCAGGCTGGGGGCGACGCCGGAGCAGGAGCAGGCCTACCTCGAGCAATGGCGCCAGCAAATGCTGGCCGAGGAGCGCCCCTAGAGCGAGTACCTTGAAATGCTAGAGTACGACGCCGAGGAGGAGCGCCCGCGACGGCCTGAACTAGGTGAGGCCTCGGCCGCGCTGGCCGCGATGGCGGTCCTTTTTGACGGCTGGCTGGTGTGCCGGTCGCTGGCTTTGTTGCCGTTGACAAAACTTGTCCATTTTGAAGGCTGGTTGGTATGACGGCCGCTGGCTTTGTTGCCGACATGAAACATGTCCTTTTTGAAGGCTGGCTCCTGTGTCGGCCGCTGGCTGTGTTGTCGGCATGAGACTATAGGCCACTGGCTGTGTTGTGGGCCGGCGTGAACTAGTGCGAACCGTGGCCGCGACTTAAATCCTTGGTTTCTCATGTTTGCATGCACGAGGACAGGATGTGTCGAAGATGGGGCCGCGCGTTGGGCGCCCGGCCGACGCAAACTCAAATCCAGGTGGATACGGCCCTATTGTCATCCTCAAACGGACGAAATCTGAACAAAATGAACATATGTTTGGGGTCGTGTGTTGGAGTTGGCCTTAGTATGGAGCAGACCATGTGCCACAGGCTCCGGTCCAGAAAAAGTAGAAAATAGCGCCGTTAGAACACCATTGTGGGCCACACCATTAATGGACAACCGGCAAGAAGCAGTGGCCCAATTGAATATTGATGCAATGAAAAAGAAATGCATCATGTAATATGCGTGTGTTCACTGATTCTATGTGGACCAACGGCTCGGATAATGATACCATATGGTAGTATGACCCATGTTGAATTTCCGCTACTCCTATGCATACAACAAAGAGCGATTGCTCTAACAAGATTCGAGATGCGAACCAACCTGTGGTTGTGGTTGAATGGTTAGGTGGACAATGGTATCCCCAGCCCATCAGGGTTCAAGTCTTGGTGCTCGCATTTATTCTACGGTGACTTCGTAAAATCTCAAGATGATATGCCCGCTCAGCCTCTCAGAGATGCTCATAGCGTAGGATGTGCGTGTGTGCGTTAATAGGATGAGCCAACGGCTAGACATCGGTCAACCGACCCAATTTTCGACCGGCCACCACGCAACCATTGGATAGAGCCATCCCCGCACCACCGTTGGATGCCTCTTCCCGCATTATCTCCTTCCTCGTCGTAGCCCTCCTGCCACCCCTTTGATGAAGGCCGGTTGTAGCAATATGTTGCCCCCGCCGTGGTAGCAGCACCCGCCCGCGAGCTCGTTGCTCAAGTGGCCTCGGTCGTGGCACCCGCCGGCTAGCTCATAGCACGCGTCGTCGCGGTAGCCAGACGTGGCTCCCCCGTCGCAGCTCCAATTAGTCATCGGTCGCAAAAGGAAAAAAAAATGTTGGTTCCGTTCCAGCAAAAAGCATGGCTCGCTGTCGCCGGGTCGCAGCAACAAATCAAGCCGGTTCCAGCAAAAAAATGCCTCGGCGTCGTCCACTGCAGTATTTTGGCACCGTGGGATGCAGCTCCGGCCGTGCCGACGCTCACACTGGTTCAGGCAAAAACAGATGGGAGCCGCAGCAGAACACCTCGAGGGTCGCAGCATTTTGCATCTCCCGGTAGCAAGCGGTTCCAAGAAAGTGTGTCACGGCCCCAAAGACGGCCGCCCACGGTTGCAACTTGTCGCCCCTTGGGTTTCAGCATGGCCGTCCGCTGGTTATATAGCTCCGGCTCCCGCCGGTTGCAACTTGTTCGTCCACCGGTTCTAGCACGGCAGTTCGCAGTCCGGTTCCAGCACAACCACCCGCCGGTTGCAACTTGTTCGTCCACCGGTTCTAGCACGGCGATTCGCGATCCGGTTCAAAGACAACCACCGCCGGTTGCAACTTGTTCGTCCACCGGTTCTAGCACGGCAGTTCGCAGTCCGGTTCCAGCACAACCACCCGCCGGTTGCAACTTGTTCGTCCACCGGTTCTAGCACGGCGATTCGCGATCCGGTTCAAAGACAACCACCGTCGGTTGCAACTTGTTCGTCCACCGGTTCTATACGGCGATTCGCGATCCGGTTCAAGACAACCACCGCCGGTTGCAACTTGTTCGTCCACCGGTTCTAGCACGGCGATTCGCGATCCGGTTCAAGACAACCACCGCGGTTGCAACTTGTTCGTCCACGGTTCTATACGGCGATTCGCGATCCGGTTCAGCACAACCACCCGCCGGTTGCAACTTGTTCGTCCACCGGTTCTAGCACGGCAGTTCGCAGTCCGGTTCCAGCACAACCACCCGCCGGTTGCAACTTGTTCGTCCACCGGTTCTAGCACGGCAGTTCGCAGTCCGGTTCCAGCTCAACCACCCGCCGGTTGCAGCTTCCCCCGACAGATAGTTCCAGCACGGCCGGGTGATGTCCCAAGCACTACCGCGCGGCGAAGCTACAAAGCAGTGGGGCGCTCTGGATGCAGACGAAAGGGGGCGCAGCACTACCAAGCAGCATCGATATAATCGGCTACGGTGACACTTATCAGGATTATTAAAGACAAAAAAGCCAAAATCTCGATCAGCATTCACCAAAACAAACAGTTTTTTTTTAAGAGCTACGGTACCGGCCAGAACAAACAAGGGTAACACAAACACAAACACTGGAAAATGAATGAACAGGAATGACGTAGAAAGACATCTAACAAAAATAATAAACCAACCGGAAATATATGACAACTCACACAGCCAGAAAAAGAAGCAACACATGTATGACCTGAAGCTACTTTCAACGAGATTCCACATTTACCAACCAACCATTATGCACTCATTGGAGCAACAAAAAAACTCGCAGATGGGGAGGGATTGGATTGCGACATACCGACAGGCTAGGTGATTACTCCCTCTGTAAACTAATATAAGAGCGTTTACATCAGTCAAGTAGTGATCTAAACGCTCTCATATTAGTTTATGGAGCCAGACTTCCACATATGCCATTGCCTCAATCTTCTCGGTGTCCGCGTGGCCACCTCCCTGCGCCCCTACCCCTGTTGTTCAAGTTCCTCGGCTGGTAGTACCCATCGTCGTTGTTGTAGTACCCGCCGCCACCACCACCACCCCGGCTATTCTGGTACCCGCCACTGCCACCACCACCCCAGCCATTCTGGTACTCGCCACCACCACCCCGGCTGTTCTGGTACCCGCCACCACCACCCCGGCTGTTCTGGTACCCGCCGCTGCCACCACCATCCCGGCCATTCTGGTATCCGCCACCACAACCCCGGTCATTCTGGTATCCACCACCACCTCCACACCCATTTTCGTATCCGCTGCCCATGCCACAGCCACCACCGCCGCCTCCTTGGTATCCACCACCACCACCTCCACGCCCATTCTCGTATCCACAGCCCATGCCACGGCCGCCACCACCACCACCTCCACGCCCATTCTCGTATCTGCTGCCCATGCCACGGCCGCCTCCATGCCCGCTGCGGCCATTAGGGTAGGCCCCCCTCCTGCCACGATCACCACCTCGCTGGTTCTGACAAGATTGCCGAGGGTGCTGAAACTGTCGCTTTTTTGGCTCGGCATACATCTGATCTTGTTCTTTCACATCAAATTTCTCCTGCTCTGCCCCAGCCACGCGATATTCCACACGCGGGTTCACCAGGGTTTTACCATCCTGAAGTTGGCATGTTAGTATCAGCCAGATATATATTATATACACAGAAAAACACTCCACAGGTCATCCAGTCATTACCACATTTTGCACATCGGCTGCATTAGACTGATGATCATTGTCGATTTCTGTGGCATGCGAGGAATCTTCCTCGTCCTCCTGTCAACAAGTAAACATACCAACAAGATCAATATAAGCTTTAATCATTTCTACTTTCAGAGGTCAACAAACAAAATACTTGACCCCTCAAAATGTCCCAATTAAAACCGTGTAAATTTTAAATATAAACACTCATCTAATAATTACAAAATGTGTACCATTTGCTCAGTCTATCATAGCTCAGCTTCTGGGTGTTAGAACAAACACAAAATGAATAACCAAGCCAACACAACTAAGCAACAGTAGAAACACTTCACAGTAACCAAAATAATTAATCTAGCAAGATATCTTGTTTTAATCTCATCTGCAGAAAACACTTCGTACATGGTAGTGCTTTAGGTGAACATTCATAGTCATGACTGATCACATATGCTAGTATCAGAAAATTAGTGGTGCTTTTGCTTTCTGGATATAGTGGTTGATTATTTGCATCCAGCGCAATTAAAATAGGCATCCCTGAAAAGAAAATACTATAGCTGGCAGCTTAGCCTCCTAGCAAAGTGCAACTGCTGTCCTGCTTGAGATGTATTTACTTATTATACGACTGACCCTACAGAGGCAAGGAGTCCAGTCGAGTAAGTTAAGGGCATTGAATTTGGAATCAGAGTACGGCTAACCAGGAGGAACCATATAGTCCTCTAGGAAATGTGACCCTCTCATCAAGAATAACAATTACATGTACCTACATTTTCTTCTCTATATCAATCTACACCAACTACCAAGACACTAGCATGGGCATGGCTCACAGGGCAGCCACCAGCAAATAACGCCAAAATCTTCAGTGAAGACCGAGGCAAAAGTTTCAGGAGTTCGGGTTATTCTAAAACTTGCATTAACACAATGCTCTCCGGGAAATCAAATCCTTTATGCATAAAAAACTGAAATGCCATCAGCGAAATATGTATGCACCATTACACACTAAGTGTCCAGACGACCGCTGTGAGTTGGATAAGGTCTCTCATCATATGGCACAAAATAAAAACAGTACTTGAATTCCCAGCAACCCAAAACAATTGGAAAACACCACAAAAGTTAAACGATAACCCAAGTTCATGATTGGCTGTTTGGAAAATGCAAGACAGCACAATTTATCCAGGAGAACTACTTAATTATTAATGCATCATTTCAAATGTGTACCCCACCAAAGTGATTTATCATAGGTATGTAGGTGCAGTTTAATAGTACTCTACACCAAAGAACTGTGATATTACCAAAGGTGTAGTAAGGTGATGACAGTGCTATCTAGCTTTTGTTCCAATAATCATAATACTAGATGGACATTGTACAGTTTCTAAATATAATGTCTGAGGCAACATGCAGTAGCTGATGCTTGGACGATTTACAGTGAATATACCATGATCTTTAGTTTTAAAAGCATAAAGAACTGTACATGTACACACACAGGTTTAAATCTAGGGAAATCAATGCAAAAGCGATGCCAGCATAAAATTGTTACTAAAAATATCACAATGTTGTTATAAAGAACGGAGAACTGTGAACGTGAACTCTTAGGTTAGAAATCCCATTTTGCAATTTAGGAAAATGACACTACCTTTAGTGTTAGTCCACACACAAAATAGCAACACCATAACTTCTATACATATTTAAATTGCAAGTGATTTTATGATGAGCCCTAGAGGCTGGAGCTTTACCCATGTCATATTAATGCTGAGTAAATAATTACATACTATCTCAACAATCAAGCTTGCGCAACAAACTGCAAAACTGGCAAGAACAATAGGGCTATAGATTCTGCAACTAGCAAGATTGCAATGCGCCTAGCAGCTTGCTGCTAAAAATAATAAGAATTCCTCAAATGGAAGTCAAAGAAGATCCCTCGGGACTTGACAAAGATTACGAATGATCTATAGTTATGAAAGAGAATCTGCAACTCAGAAAAGTAATCTAGCAATAATATCGAAGTACACAGCTAGGATGCGAAAGAACATATATTACCAGACCCAAAGAATATACAACTATTAAGTTGTGTTATCAAAGTAATGTTGGTCACAAGTCCTAGACTTGTAATCATGAAGTAGATAAGCAACAAGAAGTAAGAATGACAGATAGGAGTAAAATGGTACCCAGGTCCCAGGAGCATGTGCTCCTTCAGTGGACGGTAAATAAATAATTCTGAGTGTCTAAAATTCAGGTAAAATTACACATACAAATGTTTGAACCATTCAGATTCCAGGAGGTTTTCTTGGAAAAACAAACATTTTTTCGCGCCTGAACAAAAGAAACAAATCTGGGCTCTAAAATGTAATCTTTAGAAGCACAAAACTTGTACAGAAAAAAAGGAGACCCAGTGCTAGAAGCTCCTACGCCAGGTGGGGTCTGCGGAAGGATTATACGAGGCAAGCCTTACCCCTGCACACTGCAATGCAGAGAGGTCGCCTCGAAACTTGTTTTACACAATGGGTACAAATATTGTCAGAGCGCTAAACTTGGTTTCTCCACTCATGCTGCAGAAATGCCAGCTTTTTCCGTTAAATTTACAAACGTAATAAAATACAAGAGAATTTACATGTGTATCCTTTTCAGAATGTTTTGATATCAGGGATTGGGATTGCTGTTCTTTGCAACCAGCATTTTAAGTAATGGCCAACAAAGTAAAAAAGGAACAAATGTACAATAAACAATCATGTTATTGCATGACTGCAATATGATGAATTCTAGCGCATGATATTTTATAATCTTTAATACAAGAAAAACTCAATTACTATGTTTGCAAACTGCAAAGACCCATCAGAATAGAGACCATCCTGTACCTAGATAGTGGTAGCACTATACATAATATTATACAAAGATCATAGTTGTTAAGTTATTATTTTCAGCGTTTTTTTCCAGAACACCAATGCACAGGCACTGTCTGTCATATCTAAGCAACGGCGCACAACATCCATATGAAACAGCATAATATACACCCCAAATGGATTGACCTTACAGTTTTCCAGTTAAAGCTACAATCCACATTGATCATTACTACTGAATCAGCACAAAAAGCACCAGCAGCAGCAACAATGATGATAATAATAATACTAGGAGCACTGTGCACTACAGCAGATCAATCATTGACAAAGATCAGAACAAAGTTTCAGGGCAATGATCACTTCACCATGCTAAGCATATACTCCCTCCGTCCGGAAATACTTGTCAGAAAAATGCATAAAAATGGATGTATCTAGAACTAAAATACGTCTAGATATATCCATTCCTCCGACAAGTATTTCCGGACGGAGGGAGTATTAAATTACTAAAGAGTGCAATTTGCTATTTCACCTTGTGATTTTCAGCAGCTAGGATCTCCTTGAGTGATGGTGCCTCTGGTGAGTCGGTCATGCTCATCTGTGCCTGCAGACCTTCAGCTCCATGGTTCCCAGCAACTGCAGGTGCTGTGTAGTAGTCTGATGCCATGATCCTGTCTAACTTGGACCTCACCGCAGCATCTACAGCAAAAGGCCACAGATTTCAATCAGCAATCACCTCAAATCAAACCAAATTACAAACCTATATCAACCCTCACATGTAACAGAGGAGCCAGGGTGGATCGGCGCATCAGCACGGGTTAGCCATAGGCGGGCATGATGGGCACAGGCCTGGAGTGCGTCGTGGTGGGAGACACCATCTGCGGAAGAAGGGCGAGCCGCGGCAAGGGCCGCCACAGCGGACACTGCGTCAAGGTCGTTCTCCACGAGCAGGTCCACGGTATCATCCCATACATAGCCGTGGGTGATGCAGCTGCTCCGTTCGTGCTTGCGCGCAACCATGGTGGCAATGAACTCGTTTGGTGACTTGACATGAAAAAGGGAGCCGAAGTAGATGAGCGCGAGGAGGTCCTGGATGGACAAATCGGAGCCAAAGGATGAGGAACCGGCAGCAGGTGCAGAGACGGTGGTGAGCTCCTTGGTGAGAGCGGTGGAGAGTGGTACGCGGAGGCGCTCAAGCTCGTCAATGAGCGCGGCGATGACGGGCTTGGAGTGCATGAGCTCCTTCTGCTCCTGGTAAAGCATCTTGCCGGCAGCGACGGACTCCTCCATCTGCGCGATGCGATTCTGCTTCCTCCGCAGCACACGGAGACGCCTCGACACCACCGAGAGCACCGGCCCTTCCTTGATTTCAAATATTGTCCCTTTGGTTTCAAATTCTTTAACCAACTCTGCAAAAAAATGCAAAGCATAATGTAAGGCAACAGTAATGTTTTCATCAACAAAAAAGCAACTGATTACATGTGTTATCAGACTACCTTATTAACTAGTGCTTTTCCGGTTATTACAATTTTTTGTTAACTCCATAAATTTATTAGGGACGAGTACCTGAAGTCGTGCCAAAAGAGCTAAAAAGAACACATGGTTCATATGTTGGTTCGAACCACGCCGTCTTTTGAGGAGCACACTGCACACCAGACTCGAGCTTCAAACTTTTGGTGTCCACAGTAAGTACATATGCTGTCGGATGGCACATGCTCCCCTTCGCCATAATGTAAAAAACATTGTCATCAAGCAAGCTTAATGTAGGACCAGCACTAGTCAATTTCTTCCAAGTCAAATTGTTTTCCTCATCAAACATCCCAGGCAACAAATTCGGCAAACTTGAGTCGGTGAAAGATATCTCAGACGTATCAATCGTCAAGCCATCACACCAAACATCTGAATAAATTGATCTAGTCCATGTTTTAGCCATCCAGCCATAATCCTTTGTTCGCTTCATGTTGCAGAAAGCATCTTGCACATGAAAATCTAACTCAACACACTTGATCAAATCATTGAATATCGTCACATGACGGTGTGGTCTTGGAGTGAGATTCTCGAACACCAAATGGAACTCAGACGTATCACACGGTTCCGGAACTGGCAACGGAACAAAACGGATGGTAGGCTTTTTATCCAAAACATTGCATAAGAGAATTCCCCACCAGAGATCAATCCAACCTATGATACCCTTTTCTGCATATGCCACGCTCATGGCATTATGAAGCAATAGCTTATCCCTGGCATTCCTTGTCTCATCATCCTCAGCGATACAAGCGACCTGAGAGTGCCAATCATTCGTGTCGGATCGATATATGTGGAGTGTGTAATGTTTGCGAGACTGAAGTCTGAAATATTCAACATGTGGGAAAATGACAGCAAAGTCTTCACTGTTATCACTAACAGGCAAGATGGCAGCCATGTTTGGCGAAAAAGAAGACGGGTATGGCCTTGCAAGAAGATGAAGAGAGGCGAAATCGGGGCCTGCTTTGTAAACAAAATAGTCGATGAACCGCAAGTAAGGGTTGACACTGTCCGAGAAGGTGATAGCCAGCAGTACAAAGCCTCCAGTTACACCAAGTATACGAGGCGGTGCTGCCAAGCGATCCCCGGTCTGATCAACGCAGCTGACCAGGCACAGTGAGATGGCTGGAGGGTCAACTGCTTCAAAAGAAACCTCCAAGGGAACCCCTTTGCTGTTCTTGGATTTTGCGGTTGTGGAATTTTTCAACTGGCCCACTAAACATCTTCTATCCAGCAGGATTTGGGGGTGGCGGCCACACGGAGAAGGATGGTCTTGCATTGCCATGACGGAAGAGTGAAAGGGTGCCGATGAAGATATGGATCGTGGAAGGCGGCGAATGGCCTAGCCCTGGGAATTGACGGGAAAGAAGCTCGGGGATCGATGTCAGGGAATCAGGGTAGATGAGCTCGGACTATGGCTGCCTGGGAGGCAGGGCGGACGGCCGGAGACGGAGCGCCGTGGCAAAGGCCGAAGGTGGGAAGCGCCGGGATGGCGGTGGTGGCGGCGGCGGCGGCAGGCGGTCGAGGTGCGCGGCGGCAGGTGGTAGCGGTGCGCGGCGACGGCAGGCGGTGGCGGTGCGCGGCGGCGAAGGTGGAGCCGAACCCTAGCGGAGGCGGCGGCACGAGGGAGACAGATTGAGCGAGGGGAAGAACCGAAGGAGCGAAACAGATCTTTTTGACAGATCGGTCGCTAACAGATATTCTCGAACGCTCGGGGCGGCCGGCCCATGTAGTGTCAGGCTCGGTAACGAGTTGTTTCCAGTGAGTTTGTTTTTCCTTTTTTTTAGGATTTTCTTTCTGTTTTATTAGTTTTCAGTGGGTTTTTACTTTGGTTTTCCAGGAAAACACGAGATTTATTTATTTCTTAAAAATATATTTCTTAAAAAAATACATGGCAGTTTTGAAAATTTGAGAATATTTTCTAATATGTTTTTTAGCATTTTATGAAAAAACATGAACATTTTTAAGCAATTTCCGTAAATGACCAACGTTACAATTTTTTGTAATAGATATGGGAGTCTCCAGAAGCGTCTGATGCCTATCTAGTGGCCGCTATTCTCCCTAGCGGTTCAGTGCATGCGAGGTGTGCAGGCCACGTTGGGGTTTATGGGGTGTAGGCTTACTTTCGTGATTTGTAGACAAAGTGACCAACCTGCGACGCGGATGATGGGCAAGCTCAGTGTTTCAAATGGCCACTGGACATAGATTGAGTCGCGTGCACGCCCGCCTCCTTGTATTGACTTCGATTCGACGACAAACTGCTCCCACTCACCACTCGCATTCATCTCAGGGGTTCGCATGTTCAATTTGGAAATTGCGCTCCATCTCCTAATTTCTCTCCATACTCCCCTATGCTCACCCCGATGGTGGAATCGTCGCGCCATTGATGTCGGTCCTCTACTGGTTTAGGATGGAGGATAGGCAATCAGAAGTGAGCATGCATCTCAACTCCGTAGGCACCCTCTATTTTTCTTGAGCGTTGTTCTTTGTTGTTTATCTTGCTGATGTCGACGATGTGTGGATGAAGGGGGTCACGGGGTACTGACAGTGTCTTGAGCCCATCAATCGCCACAAGGCTAGTGTAGCTTCGTGGTCCTATCCGCACCTCTCATTTATGTGTCGTCGTCTGCATATGACATGTACATGTGAGTAATTTGAATATATTCGCAAGTTGAAAAGAAATGAAAAGGGAGTATTCATGCGAGGTGAGTCAAGATAAATAGCTAAGGGTTTTATTTTGCAAGAATCCGGTTTTTTTCCTGAACTAGAAAAGAAAATTTAAAGTTAGGAGAATATTCTGTAAGCTTAAAGGTCGAAGTGAAGCACACCCATGTGTTCAATCCCGCATACGTCACGGTGACCACACATCAGCTGACCTATGTATAAAAAAAGTACAAGTCAGAGTAAAAGTTTTCGTAGATACTAATATATGTTGTCAAATAATTAGATAGATAGCATCTGTTATGGGCACACCTACACATTGCGAACGCGGCCGGTGAACAGACCTAGCAACCTCCGTTACAAAGGAAGTTGCGTTACGCGGTCCAACCTGGCGCGCGCCGCTCAGTCGCTGACGTCAAGAAGGCTTCGGCTGATACCACGACGTCGAGTGCCCATAACTGTTCCCACGTAGTTGGTTAGTGCCTACAGGCCAGTGGCCAGACTCAGAAATACCAAGATCTCGTTAAGCGTGTTATTATGAAGTAACCGCGAACGCCGACCAAGGCCAGGCCCACCTCTCGCCTAGGTGGTCTCAACCTGCCCTGTCGCTCCGACATAAAGATCCACCCAGAGCGCCATCGGGACAAAGGTCCTTTCAGCCCCCAATCCGTGAATCATTCGCGGGTACTCTACGAGTCAACCCGACTTTAGTCACCACATGTATCATATAATATGTATAAAGTATATACCCGTGATCACCTCCCGAGTGATCACGGCCCGATAGTATAGCATGGCAGACGGACAAGAATGTAGGTCCAATGATGGAATACTAGCATCTTATACTAAGCATTAGGATTGCAGGTAAAGGTATCAACAGTAGTAACAAGGGCATGCTATGCATCAGGCTAGGATAAACGGAAAGCAGTAACATGCTACACTACTCTAATGCAAGCAGTAGAGAGAAGAATAGGTGATATCTGGTGATCAGGGGGGCTTGCCTGGTTGCTCTGGCAAGAAGGAGGGGTCGTCAACTCCGTAGTCGAACTGGGTAGCAGCGGCGTCGGTCTCGTAGTCTACCGGAGAGAAGAGGGGGAAGAAACAATAAATACAGTGCAAACATAAGCAGGACGATTGGAAGACATGACAATGAGTGGTGTTATGTGTGCCCTAACGCGGTAGTAGGTGATACCGGCGAAAGGGGGAAACATCCGGGAAAGTATCCCCGATGTTTCGCGTTTTCGGACAGATGAACCAGAGGTGAAATATTGCAGGTTCATTGTCGGTGTCAAAACCGGCGGATCTCGGGTAGGGGGTCCCGAACTGTGCGTCTAGGCGGATGGTAACAGGAGACAAGGGACACGATGTTTTACCCAGGTTCGGGCCCTCTTGATGGAGGTAAAACCCTACGTCCTGCTTGATTGATATTGATATTGTGGATGTTTACAAGAGTGGATCTACCACGAGATCAAGGAGGCTAAACCCTAGAAGCTAGCCTATGGTATGATTGTAAGGGTTGTTGTTGTATATCTGTCGACTAGCCTGGCCTCGGTTTATATAATGCACCAGAGGCCTAGGATAACAAGAGTCCTAGCCGAATACGCCGGTGGGGAGGAGTCCTTGTCTTGATCGCCAAGTCTTGTGGAATCTTCCTTGTATGCGGCAACTGTCCGGACTGGCCCATGAGTATACGGCCATGGGGGTTCTCGGCCCAATCTAACAGATCGGGAGATGACGCGGTGAGTACCCCCTAGTCCAGGACAGCGTCAGTAGCCCCCTGAACCGGTCTTCAAGTTAGGGACGCTCCTCGATTCTTCGGAACTGTTCTTCATCTTCGGTCGTCGGTCTTGAAAACTGGTTCAACAAATCTTCTCATCTTCGATCTTGAGGATCGCCGAAATGCATTCGACGAGTTTACACGTCGGGTATCCGAGGAGCCCCTTTAAGTTTACGGCCTTTATCAATGCCTTGTTATTTTTATGCCACACATCGGGTTTGAAGTTATTCCCGGGAGGCAGTGTCCTCTTGCGTCCGAGCTCTAACGCCGGACTACATTCGAGGTATCTTTTGCAGCCGAGCACCAACGCCGGACTATGTATCCGAGCTCCAACGCCGGACGGTATCCGAGCTCCAACGCCGGACTATATATCCGAGCTCCAACGCCGGACTGTATCCGAGGTGTCGTAAATCACCTTGGTACAAAGAAGTTTAAAGGAGTTTAGCCGAGCTTAATGCCGGAAATGCCCTCTATGGAGCCAGCCACTCGCGTCCGAGCTTTATGCCGGACTGCTTCCGAGGTGGTGCACCACCCCGAATGTGGGCTGATTTTTGTCAATATTTTTGGTTGGTGCAATTTGTTCTCTGCTGAGATACATAGCCAGTAGCCCTCAAGGTGGGTATCGGTCTAAAACCCGAGATGCACCTGAAGGATGACGTAAGACCGCTGATCCCAGTAGCCGCTGAGATTCAGGTTGATTTGCAAAATCGGTCTGAGGATCAAGTCCTAGCTCGGCAGAATACTTCGGGACACAAAAAGCGGCGTGCTCAGTCCTCAAGACTCAGGTTGGGTGCGGCCGACCAACCCGAGGATCAAAATCTCCTCGGAGACTGTATTACACTTAAAATTTTCCGCATTGGATAGGCAATGCAGTAGCCCCCGAGACACTGGTCGGGTGGCAATACCAGATCAGGGGATCGATGTGCCCCTTTCATATTTGTAAATAATAAGCCCGAAGCCCAGTAGCCCCCGAGCCTTAATGCGGGCACGGGTGGCCGAATTAAGGATCAATATCCATAGTAAAATCACAAATTATGTGTAATGACTCAATGTATCCAAGTATTTTATGTCATTAATTCTCGGATCCGCATTGTACAAAACTTTGTTGACCGACCATCGGCTTCAACCTCCTCGGCCAGTAGCCGAGGAGTGTTTGTCCTACTTTATAAAGCCTTTATGAGGTCAAAGTTTTTTACGACAAACAAGGCAATCTGGCCATACGGTTGTATAAACAAAGGTACGCAGAGAGATATGTTATATTACTGTTTAATAGTAGAAATGTCTTCCAAAGAAAATAGTCCCGCTATCGGTTCCTTTCTTTGGGTTGTCATGCTAAGCATCATCATGAAACCTCAGCTCCAATGTAAGAGCAAAATATTGAGGGTTTAGTTCGGGAGGCCAGTTACTAGCCCCCGGTAGTGTGCGGCGACAGTCGAGGTCAAGCCGGAAACACTTCAGCCAATTTTATGAATGGCCCGTCATTTAATATAGTCATCGGATCGCTGACCAGTTTACACCTATTGTGACAGTCAGTTTTCGGCTTTCTCCACTGAGGTGCTTGACCATGCGAGCTGGAAGCACAATCGCAGTGGTTTCTCCCTTTGCACACCCAACCGAACAAAGCGGAACGTAGGAGGCAAGCTCGGGAGCCGGGCAACCCAATTATTGACCGAAGACACAATTCGAAACTGATGCATATATAGCAATATCCGAGAATGTTTTTGCCGAATCTCTAAAGGTGTCCGGCGTTGCACTGCGAGACTTGTGCTGAAAACACACAAATAGTTTAAAAGTGCCAAAAGCTTGGAAAACCAAAAAATGTCAGTAAAATCATGACGTCCGAACAAGATCAAGTGTTCGGTGCCAATCCGAAAATTGGACTTTGGAAAAAAAAAGTGCTTCTGCCGTGCTTTAACTTTGCAATGACTAAGAAGAAAAACACTTAGTATGAAACGACTCAAATAAACATAAGAGCCCCCAAGCGACTTGGGTAAAAGTTGACTATAAAATGTAAAGTGACATGTAGAATGCCTTCTAGCCGGATTGTAGATCGTTTGTCGTAGCGGACCTTTTCGCTTCAACCTCTAGACCCAATAGTCCGGAGTGTGTCCGAATACCCTCGCGGTTATAAAAACCGGGGCATGCGTGGAGACCAGGCGTAGGGGTCATTAGTGCTTTATCAGACAAGTGCCCAACTAGTTATGTTATATTACATGGTTAGTAAGAAACATCTTCCGGGAGAATAGTTCCGTTAGGGGTTCCTTTCCACAGGAGGCATGCCCTAAAGTGCATGTCCGGACTGCGAAAAGAGCAGAAAAACATCTGGGGGCAGGTAAATAAATAGGTAAGAAATCATCTTTTAGTTCACCGACCGAGTATTCCCTTAAGAACGCTAGCTTTCGACTTCACCCAGTCTGAGGTACACATCCGGCTGACCCGTCAGTAACAATCGCAGAGGTGCTCCCTTTACCACCTAGCCGAACAATCGGGAACGTAGGGGTAAGCACAGGAGCCAGGCAACCCAGCTTGGCCAAAACTTAAGTCATATCGATGCATATAATGGTGAATAAAAGGTACATGCGGAAGTATGACACATGTCTTGGGCATAAAACCCGAATTAATAAGCTTGTGTTAAAGAAGCCCCTAGGTATAATGAGCGCGGGTAGCGCGTCAAGTGTGTGCGAACAAAGTTTCGACAAGAAAAATTTTTACAAGCAACTTTTTTCCAAAAGAGTATAATGCATGGTCGAACCGAACACAATTTAGAAATTTAAAACTTTGAGCATGAAGGCAACTTAGCTGGTTAATGTGTTCGGTATTGACTTGATGCGGGACAAGGTTCCATCCCCCAAGCTTGTCCCGAGGTGGCGAAGCAAAGAGCTCGGCACTGTGAAGTGGTGACATAGCACGGTTAATGCAGGACGGCAGAGAGATGCCGAAGTCCCTGGCAATGGGGTAATAAAGTGTTGACGAAGCCCCCCGTCCAGCCGAGGTGACGTCAAAGGATATAGTCCGGCTGGATCATTTTCCTGTGCACAAAAAATAGTGCAAACCAGAGATAATAGTAATAAAATAAAAATAAATAATAATAAAAATCGTTGCATAATAAATAATTTAATGCAAAGTGAGTAATAAAAGAAATATGGACTGGCGCCGAAATCAATGTCGATGCAGGGCGGCGGCGTGATGCGGTAAAGGCATGGCAAGGCCTGAATTCACAGGTCGGTTCGAGTTCCGGACGCGGCGTTCGCCGGACTATGTACGAAAACTGACCGAACCATCATGCGACCGTCGATAATGCGGCCACCATTTGATAGACCTGTGTACATATGATGGACAAACCAGAGTAATAATTCCTTGGAAAAAATTAACCCAAACAAGCAAAAAGAAATACTAGGATTAATAGCACCTGGTTTATTTGTTGTAGCAATCCGAAGGAAGGAGATTCCCAAAATTGGGGCTCGATCCGCGCACCCATTGCCTGGTCGGCTAGTGACGCCGAAGTGTCCGAAGTAGGTTGATGAAGAGATGGCGAAGCCCCCGGTCCAGCCAAGATGCCGAAGTAGGTCGGCGTGATGGACACCAGCTTGAAGCAGCAATAGTGCGGCCCTGCCGATGCAGGTCGTGTCGTGGTCGATGCCGGCTTGATGAAGCGACCGTGCGGCGATGCCGGTATTCCCGCTCCGTGTAATCCGTGGGGCGGCGATGTTGGTGATGATTGATCCTTCGCGATGTCGGACTCTTGTTCGGCTTGTCGAGATGATAATCCGAAGAAGTTGAGCTCGTCTTAACAAAGTGACGACGTGTCTAGCGCAGGTCGGCAGCCGTGGGGCAATATTGCCGGATTGGTTTGACACCAGCATGATGTTGAAGATCATGTTCAAAAGATTTTAAAGTTAGTGGGATGTGTTCGGGAACAAAACACAATACCCCATACAAAACTTTCTTCAAAAAGGATGTCTGAAATCCCGTTCATAAAAAAGACGAACTCGGGTCGGATTCGTCTTCGCGCAGAAAAGTGATGCACTAATCGGAAGGTTACCGGAGTTTGGACGGTCGGATCGAGCTGAAATTTTGAGGGGTGGTAGATATAGGAATTCCGCAGCCGATCAACGGTTGGATCTTCCAAAGGAAGTCCGAGCTAGAATCTGGACACCACGCCCTAAACTCGTCCGGATTCTCGTCCAGATTCAATGCGGCTCCGGTATATCGGAGATTGCCAGAGATTCCTCTATCGGAACTCGATGAAATTTTTCAGGGTTGTTGTAGACTTAATTCCGCACAATCCCACCTAAGCAATCGTTAAAACGACGCTTGAAGAGGCGGTGGCGGCGGACACAAGTCCGCTGTCCAGAAAAACAGTACGGTCGCCCTAGGGCAATGTTGACGTTGAGCCCCCGGGCTCCCTGGATGATTCCTCCATGATCTTGATAGAGATCGGAGTTGATGTTGATGAAGGCCCTCATCCGAACATGACGATCGGAGATAGGGCGCAATCCTTGGTCGAACCAAGGTGACGGCCGGTGGTGGCGAAGATGCGAAGTTGCAGTTGACCTGCGGGCGAGCCATCGACCTTTTGCCGGACACACAGCGAAACTCTCAATGAAAGCACCAATGTCGGTGTCAAAACCGGTGGATCTCGGGTAGGGGGTCCCAAACTGTGCGTCTAGGCGGATGGTAACAGGAGACAAGGGACACGATGTTTTACCCAGGTTCGGGTCCTCTTGATGGAGGTAAAACCCTACGTCCTGCTTGATTGATATTGATATTGTGGATGTTTACAAGAGTGGATCTACCACGAGATCAAGGAGGCTAAACCCTAGAAGCTAGCCTATGGTATGATTGTAAGGGTTGTTGTTGTATATCTGTCGACTAGCCTGGCATCGGTTTATATAATGCACCAGAGGCCTAGGATAACAAGAGTCCTAGCCGAATACGCCGGTGGGGAGGAGTCCTTGTCTTGATCGCCAAGTCTTGTGGAATCTTCCTTGTATGCGGCAACTGTCCGTACTGGCCCATGAGTATACGGCCATGGGGGTTCTCGGCCCAATCTAACAGATCGGGAGATGACGCGGTGAGTACCCCCTAGTCCAGGACACCGTCATTCACTATGCTAGGGATGCGTGGCGGACGAACGGGCTGCGTATCTGGATTCGTCTCGTCGTTTTGAGAAACTTTCATGTACAAAATTTTTCCATCCGAATTACAAATTATTTTATATTAATTTTAAAAGATTTAATCAATTTAGAATTTATTTAATCATTTTACATCAACATTATCCCTGGAGTGTCTGCGATGATGTTGGTAGTGTGGAGGTGTTGAAGTTTCCGAACATTGTATTTGCACCCTTTTTTCTCCTTTGATCAATTGTTTGGACTTGGTGTCCGGAGTCTTCAGATGTTTTTTTGCAATGGTAGATTTTAAGGTAGACCTATTTATACTCCTTACCCCCGTGAGAGAGGGGCAATATCTGAAAATTCCCAGATGTGAGATCCGCACCCATGCGATGGTTAGGCTTTTCTGGCCGAGGAGACACCGCACCCATGCCCCTCCAACAAGGACATATGCCAATGATTTGAACTCCAAAATCCACAACACCACCTCCATTTGCCCCTTCAATTATTTCTGTTACTTGCTCGTTATTTTCTTTTGTCGGTAAACCCTATCTTTATATCTGCGACTCACTCATGCGAAACCTCAATGGAGCACTCGTATGATGCGGAGAAACGATAACTTGGGAGAGAGATTTGGTTGGTGGCTAACTTTGTCATTGCTTTGCCATACTATTTTTTGCTGAACTTGTCTTCCATAGGTGTTTAAGTTCTTAGCCACACTTTAACTTGCCTAACAGAATTTTTGCCACACTTCTTGCGTGTGTGGCATGTGGGTTTGTAGGTGTGGCTAAAACGAAACAACCACCTAACTTGATCAAACTAGCCTACCTAACTTAAAGTGTAAGTGTGGTAATGCGTGGCTACGAACCAAACAGCAGCCCAGTGGAGACAAGGGCAGGCAAAGCTCGCTGGAGACGGTTAAGGCGTCAGGGAACTTCCGAACCAACCAACCCAACATCATCATGTGAACCGTGCACGACAATGTGTTCCAGGCTTGCAGAACATGCTCCATTATTTTTCTGTCTCATGTGAGGTCATGTGAGGTATGGGTTACACTTATACAACGCCTCCGGTGTTCAACATTCCACACCGTCGCAAGCAGCTCGCGTTCACCACAGATCCTCCTCATGTTCCGGGTGCGCCCGACCGAACCTATTTCTTGTCGAGGCAGCGCATCGAAACCTACCATTCCACGGGCAAATTAGCCATATTTACTAGCTCCAGAATCACGGGCAGCAACAACAGCAGCAGAGGCAGTCAGAGCTCATGTAACGATATACAGATTTACATGCAGCCGCTCGCGCTAGCTTCTCACGGCGGTGAACCGACGAGGAGAGCCCGCCTCCGGTTTCCTGGCCGGAAACCTCGAGGGGCCTCGCCGCCGCCGCGCCTTGGCATGATCAGGCCACCTCCCAGATCCCAAACAAACAATGGTTAGCTGGTCCTTGCAAGTCACCAAGTTCAGGCACCGTTTGTCATCAGTGGCTGATACTTTGCATAATCTATCCCGTTCAACCTAACACAGCACAAGACCTGCTCAGGCAATTCTTCGGGTTTGTTTCCCTGCAGAGTGAGAAAGAAGCAAGCACAGTAAATAAACTATCTTTGCATATAGCAAAGTGAAAGGAGGTATTAGGTCAGAAACAGTTATATGAGTGGCATACCTGGATGGTTAGCCCAACATCTAGCATGCATATTTTTAGCCTGTCCAGGAATGTCTCGAAACCTTTCCTTGAGATGTAGCCAAATCTATGCATGTCAATGTCAACCTCAAAGTAGTTATCACCCTGCACAGAAAGATAAAATGCTTTCACGCTCCTTGTACAAGTAACAAAAGTACAGGACCTAACGGTATCTTATAGCATTGCATGCACTTGTTGCTCAGTGGCGCACTACCTAAGTGCTACTACTAGAAAGGTACTAAAAGCACAACTAACCAGGAAAAATTGATGCTGAGGTCTAGAAAGCACAGGCTTCTCGTTGTATGCATGCATTAGCTTCCTCTCTGCAGCACTTAAAGGAAGGTCCTCCAGATTAGCCACCCGTCCAAGTATCTTCAGCCGTTCCCGAAATGATATACTTGTTTCCATAGGAAATCCTTTTATTTTTTCTACATCATCATCAACCAACCTCTGTTTGGAAAGTCAAACGAGAAGAGTCACAATGTTGTCGACTTCTAAAAATAATTAGTACAGGAAAAGGACTGACTACATATAGTAATTCACGAGTGCTTTCAAATGCAAAAGTGCCTCTGCTAAAAATGCCAAAGGTGGCCATTAGCAGATTATCATTTATAAATTGAATTCCTGAATAAACCTCCTTTACTGGAACCACATTTTAGTGTCAACCATCAGTCAGCAATGCATGAAAATGTGTAGAATACACCTTTTATAGTTTTTATATCTTGATCAACTATAGAGTTTATGCCTATAAAGTTGACCCTACAGCCCATAACTTACAAGAAAATGCAGTATATAGCTTTTTACCTTGGTAAAATATAAAGGTTTTAGCTCTAGGCCTGAAATCGCCTTTCAGTTATCACTAAAGCTGGTATTCACAGGTTTAAATGCAGGAAAATTTTGTTCATCAACTTAAGAATATTCTGTATTTCCTGAACAATATCATTCTAATTAGTTTATCCATTTCAAACATCTAGAGAAGCTACTCACTGGGATTGTACCAATTTTTCACCACATTCACAAAATGATTAGAAAATGGCTATTCTCAACATAAGGATATTATACCAAACAAACAGCATCTGCGCTACGGCATCCGAACTATCATCTTCATTACATATAGCTAATTTATATATACAGAACGTAAATAGTTAGTGAAGCTGTGAAATATATGAGAACCATCAAAAATCTTACTCTGATATTCTCTATGAATAAGGGTGAAAGCTCTTTTGAGTAACCTTCGGAAAGCCTAAAATACAAAACAAAGCTCATGCCTTCCCCATCGGTTTCATTCTGAAAGAGTGAAGCAGGATATAGCGGAACCTGATAAAAATGCATAAAAGGGGACATTGTCAAACCACTGATTAAAATGTGACAGGGGCAAAGAATGTCAGTAGGAAAAAGACACTCCAGTTAAGCAAAAATTCAAACTCATCAATCTTAATTACGCAACTGACAATTTACTGAACTACTGCAAAAGAATTCAGGCACAGTAATCTCTTGAGACACAGTTGATCAGGGGCTCTATCATGCCCGTTTGTATCATGGAACCTGATACTGGGAGCACTAACGACTCTTTGGAGCCCAGTTCAAAGCCATGTGGGCGAAATTAAAGCTTGTTGATTTCTTTTGTAGGATGAACACGACATTGCCTCTCATAATCAGGTTGCTTTTTTCTGAAGACAAAGCCACAGAACCTCCTTTCCCCGTTGGCCTCTACTTTTTATAGCAGTGTCCTTATCTTGAAAGTTAAAGTATTCTTCGTGAACACACTGTCTCAGATAGTAATCATCCAGGGGTCACATAAGCAACTGGTAGGAGGGCGAGTGGATGTACAAGCCCACTGCTCACCAACCAGGTTCAAGTCCTCTTCAACTTGAATTTGGCACATAGCCACATACTATTCTACTACTTGATTAAATCAGTAACGGGTTCCTCTTTCTCCTAGGTATCCATCAAATGCAAATACCTAACATGTTGCAGCCTTGTCAAATACAAATATACAATAACTTCTATTGTTTGTGATGCTACTATTTTATTATGTACAAACTGCACATCATATTAAAAGCATAATAACAGCTAAACCCAAAAAGATGGCTCAAAGCATGTAAAACACACAGTTACATCTTCACATGTTTCTACCCAAACAAACAAGAGTTTTCACATGTGATTATTACAGAAACTAAGAAACACTAGAAAGGAACTGTGGGCAGAACCTTAGCTCTGAATCAGTGCATCAACAATGCTGTTAACTCTTGAGAATATATTTCGACAAATGTGTAACTGTTTAGCAGAGTCTTAACACACCTGTACATTGACCACCAAAAGAGGTGGGAGTTTGCTGGAGGTTTGAATATCAGGAAGCTTGACAAATCGAGATATATGATGGAGTTTTTGCGGCGATAAGTATACATCAACTCCAAATGGATAGTACGCCGCACAATTTTGAGCAAGCTCTTTCTTTTTATCCCTGAAGAATTTCAATTGAACCAAAGGTCAGTCACTTCCCGAAAGAATCCAGCCTTCCCAAATAAATGTGCATTGTGAAAATGAACAAGGTTGCTAGAACGTACTATGAAAACAATCAGTGAGTGATGTTTACCTGAGATAGTTAGATCCCCGGACTCTGAATGTACCAGGATCAATATGAGACCAGCTATTCAGCACTTTCTTTTCCAACAAACATAACTGTACTTGAGAACCTGCTAGAGGCCTTTCAAGGAAATCCTTTGTAGACACTGAACAAAATACAAATGTTTTCTTCAGTAATTTTAGTTATGATGCCAGTGTAATTGAGCTTTTAGGAATAAGAAAAAACTATGTGACCCAATGATGGATGAAGAACTGCTTACATAGTGTGGACGACGGGTTGGCTTCCCCAGACTTCTTCTTGAACGAGAGCTTCAACGAAGGCATCTTCATCGAATGAGTCGGGCTTGTGGAGAGAGCTCTCTTCTTCTCATTCACACCAACAGCAGAGGCCATACATGGCAAACAGTTATTTGGCAGGAGACCGCAATTGTCCAGTATCCCTCCACTACTTGGGCTAGCACCACCTGAAACACTCACCCCATCCTCATGGCTAGCAGAGGGCCTCGCACCGTTCTCCAAATTCCCCTTTGGCAGCTCACTGGACCTTGGCTTCCTATGGTGGTGTTCAGCTCCGTTGAAGCTCCCACCATTGGCGTCCCTCATACCCAATGCCGCTTCGTTCTCGAAGCCATTGAGTGAAAAGGCATCTGCAGAGTAGACAGGAAAGCTCAAATGCTCAACAGACTTGAAATCAACACACGGCTGCGCATAGCCAGGCAAGTACATTGCAGAGATATGCATACGGAGAGTAGTTACCGTCTTGCACGCTGTGGAAATCGTCCTCGCCGTCTGACTCGCTGATGGCGAAGGAGTCGTACCAGGCCTCCTCCATGCTCCCGGTCACTGCAGGAAGGAAGTAAAGTAGCCCCAATCAGCGTCAGGTGGGTGAGAATTCGGACTGCCGAGGGTACAATGCCAGGAATCGCCATTGATGGCCGCAATAAACTGGCATGTACTTAACCACCGTAGTGCCAATTACAGCGGCGAGTGAAATTCAATAATCGATCCATCGATTAGAAGAAGAAAAAGTCCCCGGGCGTGGCTAGATAGATTAGATGGATAGATGCGCACGATGCGCAGATGCAGTAATTTAATCTAGATAGATTAGGACGGACGGACGCGGGCGCGCAATCTCACGCCCGCCATGGTCCCCCGGGCCGAGATCAAATCTATCTACCCATCTATTCCCCGAAGAGGCGCAGGCAGGAAAGGCGATTGGCGGAAAGGAAAGCAGCAGGGAGCGCATCCCACCCACCCTACCCACCTTGGAACGCCGGGTTGCTGTAGGTCCGGCAGTCGCCGGAGGCGGAAGCGGCGGCGACGGCGGAGGGGTCGGGGGTGCCCTCGGCCTCCTGGATGGTCTCCATGGAGGCGGCGCGGGAGGGCGCCTTCCTGCGGCCCTTGGCCCCGCGGCGGCGGCGCCTGCGCGAGGGGGCCCGCGCCGCGTCGCCGGAGCGCGGCGTGCTGGGCTTCCCCACGCACGCGCTGGGCCGCGACACGCACGTGCCCATGCCTGCCTGCCTGCCCGCCTGCGCCCCCGAGGCGGAAGCCGGGGCCCCCCCGTCGGCCGAGATCGGCGCGGAGGCGAGGCGGGCGCGGGGGGAGGTGGCGGGCACGGCGCTGGGCCTCGTCCGCGTGGGGGCGGAGATCGGTGCGGTTGCGTGGGAGATTTTTTGTTTTTATGGGCGGGCGGGCGGGCGGGCGGGCGGGCGGGCGGGCGAACTCTGTGGCTGTGGTGGAGGAGGAAGGGGAGGTGGAGGTGGTGGTGGTGGTGGTGATGGAGGAGGCGCTGGCTGCGGTGTGCCTGCGCGCGCGTGTGTGCGGGGCGGGCGGGCGGGCGCGGCTTCCCACACGAGTGCTGCCGCTGCCGCTGCGGGGAATGGAGATTTGTTGGAGGGCAGGCGCCGCGCTCCTGGACGCGGTCCTTGGTGGGTGCTCTGCCTCTGCCTCTGCCTCTGCTGCTTCCTTTTTGTTCGTGTGCGGCTCGGCCTTTCTGGTTGGGTTGGGTTCGGGCTTTTGCTTTTCTGGTGGGAGTTAGGGACAGAGTGACGACCGATGTGCATCCATCATCGTGTAGGTGAGATTGGATTTGACGCCTCCAAAGGTGCCATGCGGTGGTTGCCCGCCGACGCAAGCGCGGTCCTCTCCGGTGGTCGCAATGCATGAACTTGAGTCTCATTTTCAACTCTTTTTTCTTTATGCGCGGACACGTTTGGATGCACAATGATGCCCTCCGATTTATGTTTGAATTGTCCGGCACATGCGTATGATTGATCGATCCATCGATGGGATAACAGGGAGGAGAGAAGAGCGGGGGGAATGCGGCTTCGCGTGGACCGAGCCCGAGGCAACAAACGATGTCAAACACGTCCGGACATGTGTTCATATCCTTCTACACATATGGGCTGATTTTTTTAGCTCTACAGACAGTCCCAACATACGGTTTGGGTTTGAAGATCTCTGCCAGAGGAGCATTTCGTGTCTTTGACATCGTCTGGACTATTCGCGCGGACAGGGTTTACGGACCTGAATGGAGATCTATAAAGTATTTGTCAACGCAAGAGTCTTCTGAGTCTTCTTGAAGAAATAAATCGCGCTTTTTTAAGACCGATCTTTATTTATGCGAATCGGATACTTAATTCAGTGTCTCTCTTACAGTAGAAGTAGGCACCGGACGGCACGACGGAGGGTCAAGCTGTTGTACAACGATTTATTTTTCTAAGCGCCTTCCTAGCACGGTACAAGGCCTAAGGGTAAAAACCGTATGCATGCGTTGTGCAAGGTACTAAAAGCCAACTAACAGCTTGACCCTCCGTCGTGCCGTCCAATGTTACACCGCACGGTGGCCGCACCAAGAGTGCGTTGACCATCGGGAAAAAACGAAGGCCATGTGCGTGCAATTTCGCGCGTTGACCGTTGACCAGATTTACCAGATTTGGGTGGTGGGGGGAAGAAAAGGTCAGTGACCAACTCGACGAAGCATCCATCCGGATCCAGGTGCGCTGCACGCGTACCATGGGGGGGCTTGTCGTCCTTCACCAATCACCATCCTATTTCTTGCCAACATTTGGTAGGACGATGCTACCGTCAGGTCTGCGTTTTACTACCTGTTGAAAACTTGTTTCTCCTAGTGCTTAATCTTTTGGATCCACACGCCTTGCACGAAACTTAGCGGCTAATCCTGGAAAACGAGCGCGAACATAGTTTTCTTTTTTGAGATTATCTCTTTGTGTTATAGCTAGTAAATGTGCGCCTGCAATGCACGTTGATATTAGGCGGTCTATTAACTTCGCGTAGATATTAGGTAAGATATTAGTATTTGCGCGTTCATTATGTAATTGACATTTATGTTAATATTTGGTACGATATTAATGTGCGCTAAACATGTTGAGCGCTCACCGTTGAAACAATATAGGTCGTTCGATTGATCTAATTTGATGGCCGAGATTAGTAGGATCTTAGATAAAGATAAGATATGTTTGTGATCTTTTTACATTGATGATATGGTATATAGATATAGATAGATATTGATAAACATAAGATATGTTTTGGATCTTTTTATATTGATGATATGGTCTATAGATAGATAGATATAGATAAAGATAAGATATGTTTTGGATCTTTTTTATATTGATGATATGGTATATAGATATAGATAGATATAAGATATGTTCTTCAGATTTATAAATCAATGTTGGATATTGATGAAACTAGTAACTCTATCGTGCCATAAGAGAGCACATCTTCCACATGGGCACACGCTCGTGCATGTGCGGTCAGGACGCGTAGCAACTTCCATTGGAAGTTTCTAAAAAAACTAATAACCTTATCAGGATGATGTTCCCATTTTGCTTCCTTAATTATGAAGCAACGTTTGTTTCCTTATTCAATTTTGCTTCCATATGACAAATTATGTTTTCGATTATGGTGAACTTTATTGTTAGCAACACTTAGTTTTGCTTCCTAACAAGAATACTTCTCTTTCGGTGGCCAATAAGATTATTCGAAGACAATCAGATGGTGTTTCCTTCTAGTATATGGTTTCCATTTCCCAACATAGTAGGGAGGCTCATAACTCTAGCAAGATGAGATTTCACATCATCTAGTTTGCTTAGGAAGCAAAACTTATTACGTCATTCAATTTTGCTTCCATATGAAGAAATCGTGTTCCAAATGTGGTAAGTTTATTTCGAGTGACATTTGGTTTTGCTTTCTATCAAGGATATTTTTATTCCGTTGGCTAACAAGATCATTTGCAAGACAAATGAAGAGTCTTTCAATCTAGTGTTCTGTTTCCAACGTATAAAAGATGTGCTTTGAACTACCAAAGAATTGTTTCATTAGCATTAAATTGGGTACAATGAAAAAAAATGTTTCTATCAACATCGATTCTGAATGATTAAAGATTTTTCTCCCAAGTAAAACATTGCTTGCTTCCAATGTATAGAAGTATTTGTATTTATCAACACTGTTTCCAACAAAGAATATAATTTACTTCCAAAGCAAATAACTTTTTCCTACTAAAATTAGAATTTTGTTTGATAGAACTAGGATGCGTCACACAGTTAGGTTGCATCATTTGTGTGAAATACCGCCGCGATAGTAGGGCGCATGCGCGAGGAAACACCAGCGGGACCATCGAAGCGTGTGTCTACCTTGTCGGCGATGGTGAAGTCACGAGACACATTGACGAGATCATAGAATCACGAGCTCTGGATGACACATGCTTGAACATTGGCACCGCAAATGCAGAGGAGTGTTTTCGGGGAGGAGAGCATTGATCAGATCGAAGGAACAATAGTGAGCACAATGTATGACGTTGATGAGGAACAATTAATTAGGGCTCATAGACGCTACAACAAGAACCTTCCTGCTTGTGGGCAATCACTATACAGTGGTAAAGCACCTGCTTGTGTTTCTCCATCAGCCACAAACTATGAGGAACATATAGAACGTTCTGAGCAATTTGTAGAATAAAAGTGTGTAAACCATGGTAGCTGCCTATTTAGATGTTCAAACACGTGTTGTGTTTATTTATTTAGAACATCAAAACAGGGCATTCTCCTATGCGTCGCATGCATCTTATCTTCTCCATTGTCGGATTTCTCAATTTAGTGTCGCATCCAATCGGATTTCAGATCCCGCCTGGGCAATGTCTTCAAGCTCATGGGCAAGATGTCCTAAATGGGTGCCTATTTAGATGTCTTAAAGTTGGTCCGCCGTATGTGTTATACCACTTAGGCTCGGGATAGGAGTCGAACCTACTGAAAGTACTAACACCTTTTTTTACTAATATAATCCACAAGTAGATAATGAACACGACAATCACAGTATGCAACTCATACTGATACCTAAACATGTGAGCACATACAATACATAGAACCAAAACATCTATGAACAGGACATATATGGCTAGCACATGAAAGAGCAAATAGGGGATGAACGAATCATACCCTCCGGTTGGCAAGGCCAACTCCCGGCGGCGGAGGCGATAGCCTCAACATCATCCGAGGCCTTCTTCTTGGTGGCTTCGTCGTCAGCCATGGAGTCGATGCAGGGGAAGTAGTGGAAGCAGAGATAGACGGAGACAGGGAGTTGGATCGGGAGCAGTCGCGTTGAGACACTCCCCAAAAACCTTATCGTCGTTCTCCCGGGAAGGACCTCGAATGACGGGGTTCTGGAGGCACCCGTTATCCCGACCAACTGTGCACGCGGTCATCAGGATGGGATCGCGGGAAGCAGCACGGTGAAAGGAACAATAGATGACGGCTAGGGTTATGCAGGAGGGTGCGAGTGCATTGGGGTTCACTCCACAAGGCCAACGCCTCCTTATATAGGTCGTCAGATAGATGGGTCTGTGCCTGACTTAAGCCCACGATCGAGTCGACGCACACCCGGAAGGAAGTCGACATATCCCGATAAGGGTCGCACCCCTGGGAAGGGAGTCGACATATCCCGGGAAGGCGGACAACCCATGGTCCAACGTCTCATGCAGTGGCACTTCCTCTAGTGACTTGTCAACTAATCCACAATTAATTAACCATTTTTTACTGGCAAAAATAAGGTTCGACTCAATTCCGCAAACCATGGCGCGCGCGTCGTGATGAGGTGAGGCATGCGGCGAAGGAGGAGCGCGCGTGTACCACTCCTCTTCCGAAGCTCCCATTGACAAATGATAGATCAGCCCTTATAGAGAGGTCTCAACTCTCCTTGACTATCAAGGTGGTAATAAACTTTTCACCACCTGCCACCCATCTACATGAGCCTTAAGACTAACAAGCAATCATTGTTCATAATGGCCCAAAGCGCATCTATGATTCAACAGAACCCTTAGCACTTGAACTTTGTTTTCATTAATGCGCTTCCAAAAACTCGTGAATAAAAAAAATAAGATTGCAAAATTAATTGGCTCAGTCTTTTGGATGTGCTCGTAGGAATATGTAGTGCATGTATGCGTTCATAGAAAGAAGTAGTTTATGTGAGCGTCCGCATTTATACTATATTTATCAAAAAGAATATAAAGATTGCAACACCTCGCAAGATCTACCGTTTACGATTCTAAGTCTTGTCTGATTGTATTACACACAAAAAAGAAAATAGTGATGCAGACTTTTATAATGAGAATCCTTGGGAAGTATTATGTTTGATGCTACAAATGAAACACCCCTAAAGAATAAGAATCTTTAAAAATCAGGCATAACTCGTTTGAATCTTGAAGCATGAATCAAAGAGACATTGGCGTGCCCACTCGCTGGCTAATCCGATGGATCATGCATTGATGTATTATTTGTGAAGGCAAAAAAGGGTAAAGGATGCTGCAGAAGTTAAAAGTGGCGAAGTGACAGATGAGACGAGGCACACGACTGAATAAATTAAATGCTTCCTTGGTCTGAAGGCTGTCTCCCCTGGGAACCTTTCCTGGTGTACGTGGACAATGTCCACGGCGCCGTCGCAGCAGCCGGACGTCAGTGCCGCTGGGAGCGAAAGGAAAGGACGGCGGCACTTCCACCGACGTCATCATTTCGTTTGAGCCGAAAAGACAGTGCCACCTTTATCTTTTGCCTCGATCCGCTTATAATAGATTAATATATTTTTTATACTAGTATATAATATTTTCTGTGCTCCGGCCCTGAAGCTTCTGATGATGCGTCGTCGGTTTCGAGCTGCCTCCTTCTGATGACATGTTTATATTGTATTGCGTGTTAGCTGCTTAATCATCATCCAGGTAGCTCAACAGTTGTGTTGGGAAGAAAAAGGGTTTATTAGTCGACGTCGCAAAACCAGAATGATCTCATCGCCCATCATGGCACCAAGAAAGGCCACTGCGGCGGCGACCCGTCCTCACGCCGACGGACGGAGACCTTTCACCTGTGCCCGTGTTGTCTGCACTGCAGGGTGTGAGTATTCAGCCAATTAATCCGACGGTTCCGCCCCACCGTGCCGCCTTGTTTGAACCAACAAGTCGCTCCCAAAGAAACAAAGAACGAAAGATATTTTGCCGCTCCCTCGCACGCACGGAGCGGTAAGAAAGAAGACGACGCGCACATTTGGCAAGCGGTAATAAGATTTGGTTGAAGAGTGCGCTCTGTCGACTAGTAGACGACGCGCCGTTCTCCGATGACGGCAGGCCGGCTACGTGTCGCGTGGCGGTGGCCGGGGGAATCTTTTCCACCCACTTCCGGCCCGGGCGATCCGAGGAGGAGATGCGCCGCGCGCGGCCCGCCGACGTGAGCCCGTGGCCGGGTGCCGTGTCTCCGTCCGCATCACGCTCCCTGTGCCTGGTGCGTGCACGGCTCTCGTTCGTTGCCCGCTTCCTTCCAGAAGGAGCGATCCCGTTGAGTGCTGGGAACTGGTGCCCTACCCTTCCACTACGGGCTACTACACGTCGGTGCTTCTGCTCCGCTTCCTCTGTCAGCGTGTGTGTATTTCTCCATGGCGTGCCAAGGACAAGCCATATGTATGTATGATTATAAGAAACAATTCGGCGGGCGTGGGAGGCATGAGCCTCCAGTGGCCACGATGCACACGGAAGAGCTCGACTTGCGCGCGCACCACAAAGCTCAAAAGGTGCTACACTGGAGTGGTGATCTTACCATCCTGCTAGAAAGAGATAGATGTGTCCCAAATAGAACTCTATTATATTACTCTCACGCAAGGACCTAATTTTTTATTTTTCATGTTTTTTTTTCTAGAATAGTACAAGGACCCAAGTTATGCAACATGAAAAAATGACCAAGAATTCCTATTATATTTCCCTTTTTATTAATCATCATTTTTATTTCACAAACGTGCTTTGGTCCACTTATTAATTGTCTGTGGATTGGCTCCGAGCTAGTGCAGATCCTTTGCCACGTGACGCGCCTGATTGGTGGGTCAGCAGTGTCAAAAACGTCGCCAATGAGCAAAATTGCAATATGTGGGTTCTACGAAATAACTTACCCCTACCCTAAAAAAACCTTTTTTTGCAGGAAAAAAAACCTTACCCCCAATCTCTTTTTTTTTGCGAAACCCCCGTAGTGGAGGCGATATGATAAAATCCTATGGTTTTGTGACACCCTATAGTTCAGCTTTTGTGATATTTGCTCATTTATTAACACCAACACGGTTTTCTATTGTATCAAATCGAAATGTGAATTAGAGATTGAATGAACGTTTCTTCATGAAGGTTTACCAACAGTGTAAAAAACGCTCTTATATTATGGGAAGAAGGGAGTATGTGAGAGATGTCATTTGCATTCCATTCATGACCTTACCGAACCTCAAATACCTACATAGGATCAATAATCAGATTCTAAAATAACTTCCTCTTATTTTTTTCCCCTTTAACCCTAGGGCGGCTAGGGCAAACTCTCCCCTCCAGACTTCAGCGACAATGCGTGGATTCGCTTCCCTTTGCTTGTTGCTCTGGCAGGTGGTGGCAGGGAGGTGAATCCCAGTGCCTTCGTTCCAGTTAGTAGTTCAGGTTGGGATTTGTTAGTCCTCGCAGTTGCGGCGCTCAGACGGACGACGGCGTTTCTTCTTCGAGTTTGTCTTCCTGGCTCCTACCCTACTCGAGTTCGTCCGGCTGGACATAGTCGACGGAGTCCCGACGTAGATCCCTGCCGTCTTCTTAGGGCAGTGAGGTTAGTGTTTCTCATCATGTGGGGAGATTTGGTGTTAGGTGTACCAAATCTATGCAAGGTTTCAACGACGACGACGCCTGCGGCTCTAGGGCGCTGGCCCTTTGAGGCACATGCTCGAAGACTTCCCGGCTGTCGTCGACAAGGTCAAGTCGGCTCTGTTAGGAGAGCGACGACAATGACGCGTCAGTGGCTCGTTATAGCAATAGTAGTGGTCGTTCGATGGTCTCAAAATCTCGATGTAATTTATATTATGTTTGAGATGCTTTGTACTCCTGATGAACTTTTATAATAGATCTGATCATTGTAGAAAAAAAAAGTTTGAATGTACATATTTTGCATTTATTTAGATGAATGGGATGTAAATGGTATCCTTGCCACGCCCTCTGTTCACAATATAAGATGTTCCAACTTTTTTTGTGAATCGAATGTACATATTTATTCCACTCATTTAAATACATTTATAGTCTATATTGAAATATTCAAAACATCTTATATTTGTGAATGGAGGAGCTGTATTCTTAATGAATTGCAAAAAAATTAGAAAATTTTAACCTCATATATTTTATAAGTTCCATCTAGTCCCTCTAAAAAAGATCACCCTTTTCAGGTTTTTGTATAGTCTTGAGAACAAATTCCATGATGAATATTTCTACAAAAAAAATTCAATGATGAATCCAATGGCATTGATTTGACGGTGTATGTGTTAATATATTTTTCTACAAACTTGTTGAAAATTTATGAAGTTTGATTTTAGACAAACATAATATGCGAAGTAAACAAAAACATAGGGGATAACTAAAAGAAAAAAAGTCCATTTTACTACCCTGAATAAAGTTGGTGGTTCACATTACCCCTCATCTATTTTTCCGTCCTTTCACCCCCTAAACAAATCCATACAGGATGAAAGAACCCCCTGGATGGTTTACCTCCACTTGCTGCTGATGTGGCATTGGTCAACAGTGGATTTGACCTGCGGGTGGGCCTCCCAGGTGCGGCTGAGATTGACAGGTGGGGCCTAGAGGAGGCGGGGTCCGCCTAGCAGGTTTGTCTCCTTCCTCCATCGCTCGCCCGCGGGACAGAGAGGAGCTCGGGCGCTCGTCTCGGCGGCACAGGCCACCCCCGGCGGAGGTACGACCACCGGAGTGACTCCCGTGATGCGGCGCGTACCCCTGGCAGCAGCGGCAAGCAAGGCAACAACAACACAAGCAGCAGCAGCGGGAGAGCGCACGAGGGTAGCTACAGGTGAGGCACACACGGGCGCGGCCAAGGCGAGCACGGGTGAGGCACACACGGAATCGGCAGAGGAGCTCACCGCGGAGCTCGTGGACGAGGTTAGCGAATGCGGGTGTCGACGGACACGACGAAATCGACGATCAGATGCGGCGGCCGTGGACGTAGACGATGGCGATGGCGAGCCTACGGGGCCTGCTAGCTCGAGCCCTTCGGCGATGGTGAAGGAGACGACGATGGCGGAGCTACTGGACGTCTTTGCGTGACGAAGGGAGGCCGGCGGCCGCGGGATCGACGCGGCGACGGCGACCATGAGCTTCGGGCGACGAACAAGGGATATATTGTTGGGGAACGTTGCAGAAAATTAAAATTTTTCCTACGGTTTCACCAAGATCCATCTATGAGTTCATCTAGCAACGAGTATTCAGATTGGATAGCATCTACATACCACTTTGTAGATCGCAAGCAAGCGTCGGAGTGAACGTGGATGAGGTAGTCGACTTGCCGCGATCCAATTCACCGATGATCTAGTGCCGAACGGACGGCACCTCCGCGTTCAACACACGTGACGGTCAGCGTAACGTCTCCTTCTTCTTGATCCAGCAAGGTGAAGGAGAGGTTGAGGAAGATGGCTCCAGCAGCAGCACGACGGCGTGGTGATGGTGGAACTTGCGAGATTCCGGCAGGCTTCGCGCGTGCACTACGGAGGAGGAGGATGTGTTGGAGAGGAGAGGAGGCGTCCAGGCAAGGTACTGCTGCCCCCTCCCTCCCCCCTTTATATAGGTGCCAAGGAGGGGAGGGCGCAGCCTGCCCCTCCTCCAAGGGAGGGGTGCGGCCAGGGGGAGGTATCCACCTCCCAAGGCACCTCGGAGGTGCCTTCCCTCATGGACTCTCCCTTTTTTCCACCCTAGGCGCATGGGCCCCTTGGGGCTGGTTCCCTTGGCCCATGTGGGCCTAGGCGCACCACCTAGGGCCCATGTGGCCCCCAGGGCTGGTGGCCCCACTTGGTGGACCCGGGACCCCTCCGGTGGTCCCAGACAATACCGATATCACCAAACTTGTCCCGATGGCGAAACAGCACTTCCTATATATAATTCTTTACCTCCGGACCATTCCGAACTCCTCGTGACGCCCAGGATCTCATCCGGACTCGAACAACATTCGGGTTACTGCACATACATATTCCTATAACCCTAGCGCTATCAACCTTAAGTGTGTAGACCCTACGGGTTCGGAGACATGCGAACATGACCGAGACGGCTCTCGGGCAATAACCAACAGCGGATCTGGATACCCATGTTGGCTCCCACATGCTCCACGATGATCTCATCGGATGAACCACGATGTCAAGGATTCAATTAATCCCGTATACGATTCCCTTTGTCAATCGGTATTTTACTTGCCGAGATTCGATCGTCGGTATACCAATACCTCGTTCAATCTCGTTACCGCAAGTCACTTTTCTCGCACAGTAATGCATGATCCCGTGATCAAACACTTTGATCACATTGAGCTCATTGTGATGATGCATTACCGAGAGGGCCCGGTGATACCTCTCCGTCAGCGGAGTGACAAATCCGATCTCGATCCATGTCAACCCAATGACACTTTCGGAGATACCCGTAGCATACCTTTATAGTCACCCGATTACGTTGTGACGTTTGGCACACCCAAAGCACTCCTACGGTATCCGGGAGTTACACGATCTCATGGTCTAAGGAAAGGATACTTGACATTGGAAAACTCTAGCAAACGAACTATGCGATCTTATGCTATGTTTTAGGATTGGGTCTTGTCCATCACATCATTCTCCTAATGATGTGATCCGTTATCGATGACATCCAATGTCCATAGTCAGAAACCATGACTATCTGTCGATCAACGAGCTAGTCAACTAGAGGCTCACTAGGGACATGTTGTTGTCTCGTTATTCACACATGTATTACGATTTCCGGTTAACACAATTATAGCATGAATAAAGACAATTATCATGAATAAGGAAATATAATAATAATGCTTTTATTATTGCCTCTAGGGCATATTTCCAACAGTCTCCCACTTGCACTAGAGTCAATAATCTAGTTACATTGTGATGAATCGAACACCCATAGAGTTACGTGCTGATCATGTTTTGCCTTAGGGAGAGGTTTAGTCAACGGATCTGCGACATTCAGATCCGTGTGCACTTTACAAATTTTAGGCGCTGCCCTTGAGGCACATGCTCAAGACTTCTTGTGCTCGCAGGTCGTCGGCTCATAGGAGAGGAATCAATGACGCTCTGGCTCGTTATAGCAATAGTAGTGGTCGCTCGATGGTCTCAAAATCCGATGTAATTTATATTATGTTTGAGATGCTTTGTACTCCGATGAACTTTTATAATAGATCTGATCATTGTAGAAAAAAAAGTTTGAATGTACATATTTTGCATTTATTTAGATGAATGGGATGTAAATGGTATCCTTCCACGCCCTCTGTTCACAATATAAGATGTTCCAACTTTTTGTGAATCAATGTACATATTTATTCCACTCATTTAAATACATTTATAGTCTATATTGAAATATTCAAAACATCTTATATTTGTGAATGGAGGAGCTGTATTCTTAATGAATTGCAAAAAAATTAGAAAATTTTAACCTCATATATTTTATAAGTTCCATCTAGTCCCTCTAAAAAGATCACCCTTTTCAGGTTTTTGTATAGTCTTGAGAACAAATTCCATGATGAATATTTCTACAAAAAATTCAATGATGAATCCAATGGCATTGATTTGACGTGTATGTTTAATATATTTTTCTACAAACTTGTTGAAAATTTATGAAGTTTGATTTAGACAAACATAATATGTATAGTAAACAAAACATAGGGATAACTAAAAGAAAAAAGTCCATTTTACTACTGAATAAAGTTGGTGGTTCACATTACCCTCATCTATTTTTCCGTCCTTTCACCTAAACAAATCCATACAGGATGAAAGAACCGATGGTTTACTCCACTTGATGCATGGTGGCATTGGTCACATGGATTTGACCTGTGCCTCCCCTAAAGGCAAGATTGACAGTGGTAGAGGAGGCGGGTCCGAGGTTTGCTCCTTCCTCCATCGCCGCCAATTGGGGCATGTCAGAGGAGCCTCAGCGCGCTGCCGTCGGCGGCACAGGCCACCCCGGCGGAGGTATCGACCACCGGAGTGACTCCGTGATGCGGCTGCACTGCGCAGCAGCAAGCAAGGCAACAACAACACAAGCAGCAGAGCGGAGAGCGCACGAGGGTAGCTAAGGTGAGGCACACACGGCGCGCCAAGGCGAGACGGTGAGGCACACGGAATCGGGCAGAGAGCTCACGCGAGCTCGTGGGACGAGGTTAGCGAATGCGGTGTCGACGGACACGCACGAAATCGCGATCGATGCGGCGGCCGTGGACGAGCGATGGCGATGGCGAGCCTACGGGCCTGCTAGCTCGAGCCCTTCGGCGATGGTGAAGGAGACGACGATGGCGGAGCTACGGACGCCTTTGCGTGAGGGAGGCCGGCGCGCGGATCGAGCGCGACGGCGACACATGAGCTTCGGGCGACGTAACAAGGGATATATTGTTGGGGAACGCTGCAAAATTAAAATTTTTCCTACGGTTTCACCAAGATCCATCTATGAGTTCATCTAGCAACGAGTATTCAGATTGGATAGCATCTACATACCACTTTGTAGATCGCAACGAAGGCCGGAGTGAACGTGGATGAGGTAGTCGATTGCCGCGATCCAATTCACCGATGATCTAGTGCCGAACGGACGGCACCTCCGCTTCAACACACGTACGGTCACGTAACGCCTCCTTCTTCTTGATCCAGCAAGGTGAAGGAGAGGTTGAGGAAGATGGCTCCAGCAGCACGACGCGTGCAGGATGGTGGAACTTGCAGATTCCGCAGGCTTCGCTGCACTACGGAGGAGGAGGATGTGTTGGAGAGGAGAGGAGGCGCCAGGCAAGGTGCTGCGCCCCTCCCTCCCCCTTTATATAGGTGCCAAGGAGGGGAGGGCGAGCCTGCCCCTCCTCCAAGGGAGGGGTGCGGCCAAGGGGGAGGTATCCACCTCCCAAGGCACCCTGAGGTGCCTTCCCTCATGGACTCTCCCTTTTTTCCACCCTAGGCGCATGGGCCCTTGGGGCTGGTTCCCTTGGCCCATGTGGGCCTAGGCGCACCACCTAGGGCCCATGTGGCCCCGGGCTGGTGGCCCCACTTAGTGGACCCGGACCCTCCGTGGTCCCAGACAATACCGATATCACCAAACTTGTCCCGATGGTCAAACAGCACTTCCTATATATAATTCTTTACCTCCGACCATTCCGAACTCCTCGTGACGCCCAGGATCTCATCCGGACTCAACAACATTCGGTTACTGCACATACATATTCCTATAACCCTAGCGTATCAACCTTATGTGTAGACCCTACGGTTCGGAGACATGCGACATGACCGAGACGGCTCTCGGGCAATAACCAACAGCGGATCTGGATACCCATGTTGGCTCCTACATGCTCCACGATGATCTCATCGGATGAACCACGATGTCAAGGATTCAATTAATCCCGATACGATTCCCTTTGTCAATCGGTATTTTACTTGCCGAGATTCGATCGTCGGTATACCAATACCTCGCTCAATCTCGCTATCGCAAGTCACTTTTCTCGCATCGTAATGCATGATCCCGTGATCAAACACTTTGATCACATTGAGCTCATTGTGATGATGCATTACCGAGAGGGCCGGTGATACCTCTCCGCAGCGGAGTGACAAATCCGCCTCGATCCATGTCAACCCAATGACACTTTCGGAGATACCCGTAGCATACCTTTATAGTCACCCATTACGCCAGTGACGCTTTGCACACCCAAAGCACTCCTACGGTATCCGGGAGTTACACGATCTCATGGTCTAAGGAAAGGATACTTGACATTGGAAAACTCTAGCAAACGAACTATGCGATCTTATGCTATGTTTTAGGATTGTCTTGTCCATCACATCATTCTCCTAATGATGTGATCCGTTATCGATGACATCCAATGTCCATAGTCAGAAACCATGACTATCTGTCGATCAACGAGCTAGTCAACTAGAGGCTCACTAGGGACATGTTGTTGTCTCGTTATTCACACATGTATTACGATTTCCGTTAACACAATTATAGCATGAATAAAGACAATTATCATGAATAAGGAAATATAATAATAATGCTTTTATTATTGCCTCTAGGGCATATTTCCAACAGTCTCCCACTTGCACTAGAGTCAATAATCTAGTTACATTGTGATGAATCGAACACCCATAGAGTTCGTGCTGATCATGTTTTGCCTTAGGGAGAAGTTTAGTCAACGGATCTGCGACATTCAGATCCGTGTGCACTTTACAAATTTCTATGTCTCCATCTTGAACATTTTCACGAATGGAGTTGAAGCGACGCTTGATGTGCCTAGTCTTCTTGTGAAACCTGGCCTTTGCAAGTGCAATAGCTCCGTGTTGTCACGAAGAGCTTGATTGGCCCCGACGCATTGGGTATGACTCGAGGTCGGTGATGAACTCCTTCACCCAAATTGCTTCATGTGCTGCCTCCGAGGCTGCCATGTACTCCGCTTCACATGTAGATCCCGCCACGACGCTTTGCTTGCAATCGCACCAGCCTATCGCCCCACCATTCAAAATATACACGATCCGGTTTGTGACTTAGAGTCATCAGATCTGTGTCGAGCTAGCGCCGACGTAACCTTTACGACAGCTCTTCGTCACCTCCATAAACGAGAAACATTTCCTTAGTCCTTTTCGGTACTTCAGGATATTCTTGACCGCTGTCAGTGTTCCTTGTCGGGATAACTTTGGTACCTTCCTACCAAACTTACGGCAAGGTTTACATCAGGTCGGTACACAGCATGGCATACATAATAGAACCTATGGCTGAGGCATAGGGATGACACTCATCTCTTCTATATCTTCTCAGTGGTGGACATTGAGCTGAGCTCAATTTCACACCTTGTAATAGTAAGAACCCTTCTTAGATTGATCCATATTGAACTTCTTCAATATCTTATCAAGGTATGTGCTTTGTGAAAGACCTATGAGGCGCCTCGATCTATCTCTATAGATCTTGATGCCTAATATATAAGCAGCTTCTCCAAGGTCCTTCATTGAAAACTCTTATTCAAGTAGGCCTTGATGTTGTCCAAGAGTTCTATATCATTTCCCATCAAAAGTATGTCGCCTACATATAATATGAGAAATGCTCAGAGCTCCCACTCACTTTCTTGTAAACACAGGCTTCTCCATAAGTCTGTAAACCCAAACGCTTTGATCATCTCATCAAAGCGAATGTTCCAACTCCGAGATGCTTGCACCAGCCCATAAATCGAGCGTTGGAGCTTGCACACCTTGTCAAGATTCTTAGGATCGACAAAACCTTCTGCTGCATCATATACAATTCTTCCTTAAGGAAACCATTAAGGAATGCCGCTTTGACGTCCATTTGCCATATCTCATAATCATAGTATGCGCAATTGCTAACATGATTCTCGACGGACTTTAGCTTCGCTACCGTGAGAAAGTCTCATCGTAGTCAACCCCTTGAACTTGTCGATAACCCTTAGCGACAAGCCGAGCTTTATAGATGGTCACATTACCATCCGCGTCTCTTCTTCTTAAAGATCCATTTATTTTCTATGGCTCGCCGCTCAACGGCAAGTCACCAAAGTCCATACTTGTTTCATACATGGATCCTATCTCGGATTTCATGGCTTCCAGCCATTTGTCGGAATCCGGCCCGCCATTGCTTCCTCATAGTTCAAGGTTCACCGTTGTCTAACAACATGATTTCCAAGACAGGTTGCTGACCACTCGTGCGGAACGTGTCCTTGTTGACCTTCAATTTCAGTAGGAGCTTGATCAAGCATCTTGATCATCATCATTAATTTCTCTCTAGTCGGTGCAGGCACCTCGTAAACGCTTTCTTGAGTTTCGCCATTTTCCGGTTCAAGAGGTAACACTTCATCAAGTTCTACTTTCCTCCCACTTACTTCTTTCGAGAGAAACTCTTCTCTAGAAAGGATCCATTCTTGGCAACAAAGATCTTGCCTTCGGATCTGAGGTAGAAGGTATACCCAACAGTTTCTTTAGGGTATCCTATGAAGACGATTTTTCCGACTTGGGTTCGAGCTTTTCAGGTTGAAGTTTCTTCACATAAGCATCGCATCCCCAAACTTTTAGAAACGATAGCTTAGGTTTCTTCCCAAACCATAATTCATACGGTGTCGCCTCAACGGATTTCGACGGAGCCCTATTTAAAGTGAATGCGCGTCTCTAAAGCATAGCCCCAAAAGATAGCGGTAAATCGGTAAGAGACATCATAGATCGCACCATATCTAATAGAGTGCGATTACGACGCTCGACACACCATTACGCTGAGGTGTTCCAGGCGTGAGTTGTGAAACTATTCCACATTTTCTTAAGTGTGTGCAAATTGTGACTCAAGTATTCTCCTCCACGATCCGATCGAGAAACTTGATCTTTCTATCACGCTGATTTTCAACCTCACTCTGAAATTCTTTGAACCTTTCAAAGGTCTCAGACTTGGTTTCATTAAGTAGATATACCCATATCTACTCAAGTCATCGATGAGGGTGAGAACATAACGATAGCCTCCATGAGCCTCAACACTCATTGGACCGCATACATCGGTATGTATGATTTCCAATAAGTTGGTTGCTCGCCCATTGTTCCTGAGAACGGAGTCTTGGTCATTTTACCCATGAGGCATGGTTCTGACGTGTCAAATGATTCATAATCAAGAGACTCTAAAAGTCCATCGCATGGAGCTTCTTCATGCGCTTGACACCTATGTGACCAAGGCGGCAAGCCACAAATATGTGAGACTATTGTTATCAACTCTAACTCTTTTGGTATTCACACTATGAATATGTGTATCATCACGCATTAGATTCATTAAGAATAAACCATTAACCATCGGAGCATGACCATAAAACATATCTCTCATATAAATAGAACAACCATTATTCTCGGATTTAAATGAGTAGCCATCTCGAATTAGCGAGATCCAGATACAATGTTCATGCTCAAACTTGGCACTAAATAACAATTATTGAGGTTTAAAACTAATCCCGAGGTAAATGTAGAGGCAGCGTGCGACGGCGATCACATCGACCTTGGAACCATTCCCGACGCAGATCGTCACCTCGTCCCTCGCCAGCCTCCGCTTATTCCGCAGCTCCGCTTTGAGTTACAAATATGAGCAACTGCACCAGTATCAAATACCCAAGAGCTACTACTAGTACGGTAAGGTACACATCAATTACATGTATATCACATATACCTTTGGTTTTGCCGGCCTTCTTGTCCGCTAAGTATTTGGGGCAGTTCCGCTCCAGTGACCACTTCCCTTGCAATAAAAGCACTCGGCTCTGGGCTTGGGTCCATTCTTTGGCTTCTTCCCGCAACTTGCTTTATACGGGTTCACACAACCTTGCAGTCCTTCTTGAAGTTCTATTGTTTGCCACTTCTTGAACTTAGTGGTTTTCCATTCACCATATTACACTATGAATGTCCTTCTTGATCTACCTCGTCATGATTTCAGATAGCATTACTTCAGCAATGGTCTTTACCATCCCTGATATTGTATGTTCATCACAAAGCTCTTGTCCAGCTAGCGTAAAGGATGCGACGAGGATAATCTCGACGCAGATGACCGCTTCACGGAATTAAGCTTGTTCCAGCTTGAGTCAAGCGTGTGCTGCAACGCTGCAGTAATTCTTGAGCTATGGTGCTCACTTCCGACAGAGCCATAGTTGTCCTACCATCTTCAGCTAAAGAATTTGTCTTGGAGACTTGGATATCTCTCGGACACCGGCATGAGCTTGACAACCATTTTCAGCTCTTCAGACAAGTTCTGCATATAAAGCTCCATGTCTACATCAAAAGCTCTTGATGACATCCCTCTACTAGTCATCTAGTATTACAGATCAGTCATGCCGTGCCGATCATCACGAGCGGACTAGTCAATCATCGGTGAACATCTTCATGTTGATCGATCTCTAACGACTCATGCTCGACCTTCGTTCTGTCGAGGCCATGCAATGCTAGGCTCGCAAGTCAACCTAAGTGCTCTTTAGTGACATAATCTGTTCTTGGCACGCTATGAGGATAATCTCGTTCGGACCTATCACCCGATCATCACGTGGTGCTGAACCAACTAGCACGTGTCAGCTTAGGGTGAACACTTTCTAGGAAATTAGTTATGAGGATCATCTTATTTGATCGTCTAAGTAAACAAGATGCAAAATATTATAAACATCACATGCAATCATGATAATAAACGTACATGATATATATCAAAGCTCCTTAATGAACTCCATCTTGGGGATCCATGATCATTCCCGCTCACCTAGTCATCTAAGTATTACATGATCCGAAGTGCTAGGCCAGTGTCTCATCATGCACGTGAGCGGACTAAGTCAACATCGGTGAACATCTTCATGTTGATCGATTCTAATACGACTCATGCAAAATACGACACTTTCGGTCTTCCGTTGCTTCTCGAGAGCCATGATCCTTACATGCTAGGCTCGTCAAGTCAACCTAAGTGTTTTATACGTGGTAAATCTGTCTTACACCTTGCTATGCGAACGAAGGACCTATCACACCCGATCATCACGTGGTGCTTGAAGCGATTTAACCTTAGCAACGGTGCACGTTAGGGTGAACACTTTCTTGAAATTATTATGAGGGATCATCTTATTTACTACCGCCGTTCTAAGTAAACAAGATGCAAAACATGATAAACATCACATGCAATCAAATAATAAACGTGACATGATATGGCCAATATCACATAGCTCCTTTGATCTCCATCTTGGGGCTCCATGATCATCTTGTCACCGCTTGACACCATGATCCTCATCATCATGATCTTCATCATCGTGTTCCATGAAGTTGCTCGCCAACTATTACTTTACTACTATGGCTAACGTTTAGCAATAAAGTAAAGTAATTTACATGGCATTCTCAATGACACGCAGGTCATACAAAAATAAAGACAACTCCTATATTCCTGCCGTTGTCATACTCATCGACATGCAAGTCGTGATTCCTATTACAATAGCATGAACATCTCATACATCACATATAGATCATTCATCATACATCACAACTTTGGCCATATCATATCACAAAGCACTTGCTGCAAAAACAAGTTAGACGCCCTCTAATTGTTGTTGCAAGTTTTACGTGGCTGAATTAGGGTTCTAGCAAGAACGCTTTCACCTACGCTCAAACCACAACGTGATTTGTCAATCTCTATTTACCCTTCATAAGGACCCTGTTCATCGAATCCGATCCAACTAAAGTAGGAGAGAGACACCCGCCAGCCACCTTATGCAACTTAGTGCATGTTAGTCGGTGGAACCGGTCTCACGAAGCGCACGGTAAGGTTGGTCCGGCCGCTTCATCCCACAATACCGCTGAATCAAGATTGACTAGTAACGGCAAGAAGAATTGACAACATCTACGCCCACAACAAATTGTGTTCTACTCGCCAAGAAGAACTACGATAGACCTAGCTCATGATGCCAGTTAGAACGCTAGAAAATTAAAATTTTCCACGGTTTCACCAAGATCCATCTATGAGTTCATCTAGCAATGAGTATTCAGATTGATAGCATCTACATACCACTTTGTAGATCGAAGAAGGCCGGAGTGAACGTGGATGAGGTAGTCGATTTGCCGCATCCAACACCATGATCTAGTGCCGAACGGACGGCACCTGCTTAACACACGACGGTCAGAACGCCTCCTTCTTCTTGATCCAGCAAGGTGAAGGAGAGGTTGAGGAAGATGGCTCCAGAGCAGACGAAGGGGGATGGTGGAACTTGCAGATTCCCCAGGTTTCACGCACTGGAGGAGGAGGATGTTGGAGAGGGGAGAGGAGGCGCCCAGGGCAAGGTGCCCCCCCCCCCCCCCTTT